>JASUUH010000125.1:0-615564 GCA_030449925.1 Citropsis articulata | reverse complement strand
CTTTATCTGCTCTGAAGGGTCTTCCATGGAGTTTCGGTGGGTTAGGGTTACGGTTTTGCCTTGAGTTAGGTTTTGGTTATTCTTTTGCTCTTGTGGGTTTGCTTCATTGGCGTCATTGGTCTTTTGGGTCGCTTTCTTTTTGGCCATTCTCGAGGTGTGGATGATGGGATTTCAGATTTCGAAGATTAGGGTTTTTGCTGGGGCGGGTTTGTTTTTATGGCGGAGAAATGCAGTTGTGACTTGTGAAGATAGAGAGACAGAGGGAAATAATTTAGAGAGAGAAAATGGAGGGCTGTTCCAAGAATTCAAATATTGGGGCCCACAGTTTTAGGGATTTTTGGGACTTTGAAAGCCTTTAGGCACCTTAAAATATGGGATTTATTAATTGATCTTGCAGTGGGATATGGTTTTTCATATTAATGTGGGTGGTCTGTCGGCGTTCTTAATAAGAACATTGGCGCAAGGATGGCGAAAATGTAAAGTGGGTTTGGGGTTAGTAGAACAAAACTCGAAATAAATTGAATTTTAAATAATTTTTGGGGAATGGGAAAAATAGTAAAGCTACTTGTGGGGTGGGGTTGGTTTATTCGCTTTTACACGATCTAATTTATATAGATATTTTTACAGTTTTATTTAATAATTTTGTTTTATCAATTACAATGTTAGTTAATAATTTTTTAATTTCTCATGATACAATCATTTTCAAGTTTTGATATAATTTACATATTCAATAGCACATTCGTTAGCTGAGCTTTGCCTTAATCTTCGTGATTTTTCTTATTTGGGTAAAATTATCCTTGCTTATTGCAATTTTATTTTATTTTTTTAAATACAAGTTTTATTAAATAGAAATGAAAATACAAAGGAAAGAGGTTGTAACACAAATTCAGAAAATAGCTTATTATTATTTTTAAAAAAAAGCTTATTTTTTCTACTACAAACGAGAGGATAATTGTTAATATTTAAACATGAAAATAGTAATGGATTTATTTTTTTAGAAGAAAGGAAAAGACGGGACTTCGACCTTTACTTATTTATTTATTTTTTTAAGATGAGCTTCTATTTATTTAGAAAAGATATTAACTTCTAATTAAGATGTGTATATTGGTCTTTAATTATCATAATTAGATCACACTTCCAGAGGCAAACACTTCTAGAGGCAACTCAAAGGGCAGGTACGCAAGTGTCTCTAGTAGTGAAATCATCCATGGACTTAATTATTGAGTCACACTATTGGCACCCCTCCAAAACTTTTTGAAGCCCCTTTCTTGATTATATTTGATCCAATGCCAAAAGTAATATAAATTTAAACCGTGTAATATAAATTTCACCATGAAATTGTACGTAGCCATTACATTGCCAAGAAAACTTATTTCATCCATTCATCTAACAAGAAGACGGAAAGTAACATGCCTATTCCAACAATAACATCTTCCTTGGGGGAAGATAGGAAACTGTTTACATAGTCTGGGACTGACTTTTACAAGGAAAACCCAGTCTGCTGCTGTTTGCGCAGGATGCCAGTCTCCTCATAGTTCTTGACAGAATCGCGGATGCTCTCTTCTAGTGGCCTGTACTTCCATCCCAAATTTTGCAATTTCCCTGAACTCAACTTTAACTCCTCATCCACCTTGGTGAAACTGTCATGATATGCATCAAACAACAAGAATACATGCTAAACTAGAAGCTGATGAAAGGAGTACAAAAGAAGTGCTGCAGCCGTCATACCATCACTTATTTTTCTTGTTTTCTTAATACATATATATAACTTTTAGAATCGTGATGCATAGCTGATCTGTGGGGACTTACCTTATAGAGTAATCATAGTTAAGATGCATGCTCTTTATCTTCTCCGCCAATGCCTGCATTCTGATTGAAAACGAAGCACATATATACCTTCCTTTTGCTTCAGGCTTCTCATATATTAGCAAAATAGCATCAGCCACATCGCGCACATCTACCAAGGGTCGGTCTTTATCTTCCAGTGGTTCACTTCTATCTAACATTATCCATGTCAATCTCAGAATTAATACTAAACATCAACCAAGAAAAGAAAATGCATCCTAAGCATGGCGCAGAATATCCTTCAGCCCCAAATTCCTTGTATGCTTAGTTACAATTACCTCAGAAATGTACTAGGTGCAATGATATAACAATCTAATGCTGATAGCATCTTTCGAATTCACGGTGCGGGAATCTGAATTTACATCTACAAAGCCGTATTCCCTGGTTTAAAACTAGTGTCCTTTCTAACAACATGTAGGAATAAGATGGTGTTGGCAAGAAGAAACCTTTGAAAAATTCTAGAAGCAGTAAGCTACTGGCATTTATTGTTGGCTGCAGCATTGGCCCAATAACAATTGATGGACAAACCGTCACAATGTCAAGTTCACCTCTCTTAGCATACTCCAAAGCCTGAATCTCAGCTATTGTTTTCGCCAGGCAATAATTGTTCTGGAATGTACAAGAGCTCAGGTATTTTAATAAAAGCAATCTTTTGACAAAATTCTATAAGTCCATGATGTGAAAGCAAATGAAATTTTTTTTAATTTGGATACCTCAGTTGCCTTGCAGAATTCCTCATCAGACCAACATTCCTCATCCATGACCTGACCCTTTGGCCAATTTGGATTCAGCATAACAGCTCCAATAGATGACACTACCACAACCCTCTTTACTTTTGCCTTCACACACGAATTGAGAACATTCTTTGTCCCAACAACAGCTGGTTCAATCAGTTGTACCTGCGCAAAAGATTTTATTAGACTCAAGCCAGAGAGAATTAGCCTTTGCATGTTTTTATCAGACACAAATTCCTTCATCCTAATTGTAAGCAAAACAGTAAATTAAGTGACTAAAATCATGCCTCAGGATTAGGAACTTTGCCAGCTGGAACAGGGCATGCAACATGGAAAACCCCAGTACAGCCAGCCATAGCAGCAAAGACCTTCGTAATCGAGCAAGTCTGCTTTGAATAGCTGCAAATTCTCTGAAGCACCTTCTAATTTCTTCAAATGAACATTCTTTTCATCACCTGAAAAGAAGCTTGTAGAACAATCAATGTTTAGCTTGCGGGTAGCCACAGGTAAGACTGTAGATCAAAAGAAAAGGGCTGGGAGATAGATTATTTAAAATTTTTCTCCTTTAAAAAAAAAAAGAAGAAAATTCCAAGTAGGCCCATTGAAATAGCTAACAACACAAACAGAAACAGAATTATTTATGAATCGTTTGATACCAAGAAAGAAACTTACAGGGGTCTCTTACAGTTCCGTGGACCATGTAGCCCTTCAAAAGCAGATACTTGACAAGCCATGAAGCTATGTAGCCTCCAGCACCTGTCACGCACACTTTCTCCTTATCTTCTCCGCTCATCTTTAATCTCACTTCCAGTTCTTGCCAAGCATTTCAATATGTTCTAAGAGTCAACAGAGTGCTTTTAGTGCCCAAATGGACATGCAGATTATGATATAAATATAAACTTAAAATATTCAGTTTGGCGATACCATCTAGCCGCTTGTTTTGATTTAGTCTCGACATAAACCTCGTTTTGTTCAAGAGAAAAGCTGACATCAAACATATGAGTTTTGTATTTCTCTCTTCTTGGCTGCATTCCGATTAATAACTTTTTTTTTTTTTTAAATTTATAGTTGGTAAATCTACGTTACCGCCTATATTTTTAAAACTAATGGTAATGGAATGGTCAAAAGGGCAAGATAAATGCTCTTTTCAAGGCAGAAGAAACCAATAACTTCAATATGTTTGCTTCTAGTCAATTTTGCAGCTGGTTAATTGTGATACCAAAAACTTCACCAAAGATATCATTCCTACTGCTATTGCTTTTGTCAAGATAAAGTAGAATAAATATCTGAAACTGAAGCTGAAAATTTTATTGATGAAAGATGAAAAGTTAGTAAGATGGGCTTGCTTTCAAAGGACACATCATGCAAACTCAAGTCATCCTCTCTAGGAACTAGAAGTGTCCTACACCAGACCAGAATCATATGTCCGTGTCGTTTCACAATCCATAACAATGAGATATACATATCTTAGGCTCCGTTTGGTAGAACTTTTTAATTAGAATTTTTATTAGTAAAATTTTTTTAAAAAAAATTTTAGTTGTTTGATTGTCAATAATAATTTTTATTAAAAATTTATAAAATTATTTTTAATAGATAAACTTTTTAAAATTATGTTATAAAAGAATAAAATAACATTGTTAACTAAGAAGAAAATATTTTAAAGGAAAATTATCTTTCCACCACATTTCTTTTATCATATGTACATTAAACTATCATAAAATTTTGACATGTACTTTGCACCACCTTTGATTTTAAGTTTGTATTAATCAACCACTTTAACATTAAAAGATGACAATTTTATCCTTTAATGAATTAAAAGACTATTTTATTCTACAAAATTTTAAAAAATAAAAAAAAATATAATTATAAGGATACCCCTAAATTTAATAAAACAAATAAATCTCAAAATTTAAGATGATAATTTTTAAATGAAATTATAATTTAAAAGACATCTTGTAATTATAATTTTTTGTAATTATAGTTTTATTAAATTTTTGTAATTAAATTAAGTATAAGGAAGTTTCCGAAAATTAACATGAAGAAAAAAATCTCACTCTAATTATTGTAAACTTCCCAATAAATAATATTAAGAAACTTCCCCATACAAATTAAATAAAATTATGATTATAAAAAATTAGTAGGATAATTTTTAAATGAAATTATAATCATAAAAAATTAACATATTGGATTTAAGATGTATTTCTTTGATTAAATTTAGGGACATTTTACAGTTATAATTTTTTTATTTTTTAAAATTTTATATAATAAAATAGTCTTTTAATTGATTTAAGGATAAAATAGTCATCTTTTAGTGTTAAAGTGGTTAATTGATACAAACTTAAAAACAAAAATGGTGCAAAATACATGTTAAAATTTTATGGTGGTTTAATGTACATTTGACAAAAGAAAGGTGGGCTAGAGATAATTTCTCTATTTTAAATATTTTAATATTTAAAAATAATTTTTCAACCTCTACTCCCAAAAGTTTAAAATTAAATTTTTACTAATAAAGACAAATAATTTATTTAAACTTCAAAAACTCTATTATAAAAATAATTAAACAACAACAAAAGTTATGATAAGAATTTATGAAATTAAATAATACCTATAATCATTAAAAAAACTAAAAGCCTGAGCCCTGAGAGTGAATATCAAACACAACCCGAGTACCCGACTCCGGTTTTAAAGATATTCAAAATTGCGCCCTATCACCAGAATTATTTTAAGAAAATTCTGTACAATTTCATGAATATTCTTTAAGAATAATGGTCCCTGCCTTTTGGGTTCAGGAGGCTTCCCTCGTCAGTATAGGTCAAAGCAAAAACCAAATTTCATTGTGCTGCTGGCTACGGGATAAACTTTAAAAAATATCAACATGGATAAGAAGGAATCAAGTTTAGAGAAAACGCCACGAGGCCCAGGCACCTCTTCTTTTGCTTTAAGCGTCAATCTCCTTTTAGATGTTAAATTTTCTTATGGCAACAAATGTGTATTATGAGTGAGTTAAACAAATATTAAAGTGTCCAAGCTTTGAAAGGACATATTTATAAGCCTAATTTTAACATTCATGTCCCAAATTTACATCCTAGGGGCTAGAACTACATGCCAAGCGTCAAACATAACTATCATATCCATTGCAGAAAGGCAAAAGGCAATAATAGATATTTTCTCAACACAATGACCATGAGACTAGAATCAGTACTATTTTGAAACCATGCTTCGTAGTCATTAAATTTATCTTATCACTAAACAGATAAAAATGTTGGAAAGATAAATGTAAACATCACTAAACAGATAAAAGATAAAAAATGAATATGATGTAAACATCTACTCTTAATCAAAATTCCAGCTTTCTTGTAGCTCTCAATGGAATCGATGAGAGTTTCCTCCAAAAAGCGACAACCAACCCAGTCTCTGCAGTTTCTCCGAACTCATCGTGACTTCCTCCCTTCCCTCAGTGAAGCTGTAGCACGCAAGCAATTTCATTTACAAATCACCAGAAATAATGCAAAAAATATGCAAAAGGATGATACTGATACTTTAAAAGTCACAATGGTATGGTTACCCAAGGCTTACTTTTTAGGATAGTTGTAGTTAGGATACAAACTCTTCAGTTTATCAACCAGGTCGCGTGCTCTAATCAAGTGTGCAGTGCATATATATCTCCCTTCTGCCTCAGTCTTTTCATACGCCAAAAGCAATGCCTCGGCTACATCACGCACATCAACTATCATCCGAAGCCTGTTTTCCAACGATTCATAACCTTCTGTATAGACAGACAATAGAGACTGCTTGTTAGAATTCAGATATGCATATAAGAATTGGAAGACTCCAGTACCAACTGCAGCTAGACAAGCAGCCGAGAAATTCTCTTTATCGTCACATACACTAACACGAACAACACAACTCAGTTTGTTGTATATCCAAAACTACTAATGATCCGCAAGCCACAGTCAAATGTCCAAAAACAACTTGCAAGTTGCAACTCCACAATGCTAAAAAGAGAGAAACATTGCATTGCTCACACACCTTTCAATAGCTTAATGAGAACTAAGCTACTTGAATTCACTTTGGACTGCAGAAGAGGCCCCAAAATAAGGTTAGGACAAATGGTTACAACATCAAGCCCAGTTCTTTTTGCAAACTCCAGAGCCTCACTTTCTGCTTCGGTTTTTGAAAGACAGTACCAGTTCTAGTAAAAACAGAAAAATCAGCATTCAGTGCATACTACGAAGAACATTTGCTGCACTGGTCACATTCAAAAACTAATTTGAGGTAATTAAGAACAACAGGGAAGACTATAAATTTGATATAGAGTTGAATACAGGAATTAGTTACATTTGTTTCTCTGCAGTATTCTTTATCAGACCAACAAGTCTCATCCATAATTTGGCCCTTGGGCCACCTGGGGTTCAGGCCAACAGCAGCTCCAGAAGACACTACAATAACTCGCTTAACTTTTGCCTCAAGGCATGCTTTGAGCACATTGAGTGTGCCCTTTACAGCCGGCTCCATCAGTTCCACCTGCGATAGACCATCGAACACTGTGACATATACCGTTGTATATCATTAAAATGTAAACAAAACAAAATGTAGGCATGCTTGCTTGCCTGAGGATTTGGAACACTGGTAGATGGAACAGGGTAGCAACATGGAATACACCGTTGCATCCAACAATGGCAGATTTAACAGAATCATAATCCAGTAGGTCTACCTTGAAGAGTTTCAGATTCTCAGATGCTTTCTCTAGTTTATACAAATGAGCATTTTTCTCATCACCTGCAATTTTTATTTTTAAAGAAATTCACTATAAAAAAAACACCACTGGAAATTTTGTCCAAACGAAAGCATAATTCCACTTGAAATTATCACATTAGATCTATAAGAAACACCATATATGCACACCAACCATTAAAAAAGAGTATAGAAAATAATATTAGTAGCTGCAGAGTAAAAATAAGAATAAAAGAGAAAGAGGACACTTTACTGGGTTCTCTCACGCTTCCATGAACAAAATAGTCTTTGGAGAGCAGAAGCTTGACGACCCACGAGGCAAGATACCCACCAGCACCTGTTACACAAACTCTTCCTTTCTCTAACGCCATTTCCAAAACCTTAGCCCTTAGGACACCCACCCAAGTCCAGAAACTAGATTAAAGATTATTTCTCTCTTTCTGGGTCTGTGTAGATAATCCCTTCCGTCTTTAATTATATAAGTTTGTAAGAAGTTAAGTTCCAGTTAAATTGAAAAATGTCTCTTTCCGTTAACCGACTTTCAACTCGAAGTAAAACGAAATTGTTTGATTAGCTAGGCAATGACGTCAGAACTCGCTCAGACAACAAAATTTTATTTTTTTAAATTAAAAATAATATTCATAATGGCCTCTTGTGTCTTCTCAGATGATCCTTCTCTTCTCCTCTGTGTTGGGGCAGGTTCATTTATTTAATAAAGTATTTTCATTCCGAAACTTGAGTTTGTTGACCAGTTTTGTTCTGATTTTCATCTGTCATAGTTCAAGTGCGTATGGGAGTGTTTATGTGTTTAGTTATCTGGATTTTGACGGATTTAGAGTCTCCTAATCTAATTTTTCCTAATCCTTTTAAGAGATTTAGACATGTGGCAATTAAATAGTTCTATAAACAGGATTAGAACTATTTTTAACTTTCCTTAATAATTACAAAAAATAACGGTCTTTGACTAATTAAAAATCTACACACGCCATTAACTCTTTTTTCTCTTGTATTATTAATTATTTCTCTTTTCTTTTCTTGAGACATTGTCGATGGTTTGCTTTATTCAAAAACAAATCTAGCAGCACTAGGTACAAGACGGCAACATAATATAAGAAAGAGATTTCGCAAGGTTAGTAATCGTTTTAATATTTGTTTATTCTATTGTTTTAATATTTGTGTAACATATATTATTCATACGAGCATCGGTTTGCTTTTGTTCCAAAAAAATATAGCAGCAGCAGGGTAAAGGACTTCAACATAATATAAGAAAAGTGCTTAGAGAAGAATCCAAAAAGAAAAGTAAAATAACGATTGAAGAAAAATATTAAAAAAAGAAAAAGAAAAAAGACTATTAAAGAAAATGGAAAAAAAAAAATTTAATGCCAGCCGATTTGTTTGTTAATTCCAGAATTCTAACTGGTCTAAAAACAGTCAGTTTGGAATTGTTCTTAGTCCAAGATTGTGATTTTTTGTAATTATTAAGGAAAATTCAAAATAGATCTAATCCTGTCTATAGAACTATTTAATTATCACATGTCTAAATCTCCTAAAAAGATTAGGAAAAATTAGATTAGGAGAGGATCCAAATCCGATTTTGACACTTCAACAGTTTAAAAGTTAAGATTTTCACTCTACTCTATGATTACGATTTTTACTTTATAACAATTATATCTTAAAAATTTAAGAAATGATATAATTATAAATTTTTATATTAATTTATTTTATATAAATTGATGTAATATAATAAAATTAATTAAATTAAATATTTTTTTATACACATAATTTATTTTTATTATTTTATATTTTCATTCCACTAATAAATTAATATCATATTAATTTATTTAACAATAACTACTTTTCAATTAACCGGCCGAAACCCTTTGGAGGGCTTTTAGGCTTGGCACACGCTTACCAGACCACACCGAAGTCAACACCACAACGATATCATAAAAGTGCCATCAATTTGGTGAATACGTAGCTTTCACCTTTGGCACCGAAATGTGAGTGGCAGTGGGCGTCATCCCCACTGCTGCAGGCTTAATATTACGGTTGTAAATATCCGGTACTGTACATCCTCACGTAATACTGAGCTTAGATTTCGGTTATCACTCACGAATAAAAGCTGCAAAAAAAAAATTAACTTCACAAAGAACTCAAAATAATTTTTTTTTCAAAGTACCCCACATTATACCAAATTCATCTCCTACTTTTACATCATTATATATATATATATATATATTTAAAAGACATTATATTAAATATTAAATATTACAGTTGGTATCAATTGGTTGTTCTTAACAAGTATCTTCTCAACTTCATGCTTAAGACTAATCCATTCTTATCGGTATAAAAAATGAGGAAATCATCTGTCAAATAATCTTACCTGCCATCACTATCTTTAATCAACATCAGCTGCATCCATATATGATCATATTCATCCACACAATAAACGATGCGCAGGACCAAACAGAAAGCTCACGGCTTGGGGAGAAAAGCAAAGAGTTTCCAACTTTGCCCCACAGACCAACACATGGCAATGAGCAGGGCCAAGTCATCCATAGACAACAAAGCAACGGCCATGCAAGCGAAGTAACAAAAGACTGCCAATCTGCACCATGCTCTTCTCACTAATTGATAATTGTAGCAAAATGAGGGGATTCGCACACTTCGGCCACAATGCCACTTCTCTATCAGGCATCATAAATAAATGGATCCCTTTTTATAATTTCATAAGAGGGTAAAAATAAAAATTCCATTAAAATTAACAATGACTCGTTTGGTAAAATTCACTATTGGCTCGTTGCTCTACAGTCCAATAGCTTTTTTTTTTAAAAAGAATTTCATAATATTTGTAATAATTGTTAAACATAAAAATTAGTACAAAATTTATTATTTACCATAATTTATAAGCTTTTCTTTAACAAATTCAGTTTTTATTTCACAACAATTGTGGATTAAAAGCCATAACACCTCACTACCAAATAGGCCATGAGTCTAATAATCATGGGATTAAGCAAAGAGTGGAGTTTTTTAACACCACTTTGAAATCTTTATATCATTGTCTTTTGAATTTCATTTTATAAAATACTCTAATTTATTTTATAAAATACACATTTATATATTAAAACTAATCATGAAACTTCACTATATATATTTTTTTAAAACATTGAGCAAAGAGTGGAGTTTTAACACCCTCTGAAATCCTTATAACATTCCTTTTTCAAATTTATTATATAAAATACCCTAGTTTAATTTACATAGTACACATTCATATATCAAAATTAACCATAAAAATTCACTATGAAAAATCTTTTTAAAAAATATTTATTCATAGAATACATAGAATTGTAAAATCTTAAATTATTTTCTTTTTATTATATAATTTCTATTTCATTAGCTTTAAATTCTTATAATTTTCACAAAAGATAATTTCTTATTGAAATTAAAATGTAGATATAAATGATCAAATAGTGTGCATGTAGAATGTTTGTTTAATAAATGAGAAATGAGTGAAATTGTTCTTCATTGTTTTTTGTTTTTCGTTGTTTAAGCAATTTCAATTAGAATGATATTTTATAGGAATATTTTAGGAGTCTCCAAAGACCTACTCTTCAACGGATAGATTAAGTCCAAGGCCAAACCCAAACCCGAGCTCACACCCACACATTTTTCCTCTTTTGCACCTTGTGTCTACTTATGACTCGAAATCTAATTATCATGGCTATGCCTATGTAGTCAACTAGTCATGTATATGCCGGGGCTGGTCTGTTCGGCTCAATGCTTTTCTTTGGATAGTCACCATTCAGTGATTAACTAATATAGACTATATGTGATAAGATTATAATTTTATTGAAAAAGAAAGAAGAAGAAACGAGTAAGAAGTGTTATACATGGTAGATGAATCCAAATAAGATTTTTGTATCACTTTTTTCCTTTTTGAGTCATCAAATGCAAATCCGGTATTTCTGTCCATCATTTTGGCACTCTCTTCCATTTTTCAGAATTCAAAACCTAGGGGACATCTCTAATTCTCTGTAACATGACATTGTTTACCCCTGTTTTGACTTTGAAAGATGTTAAAAAATTGCCAAATTTCAGGTATATTATTATGAATATTATTGTCCAATTCACAGTGAATTAATATTCTGGTTGTTGGTATTGACATGAATCCATTTTGGGTTTGTGTCGTTTAAACAATTTTCGTGAGAGTTTGTCTGTCACCTTTTTGTTCTTATTGTGCACAACTTAAGAGTTTATAATAATAATAACATTTTTTTTTCCCTTGTGGAAATTGTAATAGAGTGGTTGTGCTACCTTGGATTATTTGGATAATAATTTTGATTGCATCCTTTGGAAAATTTTCGGAGTATGATCAACCTCGCCGGATTCTTGTAGATACAGATGTTGATGCAGATGATGTTTTTGCTCTCTTTTACCTGTTGAAGCAAAACAGAACCGAATTCGACTTGCAGGTTTTTCGTTTTCGTTTCTTATTATCCTGTAGCTACTGTGTTACTATTATGGTACACGAGTGCTTCTTATGGACTCATGCAATACTATATTGTTAATAATTTTATACTAAATTGTTTCGGGCCTACGTATAAGTCTGCATGCGAACGTTTGTACTGAATAATAACAATAACATTGCAAACAAATCTTAGAGCAGGCAATAACTATAAATGCAAATGGATGGAGTGATGCTGGGCATGCAGTTAATCATATATACGACATCCTTTCTATGATGAACCGAGATGATATCCCTGTTGGAGTTGGAGGAGAAGGTGGCATTTGCCTAATGGAACCTTTCTTCCGGATGTTGGTGGATACCAGCCTATCATTGATCAGGTACATCTCTTCGATTTCGATCTGTAATTCACCCACTAATATTCGCACTAACATGAAATGTTAAACTGGTAACATTCGAAAGTCAACTTACAAATATGATGTTTGCCAATTTATGTGACAGGGCATGTCAACAGCTGGAGAGTGTAGGTAGACAAGCAATTCCAGTGGGGCAAAGGCTATATGTTAATACAAACTATGGCCTGAGAAAAGCCTTTCTTCCCCAGGTTTTCATGTTTTCTTAAGACGCAAGGCACTTCTGTAAAGAACCTAATTTTAGATCCTTCCTGTAAGAGCGATATAATCTAGCTTTTACATGTCTCGACATGGTGCAGGGTGGCAGGAAATATACTCCTCTGCGGCAACCTACTGCACAACAAGTGATGATAAATGCGATATCTGCAGGTCCTATCACCGTGTTTATAATGGGATCCCACACAAACTTCGCTATATTTCTCATGAACAATCCTCATTTGAAGAAAAATGTTGAGCATATTTATGTCATGGGAGGTGCAATTAGATCAGACTGCTTCAATAGTACAAACTCTTCCCAGTCAGAGCAATGTGGCAGCATTGGTAATTTATATCCAGACGATAGCAACCCTTATGCAGAGTTCAATATCTTCTCAGATCCTTTTGCTGCATACACGGTAATTTTCTAGGCAGTAAGGGTAACAATATCTGGCATTCAGTCTACTTGTAGCATTGATGCATTTAAAATGTAAAATAATGTGTGTATTTGTTGGGGGGGGCAATGCTTTTTTCTGAAGCAGGTGTTGCATTCTGGAATTCCAGTCACAATCATTCCTCTGGATGCAACAAAGACTATCCCTGTGAGTGAGAATTTCTTTGTAGAATTTGAAAGGAGACAGAATACATACGAGGCACAATATTGCTTCCAATCCTTGAAAATGATCCGTGATACGTGGTCTGGTAACCCACCATTTCATGAGGTAACCTCCTAAAACTGCTTGATCATTTTCTATTTATAAGGAAGCTGCAAGGTATTATGAAATCAATTTCCATCACATTTGATATGACTAACTTCTTTTAAGGCGTACTGCATGTGGACTCCTACATGGCTGGTGTAGCACTATCAATTATGCGCAATTCATCTAGTCATAATGGGGAAAATGAATGCAGCGAGATGGAATATATGAATCTGACAGTAGTTACTTCAAACGAACCATATGGAATATCAGATGGCTCAAATCCACTTATCGATGGACTAGCGATCCCAAAATTCAATGTAGAGAAAAATGGAGTACATTCTGGTCATGTTCAAACGGGAATGCAAGATCCATTTTGCCTTGAGAGTGGGAAAGCAAAATGCCAGGTACTTAATTTTTTTGTGTAATAAAATAATCTCATGTTGTTTCCAGGAAAAAGAAGCATATACTATCTGAATAATCATACACAACTGTGAAACAGGATGGTTACATTAAGGAGGTCAAGGGTCCAGAAGCAGTCCGAGTTCTCGTCGCTACGAAAGCTAAACCAAGTCAAGACTTGGGAAGCTTACTTGAAAAGAATTTTATTTAAGCTTTTTGAATGTAAGCCACTAGTGGTCTATTAATAGAGTAAATTTTCCATTTTTAGCGCAACGATCAGCTGCTCTATGTATCAAATAACAGTACTACTGAACGATATGAAAGAACAGTACTACTGAACGAATATCTAGTATGGTTTATAAGAAAAATAAGAACTGAGTGATTTTGACAATTATTCCTGTAACCGCCTTGGATTCAAACATCTTGTCTAGTCTATTTTGTGCTCATCAACTGAATGATTACATGGTCAAATGCAGGCTTTAAACTTTCCTCAGCAAGCTGGAAGGTTCAATATCAGTACACAATTTCCTTACTACGAGGAAGTCCTTCGCAAACCAGACTTTGGAAAGAGATTAATGGGAAAACCTGTTGTGTTTGATATGGATATGAGTGCCGGGGACTTTCTAGCACTTATATATCTCCTAAAATTGCCAGTGGAACTTATCAATCTCAAGGTACAAAGTCTCTTTTGCTCTTCTTGACTCTTTATTTGAAATAAAAGCAAAAAGAGATCTTAGTATTCCAGTTTCATTAGTACTTTAGTATCTTATTTCAGTTTAATTTTTCTATTTTTCAACCAGGGAATACTAGTTAGCTCGACTGGTTGGGCAACATCGGCGACAGTAGATGTTGTATATGACTTACTTCATATGATGGGGCGCGATGACATTCCAGTTGGTCTAGGAGATGTATTTGCAGTTGGCGAAGTGAATCCAAAATTCTCTCCTATCGGAGACTGCAAGTATGCCAAGGCTATCCCTCTTGGCAGTGGTGGTTTCTTGGACTCCGATACCCTCTATGGACTTGCTCGTGACTTACCTCGTAGTCCCAGAAGGTATGCTTGATTCTTCGTTCTGATTTTTGTTATTGGTACTTTTAAGAGGGCTGGTTCATGAGTTCTATGATCAGTTGAATTATGCTGCTAGATGATGTTCAATCGCATTGCAAGTGTATACAAGCTATCTAAAATATAACTTTTTTGAATATTCAATTTCAATTTTGAAGATACACAGCAGAAAACTCTGTTGGATTTGGAGCTTCTCGGGATACTGATCATCCTGAACTTAGGCAGCCGTTGGCAGTAGATGTTTGGAAGTCTATTGTAGAATCAATAGAGCCAGGGTCAAAGATTACTATATTGACCAACGGACCATTAACAAATTTAGCACAAATCATTGGTTTGCAGAGCTCAAGCTCCGTAATTCAGGTAATGTTGCTCACTATATATCATTAGGTCAGGTACAATTGGTTTCACCAAGACACTGGTAATGGCTTGGTTCGGTTCTGCTTAATGCTTCACTTAATTGAGTGTTGAGTCGGTTGTAGCCTCTGGTTAATGTGGTAGGTTCCAAAAACGTTTTTAATTTCAGCTATGGAAGTCAGCATGCAATAATCCAATGGACATCCTGTGTGCTGATGTTGTTTCTAATGCAGGATGTATATGTTGTTGGAGGAAACATAGGCCAAGCCAATGAAAAAGGTAATGTATACCGTTCCTTCCAGTAAGTATGCAGAATTCAACATGTTTCTTGATCCTTTAGCGGCAAAGGCAGTTTTTGAATCAAAACTGGAGATTAAACTCATTCCACTGCCCATGCAAAGGAGAGTTGCCTCTTTCTTCAAAATCCTTCATAAGTTGCAGGGCAGAAATAAGACTCCTGAAAGTGTGTTTTCCCGGCGTCTACTTCAAAGACTAATGACATTGCAGCAGAGTCATCACAGCTACCATCATGTGGTACATTAAAAAATTCTGACACTGACAATGCATGTTGCATCGGTCAGCTTTTTCTTAGCCAGACCATAGAATGAATTCGAGCTCATTATGTCACTTTACAGGACACATTTCTGGGAGAGGTACTTGGTGCAGTGATTCTGGGTGGCAATCCGCATTTGAATCAAACGTATGAGATCAAGTCTCTCAAGATCATTTCGGACGGAGACATATCAAAAGTTGGACAGATTATTGTCAATCAAGAACAAGGAAAGTTGGTAAAAGTCTTGAAAGGTCTTAATGTGGCAGCATACTATGATCATTTTGCAGAAGTGTTAGGAGATCATAAGCAGTCTGCCGTAATTGGAAGTTTTTATGACCAAGAAAAGACATGGAATACACCACCAAACAGAATAGACCGCATCAGGCAAGAAATAAAATTGAAGATATTTGACTTCAGTTGGAAAATGTTTTGCATGCTCCTGCTTATTTCAAATACATGAATATACTCATAGTTGTGTATGTACTTGTATATATCTATATGATTAAAGTACGGGTGAGGCTATTTGCACTCAAAAAATAACTCAGAATACTCTAATTTTAATAAAAATATAGATTACAAAAATACCCATAATATAAATTACTAATTAAGGACAATTTATTATAAGTTAATATTATATAATTATTTTGAACACACATATCACACACTCATTATTCATTTTTAATTATCGTACTATAAACCTTAAAACTTTTATTTTCAACATCTTAATTAATAATATTTTAATGAATAATAAAGAAATCAATTTTGAGAAAGATTTTAATTATGCGGTTTGTGTGATATATTTTATTTTTAAAAATAAAACAAAATTAAAAAGTACTATAAACGAACTCTTTTTTATCTCTACGTCTTCCTCGTCTCTTTTTTTGCTTCGTCCCTTCTTCTCATCTTCTTCAACTCTACGACTTCTTCTTTCTTTTCTTTTTTTTTTTTTTTTTTTTTATAGTAGTATCTATGGAATTTTTTTTAAAAATTAAATTCTCATTGCATGTTATTTTGGGTTTGAAATTCAATATTGAACATAAATAACTAAAAAATTAATAACTAAAATTATATTAAATGATTTATTTACAACTGGACTTAATTATATTGTTGTAAGTACATGTTAAATCTCTTAAAATTGGTGTGTTGAATAGCTTTTATTAGTGTTTTAAAAAAAAAAAGTTAAGTAATTTAAATAGTTTAAGTAAGGATATTTTTAAAATTTTAAAGAATGGACAAAGTAAAACTTAATCTTTTATAATTAGTATATGAATATGTAAAGTAATAAAATGTTTAAAGAAATATTTAGAATGCAAATAACCCCTTAAACTATTATCAAGACACAAAGCAGTACATGAACATGCAAAACAATTTTCAATCCACGCACTTGGAGCTAATCGGCTCTGGTTGTATGAAAAGAATAATGTACGGCTTATAGTGGAATCTGCCCAGCTGGAAGCTCAAGGTAAAGAACAAGTGTTGGTCCTCCAAATCAGTTTTTTTTTCTTTTGTTTTTAAATTCTCATTAATTTATTATTCAGTTCTTCCCGTACAATTGATTTTTATCCCATTACCATGGATTCCATCTTTTGAGATTGCTTCATAACTTTAAGCTGGCTTTCTCCAACTTTACCTTTGGCCATGGGTTTTTTTCCCCCCTTGAAGATGAATGATGTCCAATAAGGATGAAAGCGAAGGCACTTGAGTATGTTTTGATTAATTTGAAAGATTCAACTTACAAGATAAAAGTGGAAGCAATCATCCATTGACGTGCAAAAGCTTTCATCTATAACAAATTGAAGATTTAAGGGAAAAAAAAAAAAAGAGGTAAAACAGAAATAGATTAGTTGGCCACAGTGATCATTTCTTGAAAGCTAAACAAAAACGAGAATAAAATGATCCGTGATACATGGTTTGGTAACCCTCCATTTCATGAGGTAATCTCCTAGAACAGCTTGATCATTTTCTATGTATAGGAAAGATACAAGGTATTTTGAAATCAATTTCTATCACATTTGATACGATTAACTTCTTTTAAGGCGTACTGCATGTGAGACACCTTCATGGCTGGTGTAGCACTATCAATTATGCGCAATTCATCTAGTCATAATGGGGAAAATGATTGCAGCGAGATGGAATATATGAAACTGACAGTAGTTACTTCAAACGAACCATATGGGATATCAGAATGGCTCAAATCCACTTATCGATGGAATATGCCACCAAACAGAACAGATAACATAGATCAGGCGAAGACATGAATATTCGATTTCAGTTGGAAAATGTTCTGCATGCTCCTAGTTATTTTAAGTACACGAATATACTCATACTTGTGTATGTACTTGTACAATATCTGTATGATTAAAATATTACCATGACACCAAGGCAGCACATGAACATGCAACAATTTTAAATCCGCGAATTTGGATGTAATCTGTTCTGATTGTATCAAAATATGAAAGTACAAGTTATAGTGGATTCTGCCCAGCTGGAAACTCGAGGTACAGAACAAGTCTTGGTCTTCCAAATCCAACTTTTATTTTTTATTTTTTCTCATTAAGTTATTGTTCAGTTCTTCCTATACAATTCATTTTTAGTCCCATCACAAAGGATTCCATCTTTTGAGATTGCTTCATAACTTTAAGCTATCTTTCTCCATCTTTAGCTTTGGCCACGGACTTACTTTTTTTCCCTTTTTTTCCCCCTATGAGCTGAATGACATCCAATAAGCATGAAAAAGAAGGCATTGGAGTTTGATTTGATTTGATTTGAAAGGTTCAACTTACAAGATATAAGCGGAAGCAGTCATCCATTGACATACAAAAGCGTTCATCGAACAAATTAAAGGGAAAAAAACAAAGAAACATAAACAGAGCTAGATTGGTTGGTCGTGGTGATCATTTCTTGTAAGCTATAAAAAAAGGAGAATTAAAATATCAAAAATGCTGCCATTGAAGCATATTATGTTAGCCTTCGCTTGAACAGTACCTGCAGACCAGGGGACATCCAACCCCATGTGATAACAGTTGACCATATTTTTTATACTTATGTACAATGAATGTGATAAAGATTGCGGATTGGTTACTCTGGAAATCGCCAACGCTTATAAACAAATCAACACAACAACGTGGGGTTTCTTGTCACTTTTTTAATACAAATATGCATTGCTAACCACATGCTTTCGCCTTAGAATATGCAGAAAAGTTAGCAGATACATCAAGGCTAATGGTCGGTGTCTTCAAACTTATTTTGCCAAAGCATTATGCATATGCTTGTTTCTTGAAGAAGACTTTTGCACGGCATACAGATAGCATGTAAGCTGTAAGCACAGGTGACCCAGATGGGAACATTGCTATTGGAATCATTCATGAGAAAATTTTGATGCACATTATAGCAGTTAAAGTTCATAAGAACATTTGTTGCGAAAACATTATTTGAGAGATTGACAGTTTTAACAGCAAATTAACAAACTGAAGTGAACAAGAAATTGATCAAGGACAATGTTAATAAAGAGAAGTAAGGGTTGCTTATTCACATTTTTATCATTGCTAATACATTGGATAAATAGATACAATACAAGCTGAAGCTCGAAAGCTGGCTTAACCTTAGCCCTCTAGGAGCTTAAATGATAACTACTAAAACTGACAGAAGTACAACAAAGAACCAAAAGCACCTCTACAGAGCCAAAAATCCACACAGATTTCTTGCTTAAATTTGCCTGCAGATCATAAATCTACCGCATCTCATATGCAGGAATTGACCCGCCTGCTGACAATAGTTGTTGCTGAAGCTGCAATCAAACGAAGAAAAGAACGAAAAATTGGTTGAAAGCTTTGTTTTAACATGTGTTCTTCAAGAACTTGCTAGGCTTTTGAGGCATACCTGGAACAGAGTCTGAAGCTTGTTTTTCACAAGGTAATACTCTTGCTTCAAATGTTGCAGATATTGCTGGCACCTAATCCAGATTATTTATATATTTGCCGTCAAAAGGCGGAGCTTCTAACAATTATAGCACTAAATAAAGGTAAGATTTTATGTGGGTTTAAAGAAACCCACCCTTCAATGTTCTTTTCTTCGCAGAAGCTGCGAAGGGCCGTGCATACATTATTAACTCTCTGTGCACCAACGCTGTTATTAAAGCACATAATTTTCATCAAACACTGATGGAAGTAAATGTAGAAGAAAGTTTCAAAATAACGACAAATATGTGGTCAAAATGCTTCTTTGATGTGGGGTTCCTTGGACTAATCAACCTCAAAGCGCAAAATTAAGAAACGTAATGGGACATTAAATTAAAACATTAGTGATGTAACAGTTGTTCCTCAATGATTAGGCACTGTGAGAACAAAGGTTTGGAACAACTGTATAATGTAAGCAGATACACAATTCTTGTAGTAAATCAAGCAGCGATAATATAGTGATACAGAATTGGGTTAAAGAGGAGAAATCTACCCTTCAAAAGTAGATAAAAGAGGAGAAATCTATATCTTTGTGTCAATGAGGTCAATAAAGAGGAGAAAAATAAACCTGGAGCTGCTACCCTTCAACTGATGGACATGGCCACCCACCTTCGTGAAGTCTACATTCTGCTGGTCTCTATGTGACATCCCAAAAAAAAAAAAAGAGTCCCAATACATTCAGAATTTTCAAACTAAATGTAGAAGAATCGGGAGAGGAGAGAGCTAAAATTCTCACAAAGCTACGGTGATCTCATTGAGAAGCCTTTCGGAGTCTTGAAAGTAAAGATTCACCACTTCAGCAACAAAATCTGGGTTGCTCTCATCTTGCAGTTGCTGAAGGTGGCCAAATTGATTGTCAAGAATACCCTACACAAAACATAAAAACAAACACATCGGCAAAAACAAGACCAAGAAAAAAGAAAAAAATACACACACACACACACACACATAAGTAGTAAAATATACAAACACAAAACCTCCTGAAAGAGTGAGTTTGAGTAGTCAACCAACTGCCTATGCAACCGAGTCACAGCATCCATTGTAGGTTTTTTTTTCCCCCTTTTTCACTTAAGTTATCAACTTTCTGGCAGATCTTATAGAACTAAGGATAACTTATCTGCTCTGTTGGTAGAAGAGAGAGTAAAACAAAGAGTGCGAGATGTTTTATAGCGTGAGGTGCCGAAGATTCTCTGTGTCCTCGGAGAGACTCAATGTACTAATACAACGTATGTGAATGTGAAGTCACACTACTTCTTGTTTTCCCTCCTCTCACCTCTGGATTGTGCTTCTGTTTTCTTCTTTCTAACACATTATTTATATTTTATAGTGCTAGTAGCTAGTATACAATACACCCTCCATTAGTTAAGTATAGTACTCCCATTCTTGATCGAAATCTCACATTCTCGATTAAGTTCCCATATATATATATATATATATGTATGTATGTATATTTATTTATTTATTAATTGTTATTTATTAATTGCCAAAGAGATTATCTCATATCAACTACTCAGAGTAGTTGACTCAGACCCATGAACTTCCATCGTATTAATCTCAATTTTTTTGTGTATCATAACTAATAAATGATAGGTTCGGGGTCGAATGGAAAACTTGGGAGTTGTATCATAAATGATATACGATAACTCAAGGATCAAATGAAAAATTTAAAAAGTTGAGATATCTCAATGGATAATATTTAACTTTACTATTGACCACGATTGTATTGTAGTCATTCTCTTATTAACAATCATTGTACGAGTTGAAGCTATAAAATATATATAAAAATGTATATACATGTATATTATTTTACCATTATAAGATCCAAAACTTGATGCCATGCCAGTTGCCAAATATTTTCAAAGTTTTGGTCCTATACCCAGCACTCTACCGAGTCAATTCTTTGCTAATATAAATCTTGCTACAGCTACCGAGCATTAAAATGCTTTAGCTGTAATAACCAGTGCATTGGCGAAATTAAAAAAATGATTTGGACCCATCATTTACTGATCTATCAATTTGACAAAGCGATGCCAGTTAACAAACAAACTTTCAAGTCCTTTTAAGAGCAATGTAGCATTACCCTATTGTGCTTTTAAAATTCACTATTACATTATTAGGTGATTAAGAATGCATAAATAATCTTGTTCAGTGGATTTTTTTTCTTCTTTTTCGTTAAAAACAGTTACTAAAGTCTCAATCCGATTTTTTTTTTTTTCTTTCCGTATACCGAAAATTCTAGTGATTGATGCAATTAATTAATTAACAAGAGAAAATGTAGATAGACCCACATTTTCAATCCTAACTTAGAATATGAGAAAGAAATGAAAATGACTTGAAATCATGTTACATCCATACAAAGATCTTAAAATCTCTTTCAACTATCGAACCTAATTGACGATGAACTTGATATATATCTATAAACAAAAAGATCAACAACACTGGACTGGTTTGTAGTTGTTCAAATTTTGATGATGCACGCGTATTATTTCTCATCTTACCCACTCCCTTCTTCTTTCTAATTATTTTACTTTTGCCCCCCCTGCAGGTCACATTCACATATTTTGTTTCATTGTTTTTAACTGCAAATCAATTTTCAACCTATTCAAGAATCTTATCAGGATCACTACTGCCCTCACTGTATATGCTTGTTGCTAGTGGACTTTTGTTTTGTTGTTTTGCAAGCAGTTGGAGGTGTCTCGTTGGTTAATTCATTTTCTTCATCTTTTTTAAGAGATCCACATGGGACAATAAGCCATTAGGCACATCCTCCTGTTCTGGGTTTGGCTTTACTAACTTTTGGCAGAATATAAATGAGGTTACTGCTTATTTTTCTTTTTCTTTCTTTTCAATTTAATTTTTTGATCTTTACTTATTGTTTGACGTTGAAATGTTTCATCCTGCACGTTGGTTTCAGAATTTTGGTCCCAGTGTTGGGGTGATACGATTTTATTGTTCAGCGGCATGTGTCGCTATTTGGGGGCTTCTTGGTGGGGGGCACACCGCTCGTTTTAGTTTCATTTGCAGTCAAAGTTGAAAGAGGAAAAAGAGAAGTGAAAAAGATTATTACAAAACGAGAACATACATTGTTTCTACTTTCTAGATTTCTGATTTGGAGGCTTGTTTTTTTTTTTTTTTTAATTTGTTTCTCTGAATAATTTTCTTGCTTTGTATACTAATTTGATTTCAGGGTTTGGTTGATGATCACAGCTGTTCTTTTGTAATCTATATCGTATTTCTCTTTTTTTTTTTTTTTTTGGTTCAAGCAAAATAAGGAACAGTATTTAATAATTGATACAGTAATATTACATGAGATGACATATTAGTTATGAAATTATGATGAAGAATGACACATTATTTGCAATTTTGTATTAACAGTTTAACACCGGTACTCTGTAACATGAACATGTGTAGTCAATGAAAGTGGGAAAACTTGCACCAAAAGAGCTTAATTGAGATTTGAGAATTGATACGCTTTTGTGCCTCAACTGGGGTTTAGTTATAATAAAAACTGGGGCTGTCTCTTTCAGCAGAAAACTTCGGATAATAATAGCTTTAATTGTGAATTGTCATATCTTTATTTAGTTCAATTTAGTTTATCTCTATCTTAAGAATCTTTTTCAATTTTGTATATATTTTTTTAATTTCTAAATCTTGTCATTTTCAGAAACATACAAGAGTCCCAAGTTCTAAGGTAAAATAATTAGATAGGCCCCCCCGGCACCCGCGTGATTTATAGGTCTTTTCAATCTCAAATTGTCTTGTCGTCTTGTCTCAAATGCCAACACGAAGGCTAAAAGCTTCACAAAGAAATGTTTAAACAAGCACTCTTAATCTATCTATAAATTAAAAAAACATCCAACGATTGAAATGGTCTATGTTTAATAATCCGTCACAAAATCTTCTATTGCAGTTAACGAAAAACTTGAAAAAACTTAAAAAGTGTAATATAAAATAGTGAGGCGATAATACTCCCCACACAGCCTAAACAAATCCAAATAAACTCATCTGACATTGAACTTGAGCAATGAGCACTTCGGTAAGACTAGCTTATTTTTTTTATTATGCCGATGTTAGTTGATTTAACTGATAAAATCACCTAGAAGTTTATAAGAACGAGGTTTGAATTTCGGCTCTCAAGTCTTGCGGGGAAGCTTATTTGGAAAATTTCAAAAGCAACAAAATCTATCACTGTTTTACCCAAAACCTTGAGAAAAATCCTCTAGCAAAAGTGAATCCCTGAGCAACACTATTGCCGAGGAGGCAAAACGACGAGGGATGGGTTCACTAATGACACTACCACCTTCACATAGCTAGTTTTTGGTGAAAACCAATACAGCCTGATAAGAATTAGGGGACCACTCGAAATGTTTCTCCCTCTCAAAATTTGATATCAAGGGCATCAAAGTGGGGGCCATTTTCAACAGAAGAATTCAAGCCATTATTGTAGCTGCCATGTATGAAAGGCCACAAGAATACAAAGTTATAGGATGTCTGGGTATCCAAAGTTAATGAATGAACAGAGAACCATTAGCCAAAACTACCATGAATGTACCCATCAGAGTACCCACAAGAATTGTTTAAGATGGACAATTATATAAAGTCTGAATAAATGCTCTGGACCCATCAATAATACAAGCCTCAACCCTTGCGAAAACAAACAATCTTAAAAGAAGGAAAGCGTGAGATATCATAACATAGTGGCTTGGTACAATAGTAGCCATAGTGGGGCTAATTCATCTCAAGTGGATTAACTTTTAATCACTTAACTCATTTCTTTTCCCTAACAATAATAATTTCTAGTCTCCACCCTCAATCATTATAAGAAAAGGAAAAGAAAAGTTACAATCATGCCATTTGAATGTATAATCCATTTTCATGCATCTTATGGCCATGTCATACAGAAACAATAGATTGATAGCAAAACTGCACACAATCTACAGAAAATTTTTCTTTGATTTAATATGCAACAAAGTTTTCGGGCAAAATGCCATACCTTATGGTTGAATTTACCATTTCACTACAAGGAAGATGCTCTGTGGTCCACCAAGCATATCCATAAAAGCAGTACTTATCCTAATTACCACAATGTAAGAGATTAAGATTATCGGACTAAAGTCTCAGATCCTGCTCACCTGTCTCACCAAGGAGTAAAAACAGCAGAATTCTTTCAAAGAAAATGGAAAACCTGGTCTGTCAAAAGGACGCAATTTGAACAGTAATAAATCACTTTTTTATTCCTTTTTCAATTTTTGAAGAATGATTAGTGTTACACAGAATATACCATCCTTTCCACACATTTCACTGTATTAAGAATATGAATTTACATGCTGTACAAGAGAATTAGAAAAGCAGAAATCAAGCATCTGCTGGCAGCACGAAGATGAGTCAAAATTATGTAAATTGTATAAATCAGTCAGTAGCAGATCTGGTCTATTAGTAGCTGACAATCCATAAGGCTGACCTTCGACCAACCATTCAATTTAACCGTTCATTGAGGATACATGAGTTTCAAACACACCAAGGAGGAAATACTTCAACCTGCAGTCAAAGAATTACGAGCTTCATCATGGTCAGATATAAAGAGCCTAACAAATGACAGTCAGCGCTAAAGCTACCCATCATTATTTTTAAAAATTACATACCCATCATTATTTTTAAAAATTACATCTTACGTGAAGCATATCACAAATGACACGTAAGTTAATGGTTTAAACAGTACATTATAGAAGTTAGGAAGAAGTAAGCTACTGTAAGTTGTTCAACTCCTGCTAGGACAAGAGAATATTTCTCACAAAACACACAATGATGTTTAGACAATTCTATACTTAATGAAAGATACTATACTTTAATGTATATGCCATATAGTAAGAAATACTTGCATCAATATTCCTGTCAAATTCAAAAGAATCGTAAATCTTAACAGCAAGAATAGTGTAAAATGACTGACTAAATTCTACTTTCAGATTCCTACCTTCTTCGGAGAAGGCAAAGACACCTCCTAGCATGCCATCACTGTCACTATCTTCCTCAGATTTATCATTTTCACCATCTTCCTCAGATTTCTGTTTATCACAAGGAGTGCTGCTGTTATCAACATCAGTAACAACTCCTGCTGACTTGTGACATTCACTCAAGGCCGATGCTTCACAGGATTCCTCTTGAAAAAAATGTTCAAAATCCAGTGAGCCATTCGCCAGGCCCTCGTCTAATATATTCATATTCAAATCGGGACGGTTATTAGTAATGCTTAAGACTTCATCGGTCCCACCATTTTTTGATGATTGAACTTCTTCTCCAGCTCGTCCAGCAGCAAGTGAACCGTTTGTTAAAGATGATGTAGAATTTGAAAAATAACTATCATCCGTAGGAGAAAAGTTGACCGCAGACTGTTTGAACGATATGGAGCCATTGTCTTTGCTAGGGGAGCTTTGTTTCAGGATAGCCGAGGACAAAACCGAACTGCTTCTTTTTGTCTCAATGTTTTCATTCCCATATTGGAATATAGCTGGATAAGTAATCTTTGATGATCCTGATAGAAGTGTCACCAAATCAAATAAGTTGAATCATTTTAAAAGCCATAATCTTCTCTTAAAAAAATCAAAATGAAAATCATACCATCATCTGAGCTTTCAACAGAGTCCGGTGACAATGATTTAGACTGTGTGATTATAGCTACTTCAGAAAACTTCTCTTTAGCATCATAAGAAATAGAAGATGAAAGTGAAGATTTTCCTATGACAATGCCCCTGCATAAAACAATCGATTGAGTTGATTTCTGGTAAGATAATGAAATAAAGGTCCACATTTGTGATCACGACACATTTAGTGGTGGTTATACACCTAATATACCAACCCTATACTTGGCAAATGATATGAACCAACCGCATCCTCAACCAGAATATGCAAGATTATATTATTAGTTATGACATAATTCTACTTGAGGAAAAAAAATCCAAAGAACTATACTAGTTCGACATACTAATATCAAGAGGAAAGAAGTGTAAAAGGCAAAACAATCAATGGAGGGCAAAGAGGCAGAAAGACTTAACCATGAAAAGTAGACACTAGTAGGTGGTTAGGTGGATAAGAGAATCTCATTATGTCAAGAATGGCAATTAGGGTAGGATTACGGACAAGAATTCTTTCTATTATCATATATGTGATTGACATAACCTTATATAAAAGTAACTGTAAAGTAATTATGACTAGAAAGCAAAAGAGCATGCAATACCTGTCACTCCAATCAGCTTGAATACTGTGGAAATGGTCAAAAAGGGGCAACAAATCCTTTTGCCTAATTTCAATGCAATGAGCAGGAATGTTTTCCAATTCAGTCTCTCCACCGTCATGTTCTTGGGCAGAACTATACTCATCAGTCTCCAAAGGACTCATTGTACAGAAATGTATCTGAAAATATATAAGTACATAAGCAAAGTTGATAGCAGTACAAACAGAAGCATCCCAATTCCATATCGCAAATACCTTATAATTTTGCCAGACTGGTATCCTTCCAGAGCTCAGATGCACCTCTGCATTGGAGATATACATGTGAGATCGGTCATGGGTTTCAAGACTCCCCACCCCAATATCATTATCCTCACAGTCAAGTATCCATCATCATCTCCGGAGCTTCTTGTTTACCAAGAATGATTCCAGAAATACACTCCTCTCTTTCAGGCCACTCAGTTCTTCGGCACACATCCCATGCTTGAGCTGCTTCCACTTTTATTCCTAACTCCTCATCTTGCATCTGCAGGGGAGACCCTTGGCCAATTCGCATAGAAGTTTCACTTGACTCTCCTCCTATGGATGATAGTAACTTGTATTGAACAACATGACCAGAAGGAGTGTACGCCAATAAGTGCTCCAAGTCATTGACCTTGGAGTCAAGGGGTTGTAAATCCTGAGACAAGGAACTATGAAAAACAGCAGCTAGGGCACCAGATGGAATTGAGGTCCTTCCTGCTGTTGAAGATGCAGTAGTGCTAACAGTATTGAGCCAACCAGAATTATTATTTTTTATTCTGCTAACCACTGAGAGTGTTACAGGTAGCGGTGGTGGAAGAGAAAAAGATGGTTGGTTTATCATGAAAGATGGACTGGACCACCATGGTACGGACAGAACTGGTGAGAGAGTAGGCCTATCTACATGAGAATTTTGAATTTGTAGAACAGTCTCACCACCAAAAGGGGCAAGCACGAAAATATGGCAAGTTCCCCTGGATGAAACAACGGCAATCCACTGACTATAACGACTAAAACAAATGTCCTGTATCACCTGCATGATGAACACAAGGGAAAAGAACTCATCAACATCCTAAAAAGGGTAAGTTTCTTTTTACCCCCGCTAGAATGATAATTCTCAATCTACCCCTCAAAAGTGTGAAAACATCAATTTACACCATTTTCATTCCAAAGATGGGGCAAGTTGGGGGGCGTGCATTGATGGATTTTTTTGTCTTCTTAACAGTAAATGGGGTAAATTGGTGTTCTCAAAATCCTGGGGGGTAAATTGAAGATTCTCACTCTAAGTGTGGGGTAAATCAAAGTTTACCCTTCCAAGAGTAACAGTGTTGAAAGAAAGAGTGAGAAGGAACTTACAGCTGATGTCATACCACGATGGAGCTTGTAAAGGTGTACATGAGAAGAAGTCCAATCATAAGTTTGAGAGGCTGAACCTGAACGACCTTTTGAGTTAGATGGCATAATTCGGAAAATGTTTATATTGTTTCCATGTATAGAAGCAGTAACCAATAATGTCCCGCTTCGATCAAAGCACAATGCAGAAATTGGACTAGTATGAGCCCTAAACTGTGATATGACAGCTCTGGAAACAATATCTTTCACAACAACCTGCAAGAGGACAAAATAATGAGGGAAAAAAAAAAAAGCCTGACTCTTCATTAGATGTTGATTGCTTAAGAAGGTTATAAAAAATTTTTTAAAAAAAAAGAGGGGAAAAAATGAATCCCTCCACTCTTTTATATTAAGAACTACAGATCAATACAAAACTGTTCGAGAGATTCTACTTCATGATAGAGGAACTCAAAAGCATGATCTTTCAAACCACAAATGAACTTAAGTTGTCTTCTGAATTTTATGCAGATATCATGTGGTTTTTAGTGATAATAAAACTGCTACTCATCAGGTTTTCAAAGACTAACCATTCCAGCAATATCTGTATCCGAAGAATGTGATGTATTGCGTCCAACCTTCCAGCTTGAATTTGAAGATACAGGAGAACTAGAACCATCAGGGATAAAATCTTGATAGTATCTAGATAAAGTCTTGTAACCCATGTCACCCAGATTGATTAGTCCAGCAGCTAACTGCTTACTAGATTCCAGAGCATATCGAGCCATCAGATTACCGTTGCTGGGTGAGGTTGATGGACTGACACTAGGAGGAGTAAGGCTTTGAGGACTTAGGCGGCCTGTATTTGGCAGCAATGGATTGTTAGAAGCATAAGCTAACCATCTGGGCCCCACTGCCATTGGACCATATCCAATGTTAACCCCCGACATTCCTTGGCCTCCAAAATGAGGGACAGGATATGTAAGGACACTGAATTTACTCTCAAGGGTGAGGGCATCAAAGCAGTATATCTGCACCCCAAAAACAAATATCAATAAATAAATAAATAAATAAAATAAGAACACATTAGCTGGATGAAACGATTTAGATACTCTTGCAACTTTGTTAACTGCAATTGCAAATGTTCAGTTTAGACAGTGAAACATCCCCTAAAAGAAATTTCTTGATAAACTGACAACCATCAAATCTAAGCATTCAGGGTTATCTTAAAAAAGGTGACCGTTCTACACTCACATCTATTAAAGATAACAAAATATCAAATCTGCCTCTGTTTGTGATAATGTTAGAAATTTCGTCCCACACAAAAGTATAATTGGAAGTAGATTACAAAACAACTAACAAGAGCTAATGCTTACTTGAGCTGCAAGACCCACGGCCACAATCCGGGGACTGCATCTAACCATATAGACAGTTGACCGGAATCTGAGAACATGTACATAGTTGTGAGACCTTAGCGAGTAAAACCGAACAGCTGTTGGAGACATGGCTACATTTCCTGCTTGAGGCTCATCATAACCATCTCTTACTGGCCCATCCCTCCCCACATGCACATGCCCTAAACCTGAGCTCTTCGCTTCGTCACATGCAACAACCAGAAGTAAAGGATGAGAATTTCTAAATCCTTCCTGACCATCAGACTTGGCAGAGAGGGGCTGCATCTGTAAAAAGGTAACTGGATCATCACGCCTCGAAACAAGTTCACTGACATTGGCAGCGTCTTCAACGTCAAGGACTTGAAATCCATTGGAGTATCCAAGTAAAAGAACATGTTTGAAGGAAGATGGACTAAGCTCTAGTTTGTCAAAGGAAGACCATAATACCTGTTTGAACAAGACAATCAAATCATGCTAGTCACCCAAGACACAATAAAAATGCAAACAACAATAATGCCATCCATCAAGGGGCCTTGATTGACCACTTTCACTCATATATAGCAATTATATCTCCTTAATTTACGTATTGTTTTAGAGTGAGGAGCAATGGTTTACCAGTTGCATGCAACCGGCGTACAAAACCACTCGCTGTCAAGTATAAGTGCATATGATAGATGGTTCCTACTTCCTAAACATTAGCTATCGAAATAGTGCATTTACCAAATTTAAGCAGAAGCACAGCAATTACAAACATGTCATAAATTGCATAAATATGTAAACCTATCATGACGAAAATATGTCATATCAAAAATTAATGCAATGCAATGCACGCACAATAGCATACAACTAATTAGACATACTAATTAATCATGACTTCATTCATTTCTAACTAAATTCACTAGCTCTCACCTCATTTTCGCAGCTACCAAACTCAAGATACATAACTCAGATTATTTAATCATCAAAACGATTAAAAAAATAAACAACTAATAATATATTTCTATTGGACAGAAAAAATTAAAGAGAATTAGGATTCATTGAACCTGGTCTTTTAGCTCATGAGAATCGCCGGATATAGAAGCGGCAAGGGAGGCGCCAGCTGACCGTACACCGGAAGAGGCGGTTTTAATACAAGAAGAAATGAATTTCAATGAATTTGGAATCAAATTCAAACCATTGGTGTGCTTGATATTGTTATTATTACTCTGTTTATTATTATTGTGATTGCTCTTCATAGTCTACAAATGATTGACCGACAATACGACCGGCCACCGGGGAGTCACCGGCGAGTCAAATAGGCGATCGCCAAATAGCATAAAAAGAGAAGCGAGAAACTCAATCTCAAAGTCCGGGCGAGAAACTCAAAAGTTCCGGCGATAATTTGGTCTCTTGATTGTTGCTTTTTTAAGAAAAACAAATTAAATAATTAAAAATTGAGAAGGAAAAACATGAAGTGTTTCCTTTTTTTTTTTTTTGGCAGTTTTGACCTTTCTAATGGAGACGGTTTTGGTTTCTTTTTGGCTTTTTGTTCATTGTGTTGTGTGGGTCTTTGTTCTGAGGGTTTAATTGAACCGTAAGCAAGTTTCGGAAAATGTCACAGGATTCCCTTGAGACTTTTTAAATTTCATTGGAGTGCTCTGTGGTGGGTTTGAATTCAGTGAAGTTACATTTTTGCCCTTGATCTGGTGGCAAATTAGCAATGTAAACTAGTTTTCTCTGTAAATTGGATTATGCAATTTCATTTTTTAAAAATATTTCTTTTTATTCGCATGAAGTTAACGAGTTTATAATAATCTTGGATAAACTCTTGAACTGAAGACAGATAGTTAATAAGATAGATGATAAGGATGAATTGATAGAATGATTCACAAATTTTTATAGCGATAATTGGATAATTGGGAAAATTTTTTTTTCTCATTATGATGTCGATCATTATTATGATACATTCATAAATTTTATATGAAACTAGGATGAGTTACATTTATGATATAAGAATTACAATAAGGATGACACTTCGGATTCTTTCCATTAATTTATATAATAAATTAGTTCTATTTATTCGTGATATGTAACACAAAAAAATTACACTCAAAGTAAAATTTTAATATTTTCACCATAAGCGATAATGTAACAATAATACTCATTTATTAGATAATAAATTTTAAAACTTATAATATTTAATACTTTATTCCACCATTTATTAGATGAATGTACTTGAGATTATAAAAATTGATATAAGAAAGTGATAATAAAAAAAAAATAAAAATAAGTAAATGTTTAAAATCAAACAATCAATCAATATACCAATGCCACAATAATTTGGAATCAAATTAATGAAGGAAAAGATAAGATCAACTTCTGTAACAACTAACTGGTGTAAATGGGAGCAATTGGTCTTTTCGTAAAACTTTACCTCACAACGTAACGGGTAAATCAAGCATTACAAGAATTACTCGGGGCATATTCGTAATAAAGAAATAATGAGGGAGTTCTGTGACAAACCGCAAAACGTAAGAAGTGAAAAACACGAAAATGAAAGGGAGACATTGATTACGTTACGACAGAGAACGAGAATATCTCAAAACAAGATGCCGAAGCCAATCGCTTCGACTTCGATAATAATATTAATTTTCTCCCAAAATTTTTTAATTATTTTATAATTATTTTTATTTATTTTTTTACAAATTTGATTTTCATTATTGTACTGTACACATAACAAACCTTTGACGTGCCATCTTCGGTTTCTCAAGCAACCCCATTCCACGTATTTATTTATTTTTATTATTTTATTTTTACTTTTCACTGTATTCTACAGTTTTAAATTATTTTCTTTTATTATCACATCAGGTAAACCTACTCAGAGCATATATTTGATTTATAATATTTTGTTCGTTATCAATATCACTTTTAGTGTTCTTTTCTTTCGTTTAATTTGTCGTCAGGGACTCAAATGGTTTGATTGAACATCTATAGGAATTTTTTAAAAACATAATTAATTATTTTCTGATAGAGAATTTTATCACAAATTTGAATAAATGAATGATTAAAGATGGAACCTCAAAATAAGAAGCAAAGGTTTGTGGTTTCCCATATTGGGCCCGGGCTAAACCCATTTCTTCAATAGTTATTTCGAGGCTTCTACAGACGCTTTGTTACTTTGGGCCTGTTTGGCAAAGTAAATTTTTTTTTTAAAAAATAAATAATTAATGTTGTATTAAGAAGTGTAGATTGTTGCTATTTTAATAAAAACACATTTACAAACAAAAGAATGGAATAAAATTCTACAGGCTCATCTGCAAATTGACTTAAAAAGGAACTTGTAAGCATAATGTCTATTAATGTCAACAAAACATTGCAACTATTACGCACACACTGGTTGAAAGAACCCCTTTTTTAGCTTTTTGGCTCATCAAAGTGATAAAACAATAAATATGACTAACCACAAAAGACTTTTATATTACTTATGCAGATATGCTGCGGCTGAACCTAATCATGTGCTAGGCAACTTCCATTATGATAGGGACTAGGAGTTATAAAAGGTAATATTTGAAATTGAGGTGTTGTGGTTGTTGCAAAATGAAAGCATCAGTTGTTCATTATGTAAGTGAATGCTTATCAAATATTTTAGCTGTTGTACTTTCAAAAATTAAGCAGAAATACACGTATCTGTATCTGGATAATAAGGTGAAGCAAAGATAATGATATAGATTAAGCATTCATTCTGAAGTTCTATGAAACTGAAACTTTATCTTGCATACAATGTCAGATTTCCTTGCTGATTAAGGCAAAACCTTTTTTTATGTACAGTAATGGAAGACTTGGGAGGGTGTTTGGGCATCCTATGGAAAGAAACCCTTGTATACTGTTTTGCCTCAAATTATGAGGAAAAGCGGGTATATAATGACTTCATTTCCATGTGATTATCAAACACTCCCCTGTATAAGTCTATATGGAACTATCCCAACTAACATTCTATGTACGGCAGGTTGCTTTCAAGAACCTAAAGCAATCTCCTTGAATCGACTGATATCATTTAGGTACCTTGTTGAGTTGTATTCTTGTGCATCAAAAAGTTCCTCCGAGTAAGTTCTCCGATGAGTTTGCTTTTGGCTTTCTTTCACACTCTGCGCATTGTCTTCGTCACCTCTAAGCAGAATCACAACCTGAACCAGCAGGAGAACATAAGTCGAACTACACCTGATACTTGTTTCCATTAACCTATTAAAACTTTTAGCCAATGCAGAGGGAGGAACACAGGGTGAACTTCTACAAACTAGGACAACTGACATTCCATTTCCGGTCATAAATCAAACTACCAACCGACATTTGACTCTTGTCATAATAGATCTTCTTAACACGAAAGAAAATGGAGTCACCTAATTTACATCTCTTGCAAGTGAAACAGATTTATCAATGGAATATCCTACGCATTTGTCTAGTTCCAAAAATGGTATTTCAAACCTACTTAGCATATGGAACCACTAATGTAAAAGGGATGCAGTTTCTTATACTTAATCCACACCTGACTCATTTTAGGACGGAGAATAGGAGACTGCTCAATGCACAAAGAAGCAGTCAAAACTGCACGATCCATCTCTTCAGCGTCGTAATTATCACCAAGAGAAGGATCTGCGAGCTCTCTAATATCATTGCTATCAAGCAGAGGCTTTGCCTACAAGGAAGAATAAATAAAATCAGACAGTTTAGTAGTTCCAATATATGACAACTTGCAGAGTGATCAAAATGTTCAGAAGCAAAATTACCCATATCACAACACTTTGCTGTAAATGATCAACAGCCCGGCGTCCTGTTATGAGCTCCAAAAGCAGGACCCCAAATGAATAAACATCTGTTTTCTCATCAACTATGCCGTGCATGAAGTATTCAGGAGCAAAATAGCTGCAATTCAAGAAACATGGTTATTCGTTGAACCATGATTACTCCAATAAAAGCCAAAACAAGAAGCTTTTGGCTCACAAACCCAAATGTGCCCTCAAATTTTGATACGTTGTGGTGAGTCCACTGTCTTGGCAGCCACTTTGCAAGTCCAAAATCACAAATCTGTATCGGCTCAGATATTAATGAGAAAGCCAAAAGAAGTAAGAATGCAGATTTGCATGAATATCTATCTTAGATAATTAATAACGAGAAAGCCAAAAGAAGTAAGGATTGATTTGCATGAATATCTATCTTAGATAATTAATAACGAGAAAGCCAAAAGAAGTAAGAATGCAGATTTGCATGAATATCTCTCTATACATATTTAATAACAAGAAAGCCAAAAGAAGTTAGAACGCAGATTTAGGTAAATATTTTTCGAAAATATGTGCAATGAGTTTTAATCAAATGCAGCCAAAACTGTTCTGATTAATGTTTCAAACTTTGGCTGCAAGTGTTATACTGTTAATAAATATGAAACCATAGCACGAGAAAGGAAAATTGACATAGAGAGTAAAATTCAAACAGGACAATAATGTAAAAAATGACGCAAAGGAAATATGAAGAAGCAGTTTACTGTCATGGAAATCGCTGTACTTTTTTGTTTGTTCTCAATGCACATTTTTAGTTTTATAAAGGAGTTTGATAATAACTTTCTTTTCCAGTCTAAAGGAAACATATTAGTGAATTAGTATTTATAAATTAATCGCAATCAAGATGCACACAGCTGCGCGATGAGCTCCAAACAAACATTAAAATTAAAACTAAGTATTTGTCAATGTGCCCTGATGTAATGCTTATGGAACAACCTAAAGAAATGAGACTCAATCCTCATAATTGTGCAACCCTTCCATTTCAGGTTTAAACCGGTCTAATGCTTTAAAGCACTCACCTTATAACATAGCAGTTTAGCATACAGTGATCTGTTGGACATTTACTAAATAGCAACTGTTTTCCATGGTGGCTTTGAACACAATTTAACCTTGAATGCAATATTTTTCACTGCTGAAACTACTGATTGGTATAGCTATTTCGGCAATCACATATAGATTCTTGCTTTTCCACCCGGAAACTAATCCTAAAGGTAGCAGCCTGATAAATACTTCATTAGAATGATACCCTAAATAGGATCAGGGATTGGGAATAAACACTTCACTAAATTATACTCTTGCTCAGTTAATATGCTATTATTCCTGATTTTGTTGTCCTGAATCCGCATTCCTACTGAAGTTGTAAGGGCCTTCTGACATTTAATGGAAAGTCACACTTGAAGAGTAATTTGGGTGCGTGGTATCAACTTACCATGCCAAGAGCACCTAGCTCATTTTCTGACAAATAGAGAAACACTGGGTAGTAAAACTTATTATGTCTAACGACCACACTAGCAAAGACATTTTTTTAACATTTCCAGTGCGTAAGAGATGGAAGTCCATATGTCATATGTGTTGGTTTCACTTGTTTTCAGCGAAACCAGTTTCACAAATATCATTTTCCTGACTACCTCATATGCAACTCCATGTCAACATTTGTATGGCTCGAAAGTAGTATTTAAACTCTAAAAGTAGTATGTGCGGATATAGACATAAATAAAAAATTGAAGCTCTGGATTATATGGAAAGGCCTACACTAAAAAAACTTGATGATGTAATCCACTCTGCTTTGCAAAATAAGAAAATTTCTTCACAAAACAAAACTACAAAAAGTGCAAACTTCAGCAATGACTGAAGTTTCACTGTTTGAACGTTCTTGGCTGTGAACTTGAAAGATACCTGAGGCTCATAATCCTCAGTGAGCAGAATATTATCAGCCTTAATATCTCTATGAATAATTCGCTTTTGACAACCCTCGTGAAGATATGTAAGACCATTTGCTGTCCCCCGAGCAATTCTATATCTTTGCTCCAATTTGGTTTATCCTTTGAACCTGAAGGAAAACAATTATAAGAGCTTCAGAAATGCATGACATAATTATTAAAAACCCAAAATAAAGAAAAGAGGCAAAACAGTGCAGCCAACCATGGAGAATAGATGCTAGACTCCCAGTGGAGACAATTGAAAGACAAGGTGAATTCCATCACTATCACAACCAATTTAGCAGTATTTGGATGGTCTACATAGGCTAGGATACCAATCTAGCATAAAAAGCCACAAGTCTTCTCATCTGTTCCTTTGGTAAGTCTCTTTACTGCCACTAGTGTCCCATCCCGTAAACAACCCTTGTAAACTTCAGCATAGCCACCCTTTCCAATTAAATTTTCTGCAAGAATTGCAACAATCAGTCTACATCATCGTACAACATTGTCCAAGTGGTGAATTTTGCTATAAGAATTGTAGCACATTATGCTATGTAACAAATTAGTCAACAGTAGGTAATTCCTGATCCCAGAGAAAGAACATACAACTCCGAAAATTATTAGTTGCAGTTTGGAGATCAGAGGGTAAACTCCTTCAATGATGACCTATAATTGTATATATGTGTCAAATCTGGATCCTCTCTAGTGCTCCTACTTTTTTCTCTGGATAGCTTTGGCAAGGCAAGAGGATGGAATGTGCCTAGGTGCTTGGTTGATTTTTTCTTCCATAACTTGAAGAATCTGCTCCAGTTAGTAAGTGCCCGTGATTTTGAAGGAGTTTCTGAGTCTGTAGTATTTTCCTTAAAAGAAGCTTCAGATTCTGAGCCTCTAAAGCAGGAATCTAAAACTCCTCTAGGAGATGATGTATCTAAGCTCCCATTATTCACATCTGAAAATCTCAGGTCTACAAAAATAGGAAATACAGGAAACAAAACACAATGAAAGTAGAAAATGACCTGTTTGCATACTTACATAAAAAGATGTGACGATAAAGGATCATAAAATAACCAAAGATGGAAAAAGGTTACCGCAGGCTGAAGCAGAGGATGTAAGCATTTTAGATTGTTTCTTATGTGCTACCAGAACAATCTCATTTTGCGATTTTTTCTGAGGTACATTGCTAGAATCATTAGCATTGTTCCTGCATTAAGTTATGGCAACTGTTGCAAAAGATTGTGAAACCGGCCAAACAAAAGAAACAATTAACATGTGAATTTAATGTGCATTTGAGGCAGAGAATGTTTAGCATTGTCACATTGGTGGAACACACAACAATGAGGAAGAATTCATGAAAGACTGAATTTTACACAAGAATTGTGGAACGTTTAAGTGAAAGGAATATACGACAAGAAAGGAAATCTAGACTAAAACTGCTTTATTAAATGCACATGGCTAAATTTAAAGGCCCCAAAGAGAAGAAAAACTATAATCATCCATCCTGGTCCAAAAGGGACAAAAAGGATTAACATTCCTATAAGTTCTAAACTATATAAAGGGGAAAAAGACTCACTTATAAGAAAACAATTAGGATCAAATAACTCATGCTTATAGATGGAAATAAACAAACACCCAATTTATCAGACGTGTATACCAATTTTCGGGACCTCACCAGCCAGAACTCAGATAAAGCAAGATCGCATGGAAGGTAAGGCATTACATAATAAACAATAATAACAGTTAAAATATTTAATTCGTCTCTCTTGTTCAAAGTCGTCCAAACAATTTCCATGTCCAGCCAAAAATCTCAAAGCATATCAAAGGAAACAGGCACAAGCTGATAATCTCAAACACTAACAAAAAATGAAAATCTATCCATCTCTTTTCTTGTCAAATCAGTCCACAAAATCTAATAGTCCTCTAAGCTAACACTCAATAAGCACCTGAAAACTGAGGACTTACCCAGATAAAGAACACTTAAAGTGAAAAAAATAATAATCTTTCTTTGATTGTTTTAATTTACTCTAATCCCATTTCCATCTTAATCTTCAATATCCGAGAGCTTATGATTCCAAAAATACCATTTTTTTGAAAAAGAAAATTACAGATATTAACAAAAGAGCCACAAATTCCAATTCAGCTGTACTGGCACAAGCAGACAAAATCCAAAATACCCATCTGCTCAAACTCAATAAACAATGCGAAAAAAGAAAAATAAAAAGGATTAACATTATATATAAGGCATACCCAAATGAGAAAACATGAAGAAGAACACATGCATACCATGGTTTAGCCGCTTTACCACAATTACCATTTCCCATGATCTTAAGCACTCAAAACAAACAAGAACCCAAAAACCAGAAGAGAAAAAAACAACAAGAGACACACTGAAGAGACTAAACAAAACAAAAAGGAACAAAATAAAATCTTTAAAAGAGTGGGGCTACCATACCAACTTTAACTTACCATACATACATGCATTAAAGAGGCTGCAATTTCTTGCATATTTGGAGCTAATAAAAAAAATCAGCTTTTGGATAACATCTGTATCTGAAGAGCCAGTCAGATAAGGGAATCATTCAACAAAAAGTTAGAGCTAAATATGGTTAAAAAGTTTTTTCATTTATTATTCTTTCATTGCTTTCTTTTCTCTTTTCATAAAAAAATGGAGTTCTTTTTGTCTTTGTGTTTGTTTTTGTAATGTACGGACCGCCGTGTTTGTTTTTTTCCTCCTCTTGTTAAGCGTATCTCGAGTCCCGTAAGAATCGCTGGTTTGGTCTACGTTGTTGCTGACAAGTGTTGAATGCTATTCAGCGACTTCTGCTCTCAACCTTAATAAAAACCTGTGCTTTCTTTTCAGTGAGAGAGGGAATGACGTTAAATTATGTTAAATTCAAAACTAGGCAAACTCTTGGGGTTTTCCGATATTTTGGTAAAGTTTGAGGCCTATATCATAATTTAACTTATTTATTTTCTCCAAAAAAAATTTGATATATGAATGAATATTATTATGAATTAAATACTAACTATGAATTCCATTGATTGGAGTGACTAAAAAATAACTGAATCAATAATAGTTTTTGTTTGCGATAATTATAACAGAAAATTGAGAAAATATTTCCTTTTAATTGTAACTATAAAAACAGACATTCAATCTTATTATATATATATTTTTAAAAACTTTTTGGTTAACTATCACCTTCAATGTGCCTTGCTTAACTATAAAGGTGGCAAGAATTGGTTATGTTGGGTTTACTGGGACTCTGACTGCATTGATTTATAGTACAACCTAAAATATATAGAGATCAATTCAAAAATATTTTGATATTAACAATATCAAAGAAAAATTTAAACATAATTATTGGATATCTCGAACTGATGAGTGAATGAGTGATGCCCCAATAAAACCCACCGTTGCAGAAAATGAACTGGGGTCTCAGAACTGAGTATGTGGGGTCATAGCGTACTCCTAATTGCCCTCCCTAAATAAATTCTTGAATGGGACTAAAATAAAATAAAAAATTATTGGTTTTTATGGCCATGGCTGACAGCTTGTAAGGCAGTAGCTTCCCCATCTTTTGATGTCTTAATCTGACACCATTGGTTAATCGTTTTTTCCTTTTCTTGGCGCATAAATGAAATTTTTTTGAAACTTGAGTTGTGTCTTGTGTGTGTCATTTTTTTAAAATTTTTTTCCATTTTAGAACTTATTAAATTATTTTCTTTATATTCTTTTCGGTTGTAATCCACCATTTGAAGGCATGTGCTTGAACAGGACCAGTTCTAGCCATGTTTAATTGGTTATTTATTGCAGAGAAGGTTGTGTGTCTATAGATTGCAGGCCCCAATTTGAAGATGAATTTCAATTGCAAATATTAATTGGAGTGGACATGAAACTGCAACTTTGTTAGGTATGCTATAATCTTGGTGGTATCAAAGTCAGATATGGCCCTAGTTGCTCAATTTGTTAGGTTGCTCATCAAACATGCTTATTAATGATAAGATACAAAGAATACTTCAGGATGAAATTCAAGATGCTCAAAATAAGAAAATCATTATCATCATCAACATGAAGAACATTGCATATAACACATCATAGACATGTCTACGATCGATTTACAAAACATTAATTGAGGGCATAGAAGATGAAGTTCACATAATAAATTTGAGCTTTAGTACAAAAGAACTCTTCATCTTAATTTATACAATGATGGCTTATCTGTTAAAATCAATTCAATAGGTCTTAAAATTTTCGAGATCTAAACCTTATTAGAAACTTTAAATTTTTAAAAGAATTCATATCAATACTCAAAAAACTATTCTATAGATCTATATCTAGATATGTTAAAGTGTGAGCTTTAAACTAATTTCTAGAAGATCAACTGTCAGGTCGGTAGGTCGGTTTAAGTTAGTGCTGAGGTACGACATGTCAACCAGAAAGCACATAAGCCTATATGACAAACTTGCTTGGTCATCCACATTATTATCAGTAAAGCATACGTATGTCACGTGCTTACACTTATTCTACACGGCATTAAAGAATGTCTTTTTGGGCTTATTGTTATCAAGAAATCAGCATGTGTCCTCAAGGCTGTTAACTACGGTTACAAAAGGCGGGAGAATGCAGGATTTGTTGCAACAAATCTGAAAAGCAGCTAGAGGACCTTAAGCATGTATAAATAGCCTTAAGGGATAATAAATCAGTGATTGTATTGCTTGTTGTTTTGTCTTAAAGCTTGTATCTTGTTCTTGATGAATGAATAAAAGTTGCTGCTCTGTTCTTCAGTGGATGTAAGCTATCTTTAGCCGAACCACTTATATTTGTTGTTCCTTGATTACTGTTTCTGTGTGATTACTTTGTGGAAATTTGTTTTGCTTTCTTCTTGATCGATTTTCAGAGAGTTCAGCTAGGTCTTGGTGATTCTTGATTGAAGTTTAATTTCGATCTTGGTTCAACAAATTGGTATCACAGCTCTATATCTCTGATATTTGATCTAAAGAAATGGCAACCTCTAAGTTTGAGGTTGAAAAATTTATTGGAGAGAACGATCTTTATTTATGGCAGCTCAAGATGAGAGCTCTGTTAGTTCATCAGGGGCTGGAAGAAACCTTAGGGGATCCAAAGTTTGAAAAGAAGCCCATCAAGCTCAGTGATGAAGAAATGCAAGATGCATTGGATAAAGCTCATAGCACCCTAATCTTGAGTCTGGGAGATGGGGTTCTTCTCTTCTTTTCCCCCAAATTCTTCTCCTCATCTCTCTTTATAATATATTTTCAATCAATAAAATTAGGTTTATTTCAATTTTCAATTTCCATTTTAATTATTTGTTTTTCAATTTTAATCATTTCTTTTATTTCAAAAATATTTAGCTAAATATTCATAGTTAAGAGAAGGTAAAACTCTTAGTAAACAAATATGGTTTAATCAAATTCGATTTTTAATTTTATAAATTAAGTTGTTTTCTATTTAATTTTATCCATATTTTATATTTTGAAATTTTGATTTATTGTAGACAAAAATAGGAATTTGGCACAATGAATTCTTAGTATCTTAGTATAAAATATGATAAAATGGTATTTTGATTTAGTGTAGATAAATTAAGTTTTGGCACATTAAATTCTTAATCCATAATAAAATAAATAGGAAAATAATTTTAATTTATAAAATTAATATTTAGGGAAATAAAAAAAATAAATACAATTTGTTAAATTGTATTTATTACTAAGAGTGGATCCATAACCCTAACTAATTCAACTTCATAATTTTCCTCAAATTAAATTGTGTGTTTTTAAATTTTATTTTTATTTTTTTTAGATAAATTTAAATAAACAAATTAAACTCTTTCTCTGTGGATCGATCTCGGACTCACCGAGTTATATTATAACTAGACACTCTTATACTTGGGAGTAAATCAAACATTTTAAGTTGTGTCACTAGGAGTTGAACTTGAAAGGTTTAAAGCCAGGCTGGTTGCCAAAGGCAACACACAAAAGGAGGGCATTGATTTTACAGAGGTCTTTTCCCATGTAGTTAGAGATGCCTTACTTAGATTGATTCTATCACTTGTAGTAGTTAATGACATGCATCTTGAACAGATGGATGTTAAAACAGCATTCCTGCATGGTGAGTTACAAGAAGAGATAACAATGACTCAACCAGAAGGCTTTATTGATTAGGAGAGAGCTGAGTTTGTGTGCCTTCTGAAGAAATCCTTATATGGCCTCAAACAGTCACCTAGACAATGGTATCTCAAGTTTGACACTTCATGCTAAAGCTTTGTTTTCAAAGATTTAATCTGGATTGCTGTGTGTATTATAGAGAAATATCTAGGGAGAAGATCTACTTGGTTTTATATGTAGATGATATGCTTATTGCCAGAAAAAACATGTATCAGATAGATCTCTTGAAGCAGCAACTCAGAGGTGAATTTGAGATGAAGGATTTAGGGCCAGCTAAGAAAATACTGGGAATGCAACTAATCAGGGATAGAAACTCTAGAAGCTTGTTTCTTACACAGGAGGATTACATCAATAAAGTACTTGATAAGTTTGAAATGAGAACTGCAAAACCAATTCAAACTCATTTACCAACTTATTTTAGATTGTCAGAACAGCAGTGTCCCATGACTGAAGCTGATAAATTTGAGATGATGACAATTCCTTATGCAAGTGCTGTGGGGTGTTTAATGTATGCTATGGTCCTCACCAGACCTGATATAACATATGCTGTAAGTATAGTAAACAGGTATATGGGAAACCCTGGGAAAGAGCATTGGAAGGCTATAAAATGGATACTTAGGTATCTAAAGGGGACATCTAGATATGGACTGATGTGGACTGATGTATGGAGGAAAAAGGATAGATGACAGTTTGATTGTAGGTTATGTGGATGCAGACTATTTAGGAGACCTGGATGGGAAAATGTCTCTTACAGAGTACTTATTCACATTTGACAACCTATAATGAAAGCAGTTACAAAGTGTGGTTGCTCATCAGCTTGAGTATCTGCTTCTTGAGGCAATTAGAGAAGCAATATGGTTAAAGGGCATGTTGAAAGAACTTGGAGTGGAGTAGAAATAAGTGGTGATTCAATGTGACAGCCAAAGTGCTATATGCTTAAGTAAGAATCAAACTCACCATGAAAGGACTATACACATCGACATTAAGCTTCACTTTATCAGGTTGGAAGTATCAAAAGCAACTGTAAAACTTCAGAAGATCCATACAGATGATAATATTGCAGATATGTTGACTAAAGCTGTTCTGGGAGCCAAGTTCAAATTCTGTTTGGACTTGGCTGGCATCTGTGATCACTAAATTCTAGATGATTGAAGAGAAGCTTAGCAGGTCATGAGAGTTTCAAGCTCAAGGTAGAGAATGTTAAAGTGTGAGCTTTAAACTGATTTCTAGAAGATCAACTGTCAGGTCGGTTTAAGATAGTGCTGAGGTACGACATGTCAACCAGAAAACATATAAGCCTGTATGACAAACTTGCTTGGTCATACACATTATTATCAGTAAAGCATGCGTATGTCACGTGCTTACACTTATTCTACACGGCATTAAAGAATGTTGTTTTGGGCTTATTGTTAACAAGAAATCAGCACATGTCCTCAAACATTAACTTCTGATTTACAAAGGCGGGAGGAATTGGATTTAGCAATCTGAAGATATGGTGGAGAGGATCTTTCTAGAGGACCTTAAGCCTGTATAAATAGCCTTAAGGGATAATAAATCAGTGATTGTATTGCTTGTTGTTTCATCTCAAAGCTTGTATCCTGTTCTTGATGAATGAATAAAAGCTGTTGCTCTGTTCTTCAGTGGATGTAGGCTATCTTTAGCCGAACCACTTATATTTATTGTTCCTTGATTACTGTTTCTGTGTGATTACTTTGTGGAAATTTGTTTTGCTTTCTTCTTGATCGATTGTCAGAGAGTTCAGCTAGGTCTTAGTGATTTTTGATTGAAGTTTAATTTCGATCTTGGTTCAGCAAGATAGATAAAAAGTAACCATCATAATCCAAAATATATGATATCCTTTTTCATAAATGAAATATCTATGAAGGGAAAAAAGGCAAAGTAAAAACAAAAGATCCACCAGAGAGGGAGCCCTCCCCAATGAATTGAAGAAACGAAAAGGATGGTGATGCAGAATAATAGTTCATTTTTATTTCCTCTTAATTAAAACTACCTACTACTAAGTTTGTTTACTAGATGCTGATTCTAAACTTAACCCAACTTTCATAGGCACGGCCAAGTTTTATTTTTCATTTACATATACACTACTGGAAAAAAAGACATACATAGTAGCGTTGTTTATATCACTCTCTATCATGAATTAGGCCAAATTTGAGAAAACTAGCTACATGAGCGATGTCTGACTCCATCAACACATAAAATGCATATCTCATTTGAGATTGAGGTTTAACAGTTGTAACTTAAAATTTACAGAACTAAAATATTCGGTAAACACTAGTTGCTGTTGTAGCTTGGAAGCTAAGTTAATTTTATTTTATACTTGTATAACGAAAAATCTATCATATCTTTACTAATTTTATCAAAATTATTATCTAAAATTATATTTACTATATATATTAACTTTTATTTCATAATTACAACCTTTTTTCCACCATCAAATAGGTAAGCTTGAGCTTCACTGGAAAAAAAAATTCTTTTCTCTTTAATACTCTCTGCCACCATATACAGTTGGTTCTTACCACTGGAATTGTGTGGTGGTTCATCTATTGAATTCGATTTTGTAAGACCTAAATCTTCAATGTCTATTGACGTCGAAATTTGGTTAAGTTAGTTAGCGGCTTGATACCAAACTCCCACATCAGCATAAAATTTGTATGTTGGAGAAGTGGCTTGCCAGTCACTAAGGATGCCTGTGACCAATAGTAAATAACCTACGAGCAATTGAAATCACAAGAAACAATAAGAAACACAGAAAGTTTTTCCAACGTTAACCTTCCGATAATCATGTCAGTTTATGAACTTATAAAAAAAGAATTAAATTAATAGTTTATGGTTCAACAACAAAAGCAAAGTGTTTAAGAAATCAGAAGCTGAAAAAGGAAAACAAACACAATGCCAAAATTGAATCTAATCGGCTTGGCCAAATCCTTCAAAAAAAAGCTAGAACAGAGAAGAGCTAACAGTGTTTGCATAGGCAACAAGCCCCACTACCGCTTATTATAGTGATGATAATAATGTCCATATTAGGATGACGGGAATGAGGTTTTATTTATCTTATTTCTTTTTTCCCACCATTCATGCGCCCGCGCCACCGCGCCCTCTCCCCCCCCCCCCCCCCCCTCCCCCTCCTAGAGATATTGAGAGCTAGGTTCCTTAATGGCCTCGCCAGAGTTGCTCCCCCCAGTCTATCGTGTTGGCTTCCACTAATTGACTAGCCTTTGGTAAGGGTAGTTCGGCCATTGCCTCCTACAAGTAAGATGGGTGGTTCAGAAAAATGAGCAGTGGACGTCCTCTTCGGCAAATTTCACCAACAATTCCATTTTCTTTATTAATTATTCTCCCTTTTTATCCCCAAACATTATCTAAACCTTAGAAACTCTAAATTTATAAACTTTAAAACCCAAATAAATATTTCAGCCCCATCTAATTATTTTAGATTTCAATTCAGGTGTTAGCTAAAGAAAGTTGCTTGTCCTCAGCCGCCCACCTTCAGCACTATTTTGTATGACAAGATTCTTCTAATAAAATGAGTGCATTTGTGCATGCACTGTGATTATCCAAAGTTCTTCACATCGATATAAAACCCTTATGAGCAGTAATGTACATTTGCAGCTAAAGAACTTTTGCACGTCCTCTTTTCATATAAGATCGACCACATGAAGACTCATTCTAAATACTTTACAGTTCTTTTGCTGTCAATGATTTACATATTTGTCTTGCATTTGACAAATGAGACATCACTTTCAGGTAATGCTTACTCAACTTTGGAATATATAAGAGTTTTAAGTTCCTCTCAGTAACGTTATACTACCTACTCCTGAGTTTGTTTTATTGCATGCTGATTCTTTAACCCAAATTTCACGGGCACGACCGAGTTTTATGTTTTGTTTAATCTAGATTTCAATAACCGGGTCTTCACTCTTCAGCAAGAGAATCTAAAAAAATATCATGGCATTTTGACGTGTGGCTCATGGCCAATCATGTAACTCCAAGCAAAAGAGGACCCTCATCATGTATGATTATTTCATAACTTGTGCAAAATTATAAGTATAAAAAAAGATATATTTCATTTCGAATGAAGGGCAAGTGAGTAGGATGCATGATAACTACAAAAAAGATGTAAGAAATTTAAGATCGAAAGGTTTTTTTTTTCCAATTTGTAGTTTCATTTTCTCTTTGATAGGAATAAAATTGACAATTCAAGTCTAATTTTTAACAATTTTTACCTTTTCTCTTTTTGTCTTCTTTTAGATAATAATAAACATCGTTTTCCACAAGAGTTACAAGGTAAATGTCTATATAGAGAGAGAGAGATCGACAATAGTGACGTGTGCACTGAGGCTTATGCTCCCACAAAAGTTGTACATCAAACTCTCATTACTATATAATTGAGGGTAGCTATCTGTCATTATCCCTCTCTGCTTTTGACTGGTTCAAACATTCAGAAGCAGACTAACAGACTTGCAGTCCACTCACTACCTGCCAAACCGGCCATTGGAGAATAGATCATCTCATACTTTACAAAACTAAGAGCTAATAATGCTTTTTTCAGAAAGCTAGCTATTATGATAACGGTTTTCAATACTGATCATCAAATCTCACCCTTTCAAATGTCACTCTTCATATCAATTTTCTTTGCATTAGTTTCAGTCTTATCATCAGTTTCGAGCTCCAGTGGGAACCTTTCTGAATCCCCATGTCCGCTAAACTTTGATGCCGTCCGAAGATTAGTCAATGAAGGTCCCAAAAGGCCTAGGCTGACTGATATGAACACACAGTGCCAAATTGTTCTCCAAGGCATCCGTTTGCTTCGAGCGGAGTATCTAAGAACGAATGGCTACTTTCTTCCTCCTGTAAACAGTTCCTGCTATGAATCTTGCAGGAACTTTGTTACCGAATTTGTACAAGGTTTTGACATCAGAACGTCATGTGGGTACTATCCTGAATTGATTTCCGAAGCCTGTATGAATATAACATCTCGGGCACAATTTGAGAGCCTGATTCCGAAGTCCAAATTGCAGGAGATTAAGCGTCATTGCAGTCAATCCCTAGAGAACAGTTTTGCTTGTGATTCATGCACAAGTAAGTTGTCAAGTCTCAGCGAAATCTTACCTCATGATCCTGGAAATGGAAATGGAAATGTCTCGGACTGTTCAGGGTACCCATTTCTGTATGCCGCTGCTGTTGTTAATCAATTCGGACCAATTGATAGGGCAACCGCTAGGTGTTTGTTTTCACTTTATTTTTCTGCGCGTCAACCCAGTTTGAACAAGAGGCATGAGATTGTTATCTATGGGCTTGTGTTAGGTTCTGTTATTGGGATCCTGGGGGCTTTTACCTCATTTTGGTTTCTGTTCACTCGATTGAAGAAATCTGAGGAGAGGGTGGTAAAAGTTACCGAGAATGATGAGGCTAGTTTGGTCCTGGAAAACAGAAGCAGAAATTTGGCCAGGTTCAAGATTGAGGAGATAAAGGCGGCGACAATGAATTTTTCTGGGGAAAATATTATTGGGAAAGGAGGATATGGGAATGTTTACAAGGGAATGTTGCCTGATGGGACTGAAGTTGCAGTCAAAAGGTTCAAGAATTGCTCTAAAGCTGGTGATGCAAACTTCAAACATGAAGTTGAGATTATTGCAAGTGTTAAGCACGTGAATCTTGTTGCTTTGAGAGGTTACTCTAAAGCAACAGTTCCTCTGGAAGGTCACCAGAGAATAATCGTGTGTGATTTGTTGCATAATGGGAGCCTCTATGATCATCTCTTCGGATCAGGAATGAAGAAACTGAGCTGGCCAATACGTCTAAGAATCGCCCTTGGAACTGCCCGAGGATTGGCCTATTTGCACTACGGGGTGCAGCCTGCAATAATCCACAGAGACATCAAAGCCAGCAACATACTTTTGGATGAAGCATTTGAGGCAAAAGTGGGAGATTTCGGCCTGGCAAAGTTCAATCCTGAAGGAATCACACATCTGACCACAAGGGTGGCTGGAACTTTGGGCTATGTAGCGCCGGAATATGCTCTATACGGGAAGCTAACCCCGGGAAGTGATGTTTATAGCTTTGGGGTGGTGTTGCTTGAGCTATTGAGCGGGAAAAAAGCATGTGAAATAATCCAAGGAAAATCTGTGCTCTTGAGTGACTGGGCATGGGGATTAGTTAAAGAAGGAAAAGCGTTGGATGTTATTGAAGGAAATATGCCAGAAATGGATTTTCCTGAGATGATGGAGCAATACGTGCTCACTGCTGCCATTTGTGCTCATCCTATACTGCAAGCTAGGCCAACAATGGACCAAATTGTTAAAATTTTGGAAACAGATGTTCCGGTTCGGTCGATTCTTGGATCATATGTGGCTTCTTTTAACAGAGAGGAGATTAGAGTGAGTTCAAGTTATATGTCAAGTTCCACAGAGAGTAGCTGAGAAGTGACGACCATCACATTATGCTGATTGTATGATCTGTTCATTCCATGAACTGTTTATATACGATAGTGGTCTTATTTAAAACGAAAAAGAATTCTTGTTGAATCTTATCAATTCTTTTGAGAGAGTGGAAAAATAAGAAATTATTATATACTACTACAAATTTATATATACGATAGTGGTCTTATTTAAGACGTCAATATTAAAAAAATAACGTATTTAAGTTGTTATCTGTAGAATTCAGAGCGACAGATCCCAGTTATCTAGCTCTGAAAACTTGCCAAGATCGCAAATCAAACACCAAGATGAACCCAAGAACTAGGCCAGACCAATTTACAGAGAGAGTTTTTGGAAACGAAAAGATAAAAACAAACAAAGAACCAACAAGAAATAACGTGGTTCAGCTAGCAGTAACTAGCTTACATCCACGGGCAAAATCAAGATCTGTTTTATTGGCTATTCAATGGTAATTACAGAGTGACTCAGAGCTTGTTACAGAGTTTTGTTATCTAACTCACAAAGCTCTCTCTCATCTTTCTCTCTCTGTGTTACTAAGCTGCTCTGCTCTGAAGCTTTATATAGCAGCTTCTTTTAACTAATCAAAACGAATCCAGAAAGACTCCCGCTCCTCGAGTATGCGTCATAACAGATTTAACAACCTGTAACAGCTTCTCCCAAACACGTGTTTGGCTCGTGCTTTACTTATCTCCAAAACGACACTTAGCTAAGCCGTTTATTATAGCAATGACTTCACTTAACAAAACGAAAGCAGCACTTGTCGTATTGAGATTCTTAAGCTTCTGAAATGCATAATCGGCTCGCCGTTTCAATCATCTTGATTTGTTTCACAGCTCAACACTTCTCCACCTTAAACAAATCAACTCTGATCTTGATTTCACCAAACTGATCATTTTTAAAAATGATCCAGTCCAGCTAAGTCCAAGCAGTTCTTGAGCTTAGCTGTACTTATGACTTTTGTAAGCATGTCTGCAGGATTGTTGTCAGTATGCACTTTCACCAACTTTATCACCCCTTTTGAAATCACATTTCTAATGAAATGCAACTTGATATCTATGTGTTTGGTTTTCTCATGGTGTGCTGGGTTCTTGCTCAAGTATATTGCACTTGTACATCACGATGAACTGATAGATTCTGCTTTATTCCCAACTCTCGGTCCTTTCGGCCAAAGCTTCTTTGGCGACACATTGCGATGGTGTATTCCTACAGTAGTAGACAAAACGCGACATTACTGCGGACTTGCTTTCCAGTTAATAAGGCAACCATTAAGGAAAAACAGATAACTTTGTTGAGACCTTTCTATCTAGATCTCGGCGTAGTGCGAATCTACAAAACCCCGTAATTACGTATTACGACGGTTGTTTTCCAAATATCAGACCATATCCTTGAGTGCCCTGTAGATACCTTAGCACCCATTTCTGACCTTGGTGTTCTTGTCGGTGAGGCCATGAACTGCCACAACACTTAAGACATGTCTTGAAATGCGGTCTTGTAAGAACCATTGCATACATCATGCAACCATGACGTTAGCATAAGGAATTCTAGTCATTTCATCTCTCTCTTTATCTGCATTGAACGGGGCATTGTGAACATGATAATTTGAAGTGAGATGCCAAAGAATCCTTCTTGATTTCTTGTTTGACATTCCAAAGTTTTAAGCACTTTTCGGTACTTCCTCGAGACAAAATCATGGTGCCGCTTTCTTACATTCATTATTATCTCATACCGATATCTTGCTTGTTGGACCCAATCCTTCATGTCGAACTACGAGTTGAGCGGTGCTTGAGGCTTGATCTCTCTCTTTCTGCAAGCAATCGACGTATCATCTACGTATAGTAGCGGATATATGTAGCTATCTGATTTATCTTCTTGTAATATACACATACATCAAATTGCATCTTAGATATTCATAAGTAATTATAAACTCATCAATCTAAGATACCCTTTATGCGGGTGATTGCTTTAACCCGTACTGATGATCTTTTCAACAACACAGTCGGTGACTTTGAATCAATGTAACCTTGGTGTATCGTAATTTCTTATAATCTTCCATGTATGAAAATTTGTTTTGACATCAAGTTGATCAAGCTCCGTATGTCATTCTGATTTATTAAAGCCAATAACACTCTTATTGAAGCATGCACAACCGGTGAGAAAACTTCTTTGAAATCCACTCCAGCCTCTGAGTGTACCCTTTTGCCACCAACACTTTGAATCTTCTTGGTTCGATGGCATTATTCCATCTTTGATTACGTAAACCCATTCTGACCAGCTTGTTCTTGTGTTTGCGAGCCTCTTTCTAGCTCCCATGTATTGTTTTTCATCAGTGAGGAGATTTCTTCATCCATAGCCTTCTTCTATTCATTTCTGTATGGACTTTGGATTGCTTCCTTGTAACTCTTGGGTTCTTCCTTATCAATTTGGTGAGATGTTGTCAGTGCATAGGCTATCAGGTCTGCATATCCGAACCTCTGTGGTGCTTTTATTCTCCTTTTTTCTCTGTCTCTTACCAGCTGGTATTCCTGGTGCTGAGCTTCTGTTTGCCTTTGTTGGTTCTCTAATTCATCATCAGAACCATGACTAGCATCTTCTTCATTTCCAGAAGTTTCCATGCTGTGTGGCTCTACCTCAAACTGAGTAGTGGTGTCATTCACATCCTTTTGAGCACTTAGGTCTGTAGGTTTCTGTTCATGTAGTGCAGCCTTTTCATTGAACACTACATCCCTACTTATTATACACCTGGGAGGGTTGAGATCAGTGCTCTACAGTTTGTACCCCTTTACACCTTCTGGATACCCAATAAACTGTCCTTTAAGAGCTCTTGGAGCTAGTTTACCTTGACTTGTATGAGCATATGCTGGACATTCGAATACTTTGAGGTTATCATAATTTGCTTGCTTTCCATGCCATTTTTCGAATGGGGTTTTAAACTCAATTGCTGATGATGGACTCAGGTTGACCAGGTAGGTTGCTGTTAGTAGAGTTTCAGCCCATAAGCCTTTTGGCAACTTAGACTGAATCAACATGCTTCTTACTTTGTCCATCAAGGTTCTGTTCATCCTTTCTGCCAGGCCATTCTGTTGAGGTGTCATTTTTTCTGTTTTATGTCTTGCAATGCCATGTTCTGCACAATAGCTGTCAAACTCTGAATTGCAAAACTCAAGGCCATTGTCAGTCCTGAGTTTATTTACTTTCAGACCAGTTTGATTTTCTACCAGGGATTTCCATTCCTTGAACCTTTCAAATACCTGATGCTTGTGCTTTAAAACATAAACCCATACTCTTCGAGAGTAATCATCAATTATTGACAAAAAATAACTGTTTCCTCATAATGACATTGTCTATGCAGGTCCCCATAAGTCTGAGTGTATGTAGTCAAGAATGCCTTGGGTTGAATGAGCTGATTTGTTAAAGCTGTTTCTGGTTGCTTTGCCCAGGACACAGTTTTCACAAAACTCTAATTCTGAAATTTTTCCAGTTCCTAGAACCCCTTGCTTCTGCAGTTCCTTTAATCCCTTTAGGCTCATATGTCCTAGTCTTAAGTGCCACAATAAGGTATTATTACAGCCTGAGCTTATTGACACTCCTGATAAGCCAGTTATGGCTTCACTTTCCAGGACATATACCCCATTTCTTTTATGACCTATCATGACAACCCCTTCACTATTTGAAATCCTCAATTCACCAGATTCAAGCTTAATACTAAGCCCATTTTGGTCAAGCATTCCTAGTGATATGAGATTCCCTTTGAGTTCAGGAACATATCTAACATCCCTTAGCTCTCTTATTGTACCATCATGTAACCTCAGATTCACATTTCCTATTCCCACAATCTTACATACAGCATTATTACCCATCATGACCCTACCCCCATCAGTTTCACGATAATTTGACAGGTAATCTTTAAAGGGGCACATATGAAATGTACAACCTGAGTCAAGAATCCAGGTACCTTGTTTCACATGATCTGTAGCCACGCATACTCCAGCTGACTCATATCCATCTTCTTCAACAGTTGCAGCAACTCCATTTTGCTCTTTCTTTACATTCTTTAACTCTAGACAGTCTTTCTTGAAATGCCCTTCCTTCTGGCACTGAAAACATTTCTTACCCTTCTGCTTTTGTTTATTGTTAGCTTGTTTCTTTTTCTTTCCATTGTACTTGTCAGTTTTAGCCTTAACAGCTAATACTTCCCCTGAGTTTATATTCCCAGATTTTTCTTGTAACCCTTTAGTATTCAAGGCAGCCTTGACTTCATCCAGTGACAAGGTTTGCCTTCCATACATGAGTGCATCGACAAAATTAGAATATGATTGTGGAAGTGAACTTATCAGAAGCAACGCCTTGCCCTCATTATCCAAACCTTCATCAATAATCTCCAATGTATCACAGACTTTATTAAATTCATCTATGTGGTCTTCTAGAGATGATCCCTCAGCCTTTTTTAAGCGTAAACATCCTTTTCTTGATGTAGAGCCTGTTGGCTAGGGATTTGGTCATGTATAATTTCTCAAGCTTTGCCCACAAATCTGCAACTGTCTTCTCCCTAGCAACCTCTCTAATTACTGAGTCTCCAAGACTCAAGATGATCGTGCTTCTGGCCTTTTTATCTATCTCAGCTGCCTGTTGGGGTGTCAAGGATGATGATGAGGCCTCTAACCCTTCTTTCTTCATGACTGGTTCCAAAGCATCACCCAGCCCCTGAGTTATTAACAGTGCCTCCATTTTCACCTTCTACATATTGAAATCATTTTTCCCTGTAAATTTCTCTAGATCGATCTTAGAAGCAGCCATACTTGTGTCTGGTTTGTGAACCAGGCTCTGATACCAATTGTAGAATTCAGAGCGACAGATCCCAGTTATCTAGCTCTGAAAACTTGCCAAGATCGCAAATCAAACACCAAGAGGAACCCAAGAACTAGGCCAGACCAATTTACAGAGAAAGTTTTTGGAAACGAAAAGATAAAAACAAACAAAGAACCAACAAGAAATAACGTGGTTCAGCGATGATAACAATTACATCACGGGCAAAATCAAGATCTGTTTATTGGCTATTCAATGGTAATTACTGAGTGACTCGGAGCTTGTTACTGAGTTTTGTTATCTAACTCACAAAGCTCTCTCTCATCTTTCTCTCTGTGTTACTAAGCTGCTGAAGCTTTATATATGACTTCTTTTAACTAATCAAAGCAGATCGAAGACTCCGCTCTCGGTATGCGTCATAACATATTTAACAACTGTAACAGCTTCTCCCGAACACGTGTTTGGCTCGTGCTTCTTATCTCCAAAAGCGACACTTAGCTAAGCCGTTTATTATAGCAATGACTTCACTTAACAAAAGCGAAGCGCACTTGTCGTGTTGAGATTCTTAACAAATGCATAATCGATAATCGGCTCGTCATCTTGATTTGTTTCACAGCTCAACATTATCAAACACTAATACTCAATTTTTATTTTGTTTATTTAATCTCTATTTTATTTCCATCAGCTACCATTATTGTCTCTTCTGTCAACCGCACTCACAATCACAAATCTCTTTAGATTTTCCTGATATCTATCCCTAGGTATGCTTCAATTTATTTGTGTATTTATTTATTTCTCGTTTTCAATTTAGTTATCAAACACTAAAATTTTGTTAGCCGCGTTATTGACTTTGCCTATTTATGATCTTTTTTAGTTAATAGAATTGAAAAAAAAAAAAAGAAAATTGATCCAAATCTATATGAAAAGACCAATCTCCTATTTTATCTATAGCAACAGGATTTACTTTTGCATGTGGTTCTTCTCTTATCCAGCCGCAAATATTGTTAAAAATTTGACAAAAATTCCCCAAAAACAAAAGGAAAATTATCCTCACGACATAAGATTGTTTGACAGTTAATTATACAAACAAAACCAATTTCCCTATAACTCAGCTTGGATAAAATCAAATTATCTTTCTAATAGGATTTTCTCAGAATCCAAACAAAGAACTTAGGGTTTTTGTCGTAGTACATCTTTACTGGCACAATTCATTATTAGTAGTACACATTGTGCTTTGCTAGTACATGCAAGAGACTAGGATTCTGTCATCGTGCGCGTTGATATTTTTCTAAAGTCTTCTTCAATGTGTTCTATTCTATAAAAATCAAAATTATGTTACTATTTTTGTCTTTCCTCGTCCCTCTTGAGTAATACTGTTTCAGGATCTTTTCCTTGCAGTGTTGAACTATAATAGACGGAAACAATGGCGGGAAAGAAAGACGTGGAAAGTGGAAGCAGCAACTCATCGGAGCAAAATGTTGACAGAAAGATTGAATATGGAAATGTAAGGGAGCCATTGATTGACAGAAAGAATGAAGCAAAAGAACAACAAAACCCAAGTAACAATGACGGATTGTGCATAGTTTTCTTCAGTACATTTGTTGCAGTTTGTGGCTCTTTCGAGTTTGGATCGTGTGTAAGCACTCATTCAATGATATCTTCGTGGAAGAAATTTATCTGACTATTTTATGCTTTGAAAGGAAGATTATAGTATCCTGAAATAAACGTAAAAAAAAAAAAAGTTTTCCACGTGGGTTATTCATCACCAGTCCAGTTTGGCATTATGGCTGACCTTAAGGAGTCTAATGTAGAGGTAATTAACTTTGAATTCAATCTTTCTAAATTCTATAAATGATCGCAGTACTTATAAGCACGGCTATGTAGTTTGATCATGGGGAAATATTTTGTGTTTTCTAATACTCACTCTTTGGATCTATATTGACTATTGGAGCCATCATTGGTGCAATCACAAGTGGACGCATTGCTGATTGGGTTGCCCGGAAAGGGGTGGGGACAAAGCCATTATCACGTTACATTTCTTTGAATCTTCGCCTATTACAGACCCTTTAGTATTGGTGGCCTTGTTGTGGTTGCAGGCCTTGAGGATTGCATCAGTTATATGCATAGTAGGATGGCTAACAATCTCCGTATCTTCAGTATGTTGCGTAAATTGATATGTGTGCGTGTGTGCAAGTGTGCATAGCTAATGTATAAATGACCATTTAATTCTATGTCTATCAATAGGCTGCTCCCCTGATGGATTTTGGGAGATTTTTAACAGGATGTGGAATTGGAGTTATGTCTTATGTGGTATGCTAGTTTTCTTTTATTTGACCTTTGTTTTTAACTAACAATATATGCAAATTAGGAATTCACAAACACCTTCTACTGCACTCTCTGAACACATAGGTGCCGGTTTATATCGCTGAGATAACTCCGAAAAACCTCAGAGGAGCTCTGGCAACAGTAAATCAGGTACTGAATTGTATGTATGAGGTCATTAGAATTCAGTTTATTTTCGGAAGTTAGCGTCCAAAGTGTTTGATCGAACTATTTTACACTTGCAAACTTTCTGTCTGTCTTTTCACACTTTACAAGTTAGTGATTTCATTTTCTACCAGCTGTAGATTAATCTGAATCTCAAACTGATAGATCTTTATTCCCTTTGTTGTTGTTTAGACTCTGATTGCATGTTATCTCCTCTTCAGCTCTTCATTGTCACAGGTGTCTTGGAGGATACTGGTTCTAACCGGTATTGTTTATCAGAATCACATTAATATTTTCTATGGCAAATAATTGCCAACAAGGATTATTGATGTAGGGTTCCTGGCAGGAATTGTCCCTTGTTTGGTTATGGTAGTAGGACTCTTTTTCATTCCTGAGTCTCCCAGATGGCTGGTAAGCTCAAGCTTATCAATACTTACAGCAATTTATTTTCCTGGAATTTGAAGATAATCAAAATTCTCAGAAAAAAAATTGATTATTATGCTGCAGGCAATGATTGGTAAAAATCAGGGATTTGAAGTTGCAGACCTAATGTTGATGTGTCCAGAGAACTGAATGAAATTCTAGTACTTGCTTAATTCCAATGTAACCAATTTTATTCCTGTTTTCAGTTTCGGCAGAGCAAACGAATTACTCTCATCTTGCAGGAATCCTTGGAACTTATTAATCAACTTCCCCGAGTGAATATACTAGACTTGTTCAACAGAAGGAACATCCGCTTTGTCAATGTAAGCATTAGTATTAATTTATTTCCTGCTTTAACATTTTTCATCATGATCTTCAAGTGGTCTCATACTTGAGTATTTGCAATCAGGTTGGAGTTGGATTAATGGTGTTTCAACAAGCAATTGGAATCAATGGTTACATATACTATGCTGCTCAAATTTTTAAGGCCGCAGGTAAATCCCCAAAGTCTATTGTCCTCCCGTCTAATTTTGGAAGCACATCAGTCATAAACTTTTGTTAAAAACATTCTAGAACCCTTAAAGTTTCTGCTATGTTTCTGTTGATTAAATGCCACAATACCTCAATCCAAAACAGGCATTTTCTTGTTTGTTTATTTATTTATTCTTATACTAATTGGTAGAGTTACTCTTTTCTGAACCCAGGAGTTTCTCCCAACCTTGGAAGCATTCTATATGCTTCTCTGCAGGTTGTTCTCACAGCATTCGGCGCAACCTTGATGGATAAAGCTGGAAGGAGACCCCTTTTAATGGTAATTAATCACGTTTAATTTTCATCATTACTCGAAATATAATTTGTTCTTACACAACCAATAATTCAATCCCATGTTCTGTTTTAAACATTTTCAGATTTCTATAGTTGGCCTCTTGCTTGGCAATCTCTTAACTGGAATGTCCTTCCTTTTGAAGGTAATTAATCGTCACTAATTAAACCTAAACACATTAATTATTCATATTTAAGTCCATCTATATAGCTCCTAATTTGATTTTTTATTTTTTTATTTTTCATCAGGATCGTCATTTGGCTCCTGATGCTGTTCCAATCCTTGCAGTCGTTGGAGTCATGGTAACCTAAATTTTTAATTTTTAATTTTATTTTCTGATGACAAGTTATACTGTCAGAATATGTGCATTTACATTACTCTCTTACAACTTCTTCAGGTTTACATTGCCTTCTATTCAATCGGGATGGGACCAATTCCTTGGGTTATAATGTCCGAGGTGAGTAATATTATACCGAATTTGTAAAGCTAGTCGAAAAATTTAAATAAACTACAATTACCCTGCTTCAGCTTAATTTTTAAAGCACAACATTAAACAGTTAACCGACCAGTAACTCCGACATTTTATTTGACAAAAGAATATTTACTAATCACCCATTCATTTATACTTGACATCCAGTAATTCGGGATCTAATTCAAATTATTTTTCTGGCAGATTTTCCCACTCAATATAAAGGGTCCAGGTGGAAGCCTAGTGACTCTAGTGAACTGGATTGGTTCATGGGCCATTTCGGCATTTCCTACTCTCTCATCCTTCTTATGACTTGGAGCTCATGTGGTAAGTCTTCTTTGTACATGCAAAATTTAAATTGGAGCAATTTAGCCGTAATGCGTACACCCACTTGGCCATTTCCATAAGTTTGGGTTTTTTTTCAGGTGTTTTTTTCTTGTATGCCGCGTTTTCTGCAATGTCAATGCTATTTACCATCGAGTTTGTACCTGAAACAAAAGGCAGAACATTGGAAGAGGTTCAAGCATCCGTGAGCTATAACAATAAATTGAAATTGTACATACAGTTTTGTAAAAAAGAGATAGAACATTCCTACTGTCTTCATATCTGCACAGTTTTGTAAAAAAGAGATAGAACATTCCTACTGTCTTCATATCTGAATTAAATCGAAGTTCATACTATTTGTACTCCAATAGGGTCATGTAGTTTGTTCGGCTGTTTCCTTTTAACAATGTTATGGTTATGGTAAAATTTTAACTGGCCAGGTACATTTTTTTTTGTCATATAACAATACCGTGACATTTTAAATAGTTACTGTCAGCTATGAGTCGACTTAATTAATTTGAAAAAGCATCTACTCCTTTTCTCTTTAATTTTTTTTTCTTTTCGGTAAAACAAAATGATTTTACTATAATAATATTCAAAACGAAAATTTACTAAACACCAAATTAAACTTGTAGTTGCACTTGCTCAAATGATTTTGCCAAAATAATATTCACTCTTAACAATTCCAACTAGAAGCAAAAGCTGGCCCAAAGATGGCTTTAACCGAAAGTACGAACATTATCAAGAATTTTAATAGGAAACTTTATTGCAAGCTCTTTTAGTTACTGTTTGACCATTAATATTGTTGATCTCTGGCCTGGGGTCCGTCTGGTTGGTACCCAACTTCAATTATTTTGATGTACCAATGAATCCCAACCGGTCTTGTCAACGAGTAACCAAGTGAAAACTAATGAAGTAACTTAGATGGTCTTGTGAACAAATGAAAGAGTGTATAAAGTAGAAATTAATTAGTTAATTTTGATGTATGAGTGTTCATGATGTATGAGTGTTCATAGTAATTTTAAGCATTCAAAGTAATCTTGAGAGTGCAAAAAATACAAATAGAGTGAAACCATAATTTATGATAATAAAGTTTGTATTTGTAATTATACAAGTAAAAAATTCAAGTGTTCTAAATTTTGCTATTCTCACCCTTTTTTTTCTACTTTTACGAAAAAGTAATTCAGTTTTCATATCATAAAATAAAAATTTATGCTTGCTTTAATTAGGATAATGGAGTAGTAACTTCTTGAACCACGCAATAGATTTTTTGGGATACGTCTACAATTCTTGAAGTCGACATGGAAAATTTCAAAACGAATTGTACAGCGATTCGTCCATTTGAAGTTATCAAACAATCACCATGCAGAAATAACTCTTCACAATTAATTCAAAGAAACTTGAGTAAGTAGAATATATTGGCAAAATTCAAGAGGAGCTTTAGCGGCCAAAATTTTTTAGCCTAATCCAATTATTATGACTAAATTCTGAAACCCCAAGAGACGAGCTAAAAAAGCAATCAAAGAAAACGAGCGTACAACAAATTGTATTAGGGATTTATTAATTTGCCTACAATAAAAATTTAGGTTATGAATGCTTTAGTACTAAAAAATAATTTTTAAAAATGGGTTTCTTAATATATTCAAATAGCACTATCTATTTGTTAAATTAAGAGTGTTCACAATAACAATATATTAAATAGCCTCACCCTTTACTTAATTTGGAAAGAGGAGAAATTTTGAAAGAAGGAAAGGGCGTAAAGCATTCCTAGCTAATTATTATATAATAAAGATCATCATTTATATCAATTTTTCTTTTTTATTTTTTGGTGTGTGGTTCTCATGAGCTATATGCATAAAGTAGCTGATCTTAACTTTTTCTAACACCCAACAGCATTTCAATTTCTATCAGTCAAACCTAATTCAGTTTGAACTTGACTTTTACTTAGGATGATCATACATACCAATTATTGTAGCTCTTTGGGGACCACGCTAATTTTCATCATTTTCCTAGTACTTCTCTAGCTCTTGATAATAAAAATAAGGGAAAATAACACCTACACCCTCAAGATTTAAATTTGAGAAGATGATTATGTAAATATCTAAGTTTTCAATAAAGGATATTAAAACCTTCTTTTGACTATAATACCCTTTAGTTCTATTAACTAAAAAAAATTGACTCTAATATTTTATAATAAATGACATAATATTAAAATAAATATATAAAAATATAATTTTTTTCAATATTATATAAAATAACTTAATACTATTAATACATGAGATAAATTTGATTAATTATAGAATCTATTTAACCTAAAGGTTTATTTTAAACTAATTATAATAAACGATAATATATTATTAAAATAAATATAATAACTTAAAATTTTAAAATTCTTTTATATATTAAAAAATATTCTAACATTATTAGTATACTAGATAAATTAACTATCCAAATTATATATGTATTTACTAAGAAAATTTGAAGTCAATCTTTTAGGCTACTATCTACTAGGGCTATTGAAGCAAAAAAAGAGTCTTGTTGTTCCTTGTTGAGAATAAATAAATAAAGAGATGAATTTAAAATGCATGAGATAATTTAAACAGTCCTATTGTGATCGTTATTCCCAATTAACTCTGTACTTGATTGGAGTCTAAGGAATTAGTAAAATGATTTTCAGGCATTAATTGACTACCTAAGTTCAAATTGTAAAGAAGGTAGAGGCTAAAAGGTCTCTTTGTGAGTTTTAATTATACACCTGGAGAAAAACAATGGTCTTGGCTTGATTTCATTTGTGTGAACATAAACACTTCCAGCATTCCGCATATGCTCCTTATGATGTCACATCAACTAGTTGGTAAAGATGCTACGAGATAGGGGAAGGGTCCTAATAATGTATTAATGCGGTAATTATTGAACTTCTAGTTTTCTATTAATACTTTTCACTATTGCTAATTTTTGAAAAAATCCAGTTAAATATCCCACATTTTGCTTTATGTTGAGCTTTTTCAGGGAAAAAAAAAAAAATCTCAAAGCTCTTTCTTCTCTTATCGGTCTCTGTTTTGTAACTGCAGTTGGTCAGAAATGGAAGAAGGTTCACTAATAACAAGCTCATTGATTTCAAAAAGTGGAGCCTCAATCACAAGCTATAATAGCAATGACCAGCTGCAAAGTGATGAGCGATATTCACCTGATCCTGTAACCCTTAGAGTCATCTTCAGCAGCTTAGTTGCGCTGACTCCTCACGTGTCTTGTGAATCAATCAAGCACCAAATAATTAAAGAAAAATAAAGGACAGAATTTTCGTGGTTCGGTATCTACATCCACGGAGCAGAGAAAAATAATTGTATTATTAACAATTATTTGAGTACAATATTTGAGTAAAGAAAAGCTCACTTCCCAAAACCCAAATACACCCAGTACTCTCACACACTGCAGGAAATATAAATTCCCCAGACACACTTCTCTCACCTCTCTCAAAAGCTTAGAAATTATAAGCTTAACAAATTTGGGATGGATTACAAATGAAGAATGCTTGGCTATTTATAAAAAAATGTTGGCACTATTCCAATTTTACCAACCATTTGCCAAATTGTCAAAGTTTTCAAAGCTAACACACGTTTTCAAAGCTAGCTGCCTTTTTTTTTTTTTCAATTTGCATGCTAGCGCCCAGCATGCATGCTTGACTTTCAACAATTCTCCACCGGCAAAAATTTGTCCAAATCGAGCCGACTACCAGCGGATCATCATCCCAAAGTGCTGCATCTGCGGATCGCCACGTACCCGTAATTTGGGATCAAATCATGGTTCATAATTCTTCAAACTCAACACATTCAAGAATTTGAATTAATTTCAAGCAATGTTGAAACTTAACTCCGTGATCACTTTTGTCAACATATCGATGGGTTATCTTTAGTATCGATCTTTCTCACAACACGACACGCTCTCAATAATCTCGCATAATGATATTTCACATCTATGTGTTTCGTCCAAGCGTGATATGTTTGATTCTTCATGAGGAATATCGCACTTTGATTATCACGAATCGTAATGTTCTTACGGATTATTCCCAAATCTCTAACAAGCCTTTCAACCGTGATAGCTTCTTTTATAGCTTGATTCTTTGCCATATACTGCTTGGTAGTAGATAGAGCAATTGTCGATTGCGAATCGACCTCCTAATGTCGGACCTCCACCCAATGTGAATATCGTGGCCCGTTGTTGATCTTCGCTTGTCAATGTCTCCAGGTAATCGAATCACAATACCCAACACATTGTTGACCAAAATCCTTGAACCCAACATCAATCATCCCATGGATATCGAATCCACTTTCTGCAAGCCAATGGTTTTACCCGGATTATGCATGTATCGACTAACCATACTAACGGCTTGGGATATATCGGCCTTGTGCACATACCATACATAAGACTACCCACTAGCATATGGAACATGAGCCATGTAATCATGCTCCTCTTGGGATGTAGGACATAAAGAAGAGCTTAATTTAAAGTGAGGGGCTAGAGTACATAGGTTTAGTTTTGTCATCCATACCGAATCTTTCTAGCACCTTCTTCAAATAAGATCTTTGAGTCAACCATATACTCCCATTCTTCTTGTCTCTACAAATCTCCATCCCAGTATTTTACGTGCATCACCCAAATTTTTCATCTCGAACTCGGATGCGGCTTTTATTCTTTCAATCTCATCTCTATTCTTCAAGCTATAAGCATATCGTCGACATAGTAATGTGAGATAGATAAAGCTCCATCTTGTAGTCTTAAAGTAAACACGTGATCGTGTTCACTTACGGTGAATTTCCCTTGTATAAATTGATCAAATCTCTTGTACCCGCCTTGGTATTGCTTTAGTCCGTACAAAGATTTAATCAATTTGCACACATGATTCTCTTTTCCAGCAACTTTGAAACCACAAGGCTGAGTCATATAGATTTCTTCCTCCAAATCTCCATGCAAGAATCCGTCTTAACATCCAATTGAGCCAACTAACTCATATTCTACAACTAAGGCAAGTGGGATACTGAATGGAGTATGTTTCTGTTGGAGAAAACTTCATTATAATCAATACCTTCCTTCTGAGCAAAACCTTTTGCAACGAGCCTTGCCTTGTATCGGGGAGTTGTTTGATTTGGAGATCCTTGCTTCTTGGTGTAGACCCACTTATTGCCAATAGTCCTTTTCCCTTTTGGTAACTTCACAAGTTCCCAAGTCTGGTTTTGATGGAGAGATTTTATCTCTTCCTCCATGGCTAACTTCCACTGATTACTTTCACTGCTGCGTAATGCTTCACCGAAAGTGTTGGGGATGTCATCATCAATAACTGGAAGTGCATAGGCTACCACCATATCTTTAGTAAGCCATCCGGGTTTCTTTATCTCTCTTCTTGGCCTCCTTGTTGCTATAGAATCATCATTATCTACATCGTCAGTTGTTTCTTCATTTTGTGGGACATCAGAAGAAACAACTTGTTCTTCAACTCTGTGTGTCTCCTCCATAGTTGAACCGTTCTCTGATGTAGAGCTAACTGGTTTATATGGAGTTGCATCAAACTCCACCTGCTGCGATACCTCTGTGGTCTTGTTCTCCATCTGCTGAGAACTTGAAGTTTTCAACATTGAAGCTTCATCAAATGTGACATCTCTGCTACACACAAACTTTTTATCTTTGAGATCCCAAAGCTTAAAGCCTTTTACTCCACCTTTGAATCCCACAAAGATAGCTTTTCTAGCACGAGGATCCAGTTTACCATCTTTGACATGATAATAATTTGGACACCGAATATCTGAAGGAATCGTAGTCTTGTGCATGCTTTCGGACACATTTCCATAGGAGTTTTACCTCCGATTGCGTGACAATAGGTTTATCAAGTGACTTGCATAGCTCATGAACTTGAAACATTTTATCTAAACCGGCGTTAGATAACATACACGTACCTTCTCCAAAATACGATTCACGCTCGGCCACCGTTACATTGCGGTATGTCTCACCTTGAAATGTCTTTTAATACCCTCGTTCGGCATACTTGCAAGAATGGATCGATATATTCACCCCATTGTCGAGCAATACTTTGATCTTTACGCGGGTTTGAGTCTCCACCGGTTTCTTCCATTTCACGAAAATCTCTAGAACCTCATCCTTTTGCTCGCATGGTGTACACCCACGCCGTCAGAAATCATCAACAAATGTAACAAAATAATGGCTTCCACCAATTGATGCAGTCTTGGTTGGCCCCCATACATCACTATGAACATATTCAAGGATCTCACGAGTATCGTGATTAGCAGTACCAAATTTGACCATTGTTTTCTTGCCTACTACACAATGCTCACAGAAATTTAATTTACAGGTTTTGGTACCTTTTAAGAGTCCATGCCTCATCAGGGTTTGCAAAGACTTCTCTCTAGCATGTCCTAGTCGTACATGCCATAGCTTGGTGGTGTCACTGTGCGCCTCAGCAACATTTGCTTCATAAGTTGTACCTCCCTTCAAATAGTACAAATTGTGACGCCGAACCCCTTGTAGAATTACCATAGCCCCATATGTGATCTTCATTGTGCCATTTTCAATAGTAACCTTGTAGCCTTCAGCTTCTAGAGCACCCACAGAAATTAGATTTTTCTTTAAAGTTGAAACATATCTAACCTCTTTCAATTCTCTGACCATTCCATCAAACATTTTGAGCCGAATTGTTCTTATCTCCATTGTACGACAAGGTTGATCATTCCCCATCACAACTGCGCCAGATTCCAGATTACGAAAATCCGTAAACCATTCTTTAATGGGACACAAATGATAGGTTGCTCAAGTATCAAGTATCCACTCGCTCGAACTAGCCACGTATGCTGCAGGAGTAATACTTAATGAATAATCAGAGTCTTCATCTTTACGTGCCATGTTTGCTTCGGTTTCTTCCCATCTCTTTTGAGCCTTTGGACAATCTTTCCTCCAATGACCCTTTTCATGACAAAGGCACACTCATCTCGAAAGCTATGTTTACATTTTCTCGATTTGGATCGAGAATTCTTTCCACCACGCTTCTTCTTTTTCTCCATCATCCTTTCTCTTGCAAACAAAGCTTCGATGATGCTTTTTCAGAATGTTTATCATTATTCTGAATTTCCAAATTGGTCAATGCCGCAAGACAAGATGATTACGCTTTTCCCATATATCAAGGTAGTCACAAAATGGCTATATTCCTCGGTAGTGAGTGTAATCATAGCCTTGACTTCATCCTTAATATCTTCATCAAGATTCTTCAAATCGCAAGTAACTTTTCAAATCTTGAGACATGATCGTGCATTGACACCCGCTTCATTCGAAAGCCATATACTTGGCTCGTTGCATGAAGGCGATTTTCGTGACTTTTAGCAGTACTCTCCTCCAATGTCGCCACAAAGTCATCGCACTCTCATCTTTCACCAAGTATTTCACCTCCGGGTCAAACAAGATCCGATCCGACCACGTGCTTTCTCGTCATACGATCCCAACTTTCTTCATCATACAAGTGTCTTTTATTTTCAAAACAATATCAAGATCGATTTGAATAAGAGCATCCATAACTTGGCGCTCCACATGCGGTTGATTTTCCCATCAAACTTTTCAACATCGATCTTGACCACCTATAATGGTCTTGAAAGGCGAAAGTCTCGCCTCCACCAAGTATCTCCGTGAATAGTCCAGGTGGATCTCTCCCACGGAAGTTTCACCTTCTACCATTTTCTCAATAAACTATTCCCACCGAGAGATCGGTGTCTATATGTATGTGAGTGAAAAAATGCGGGAAAGTTCCCGAAAGGACCGGAGGGGTCACACCACCACTTAAGACCTGGTCTCCTTGGCTCTTATCGCCTGTCAGTGAACTTTCCTAGACATGCACAAATTCACCACTACACAAGCTACTAATCCTCCCAAGTACGGTTAACTCCACCGTGTTCGTGAGCAGATCAGTATACTTGAATAAGTGCAAATGCGTGAGCAGATATCGTGAACAATAAGCGATATCGTGAATAGTACCGTATCTCCCAAAGTACGAACCGTCGATACCACTTGTTGTGCAGAACGCAGAATCAAGCACCAAATAATTAAAGAAAAATAAAGGACACAGAATTTTACGTGGTTCGTGGTATGCCTACATCCACGGGAGCGAGAAAATAATTGTATTATTAACAATTATTTGAGTACAATATTTGAGTAAAGAAAAGTTTCACTTCCCAAAACCCAAATACACCCAAGATCTTTCTCATGCTGCGAAATATAAATTTCCGACACTTTCTCACTCTCTCAAAAGCTTAAATTATAAAAACAACAAATTTGGGATGGATTACAAATGAAGAATGCTTAGCTATTTATAAGAAAAATGTTGGCACTATTCCAATTTCGGCCCACCAACCATTTGCCAAATTGTCAAAGTTTTCAAAGCTAACACACGTTTTCAAAGCTAGCTGCCTTTTTTTTTTTTTTTTTTTTTCAATTTGCATGCTAGCTGCCCCACGCAAGCATGCTTGACTTTTCAACACCTACGTTTATGGCCATGCAGTAAGTGTATATAACTACATATATATAAGTATATAGATATCAATCGCCAATATTAGAGAATTTTGATTTTCAAGATTTTAATTAAATAGTTTATGGGTATATATGAAAAGCCGATATATATTATGGTTGTGATTGGTCAAATATGTTTTGAAGGATTTCGATGATATGATAAAACGGCATGGTTGCTACTGACATGGGATTGTTCAATTATAGAGCATTAAATTATCATAATGAAATGACGATATAATTTAAATTATGTATCAGTTTATACATGAATTTACAAAAAATCAGCATCTTGTAATTATAATTTTATTTAATTTTTGTAACTAAATTAACCATAGAGAAGTTTACAAAAGCTCCCTATGATTATTGTAAACTTCTCTATAATTAATATTAAGAAACTTCTCTATGCAAATTAAATGAAATTATAAAAAATTACCATGATAATTTTTTTAAATGAATTTATAATTATAAAAATTTAACATATTAGATTTGAGATTTATTTATTTTATTAAATTTACTAACATTTTTTAATTATAATTTTATATTTTTCAAAATTTTATAGAATAAAATAATCTTTTAATTTATTTAGAAAAAATTGGTCATTTTTTAATATCAAAATGGTTGAATGGTTCAAATTTAAAAATAAAGGTAGTAAAAATAACATATCAAAATTTTATATTAATTTTATGTAGATATAGGGTCCGGCTATGTTGCAACTGTGGCAGCCAAGTGCGTAAGTATAACAAAACAAAGGTACTGAAGAGGAAAATAGATCCGGTGCTGAGCACCGGATTAATGATCAGCAATTATTTAATGTGAGCTCTAAATAATTGCTGACCATTGATCCGGTGCAGCACAAGCTCAACTGACCTGGTCCACTGAAGAGATCACTTCCCTAGTTCCCTTGAGTAAATTACGGGGCACAAAATTTTGCACGTGTAATAATAAGGATGACGAAAGTTGGGCCTACTTAAGGCTGGCTCTTGGGCTGAACAACGAAGATGAGTTGCTCTGGGTTCCGGGACACATAGATTTTTCCCTTTCCCCGCCTTACTTTAATATTATCTGAGTAATCAAAGCACTTAATCCTATAGTGTACTGAAAAAGCTCCGAAACCAAACAGAATGCCTCGATCTCAAGTGTACATTATATTAGTTGAACCAAGGAACGCCCATATAGTCAATTAAATTACAAAATTAGTACGTTGTATTTCTTTTATCGAGCCAAAAGCACAAACGAAACTCGGTTCCCTTTGCCGCTCTTCATAACGACTTTAACCGAACTTTGACTTGGTCAGAATAAGTGGATCACGTGACTTGTCACGTGTGGACTTATTTACACGCCAAGTCGCCAAGTTTTGGCTCAATTTTTGATTCACTAGTGTTAGATCCACTACTATTGCTTCTGCTTGCAGGCAAAAGTTGGTCAAATGAAAGAGTTTGAAGCTTCTTTACAGAGCCTTAGGGGACTGAATGTTGATATTTTACTCTCTATAATAACTGTTTTTTGAGCTTTCAATATTTATGTAAGTTTAATATTTTCTTCAATTTCTGTTTTTTCTCTTTCAATTTTCAGGATTATACAAACTTTCTTCAGCAGATATCAGGAGATGCAATTCTAAACTTGTTCAAGCGTAAATAAATTCATTCAATCATAGTGAGACTTACAAATTATTCATCCATTATCTTGCGGCCAGTTGAAATTTTTTATGGATGCCTTGTCTCAGTTGTCTTATTTTTATAGAAATTTATAAATAAAAATTTTCAGGTTGGAGTTGGACTCATTGTACTCCAAAGATTTGGAGGAGTCTATGCATTTCTCTTCTACGCCGGCACTGTTTTTGAGTCAGCCGGTAATCTATATTACTGACTATTTTAACTTTTCATTGAATTGATGTAAACAAAATAAGTAAACATGTTATTCGGATATATAAAAATGGATAGCCCTAAGTTACGTTTCTTGTAACGTACACTCAATGAAATTCAAATCGTTAGATATCGTGAATATGAATCCAACGGATATTATTATTTTTATGTAAAATAGTAACAAATGGCAAACCGGCTGAATTGGTTAATTGAAGAGATGGGCTACCGGATGAAACGGTTTAAAGATTGTTTGCAAAGCCTTGAATCGAGATTGGCATACACCCATTGATGATTGATTGCTCTGCTGCCGTTGAATTACAGAAGGGCCAGGAAAGCCAAAGAAGAGGAGAAGAGTGGGAGGGGGATGCAATTACAAGGGTACAAAGTGGAAGGATTGTCGATAGCAGGCCACGAGACTTGCGTTATTTTCCCCTCTCTGGATTTAGCATTCGATATTGGACAATGTCATTCTCGAGCTCTCTCTCAAAATTTCCACTTTTTCTCCCACGCCCACATCACATGGTTAGTTCTCCTTCTCATGTCTTTTTCTCCCACGCCCACATGACGTTTGTATGTTTTTAATTTAATTTAAGTTTTTTTTTGTGTTGGGGGGGGGTATCTGGGTTTTGAGTTTGGTAGTCGTTCCATTAAAAATTTTTTTTTTTAAAAAAAAAACCTTGCCATCATGATACTGTGTTATGTATATAGGCAGGTATGAGTGTGTGTGAATAAGAAGATGTGTCAGTTAAAAAGGGATTTGTTTTTGGTTTACAGATTTTGATGTGTATTTATGAGTGGGAAAAAAAAGAATCCGTTTTTTTCTTCTTCTTATTATTTTTTTTTTTGGTGAAAATGTTTGTGTGTGGGAATTCGTTCGAAATTTGATTTATTGGAGGGTTGGAATTGTGGTGGCAGAGTTGATCTTTGTTGGGTTCATATCACTGCTTCTTGTGGTATTTCAAAACACAATCTCCAAAATCTGCGTTCATCGGGATGTTCTCGATAATATGCTTCCTTGTAAGCATAATAAAGCTACGAGCGAGAAGTCTCATGGTACCACGACTTCACATTTTCAAACCTTTTTTCTTCTTCCATTTAAGATAGCTAAACGTCTTGTGAAGAAGAATCTGCAGCTCGAGCTTGGCTATTGTGCTCGAAGGGTAACTATAATTATATGTTGATCCATAGGTGCTTATGACACATGTATGGAGCTTGTTGTACGATAAGTATATTGTTTTCCTTTATTCACACCAACTTATTTCCGCTATTATTTATATCGCTCTTGAATTACAACTAAATGATCTGATTGGTTTTGCTCATCCTTTTACGGAATAAGGTGCCGTTGTTGTCAACTGAAGCCTTGCATCATCTTCATATCTTCATCTTTGTCCTAGCCATTGTCCACGTGACTTTTTGCGTTTTAACTATTCTTTTGCTGGAGCAAGGGTGAGTCAGCAATAGATTTCTCTAACTTGTTCTTCAATTCTATAAAGTTATAGGTGTATTGAGTCTTCTTTCTTGAATAAATATCTTTTCATGATATAGATTCATCAATGGAAAAACTGGGAGGATTCGATTGCAAAACAAGAATTTGATCCTGACCAAGGTGGGAGCTACTACTAATTTAAGATTTGATGTTTGTCTTTTGTAATTATCTATTACTTAGTAATTGAGTGAAATATCTGCTTAATGCATGTTTGTTGAAAACATTTTTGTTTATGACATGTAAAAGTTGTTTTATAACTACTCTTAACAAAAAAATGGTTATTATATAAAAGTGTCAAAATGAATTACCAATGGGATATAATTGCATGGCTCTGCACATATTTTTCTTTCACATGATACATGCCCTTGAAGATGATTTCAAGCGAGTTGTTGGTATTAGGCAAGTGCAGTGCATATCTACTGGATATATTGCATTGAACATTAATACTGATTTGCTTTTGCTTACTGATCTTTTAAATTTACCTTTTCAAAAATTTTTTTTTTAGGATTAGTGGCAATTTAAGCATTTAAATTGAAATTCTGCTTTCATTTTGAAATTTCAGGTTTTGCAGACCTGATTGTGTTGGAGTAATTGATAGCCGGATACCTTACGTTTTGCTGAAAGAAATTGGACAAACTTTTCTTGATCCATGCGTGGTTATTGAGTGGTTGAGCATGTACTTAATTTGATTTTATTGCCACAAGGATACCTTGTAACATCTTCAAAAAGATGACAATGTTGCAAATTTTTGTTACTATAAATGTTGCTGGTTGCTGATCAGATTTTTGGATGAAAACATTCAAATTACTAAGCATAACTATTTGTACAACCGTATAATGTCAATTTCAAATGCCATTATTATTTCAATCTTTTTCAAACATCAATTCTGGCATTGCAACACTTGGTAGCCTGAAAAGACTCACATCTATTAGCTTTAATCACAACTACTATAAGGAATACTTGACATTGGCATAATTACAAAAATCAAAATAGTATTGCTAACTGAAGTAGCAATTAACTATGATAAATAAATGGAAGAATTAGACATTTTTTTCCTCTGCACAAGTACTCTACATGTCATGAAAAACAAGGAAGAACACTTCCCGGTCATTGGAACATTCTTACACTAACTATGACTTTGATTGGATGTGATATAACAAAATGTTTTTCAGCTCCTCTTCTAACTTTTCCGAGAGCAAGAATAAGTTACTGTGTGGATGATCCAACAGTTGGATTTTCTTCTTGGCAGCCGCAGCCCTTGCAACTTGTTCGCTCTTTTTAATTCTAGCTCCAATTCTTCTTCTACAATCCTCATCTCTGCTTCTATCAAATCTGCGTCAAACACATGTTGCATATATTCAAGAATCGTGCTTATACTAACTTCTTTTTCCCTTCTCTCTAATCTCTATGAGAGCTTCCTTTACCGAAAGTGCACAGCCTGCTGTGTAAGTTCCATCTCTTTGACAAACCGGGAACTTTTCTGCATCTTTATTTGAACAGTTTGTAAGTCACTATCCATCCTCCAGGATTTCTTAGTTAAATCTTCAAATTCCCTTTTCACAACTCCGTGCTTTTCTATAGACAACATCTACTTAAAACTACATCTTGGTTTTTTCTTCCTTAGACTTCAGCAATGCAGTAGCTTTACCACCCAAATCTCAATTTATGTAAATTGTCTATTTTGCAGTGTTATCTATAGCAAAAAGAACCTTTTTGTTATCTTCCTCAAGTTTTGACTTCAAGAGTGCAAGGTTGTTCCTCAATTCATTAAAAAAAATAAGTAAATAAATAAATAGTCAACCTGATTAATGTCATATAAAGGACTTCTATCAAGTTGCGAGTTCAAGCTTAGAAATTCCATCCAAGTGCATCATTTATCTGCACATAAAGGAAGTCATTTTCCTTGTTTACTGATGTGCACCAAGCTGATCCCAGTTCCAGTCATGAAAAGAATAGCAGATTCACTTTTATGAAATCAAAAACTGTTTAGTGCTAACGAAAACTATTATGCCTCATTTGTGCATAATGAATGTAAGAAGTTAAAAAAATTCCTTGGATAAAACGAGAACTTAAATGGGGCGATAAAACTGTTGCAGGGGCAATAAAACTGTTGCAATTTAAGCATGAAACCAACCAAACAAGGCATAATCAATGCTCTATGTCATCATTTCATTCATTACTACTTTTACAAAATAATAACTGAATTTTATTCATGCCATGAAAATTTAAATGAAATGCACACTATTTACTTATGACAAATATAAGTCATAGATACATCTCTTATTGTGGTGTAAATATTAATGGTAGAAAACAAGGATGACAGAGAAAGAAGGAAATAATGCATTTAAAATTGCATCAGACACAAATTTGTTTTGCTGAAAAAAAATATATGACGATGAATGACATATAGAAGCCTTCTGAGTGTCCATCATTTAGCTTAAGTCATAACTTAATAAATGCCACAGCAAATGAAGTGCATTGATATCATGTTATTTTCAATTAGTTCTATATAAAGTGAATAACAGAAATTTGCCATACTGGAAAGAAATAAAAATACACAAAAAAAGAATAAAAATCATTTAAAAATAAATATAAACTTACCTTGCCAGAGATCACACCATCAGTACAACTTTCAGTCATGGCAACTGAAATTACCTTCTTATACAAAACAATCACAATTCAAAGTTATGATTCCCTGTAATTAATTCAACTTCACAAAACAAAAAATAAAGCTACCAAAGGACCTTAACCCGTTGGCATGTGACTTACAGGTGTTCAAAATTAAAGCTCCCATCACATGCCATGATCTCATTGGCAAATGGCAAATAGCCAGAGGCAACCTCAATTCTTCAATCAAATTACACTACTCAAATAAACCAGAAAATTCTTTAGCAAAGTAATTAATCATGGGTTAGAGATGAGAGAGGCACAACTTTGTCCTTTGATAAAGCTTTCTTATCCTCTTATCTCAGCTGCTTCCAGCCCCAAACAAAATATCTTCCATCTTCAAAACAAAACATATTACTCAGTGTTAAACAAGGGTACCGTTTTTAATATAGACATAACTCCAGTTTTAATATAGACATAACATATTATACAAATTCCTCATTTATCAAGCAAATATCCAATATGAGACACAATAGTCACAAGTGCAGTCAAATAATCAAAGTGTGGATATTTATGTGCATTACAGAATCTGAAATGAATCACATTTCAGAGAAAAGCCTGAGTGCATAATCACAAAGTGCCAAAGCAAGAAAGAATCAAATTATCGGTCTCATACCTCATATGAACAACGCATCTCTCTTTCAGTTTCATATTCAACAAAAGCATAACCAAGTGATGTGCCCGTAACCGCACATCATACAAATCAATAAGCACCAGAACAAGTTAGATGTTATATTCCAAACATGACTATTGGCAACATAACACAATTTACTAATCGCAGCCTTTACCAATGTCCTCACTAATCAGAAGTTCTTGACCTACCATACTTGCTCATGCCTAAAACACCCACAAGCCAATAATTTTTCAACTCATTAATTCAATCCCAAATGGTTAAAATTTTGCACCTCTGCAGAATATAAAGAAAATTAACTAACTTGAAAAAAAAACCTAACCTTGAAGAGTGTCTTGAGTAAAATGAGAGATCCGACCCACAAAGATGGAATAACAATACCAATGGCCTTCATGTCACCAAGTCATCTGCAAAAGTTGTAGGAGTGAAAATGAATAAAGAAAATATAAGTACATACAGAGGCGGAGGAGGCGAGCGAGCACGACAAATGGCGTTATCGTGGGGGTGAATATCGCGCCACCAATCATGCTGCGGCGCGCGATCGGTGGTGGAGGAGATGATTATCTTGGAAGAGATGGGTAATTTGGTGATTATCTTGGAAGGATGAAAATGGCATCGTTACGCTGGTCAAGACCGGCTGTAGAAGGGAGAATCTCGCGTTGATGGTTTTTGGTGACCCGTTTCAACCGTTTCAACCAGTTTAATTTTATCACTGTTATGTGCACTTGGCAACTGCTCATTAGCCAACTGGTCATTTCATTGAATGTAAGTTACGATAATCGTAACTTAGAGGGATCCTATAAAAATACATATGTGTGTATGTATGTACTTTGCAATAGGCTTTTCAAGCATAATTGGGTCTATAACAGCAGCTATTGTCCAGGTTCATCGTTACCTCTATAATTCTAGCACTTAAAATGCTGACGTGCACACATGAGAATGATTGTTTTATATACGTCTTATCAATTAAGATACAATATTCTTTCTTCTGCAGATTATAACCACTGCTCTTGGAGCAGTCCTGGTAGACATGTCCGGACGATGGCCCATGCTACTGGTCAGAAAGAAAAAGCACATTTTAAAAAAAATGCGTTTCTGAATTGATTCCGAATTCTAGCTGTTGTTACCGGTTAACCGATAGGATTAACCTTGTACCGATTGCAGTTAACCTTTCTCCGATTATCGTTAAGCTTTCACCGATTTAGCTATAACCTTTAACCGATTACTGCAACTTGAATCTTAGAATCAAACAGGCTAAGATGAAGAATAAAGAACCATTAACGGATAACACCCTCAAGACTTAAACAAAGAAGAAAGATGGAATCAAGAAGTAATAAAAATAATGAAACACGAGAGAGATTTACGTGGTTGATGCACAAGTACCTACATCCACTGAAAACCAGCAGAGGCTAAAGATTTATTGAAGATGATGATTACACCAGAATCTATAGAGTGCAGATTAAATTCCTGTTACGATGTAATTTCTATCTCTCACTCTAACTCTCACAGAATCACACTCTAACGTTGCCACAAACCAGCCCTTTATATGTGCATGCCTCTGTTTCTGAATCGGCTGTTGAGACTAACGGCTTTAACAAACAGCAGGCCCACCATTCCAGCTCAGCTTGCCACGTCATCATAACAGAATTAAACTAACAGCTTCACACTAGCAATTAACATCTGCAGATATCTACAGTCGGTGCGTGCTTGGGTTGCATAATCACAGCATTGGCATTTGTATTCGAGCTTCATCTACTGTAATTTATATTTGAAAGCTTAGCCTTTTTGTCTTTTTCCTGATCTGTTTGTGATTCTGCTGCTTGCTTGCATGATAAGGAACTAAATTACGTGACGAGATCTCTGGCATGTTGGTCCTCATTGGTGTAGTGGTAATTAAACCAGCTTGTTTTAATTTGTATGAATCTATGTTTGTTTGATTCTGTGACAATAAGTACCCTGAATCCTGAGATTTAATTATTCTTTGTTTTTATGTCCGCAAATTAGGGCTAGTTAGGGTTTCTTTAACTTGGCCTTGGAGGAATTCCCTGGATTATAATGTCAGAGGTAAGATGTGTTTTACTTTAATTTCTTCCTCCTTGATTGATTTAAGTTACTTTGGTTAAATTAAAATGAACGACGGGGTTTTAATTTTTTTTTTCAGATATTTCCTATAAACATCAAAGGCTCAGCTGGAAGCCTTGTGATTCTTGTTAGTTGGATTGGATCCTGGGTTGTGTCCTACACTTTCAACTCTTTATTTGATTGGAGCTCAATGGGTGAACACCCCTCCCTCGCTTTCCAATTCTTCGTCTCATTCTCTCAAAGGGAATTTGGCCAGGAATGAACTTGGTAGATGCTGTAGTTTTAACCCACAATTGCTTTCTATGATGAAATCACTGGTCAGTAAATGCAAATATATTATGGGTGGGTGATTTAAAAAATTTCCGTTTACCAAGCATTTTAGTGACTTTCCTTTCGAATTTATTGGAGATGAAGAATTGTATTTACACTATTTCAGGAACATTCTTCCTGTATGGTGCTATTTGTGTTCTTGGAGTTTTATTCATTTGGAAGCTGGTACCAGAGAATAAGGGTGGAACACTCGAAGAAATTCAAGCATCAATGATAAATGGTCGCCGTTATTTAAAAAAAAATTTATCACATTGAAGAGCATATTATATCGAGGTGATTAATTTAATTTATGAAAATTTTGAATCTAGAAACAAATAGCTTTGTTCTACTAAGAAAGTTTGTAAACTATAATTATTTAATGGTGAAAAACGGGGCACCTCTCTTCTAAAAGAGGGTGCCAAAGTCTTCACATGGCCCACTATTTTAGGTGGTGCCGAAATGCTTGAAGAAGAACGAAGAAAGAAGAGGTTTGAAGAAGAAAAATAAGAACACGGTTTTGACAAGAAAAAAAAATAATTATTTTAATAGCAAAATTTTGACTATATAAAGAGGGCTTCCCACCCTCATTTTAGCATCTAATTTTGTGAAGAAAGCCAAGAGTTGAGAGAAATTCAGAGAGCTTAAATTATAAGCTCTAGTTTTAGTGTCTTGAGAGTTTGTGTATATTGGGGTTTTGGGTAGTGAGCTAAAATACCATAATATTTGTAACTCCTTTTCACTAGTAAAATATTTTCTTTCTGTTTTTGCCCGTGGATGTAGGCTAAAGGCTGAACCACATAATTTCTGGTGTCTTATGTGATTTTATTGTCTTATTATTTTTCAATTTTACTTTAGTTGCATTCTTGCTTCACCCACCAATTTCCTAACATTGGTATCAGAGCTATTGGTTGTATTCTTTAGAGTCGGAGGTACTGTTCAAGTAAGGGGTAATGTTCACGTATACGATAATGTTCACGTATATGGTACTATTCATGTATATGGTACTGTTCATGTACGATACTGTTCACGAGAAACAGTGGGAGCGATCCAAGAATTCTGCGGTAGAAAGCAGGGGATAGTGGTGTGAGTAGAGCAACTGTGTGGTTTTGTACATGTCTAGGAAAGTTCTGTCACAAAGGCGATAAGAGCCTAAGGAGTGTGGGTTTTAAGTGGGACCGTTGTGACCCCTCCAGTCTTTCCTAGGAACTTTCCTGGTGTGCATTCTCACACATACTCACAACTATTCAAGGTGATACACTAATTTATATGCAGTATTTAACAGCAAAATGGCAGCAAAGTATGAAATTGAGAAGTTCAACAGGAATAATTTCTCGTTGTGGAAAATGAAGATGAGGACAGTTTTGAAGAAAAATAATTACTTGGAAGCAATTAGAGAAAGGCCCATGGAGATAACTGATGATGACAAGTGGAATGAGATGGACGGCAATGCCATTGCTGATCTACACTTGGCACTTGCAGATGGGGTATTATCCAGTGTGGTGGAGAAAAAGACAGCAAAGGAAATCTGAAATACTCTCACAAAATTGTACGAGGCTAAGTCGTTGCACAATAAAATCTTCTTAAAGAGGAGACTATATACTCTTCGAATGGCGGAATCTACATCAGTGACCGATCATATCAACACCTTGAAGACTCTATTTTCACAACTCACAACGTTGGGTCATAATATAGAGGAAAATAAACGTGCGGAGCTTCTACTTCAAAGTCTACCAGATTCGTATGATCAACTCATCATTAATCTGACGAACAACAATCCTGCAGACAATCTAGTTTTCAATGATGTTGTAGCCTCCGTATTAAACGAGAAGAGCAGGCGGAAAAGTAAGGAAGACAGACAAGCAAGTTCGCAGCAAGTAGAGGCACTATCGGTGACGACATGGAGATCAACGGAACATGGCCCCAGTGGGAGTCACAATCATGGTAGATCAAAATCCAGAAGTAAGAAGAATGTTAAATGCTACAACTGTGGCAAGAAAGGACACGTCAAGAATGAGTGTTGGAGTTACCAGAAGAGAAGAGAGGGCAAAGAACCCGAGTGATCAAATGCTCAGGGGTGTGTAGCAAGTACCTCAGATGATGGTGAAATTCTCTACAGCGAGGCAACAACTGTTTCAGAAGGCAGAAAACGGCTATTTGATGTCTGGCTCATAGACTCATGAGCTACCTGACACATGACCTCTCGGAGAGAATGGTTCCACATGTATGAACCTATCTTAGGAGGATCTGTATAGGGCTGGGCAAAAAAAATGTATACTAGTGAAAACCGAACCGATCCGAACCGTACCGTTTGGAGCGGTTTTAATTTTAAAAAAAAACTGAAATATATAATTGGTAAAAAAACCGAAATACCAATTCGGTATTTGGTTTATTTAGCTGAACCGAAAGACCGAACCGAAAAACCGAATTATTTTTAAAATTTTATTTAAATCAACACGTGTTAAATTTTAATTAGTTGTGTACAATAACTAAAATAGACATGCACACACACAATTATAGGTATATATATATATATATTACAATTATTCACCTAAAACAAACCCTAATTCCCTACGGCTAACATTATGTTGTTATTTTTATTTGTCTTTATAACATTATGTTTATGTAGATAGAGTATTGGCGTTTGATTATCTATTTTAAAATCTTAATATTTCATATTTTGTGAGTAGTGAGTACCTTATTAGTAGTTAGTAAAATATTAGTGATGAAATGTACTTTAAATACTTTGTATTTATTGTTAATATTTGTAATGAAATTAGGATGAATTAATTATTGAAAAAATTATTAAATTCTTGAGGCTCAATGGGTTAAAAATTTAGAAATTTAAAACAGGCCCAGAACCGAAAAAACCGAACCGAACTAAAAAAATCCGTTTATACTCGATTTTTTTTTAGTTTGGTTCTTATTTGGTTCTTTTTATAAAATAACCGATTTAAATTGGTTTTGCTTAATTTGGATCCGAACCGAACAGGACCGAACCGTGCCCACCCCTAGATTGTATACATGGGAGATGATTATGCCTTGGAGATTGCTGGTATTGGTACAATTAAAATTGAAATGTTTGATGGTACAATTCGCATAATTGGAGAGGTACGACATGTCAAAGGCTTGAAGAAAAATTTATTGTCTTTGAGACAAATAGATAGTCATGGGTGCAAAACTCATGTTGAAAATGGAATCATGAAGATAGTCAAAGATGCGCTTGTATTGATGAAGGCAGAAAAGATCAGTGCTAATCTGTTCATGCTTAAAGAAGAAACACTGCAGGAAGCTGATGCTTGTGTCGCGTTAAATGGAGAAGAATCAACGATGATGTAGCATCTCAAACTTGGCCACATGTCAGAACAAGGTTTGGAGATTCTCTCTGAGTAAAAATTACTTCCAGGGCTCAAATCGGTAAGTTTACCATTTTGCGAGCATTGTGTTACAAGTAAGCAGAATAGATTAAAGTTTAGTAGATCTGTTGCTAGAAGTAAATACATCCTAGACTTAGTTCATTCTGATGTTTGTGAATCACCTAATATATCAATGAGAGGTGCAAAGTACATGGTGACTTTCATTGATGATTATTCTAGGAGATGTTGGGTGTATCCAATTAAGAAAAAGTCAGATGTATTTCTAGTGCTTAAAGAATACAAAGCACGGGTAGAACTTGAATCCAGCAAAAGGATTAAGTGCTTGAGGACAGATAATGGTGGAGAGTATACAAACGGTGAGTTTATTGCTTTCTGTAAGCAAGAAGGTATTCAGAGGCAGTTCACGGTGGCATACACTCCTCAACAAAATAGAGTGGCAGAACGGATGAACAGGACTCTTACAGAAAGAATAAGAGCTATGTTAAGGACTGCTGGTCTACCCAATTCATTCTCATGACGGCCAAAACCGCACATATAGTAAATCTGCCATCCACAAAGAATTGGGTTGAAGACAGTGATGGAGACAGTGATTACTCCTACCTACATGCATTTGGATGTCATGTGTACGTGATGTACAATACCCAAGAAAGAATAAAGCTGGATCCAAAATCTAGAAGATGTATCTTCTTGCGATATGCTGATGGAGTAAAGGGGTATCATGTTTGGGAACCCACTGCCCACAAAATTATCATCAGTAGAGATGTTATCTTTGTAGAAGATCACTGCAAAGGAAAGATGAGGATGGCAGCACTGCAAAAGAAAAGTCAGAGACTGTGCCGGTTTATGTGGAAAAGAATCCAGAAGATTCAGATTCTTCTGAAGCAACACCAGAACACGAGGAATAAGAACCAGTCGAGTCCGAGGCTCCAGAAGTTCGACGGTCAACTCGTGAGAGACGACCGCCAGTGTGGCACTCAGAGTATGTCACAGAGATCAATGTTGCATACTATCTTCTAACAGAGGATAGAGAGCCATCAACTTTTCATGAAACTTTAAACAGGTCAGATGTTGCTTTGTGGATGACAACAATGCAGGAAGAAATTGAGGCTCTATACAAGAACAAGATATGGAAACTTGTACCACTACTACGCGAAAGAAAAGCCATTAGTAGAAAATGGGTCTACAAGATCAAGCATGATGGCAATGACCAAGTAGAGCGGTATCGTGCAAGATTGGTGGTGAAAGGATATGCTCAGAAAGAAGGTATTGACTTCAACGAAATATTTTCTCCGGTGGTTTGACTCACAACAATCAAAATAGTTTTGGCGATGTATGCTATATTTGACCTACATCTACAGCAGTTAGATGTGAAAACTACATTTCTTCATGGAGAACTTGAAGAAGAAATTTATATGCTCCAACCAGAAGGTTTTACTGAAAAGAGAAAGGAGAACTTGGTTTGCAGGTTGAAAAAATCTCTATATGGTCTTAAATAGGTGCCAAGGTATTGGTATAAGAGATTTGATTCCTTCATCATGAGCCTTAGATACAACATACTAAGTTCAGACCATTGTGCATATTACAAGAGGTTTAAAGATAATGATTCTATCATTTTGCTATTGTATGTGGATAAAATGTTGGTAGCAGGCCCCAGCAAAGATCGAATCCAAGAATTGAGGGCACAATTGGCTAAGGAGTTTGAAATGAAGGACTTGGAACCAGCAAACAAGATTCTAGGGATGCAAATTTACCGAGACAGAAATAACGAGAAGATTTGGCTTTCATAGAAGAACTACTTGAAGAAAATCTTGCGGCGCTTCAACATGCAAGATTGTAAGTCAATTTCTACCCCACTTCCTGTTAATTTCAAATTATCCTCAAGTATGTGTCCTAGCAATGAAGCAGAGAGGAAGGAGATGTCTCGAGTACCGTTTGCATCAACAGTGGGAAGTTTGATGTTCGCTATGATATGTACCAGATCGGACATTGCACAAGCAGTGGGAGCAGTCAGTCGATACATGGTGAATCCTGGTGGAGAGCATTGGATAGCTGTGAAGAGGATTCTGAGATATATCAGAGGAACCTCAGATGTTGCATTATGTTATGGAGGATTATAATTTATTGTTAGGGATTATGAGGATTCAGATTTTGCAGGAGACCTTGATAAAAGAAAATCCACTACTGGCTATGTGTTTACACTTGCGGGAGCAGTTGTAAGCTGGGTTTCGAAACTGCAGACCGTTGTGGCTCTATCTACAATGAATGGCAGAATATATTAAGCTTGCAAGGTACAAAGGTTATTAGAGGAGCTCGGGCACAAACAATAGAAAATTTCTGTGTTTTGTGACAGTCAGAGTGCCTTGCACATTGCAAGAAATCCAGTTTTTCATTCCAGAACAAAGCACATAAGAGTACAGTATCACTTCGTTCGTGAAGTAGTGGAAGATTGAAGTGCGGATTTGCAGAAAATTCATACTAAGGAGAACCTAGCAGATGTTTTAACCAAGCCGATCAATGCTGATAAGTTTATCTGGAGTAGATCCTCTTGTGGTCTTGCAGAGACGTAAGTAACATGACAATGGCGAAGCAGAAAGGATAGTGTGGAGATTGATTGATTCTCAATCAAATCTCCAAGTGAGAGAAATGTTGAAAAACGAGGCACCTCTCTTCTAGAAGAGGGTGCCAAAGTCTTCACACGGCCCACCATTTTAGGTGGTGCCGAAATGCTTGAAGAAGAATGAAGAAAGAAGAGGTTTGAAGAAGAAAAATAAGAACACGGTTTTGACAAGAAAAAAAAATAATTATTTTAATAGCCAAAATTTTGGCTATATAAAGAGGGCTTCCCACCCTCATTTTAGCATTCAATTTTGTGAAGAAAGCCGAGAGTTGAGAGAAATTCAGAGAGCTTAAATTATAAACTCTAGTTTTAGTGTCTTGAGAGTTTGGGTGTATTGGGGTTTTGGGTAGTGAGCTCAAATACCACAATATGTGTAACTCATTTTCACTAGTAAAATATTTTCCTTCTGTTTTCGCCCATGGATGTAGGCTAAAAGCTGAACCATGTAATTTCTAGTGTCTTATGTGATTTTATTGTCTCATTATTTCTCAATTTTACTTTAGTTGCGTTCCTGCTTCACCCATCAATTTCCTAACATTTAAGCCACAAGGTACTGCGAAATTGGTCAGGATAAAAAACTTTTGCAACCCCAAAACGAACTTTTGCCTGTTTGCGTGTTAATTGTTTCTGCCCGGGAAAACGAAAGTTATTCTCCCTTCTCTAAATAATGAAGAGGAGATTCACAGATTGATCTAGATATGAATCTTATTTTCTTATATTGTATTTGCACTATTGATTAATTGGAGTTGAGTATTTAATTTCATTCATTGGAGTTGAGTATTTAATTTATCCCTACTGTCCTTGAAATCCCCCAGAGATTGCAAGACACCAAGTACTGATAAAATGCTATACATTTGCTGGAATCTGAATGGATTAAACATAGAAAATAAGAGATCTGATTTTTTTCTTTTTTAAAGGCTTGATGGGGATGACAAACCTCATTTATAAAACACCAACTCTTGCATCCTGTTATTATTACCCGAACTTGAGCGACCACCAGTGAAAATGTATTCACAGCTAACCGAGCTTGAGGGGCGTAACTCAAATCAAAATATTTCAGCATGCAATAATACCAAGTGTTTTCATTATTGATTTGACAAAGGGTGACCAATTTTGGGATAACTCTGGCACTTTGAACGCACAGAAATTTGTCGAGAGTTTCTAAGACATATTATGGTCCATGAAATAATCTGTGTTTTGATTTTCGAACGACAGAAAATTGTTAACGAGAAGACACGTCTGAAAGAGTAACCTTATTAACGGAGCAAATTTTAGAATCTCCTGATGAGGATTGACCAGACCTAGCAATACTTCGGCCAGCAGAAGACTCAGGCTGGGTTGGTTGAGAAAGTGGTGCTGTATCACTCGCCAACATTACAGCCACAGATGACATGTTAGGTCTGTCGGCTGGGTCTTCCTGAACGCACAATAATCCAATATGTATAAATTTCAGAAGTTCAGCGGCCACGCATGACTGCTTGAGTACTGGATCCATCAGCTCTAGAGCTTCTCCTTTGCACCATAGTTTCCATGTCTGAAATGTTGTGAACAAAGATTAGCATCCGACCATTAATCATGGAGAAATCACTCTTCCAAATGAGTGATAAAGATAGTTGCATACATGCATGGTCTGAAGTATCAATAGTTTAGTTTGTAAAATCTTTAAGGGTTAAAATAAGAGATTTGAGGTTTGAAATCCACAAGTAGGCCAGAGAGTATATTTAGTTACCAATCATGTATAATTAAATAAAACAAAATGATCACATACATAAGTAAGTAGGCTTTGACCATGTTCGGAAAAATGAAATCCACTATTCTTTTTTCCACTTATGATCTCCAAAAGAAGAACTCCAAAACTGAAAACATCCGATTTTACTGAAATTACTCCTTCCAGTGCATATTCGGGCGCCATATATCCACTGTTGGAAATAAAATGTCAAATAAATCAAGTCAATCCACACACATTATTTTAGATAAATTCTCAATACATGTAGATGGTAAAATAGGTTTGTACTTACTGTGTTCCAATAACTTTACTGGTATTAGATTCATTTTGATTGCCACGAAAGATTCTTGCAATTCCAAAGTCTGATATTTTTGGGTTCATCTCATGATCTAGCAAGACATTACTTGCTTTAAGATCTCGATGAATAACTTTCAGCCGAGAATCCTCATGCAAATACAAAAGGCCTCGTGCAATTCCATTAATGATGCTAATGCGTCTTTTCCAATCCAATTGTGCACGCCTAGTCGAATCTGAAAACCAAGAAAAAAAATTAAAGTAGGCACTTGAGTACTTAGTTTGTCATGCTTTATTTCTAAGGGAGAAAGAAAAAGAAAAAGTTGTTGATTCATGGAAGTTTGATTTCATATTGATTGATCTCATCATGTGTTGAACAAACTTCAAAACCTGTGATTGATGCTTATCTATGAGATATGATTGAATAAATAATTATTTATATTATATACTATTACACATGCAGACATGACATAAAATCTTTAATACTCAACGCATCTTAGATCAACATTGGATCCAAATTCATTACTGGTACTTATTAACTATGTCCACTAAGAGTGCAGATCATAAAAACGTGCATGGAATTATTGATTTAAGCTTTTAGCCTAGTGGCAAAGCACTTGATCCTAACATCATGTATCTGTTTTAGTTGCGGAACTTTGCCGCCGGCAGCAAGGGAAATTATATGTATCCAAGACTGAACTAGAGTTAGAAAGTTTTGAGAGGCGAACCGAAAAGGAAGATATCAAGGCTTTTGTTGGGCATATATTCATAGATGAGCAGCAGTTCATTTCCATCTAAACAGCATCCCAATAGTCTCACAAGATTTTTGTGTTGCAATTTGGCGATTAAAGTAACTTCATTCTTGAACTCTTGTAGCCCTTGGCCGGATGATCCTGAGAGCCTTTTTACTGCAATTTCCTTCCCACCCGCTAATATACCCTGGACACAAATTTCTATTGTTACCATGTATAAAACAAAGTTGCTAGATCCCCTGTTCGAGTTACATTTGATCAATCATTTCCATATCAGAATTTACGTTTGATCAATATACTATTTTTTTTTTCTGAAAGGGATCTATATATATATATATATATATATATATATATTCATGATTGTTTGTGAAATACACATCTAATAAAAGGGTTGCATGCATGGAGAATGGAGAAGATTTTTTCCCAACTTGAAGTCCTTGCTCTGACAACCGATTGTTATGAACTCACAAGGTAGAACTCTGTCTTAAAAAATCAGTTGTTTAGCGGAACGTGCTTTGGGTTAATAAACCAGCAACAAACCTAAAATTAAGCGAATAGAAGGATAACAACACGGAAATTAAGCACAGGGCCTTGAGCTAGATGACACACACTGACACTCATGGCATAAGTGGTTTAATTGCTTAAATAAATTAAAGCAAAGTACCTTGTACACAGGGCCAAAACCACCTTCTCCAAGCTTATTTTCATCAGAGAAATGTCTTGTAGCCTCGAGTGCTAGACCTAACGGGAAGATTTGGAGCTCTTGATGAGAATCCCCGTGCGTTTCTCCTCCGAAAATATCATATGAGTCGCCCCAGGTTCTATCTTCTCTTGTATAAAGTTCTTGTTGATTTATTGCTTTCTTCTCTGCAAGGCACATCAATTTATTATTTTTTTTCCTAGTATTTGTGAAAAAATGAAACAACCTTCGAAGTCGGGAAAGAAATTCATTATTACCTTTATTTCTTCTTCTCCTGTGCCAAACGACAGAAACCAACAAAATGAATAGACAAATGGTTGGTATAGTTGTGCCAATTGCAATCCATATTGCTTTCGTTCCTTTGCATACGAGATACCAGAACCATATATATTATTTTATTTTATTTTATTCGTTTGAACTAACTAAAATAAATAATGTTATAGGCACAAACTCATGTGAAAAATGTCTGATAAAAATCAGTAAAAATACACAAAAATGAATAAATCAATAAATCAAGTGGATCATACGGTATTTTCTTTGTGCAAATTGCTGTTTTATCAAGGAGATACCGATATCTGTTGGTATTTTGCAGTGAAAACAAGAGGTGTAATGAGGGATTGTATTACGTTCTCACCAGAAAGTTCGAATAATTTTAACTAAATGAACTTAACTTAAAGGATAGCTATTAAATTTGATGTTAATTTATAAAGTTAAGAATGAAATTCGAAATTAGTTTACCTTTGGAGCTTGTTACAGAACCAGGAGATGGGGGCGCCGGTGTCGGTGAAGCAATCAACTTATCATTATAAAATGGGTACAGCTCATATCGGGTGATACAACTTGGATACAGCAATTGTCCTCCTTGGCTAACTTTACAACATTCAACCAGTTGTGAAATAGCGTCTCCAAGACAATTACGGCACTGATCTGGTGACAGGTTCTGCGTGCACTGAGCGAGGCCATACAGCGTTGGAAAGTCTAAATAATCTTCCTTTGCTGTCCCGAACATTTTGGGAGTACTCAGAGCCTGGTTTAAAGCTTCGTTCATCAAATTCCGCACTTGCTTGCCAAATGACCGATTTGGAGAATCTTGTGTATTCGTCAAGCATAAATAGGGGGCGTAGTCCACGGTTGAAAGGAAAGAAAAGTTCGAATAATGTAAAAGGCACTCGCGGTACCATATCACGGCTCCCTTTTGCACAGGACAGCGTTGGGGTAGGTCTGATGTAGCAAAATAGACACAATCTTGGCAGGTTTCTCTTCTGACATCCCCGCGGCAAAGAAAGAGACCGCTGACCTTGTCAAGGTCTTGGCCTGCGGTGGCGTTGTAAAATCCATCGGAGAATTTGTCGCTGCCACCGTGGGTAGCGTTAGAGCGAAGAGCAGAGAGGAGGAGTTTAAGGTTTGATTGGTATGTGCTGTTGCTATTGAAATTCATTCCGTCGCTGCAGAAATGACCCTCGTACCAAGGGTCACCATATGCTCTTGGAAGACTGATTAGAAAGCTTAACACAGAGAGAAACACGAGGATCATATTCATATTTACCTTGCGGGAGATTAATTGATTAATTTGATTATATCATCAGTTCATTTCCTTTTCTTTCCACTCTGCTTGTTTTGTTTTGTTTCTCTCGTATTCGTAGCCATAATTATCAGATAGCTAATAAATGTTAGACACGATGACGAAGGTGCGCGCGAAGGAGACTGCGATGTTCAAAAGTCAATAATGATTGTGGAAAGTTTCCGCGGCCTCGGGGAGTGGGAAATGCAGAATAAAAAGCGTAATAATTTGGGAGAGCTATTATCAATTGGGACATTAGTAGAAAAAGACTTACAAGAGTCTAATAATTTGGCAGACTTGAAGCTGGTGGACCACACAAATAAGAACTTACCATTTGCCAATTTTGAAGGGATCTGACTTGTTTTTTTATTTTAAAACCAATAAAAAGCGTAGCACTAAACCCACGAGGTCTCGGTTCAACTGACAATCAACCCCGTTTCACCAGCTTCACGTCAAGTTTACCGCGGGAGGAGGATCATTCGCCTCGATCCGAATCCCAATAGTCCAATGCAGACCGGATGATGACCTAGATAAAAAAAAAAAAAAGTGTAGCACTAAAACGGATGGTTCCATTACAAAACCAAGCATGCCTAGCAACATATATGACATGTTCTTATCTGTTTGGGTGCACCACCTTAACAGAGTAAGATGTTATGCCCGACCGACGTGAATTTTACTACAGTCTTAAACTGCATTTGTTGTAGACGGAGATAATAAAATTTGTTGAGAGAGATGGCAAAAAGGGGGCGGGGCCGGGCCAACTCTACTCAAGCCATTTTTAAATAGAAGAAATGTTTTAATTAGATGACAAGATGAAAGATTTTAGTAATAGCATAAGAAATTAATATAGAACTAATTTTTTTCCCCTCTTTGGGTGATCTCTGGAACATAGAATGTCATCCGGCCATCACATAGTTTGAGAACAAAGAGTTCGTGTTGATGGTCGTCCGTCACCTGATTTTATGTTGATTTTAATGGAAAATGTTAATTCGCTAGTTTTAATAGACAGAGATTTGGCACATATATTAGTGTATACACTAGTGATATTTACTTCAACCTTAAACCCGCGTCAACTCTACTCAAGCTATTTTTATTTTTTTGGTAAAAAAGTAACTTGGTTTGGCTGCGGTATGATTCACTTGGAGTTTTAAGGGCGGGATGAATATATATCATTTAAAAAAAAAAACAAAGATATTTTTATTGAACGTTTTGTTATTACTATTTTTTTAAAAGGTGTGAAATATATAATATATTTATATTATTAATTAGCTAGTAACTCATCACACCAATTTGCAATCCACATATGTGTACAAGCGTTTATCAAACACTTTACAATAAACTATTGAGTAACCAAATAGAGCCTTACCATGGTGCCGAGTGAGCCATCATGTCAGATGGATAAGCGCTGTTTCGGGACAATATTGTGTCTGAGCAATCATGATTAACGTGAATAGCGTCATCAATAGCTCTTGAAAGGCTGATTAGAAAGTTTTGTACGGAGAGAAACACGAGGGTCGTATTCATCTTGAGGATGATCAGTTGATTAATTTGATTATATCATCACTATCAAAATTATCAGATAAAAAAGATCTGTTGGGACGTAGGAGCGTCGAAGGTGCAATGCAAAGAAGACTCCAAAATTCCGAAGTCAATAAAGCAAAGACTGTCAATAAAGCAAAGGCTGGAGGCCTTGTCTGATATTATAATTAGAAAGGCGTAAACTACAACACTTAAATGGATGGTAAGCACTTACTGCTGCTGTGATTTATAAGCTGAACTGATTTTATAATAAAAAATTTATAATATTTATAATATTTTTATCATAAATTCATAATCATTATTTAAAAGTCCTATTTACAATATACTATAAACTTTAATTGTGGTTACAGATTTTTATTTCTTTTCACAATAGTTGTTGACTTATTGTTTTTAAATCACATCATCTCATACAAAACAAAAGTTAAGTCAAGTGACAATTAAATTTCAGTCTTGTCCTGAAAAAAGAAATTGTATAAAATATCTTAAGTTGAATTTTTGGGATGCATCTAGAGGCGAAGCTAAAGGTAGGTAGCTCGGGTTAGCTTTTTGAAAAAATAATAAATAATTATAATTTATAAATTTATTTTATTAATATTTATAAAAAATAAATCTAATATTTGATAATATTTTTTTATTTACATTATATATTTTGTAGTTTATGGCTAGATTTTTACTTATGTAGTGTGCTTAATTTCGTTTATATAAAATAAATTTTTTGAGAAGTAAATTTAATTTTTTTTAAAAAAATCTAACCCACCCAAAAAAATTATGTTAGCTTCGCCACTACATGCACCCCATTCTATACGAAAATGATTTATAGCGAAGATGATGTAACATAAGGATAAATTGAGTGAAACACAAGAATCGTATTCATCTTGTCGGAGATTTGATTATATCAGCTATTTTCTTCTTTTCTTTTCACTCTACTAATATTATTAATTAGAATTATTAGATAATCCTAACAAAGATATGTTGGATCATAAACTTGATCCAAGATAAATAAATTCAAGCCCAATTCATGGAAGGTTCTATGAGTAGGTATGGTTGGTGAGATTTGAATTATTTGTATTAGGTATGGTAGGTTTGGTAGATGAAGGTGAATGATTATTAATTTTTTGTAATTTCTTATTTGAATGGGTATGATTAGTTTGTTTCATGTATAAATACCTCCTCTCCCCTTTGGTTCATGCATCAAGTGAAATAATAAAATCTCTAAGGTGTAGAAAGTGAAAAATAAGAGTTGTAGTTGGTAAAGAGTGTTGTTCAAGAAATAAAATAGTGTATTTTTTTAGTGTTTTATTTGTTAATTATCCAACAAAGTGGCATCAGAGCTAGTGTTCGATGCTATATATAGCCATATAGCATATCAAATTGAAGCTCTCGATGAGAGGAACGGGATGCCCTAAAAATCATCGCAATCGGAGACCAAACGTGCCCACACATGCCGTCGGAAGTTTTCTGTCTTGAAGTTAAGTCGACTTACCGAGTTGAACTAAGCTGAATTAAACAGAGATTGCTTGTCTCGCAGAACTCTTGTGCCCTTCCCCATTTTGCAGTTCATAATGCCTTTTAGCGCTGCTTGTCTCGCAGAACGAGTAAAGTCCATTTAATATTTAATAAAATTAAGTTCGCAGAACGAGGTATTTTATTCAAATATCTTAATTGCATAATTTTTTTAGTAAAGTCCATTTAATCATATTATATGTATTTATGTGATCACAATGTGGATTCACAGAAGACATAAATATAAGTTATCTTATGATTAAATAAATTAAGTTCGCAGTTGATAAATAAAGTTGGGCACTTTATTTTTATTCGGAATTAATTATGAATTCGGAAACACATCTTCTTAGTAAAAAAAAAATTCAGACATTTTTCTTTTCTATCAGCTAATTAATTTTTCTGCATCGTTTTTTTTTAAAATTTTTCTACATGTATGTTTAAAATAGGTTGGGGGGTAGAATTTCGTTAAAAAAAAATTTAGTAATTTTGTGTGAGTTTTCGATATTGGATGATATGATGACTTTTGAATTTTAGTATTTGTATTATCTTTGGTCTTGAGTGATGTTACACCATGTTTACTATTCTACATGTTGATGTTGGGGACAAATATGAGTTGCTTGAAGGAATGCACATATCATAATAAATTCCAAGTGAGTTTTTGAGCCTATTAATTTTTCTTGGAGAGTAACCCTTTTTGCCCATTCTTTATACAGCTTAGCAGTTTATTATTTTATAGATGATCTCTAGATTTCCTTTGAGCAAACCCTTAAAAAAAAAAAATGTGTGTTGCTGCATCTAAAGGCCCACCTAACTAGTAGATATGAAAGATTATTTAGAGCCCTAAAAGACGATGGAAGGCTATTTTTGACCCATTTGAGCCTTTCAAGCCATCCTTGTTATGCAATATCCATAGTTAGCCCTTTTGAGCCTTTTATTTAAAATATATATATATATATATATTTTCTTTGTTAACATATCACTTTGACCCACTCCGATTTGGAGTATTACCCAATATCTTACAAGTTCCATCACCTATTCATATTTGAGAAAAAAATATAAATAATTATTTTGTTCAACAAAGTTGTGTTATAAAAAAAAAGATATGCAATAATAATAAATAAGCGAAATGCATCTTTTAATTTCCAAAAAAAAAAAAAATATATATATATATATTTATTTATTTTTTCTCAAACATGTATTTTGTTTTCCATATTTCATCTTCTTTTATTAACCATTTCTCTAGTCTACGTTACGTCCTAATAAAAGTCCTTCTTGATTTTAGGGAACTATAGTCTGAAGTAAAAGCTAGTTATATGAGCTATTAAGATGTAGTGATGCATTAAAAAAAAAAAGAATAATATTGGGTTGACTAGTACTTTGTTTGAGATCGTATTATTTCTAAGCTATGGGCATATTTCTTTCATCTTGGTGAGAGTGTGTAATATTTTTATTTTATTTTCTCTCAATTCACCATTCATTGTAGTGGCAATTTTTATTGGGTTTAATTTCTTTGTTAGAGTGTCACTACTACTGGTGAGATTTTGGGGTTTTACATGTCATTCTTGAAAGTGGCCTGATTATTATAGTCTGCTGGACTGATGCATGTGGATTGTTGATGTGGTTGTAATATTCCTTTAGACTAGAGATAATGCTTGTACTTTTATTTGATTACTATCATTAATCTGATTGAATAAACACGTGTGTTTTATAAAAAAAAAAATTAGTTTTGAATTTATCTTCGCTTTATTTGCTAGGGACTAGCAATAAGCTGGTTGGGGGGTGTGTTGAGTGTTAGAAAGTGTATATTTATAAAGGAGAAAATCGTTATTTTACACTTCAAGTCTCGCTAACATTGCTACTTTTAATTATTTAAGTATTTTGTTATTTAATTATGTGTGTTTCATTATAATTAGGTATTTTACGTATTTTAGGGGCATCACGATCGTTTCACAATGAACGAGTGATCAGACAGTAAAATGGATGCCACAATTGAACTCAGGACGGTCGAAAACCTTAGGAGGAGCATAAAAGAAAAAATGTCACTGTTCACATATACGTAATGTTCATACGTACAGTAATATTCATGGTACTGTATAAATAGTATTACTATACAAAATTGGGTTACTGTGTAAATAGTGGTCAAACCGTGTGTACTGTGTAAATAGTATTACTGTTCAAATAGTGGCTGTTGACTGTTGACTGATGACGTGGCGCAATCCTGAGCGTCCAAACTGTTTTTAATCCGATGGTCATGATCCATTCAATGTATCTATAAAAAAGAGGCTCCCCCCCTAATTTGATACCCCTGAATTCATTTCTAAGCTTAGATTTTTGTAATTCTTTCTCCTTCTTGTATTTTCTACGTATTTTAATAAATTCCTATTTTACCCCTAGTTAAAAAATGAGTAGCTAATTTTCTTTTAAGCTTGGGTTGAAGGTGAAGTCTCAACATGTTCCATGACTTAATTTGGTAAATTTACTTTCTTTTCCCCTCTAATATTTGTGGTTGTTTTGACTTTTCGTCAACAAATAATAATAGTCTTGTCTGGATACCGCACTGGTTAAACCGGCACACTAGTACAAGATTATTATTATTTGGCACGATAAGCCCTTAGCACCATATTTATTTGAGCATGGTTCATGAGGTGTGGAATCCCCCTTCATGATTTAATTGGTATTAATATGAAATATTTAGCCCATGGAGCATGTTGATGCAGATCCGGATACCCAAGTGTTTTATCTCAATAGTTTCAGCCAATTTATTCTGAATTTAAATTCTAGATCACTTCCACCACAAATCCAACCACCCACTTAAGAAAATTAATTCTACATATAATTAAAATCAACCTCCTCGTGGGATCGACACTCGTCACCATTAATCTATTCTACAATAGATTCGTGCACTTGCGAGTTCAATAAAATTTGCACAACAATTGCGACGACGTGGCAACGAAATATTTTTCGTCGCTAAAACCTTTAGCGTCCGTCGTCGCTAAAACCCTATTTTCTTGTAGTGACTTATAATATTTCATAGTTGCATTTAATCAATCTGGATATTTCTATCACCAATTAAATCACTTGTCTTCTTTTTATCATAGTCTTTAAAGAAATCTGAGACATCCAAATGTGTGTTGTCGTCAATTGGAATAGCATAATTTTTCACAACATTCTTTCCTTTATTCAAAGATGATTGACACGAATCAGTAAGATGCTTTGATGCTCAGTAAAATCGTTGAGATGGCATGTAGCTCTACACCTATTATAGGTGTTTTCTTGAATTTTGTCTTGGGCAGATTTTCCTTCATTATACTTTTAATTCAGATTATTTATGCTATAACTATCTGGGGTTGATAAAAATTGCGACCAAAACCGTGACCATGTCCACTATCACCACTGCAACCGTTTTCACATCCTTGATTATCACTAGAGCTATGTGAAATAGCACTCGCTTTAAAGGTAACATTTGCTTCAGGAAATGATTGTTACCACTTAGATAAGATTGTTGATTTTTCATTTACAATTTCTCAACAATAAGGAGGCATAAAATTAGGCCAGAATACTTCTTGTATACTTGAGCTCGATATTGTTGCTACAGAATCCTATTTGAAGCATGGAATGTAGAGGAGATCCTCTCTAACATGTCTTCATCAATGATTTTCTCTATACATGGTATTAACTGTAAAGTGATTGATTCTATAGAGCACATAATTGTGATCATGGACTGATTTAAAGTCTTGTAGTTGAAATTAATTGCAGTAATTGTAAGCATTTGGAAGAATAATTGACTTTAGTTGGCCATATCTCTCATATAAATTTCTCCAAAGGATAAGTGCTTTACCGTGAGACATTTTATCTTCAATGATTGGTGGAGATGATGATGAAGGAATATAATTGCCTTATCACGTTCTTTAGCAAATACATTTTTGTCAGGCTTGATTGCTTTGTGAGACCCATGGCATCAAGGTTAATCTCTACGTTAAGAATCTATTACAAGTAGTTTTGGCCAGAAATATCAATTTTGAATTCAAGTTTTCTTAGATTAGTCACCTTTAAATTCTTAAAAATCTACTGATATCTTAAAAGATCATCAAAATTTGAAGTTATGACTTCAGTCTTCAATTACTTCTTTAAATTCACAAAGTTTTGAGTTTTTAATGTACAATATTACTAGAAAAATAAACTAAAAACTAAACTTCACTTTCCGATGTGGAACATCCAAATTAATAACAAGTTAACAACCACATGCTATGCATGTAAAGATAATTGTATTAAGGCTCCATTTGATACAGCTTTTCAAGTAGAGATTTTGACAGTAGAACTTTTACAAATAGAGTTTTTACTTAGAAATTTTTAGTTGTTTAGTTGTCAATAAGAGCTTTATTAAAAATTTATGAAATTACTTTAATATGCAAGTTTTTTTAAGTTATGTTATGAAAATAATATCAAATAAGTAGAGAATATTTTAGATATTTTAATATTTAAAAAAAACTTTTCAACCTCTACTCTTGAAAGTTCAAAATTTGAGTTTTGCTAGGAGAGGTAAAATATCTTATTTAAGCTCTAAAAAATAACTAAACAACAATAAAAATTATGATAAGAGCTTATGTGATTAAATAAGATTAGATAAATCATACCAAAAGGGTACTAAATAAATAAAATAAAAAAGTAAATGAATAGAATATTTCATATATCATAACAATCTCGAGCTGTTTGCGAATATATGTGGAAAGTGTCCGAAGTTTAATATGTAAAATGCTTCTAAATAAAGATAATTTGAAAGACAAATTGAAAGAGTGAGCAAGCGCTAAAATTTCCTCATTGCAATCTCATTCCCGTACATTTGATTAGCTAAGTGAAAGACCCCCAGTCCCAGTCCGAGTCCGAGTCGGAGTCCGTGCGTCCAACTAGAAAATTCATTAAATTCGTACCTCCTAACCGAAAAGGGACCCACAAAATCCACCCAACCAAACAAAACTGCCCTTTTAAGTCTCATTAAGCCTCTGTTTTTTTCAATCTAATTCCAATTTTTCTAAAGTTGAATTCTGCAACAAAATCTAAAAACGATGTTGCTTTTTCTCTAATATCTCCAGAGTCAGGTGCACTTCTTGCTTTTCATAAAAACATCTTAAACTTTTTATTTGTTTACATTTATATCCTTCCACTTAAAACAAAAAGATGATTAGATTTTATAATTTGAAATAAGTTATTTTCAGAGATATTCATTTAATATAATTTATTAGTGCTTTTTCGTTTCCTTTTTTCAAATAATAATAAAATTCTGGCTTTTATTCAGTTCAATTGATTAATTTCGTTGAGTTAATTTCAAAATCGTGTCAGGTTAAATTTCAAAAAACAAACAAATAAATTCTAAAAAAGGTCTGAAATTAATAAAATTTCATACTTTAAACATTTAACAAACAACCTCTAAGTCTCTGTTCTGTTTTGGTCAATCGAATTCCTCTGTTCTTTCTGCGCAACAAAATCACGAACGATGTTGCGCCTTGCCTCTAACCTCGTCTCCAAAGTCAGGTGCACTTCTCCTTCACAGTTTACCAAATTTTTATTTTGTTTACTTTGTTTTCCTTCCACTTCTCTCATTTTGTTTATGTTAGTCAATTTGATTTTGTAGGTTGCTTGATAACAATTTTCAGCCGGTGATGATTCATTCATTCATTTATTAGTGCTTTTTTTCTTTCCTTTTTTCAAATAATAATAACTAATTCTGGCTTGGCTTATTCAGTTCAATTGATTAATTTCGTTGAGTTAATTTCGTTGAATTTAATTCCGTGTCAGGTTCATTTAACTCGGAGCAGACAGTATACCGCGGCGGAAGTCACTAAAAGATTTTTTGATTGTGAAACATCTTCTGGGTTTTCTTAATTAAGAAATTAGATTTGTTGTGAATGGGAATGGAGTTAATTAATGGATACAGATCATCTGATCAAATTCAATTTCCATCTGTCTGTCTGTCTGCAGGCACTAATTCTAAAGTTAAAAGGGATCTCGTCGAAGCCCTGATTGATGCAGTATTTTATATGCGGGAGGATGAGGAAGTGCCAGACCAAAGACAAGGGGCTGGAATGGCAATTGATGCACTTGTGGGAAACTTATACAGCGTAGCACAACCCATCACAACATTCGAACAAATAGCCCTGGTTCACTTTCTCACTTTAGACTCTTGCTCGATTTAATGATAATCCACAGAAACATATTTCATTTTGACGCCTTTTTTTTCCCATTTGAAATTGAAGTTTGGAACGGCTGCAGAAAATGGTGACAGAGTGATGGGCGGGCTCATAGCCAAGGCTTTTGAGAAAGGTTGGGGAAACAATCTACATGTTTTAGCTGTAAGTTGCTTCTTGAATTTTCATGGTCTTTACTTTTTTCTTATCTGCTGTGCCTCTGATTAGGTTGTTATGTTTCAGAACCTTCCATTTTGTTTCCTCTACTGTTTTATGTTTATTTTCTACTGCCTCACTACTATTGCAGGATCGGAAAACACCATCCAGTATTGAACTTCAGTTGTATTGGGGAATGACCCTAGACAGGGGCTATTTGTCACCTTACTTCATCACCAATTATAAGACAAAAGAATGTGTAAGCATTTTGAGATATCAATAAATTAATTGACATTTTATGAGAAATTTGTGATTCTATAACGGATTAGTTCTTACCTTGAAGATATAACTTTAGATCAGCCTTGTTATTAATCAACTAGTGATTTCATTTTTACTAGGTTTTACGAGATCCTTATATCATGATCCTTGAGAAAAAGGTTTCGAACTGCATCTTCTTTGACTTATTGACAGAGATTGGACCAGTTAGAAGATATAATGGCACAGATGTGCTGATTATTGCTGAAGATATTGAAAATGATCTCCTAGCAAGTCTTGTCTTAAACGGAGTGGCTACAGCAACCAAGGTGAGCTTATACTTGACAGTGTTTTTCTGTTAAGAGATGGCCTACTTGAAGAATCTTCTATCAGTCAATTATTCATTTAATTTTACAAAGTGGAGTTTCATATGTCTTCTCATTTTTTGTGGGTTCTGAATTGCTTGAAGGCTTGTGTCATAAAACCTCCTGGATTTGGAGAAAGTAGGAAGGCTAGCCTTCAGGAAATTGCCAAATTCACACATGGGAAGGTTGGTTCATTTGATAAATGCTCCACCTTGCTTTGCATGATTATTATGTGATTTACAAAACAATGTGTTCCTTTCTTCCCCTTTTAGGTCATGACAGGAAAAGCTTTTGGATGCGTATCTCTTGGCCATGCTGAGAAGGTGAGAGATATCAGATATCAGTGACTGGTATATAATTTTCTTTGGTGTGAAAAAAAGATTAATTTTACCTTAGTAGAGCACATTATGAGAACATTCTTCTCATCCGTGTTTCTGGTGGACTTCAATCCTTTCTTCTGGTACAACTCTGTCATAGTAATATATTAATTTTCATTTCTTGGTGTATATTGACAAGAGAGACGAGGTTTCGTTCAAACAATATGTCTTAGCCCTCTTTTTTCATTGTAGATTACAGTATCAAAGGAGCAGACGGTTATCCTTCTTTGTAAGGCTTGCATAGGACACGAAAAGGTCTGTTTTGTGACGTGACATTTCACATGATTTTCCAACAAGTTATCAGAATTTTCAATTGTGTTTATAATTTGAAGCGACTCTGCTTTTTAGTTTTTACTGTTTGGCTCTTTTGTGCTTCTTTGGGCTGTTTCTATATTTTTGGACAACTTGCTTATCCTTTTGCTAATTTTCTTTTCTTAAATATGTCTGTTGCAGTTGTTACAGTGGAGATTCACAATGGAAAATTTACAAGATTTCCCTGAAGAGAGCTGTACAAAGCACTCTCATCTCGCTGCTGTTATAAAGGTTTGGTTATTTGGAATTGTAAATTAGTTCTTCAAGAACTTTGAAACTGACTTGTGCTGGGCATAGAATGAAAGTTCTTAGCCTAACATGACCTATTAGCACGATCCATTTGGGCCAAGTCATGACCAGGTCTAAACTCTAAATCCTGGTTGGCCAGCCAAGAAATTTGAATTTTCTTTTATCTGCTATTAAAAAAGTTGAATAAACTCATTTATAGAGAGGATTGATGATCAGGTCATTTTGGATAAAATGATTTAATTAATTGACTAAGTCTTTGGATTCAAATTACATTGCCATCTTCATATGATTATAATTGAAGTATAGAGTAGACTGATACTATACAAATACTTTGATACTTTAAAATGGGAAAAAGAGAAGAAAAACAGTACCAAACATTCAATTAGACATTTTAATATATGTGAAGTTTTGGAACTGGATTTTGGTAGAAGTATATGTTCCTTGCTAATAGGAATGTGCCAAAGATGAATCAATTTACTTGTTTGGTTACAGTAATTGCATTTAGAAGACATGACTGTACCTTATTTTGTTGTTGCATCATGCTATAAATGAAATTTGGCTTGTTGAGATAATTAGAGATGTTAGGTAAGGAAGTATTTTGATTTGAAATGAAACGGGTGCTGTTGTTGTAAGGTCTGTGGAAGTAATAAAGCTGAAGTGCGTGAAAAGAAGGATAGAGTTGCTAATGCCATAAATGCTGTCAAGGCTGCAAAGGAAGGAGGAGTTGGTAAACCTCTTATATTTTTAGCTTTTGTTGGTCTATCTTGTTTGATTGATGCATGACACACATATGTTATATGTATTCTGATGCATTTGCAGTTAGTTTCATGTCACTTTTATATGCCTGGAAGGAGTTGGATAAATTGCAAACTGCTAACCATGGTCAGAAGATTGGTGTTCAAGCTATGCAATACGCTCTTGAGGTTTTCTTTTTTCTTCTTTTTAATTATTTATGTGATATTTCTAAAACCTCTTATTGTCTATCTGTCTAAAGGCTGAGGGCTGCTAAGATTATTCCTCGTAGAAAAGCGAAAGGTGACATATACTTCACAAATGCATGCATGATTTTCGTTATGGGGCATGAGCCTTATCTTTATGTATCTCAAGAGTGAATCATGGTAGAGAATATTGGTAACAAAATGTCTTGTTTTTCAGAGCCTTCTGATTGGTTGAGCCTGCATCTGCAGATGCTAGTGAAGGCGATTGCTTATAGTGCTGGAGTTGAGGGGTCAGTTGTTAGCAAGCTACTCGAGGGATCCAGGCCTAAACCCCTCGCTGAAGGTTTGCATCTGTTCCCCCCTTTTTCAAATAATGGAAATTTGAAAAGGAAATGAGTGAAATTCGAGGGTTGGGAATTAAGGTGAGGGTACTTTGATCTACATTTGTCTCAGGTGAAAATGCAGATGTGCTTATGCCAGAAATTGTTTTTCCATTGAAAACCATAAGAGAAGTCTTGGTGGAGGCTACAAGGTAACTAGTTATTTAAAACCTTTAAGCTTATGCTAATTTTTTATCTAAGCACATATGAATTCTTTCTTCCTGTGTAGTGAGATGTTAGCAAGACTTTGAAATTGAGGCTCTTAAGTTGGCTCAGCTTGTCTTTCCAAGAACACATGGGAAGAAAGTTCGAGCTGATACAAGCCTCCAGAGTAAAACAAAGGCGTAATGGAGGCTTCTATCAGCTTTCACTGGGTGCTGTTATGGTTATGGTGATTTATAATCCAAATTCTCATGACACATTATATTTATTTATTATTTGTTTGAAAAGCATACATTAAGCTTTTTCATAAACCATACACGAAAAGGAAACGGAATATATTGGTGATCAGTGTGTTGCGCCTTAGATAAATAATACATGGATGCTCCAACTTCTTATATGCAGTTTTTTTTTTTTTCTTTGTCCCCTTCTTTTCCCTTTTCTATTAGAAGCAAAAATATTCTCGACATCCCAATTCTAATCTACATATATAGTATCCCACCAATAAAATGTTGCCAGATTATGATTGCTATTACCATTAGCAATAGGTGAGTGGTCGATTTGTTGTTTTGTTGCAAAACTAATGTGCCAACTTTATTCCAAACTTTGCCCTTGAAATCGGAAGTCTTCTATTTTTTTTTATAAATTTTTTGAAAAAATAAGAATGGTATTTAAATAAGGGATGTCGACGGAATTGAACTGATGGTGTGCTTGTTTATAAGTCGCATTCATATTTATTTTTCAGAAAATACAGTCCATGATAAGAATCAATTTCATAGGACCACTGAAAATGAGAATGTGGAATAAAAATCTCATTTTCTAAATTGTCTTTTTTTTTTTTAAACCTTATTGATATTGAAATTCAAAAATTTCTTTTTTACCCCCATATAAAAAAAAAAGAAAAACCTATTACTTCAATAACTTTATTATTTAAAAGTAACATTTATAAAAAATTATTATAAAAGAATTTTTTTTTCTGGAAAACTAGTTTAGCTTAATATTATTAAAAAGTATACATACATTTTCGTTTTATTAGTTTAGCTCAATTTTTTTTTTGGAAGTCAGTGTTTTATATTTATTTTAGTGCATGTAATATGTAAAAATAATTTGATTTTACTTATTTTGATAAGTTTACGTTGTTTTGGATTTAAATATAAAAGGTATTAAAACTCCAGTTATATCAATTTTTTTTATTATTAATAATGTTCTCCTTGAGAAGGATGTAAGTTTTCAATCACTTTCATTTTGTGCCACATTATAATTTGTGGTACATTTAGCAACTTGCATTACACTGTATAGCAATTGCATTAAAACACTGCTCTTATGCTAACTCATGCTTGGTTACAATTGTTAGTTGCGTTGCACTACATTTAAAAGTTGGCTAATATAAGAAAAGGTGTATAAAATAGATTTGCAGGGGAGACTGTGGTAGGGTTCAGCTGTATTATATTCAAAGATTGTTTATATTTTAATTATAATTATATAACTTTTATTATTTAATGAATTATTGTAAATTTAAATTTATCATATATTAATTTATATTTAAATAAAAATTTAATTTAATTAATAATACAAGATAGTAACACACCTAAATATTTAATAAATAAATTATTATATATTATTAAATTTCATTAAATATAATCATTGTAATTATTTACTTTAAATATGTAAAAAGTATTTTAATTTTAATTTATCATTTATTATTCAATAAAAAATTAATTTATAACTTAATATCATATTGTTTATAAATATAAAATAATATAAATTTATATTATATTATATTATATTATGTAATTATATAGTATTATACTTTTGCAATATAATATTAAATTTTACTACATTATAATATGATAATACTCTATTCCAATAACTAATATATAGAAATAAATGAGATTATAATATAATATTATTAATATTATAACATAGTATTCTAGTGTTTTATTATTTAATCATAGTAGATTATTAAATCATTTTTATTATAAAATTAATATATAAAAATAATTATTTAATTCTTAATTTCAATAATTAATAATGGAATCCTAAAATATTAATAAATTTAAATAATAATAATTTAATTTTAACATCAATATAAAAATAATATTATTTTTATAATACTGTCTGTTGCACCAAACATAATATTGCAATGTAGATATCCTAATACAATACATTGTAACACAATGGAACTAATGTAAAAAGTGTGCCAAACAAATCCATAAAGCACAAAAAATGAAGAAAGAGAAAGGACAATATACACAGGAAAAAAAATAAAAACAGGTCGTATTCTTTAGTCAAGACTCAAGGGTGGAAATTGATACTATTTGCAATTACTATGTGGAAAATTGATTTTCCTTTTCCCAATGGATATAACGTTGAGGGATGATACAGATTTTATACAGTTGGTGCAAAATTGAATTAATTTAAATTTTTGTAACATTTTCTATAACGGGGTAATATTCAAATCAATAGCTGATAATATCTTTAAATTTCAATAACTTTAATTAGCATCATCAACAGTCTGTTGAAATGTTATCAATATAATTCCTGGGGAGGAAAATTGTGTGCTGGTCTCATTAGTCAGCACGACTTCTTGAGTCATTGTCACTCAGTCTCACTTTTAAATTTGAAGGTGTAAGTGGATTTCTAATTAATTAAATTGAATAGTTGTGTTTTGTACCTGTGATCACTTGAATTCCACTAGTAATTATTAAAAGTTGAAGAGCATCAAATTTATTTTTTTTTTTCAACTTGTCGAGGATTGAAAAACATTGTTGAACCATTAATAGGAAAATCATTCGAAAAAACGTAGAATGAGGATGCAAGACGGCGAGAATATTAATAATTTTATCAGTGTAAGTAATTGAATACTAGTGAATTCAAATACAAGGTTTTTCAATTAAAAGCAAAAAAACGAAATAAATTAAATTCTATTACACCACTTTCGCAGGTAATTGCGATTGCATTTAGCGTATGCAACAAGCCTTTAAACCCCTAGGCAGCCCTAGTGGACGAGTTTAGTCTCGTGAGGGTTTGTAGCGACGATACCCACAAACATCATCAATCCCTTTGACAATTTTAATCTTCATCTTAATTACTACCAAAATGAATCCTATGTCCTCTCACAAGGACAACATTATCAGAAACCTCACTATAATTATCACAGAAGCATTGTGCCATTATGCTCATTGCCGAAACTTCATCTAAGAAGGGCTTTTGACAAGTTACCTCAAATTCTTCCAATGTCCTCGTAGAACCTTCACTAGAGTTTGTCTCGTTCCGGTAGCAATAGCTTGTGGTGATATATTTATCAAAATCTTTCATGAACTTTTTGGTATCCTTGGCCTAATAAAATGAAAAAACAAAGAAAAAAATGAAATGAATATACGCTTTAAAAAATGAGTTAACTAAATGTTATAGGATGCATAGTGTAAAAATGACTAATTGATATAAATTAAAAATCATATGTAAATCATTGATTAAAATTTATATACGCTTTGAATATACGCCCTAGAATATACGCCCTAAAATTAAAATAAAATTTTAACATGTTCTTTGCGCCATCTTTCTTTTTTAATTTAAATCAATATCACTGAAAATGTTGCTTAATAATTTGAGGAAAGGCTAGCTCTTTGTCAATGACTGAGTATTTTACAAAACTCAAAACTGTTACTGATGGCCTTGCATTAGCTGGTCGTCCTGTCAGTGATATTGATTTTATCACTCATATTATTACTGGATTAGATCACTCTTATTATCCGGTTGTTGTTTAAATTGAGGCTAACATGGTGAACATGGATCTTAGTGAAGCATATTCTATGCTGTTAGCACATGAAGCTAGGCTTGAGAATAATAAACTCAATGAAAATAAAGAAATGAAAAGCAATTGTGCAACAAATGTTGCTCAAACTAGAAATTTTCAAAAGAAATGAGGTAATTCTAATAATTCTCAAGGGAACTGGAACAAGAATAATGGCAGTAACTGGAACTTTAATGGTGGAAGAAATGGCTCTAATGGAAATGGAAGAGGAAATAATCAAGGACAAGGCAGAGGTAATAATTGGAATGGTAACTTCAGAGGCAATCTTGGTGGGTTTAATAATGGATATGGAAGAGGAATAGACGGTGGGGATTGGATTGTATACGCTTTGAATGAGGATGCCCTAAACTCACTAGTCCTAAAAAACAATCGTTTTAGCTATCATGTCCTCAAAATGATGGACTATTTGAATGAGGATGAGATTCAGGGCGCACAAATCGATGATAACTCAAAGATTGACATGGTGCTAGAATCTCTGCCAGAAACATTCAAGGAGTTTAAGGTCAATTATAACATGAACAAAAGAAACATGACCTTAACTGAATTGATGAACGAACTCCATTCTGCTGAAGAGATCTATCGTACTGAGAAATCTCTGGGAAGCATAAATATTGCTGAAAAAGATTCTTCTTCTAGGCCTAAACCGAAAGGTAAGGGTAAGAAGAAAGCTGGGAAAAAGAAACCGTCTACCAAGCAAGATGGCAAGCCAAAAGGCAAATGCTTCAAGTGTGGACAGAAAGGTCACTGGAAAAAGGATTGCCCTAAGATTGTGAAATCAGGTATGGGAAATCTTTTTGTAATTGAGGCCTGTTTAGTTCAGAATCCTATTGACACTTGGGTGTTGGATTCAGGAGCAACAAATCATATTTGTAATTCACTTTATTAGTTTCAGGAAATTAGGAAAATAAGTGAAGGAAGCATCAAGTTACAGTTAGGGACAGGACAGTTCGTGTCAGCAGTGAAGACTGGATCTGTTTTATTATCTTTTAATAATGAGACTTTAGTTTTAAATAATTGTCTTTATGTTCCAGACATTAAGAGGAATTTAATTTCAGTAGCTTGTTTATCAAAGCAAGGGTACACTGTAAATTTTGGATCATCTGTTTCTATTTTTAACAATAAGAGACTTTTTTGTTCTGGTACATTGGAAGATAATTTATATCATTTAAGTCCAATGATCCATTCTATTCATGACACAGTGATCAATAATGATGAGCATGCACATTTATCTAAGAAAAGAAATATTTCTTCCAACTAATGTTACCTTTAGCATTTACGCTTGAGTCATATAAACCAAAATAGGATACAGAGAATGATCAAAGATGGGCTCTTGGGTCCATTAGAAAATGAATCATTGCCACTCTGTGAATTCTGTTTAGAAGGAAAAATGACCAAAAGGCCATTCTCGGCCAAAGGAGTGCAAGACCACTTGAATTGGTACATACAGATGTATGTGGACCAATCAATGTACAAGCTCGAGAAGGTTATGAGTACTTCATCACTTTCACTGATGATTACTCAAGATACGGTTATGTTTATCTAATGCGTCATAAGTCTGAAGCTCTTGAGAAATTTAAAGAGTATAGGACTGAGACGGAAAAGCAATTAGATAAGAACATAAAGAAACTTCGATCTGATCGAGGTGGTGAATTTCTCTCAGGAGATTTCAAAAAGCATTTGGTTGAAAATGGGATAATATGTCAGTTGATTGCCCCAGGAACACCACAACAAAATGGAGTAGCTGAAAGAAGAAATAGAACTCTTTTAGATATGGTGAGATCTATGCTTAGTTATTCGTTATTGCCAATCTCTTTTTGGGAACTAGCACTGGAAACTGCAGTTTACCTCTTGAACTTAGTTCTATATAAGTCAGTGCCTAAAACCCCAATAGAATTATGGTCAGGTCGTAAACCAAGTTCACGACATGTCCGTATTTGGGGATCACTAGCACATGTGCTGAAACCAAAGGCAGACAAAATGAATTCACGTTCTGAGGTTTGTATGTTTGTGGGGTATCCCAAAGGAGCAAGGGGAGGTTTATTTTATAGTCCTCAAGATAGGAAAGTGATCGTGAGCACACATTTCACTTCCCTCGAGGAAGACTATATGAATAATTTCAAACCTAAGAGTAAGGTAATACTTGAAGAACTGTCAGGTGATCAGGTTGATGCTCAGCTTTCAACACCTGTTATAGAATAGGAAGAACATCAACAACCAGCTGATCAGCACAGGATTATCCCTGAACAATCATCTCTTTTAGAACCTCGTCGTAGTGGGAGGGTAACTAGGATACCTGTGAGATACATGTTATTGGGAGAAACCTATACGGCTATCTCAGATGAACATGTACAAGATCCCACTAGCTACAACGAAGCTCTAATAGATAGAGATGTTGAATTTTGGAAAAAGGCTATGAATCAAGAAATGGAATCTATGTATTCCAATAAAGTCTGGAAACTTGTAGACGCACCAAATGGGGTAAAACCTATAGGCTGCAAGTGGATCTACAAGAGAAAAAGAGGAATAGACGGAAAGGTTGAAACATTTAAAGCAAGATTAGTAGCCAAAGAGTTTACTCAGAAAGAGGGAATCGATTATGAGGAAACCTTCTCTCCGGTTGCTATGCTTAAATCCATCAGAATTCTGCTCTCTATTGCTGCAGTGCTAGATTATGAAATTTGGCAAATGGATGTCAAGACTGCTTTTCTTAATGGGCATCTTGAAGAAGACATCTACATGCAGCAGCCAGATGGATTCATACAGAAAGGCCAAGAACACATGGTATGTAAGTTGCAGAAATCCATTTATAGATTGAAGCAAGCATCCCGGTCATGGAACATCAGATTTGATCAAGCGATTAAATCGTTTGGATTCATTCAGAACATTGATGAATCATGTGTATACAAGAAAATTCAGGAAAAATCTGTAGCCTTCCTAATTCTTTATGTAGATGATATTCTCCTAATTGGAAACGATATAGGAGTATTAACTACAATAAAGAGTTGGTTAGCAAAACAATTTGATATGAAAGACCTAGGATAAGCAAGTTATATTCTTGGTATCAAATTAATACGAGACCGGAAGAATAAAACTTTAGCCTTATCTCAAGCGGTCTATATCGACAAGATATTGGCTAGATTTAGCATGGAGAATTCCAAGACTGGTTTATTACCATTCAGACATGGAATTGCATTCTCTAAGGATCAATCTCCTAAGACATCTGAAGAGATAGAAAGAATGAGACGAGTTCCCTATGCAGAAGCTGTGGGAAGTCTCATGTATGTCATGCTTTGCACTAGGCCAGATATCTGTTTTGCAGTAGGGATGGTTAGCAGATATCAATCTAATCCTGGACCTGAACACTGGACTGCAGTCAAGCATATAATGAAGTATCTGAAAAGAACTAAAAATTATATGCTTGTGTATTCTAGTGATGAACTTATTCCAGTGGGTTATACTGATTCTGACTTTATGTCAGATAAGGATTCAAGAAAATCAACTTTCGGGTATGTGTTTACATTAAGAAGTGGAGCTGTTAGTTGGAGGAGCGTGAAACAATCTTGTATCACGGACTCCACAACTGAAGCTGAATATGTGGCTGCATCTGAAGCTGCAAAAGAAGCTGTGTGGCTCCGCAAGTTCCTACAAGATCTTGAGGTGGTACCTGCTGTAACTGCACCCCTTAAATTATTTTGTGAAAATTTTGTGATAATAGTGGTGCAGTAGCTCAATCTAAGGAACCAAGAAACCACAAGAGACAAAAACATATTGAAAGGAAGTATCATCTCATAAGGGATATAGTGCAGAGAGGTGACGTGGAGGTTACTCAGATTGCGTCACAGCAAAACTTGGCAGATCCTTTTACTAAGGCCATACCTGGGAAACCTTTTAACATGCACTTAGAATCCATGGGCATGCGTGAAATGCCAAATATGCTTTGAGAGCTAGTGGGAGATTGTTGGGAAAATATGCTCTTTAAAGCATATGTGTTTTATTTAATTGTAATAAACAATTTTTTTGATTAATAAAATAAATAAGGTATTTTATTCAAATATCTTAATTGCATAGTTTTTTGAGTAAAGTCCATTTAATCATATTATATGTATTTATGTGATCACAATGTGGATTCACAGAAGACATAAATACAAGTTATCTTATGATTAAATAAATTAAGTTCGCAGTTGATAAATAAAGTTGGGCACTTTATTTTCTGAATTAAATAAAAATGTCTGAATTGATTCCGAATTCTAGCAATTAACATCTGCAGATATCTACAGTCGGTGCGTGCTTGGGTTGCATAATCACAGCATTGGCATTTGTATTCGAGCTTCATCTACTGTAATTTATATTTGAAAGCTTAGCCTTTTTGTCTTTTTCCTGATCTGTTTGTGATTCTGCTGCTTGCTTGCATGATAAGGAACTAAATTACAGCACAGAGATCTCTGGCATGTTGGTCCTCATTGGTGTAGTGGTAATTAAACCAGCTTGTTTTAATTTGTATGAATCTATGTTTGTTTGATTCTGTGACAATAAGTACCCTGAATCCTGAGATTTAATTATTCTTTGTTTTTATCTCCGCAAATTAGGGCTACTTGGGGTTTCTTCAACTTGGCCTCGGAGGAATTCCCTGGATTATAATGTCAGAGGTAAGATGTGTTTTACTTTAATTTCTTCCTCCTTGATTGATTTAAGTTACTTTGGTTAAATTAAAATGAACGACGGGGTTTTAATTTTTTTTTTTCAGATATTTCCTATAAACATCAAAGGCTCAGCTGGAAGGCTTGTGATTCTTGTTAGTTGGATTGGATCCTGGGTTGTGTCCTACACTTTCAACTCTATTTTTGATTGGAGCTCAATAGGTGAACGCCTCTCCCTCGCTTTCCAATTCTTCATCTCATTCTCTCAAAGGGAATTTGGCCAGGAATGAATATGGTAGATGCTTTAGTTTCAACCCACAATTGCTTTCTATGATGAAATCACTAGTCAGTAAATGCAAATATATTACGGGTGGGTGATTTAAAAAATTTCTGTTTACCAAGCATTTTAATGACTTTGCTTTCAAATTTCTTGGAGATGAAGAATTGTATTTACACTATTTCAGAAACATTCTTACTGTATGGCGCTATTTGTGGTCTTGGAGTTTTATTCATTTGGAAGATGGTACCAGAGACTAAAGGTCGAACACTCGAAGAAATTCATGCATTAATGATGAATGGTCGCCGTTATTTAAAAAAAAAAATTTATCACATTGAAGAGCATATTATATCGAGGTGATTAATTTAATTTATGAAAATTTTGAATCTACAAACAAATAGCTTTGTTCTACTAAGTAAGTTTGTAAACTATAATTATTTAAGCTACAAGGTACTGTGAAATTGGTCAGTTGGATGGATAAAAAACTATTGCAACCCCAAAACGAACTTTTGCCTGTTTGCGTGTTAATTGTTTCTGCCCGAGAAAACGAAAGTTATTCTTCCCTTCTCTAAATAATGAAGAGGAGATTCACAGATTGATCTAGATATGAATGTTATTATCTCGTTTTGTATTTGCACTATTGATTAATTGGAGTTGAGTATTTAATTTCATTCATTGGAGTTGAGTATTTAATTTATTCCCTATTGTCCTTGAAATTGTTCCCCCCCCCCCCCCCCGAGATTGCAAAACACCAAGTACTGATAAAATGCTATACATTTGCTGGAAATAGAATCTGAATGGATTAAACATAGAAAATGAGAGATCTGATTTTTTTTTTTCTTTTTTAAAGGCTTGATGAGGATGAAAAACCTCATTTATAAAACACCAACTCTTGCAGTCGAGAAATTCTAGAATACATCTGTTGTATTACAACCAATTGATGCATGCATGACATGTGTAATTGAGTTTAATACAACCACCACTTGTATGATGGTTTACAAAATAAATGCACACATGTCATGATATTATTTGCTTATTGTATGGCTGACATGGTACAACAGATGTATTCTAAAATTTCTACTTGTAGCTTGTTATTATTACCCGAACTTGAGCGATCACCAGTGAAAATGTATTCACAGCTAACTGAGCTTGAGGGGCGTAACTCAAATCAAAATATTTCAGCATGCACTAATAACAAGTGTTTTAATTATTGATTTGACAAAGGGTGACCAATTTTGGGATAACTCTGGCACTTTGAACGCACAGAAATTTGTAGAGAGTTTCTAAGACATATTATGGTCCATGAAATAATCTGTGTTTTGATTTTCGAACGACGGAAAATTGTTAACGAGAAGACGCAAGCTGGGTTGGTTGAGGAAGTGGTACTGTATCACTCGCCAACATTACAGCCACAGATGACATGTTAGGTCTGTCGGCTGGGTCTTCCTGAACGCACAATAATCCAATATGTATAAATTTCAGAAGTTCAGCGGCCACGCATGACTGCTTGAGTACTGGATCCATCAGCTCTACAGCTTCTCCTTTGCACCATAATTTCCATGTCTGAAATGTTGTGAACAAAGATTAGCATCCGACCATTAATCATGGAGAAATCACTCTTCCAAATGAGTGATAAAGATAGTTGCATACATGCATTGTCTCAAGTATCAATAGTTTAGCTAGTAAAATCTTTACGGGTTAAAATAAGAGATTTGAGGTTTGAAATCCACAAGTAGGCCAGAGAGTAGATTTAGTTACCAATCATGCTATAATTAAATAAAACAAAATGATCACATACATAAGTAGGTAGGCTTTGACCATGTTCGCAAAGATGAAATCCACTATTCTTTTTTCCACTTATGATCTCCAAAAGAAGAACTCCAAAACTGAAAACATCCGATTTTACTGAAATTACTTCTTCCAGTGCATATTCGGGTGCCATACATCCACTGTTGGAAATAAAATGTCAGATAAATTAAGTCAATCAACACACATTATTTTAGATAAATTCTCAATACATGTATAACGGTAAAATAGGTTTGTACTTACTGTGTACCAACAACTTTACTTGTATTAGATTCATTTTGATTGCCACGAAAGATTCTTGCAATTCCGAAGTCTGATATTTTTGGGTTCATCTCATGATCTAGCAAGAAATTACTTGCTTTAAGATCTCGATGAATAACTTTCAGCCGAGAATCCTCATGCAAATACAAAAGGCCTCGTGCAATTCCATTAATGATGCTAATGCGTCTTTTCCAATCCAATTGTGCACGCCTAGTCGAATCTGAAAACCAAGAAAAAAAATTAAAGTATGCACTTGAGTTCTTAGTTTGTCATGCTTTATTTCTAAGGGAGAAAGAAATAGAAAAAGTTGTTGATTCATGGAAGTTTGATATCTTATTGATTGATCTCATCATGTGTTGAACAAACTTCAAAACCCGTGACTGATGGTTATCTATGAGATATGATTGAATAAATAATTATTTATATTATAGACTATTACAAATGCAGACATGACATAAAATCTTTAATACTCAACGCATCTTAGATCACCATTGGATCCAAATTCATTACTGGTACTTAGTAACTATGTCCACTAAGAGTGCAAACCATAAGAACGTGCATGGAATTATTGATTTAAGCTTTTAGCCTAGTCGCAAAGCACCTGATCCTAACATCATGTATCTGTTTTAGTTGCGGAACTTTGCTACCAGCAGCAAGGGAAATTAAATATATCCAAGACTGAACTAGAGTTAGAAAGTTTTGAGAGGCGAACCGAAAAGGAAGATATCAAGGCTTTTGTTGGGCATATATTCATAGATGAGCAGTAGTTCATTTCCATCTAAACAGCATCCCAATAGTCTCACAAGCTTTTTGTGTTGCAATTTGGCGATTAAAGTAACTTCATTCTTGAACTCTTGTAGCCCTTCGCCAGATGATCCTGAGAGCCTTTTTACTGCAATTTCCTTCCCACCCGCTAATACACCCTGGACACAAATTTCTATTCTTACCATGTATAAAACAAAAATTCTAAATCCCCTGTTCAATCAATCATTTCCATGTCAGAATTTACGTTTGATCAATATACTATTTTTTTTTTTCTGAAAGGGATCTATATACATTTTCATGATTGTTTGTGAAATACACATCTAATAAAAGGGTTGCATGCATGGAAAATGGAGAAGATTTTTTTCCAAATTGAAGTCCTTGCTCTGACAACCGGTTGTTATGAACTCACAAGGTAGAACTCTGTCCTAAAAATCAGTTGTTAAGCGGAAGGTGCTTTGGGTTAATAAACCAGCAACAAACCTAAAATTAAGCCAATAGAAGGATAACAACACGGAAATTAAGCGCAGGGCCTTGAGCTAGATGACACACTCTGACATTGATGGCACAAGTGGTTTAATTGCTTAAATAAATTAAAGCAAAGTACCTTGTACACAGGGCCGAAACCACCTTCTCCAAGCTTTTTTTTATCAGAGAAATGTCTTGTAGCCTCAAGTGCTAGACCTAACGGGAAGATTGGGAGCTCTTGATGAGAATCCCCGTGCGTTTCTCCTCCGAAAATATCATATGAGTCGTCCCCGGTTCTACCTTCTCTCGTATAAAGTTCTTGTTGATTTATTGATTTCTTCTCTGCAAGACACATCAATTTATTTTTTTTTTCCTAGTATTTGTGAAAAAATGAAACAACCATCGAAGATAAACTAACCGACACAGAGTTGTCGAAGCCCTTCAAAATAAATACTGATTCACCTAAACTAATTTGTAGAAATAGTGGAACCAGGTCGAATCCCAAGAGAACTATGTTATTAATTTCTCAAAGTTTAAAACAAAATTAATTTCCCAAGAAAACCGGATTTTCGAGCTTTCTGCCAATAAACGGTTAACCGTTTATTGTTATCGGCGAACCGTTAATTGTTTGAAATTTTCTGGGAATTATCCGGCTAACCGGTTAAGGAAACCGGCAAACCGTTTACGGGTTGTGACCTTTCTGGAATTTATCGGCTAACCGTTTAGGGAAAACGGTAAGCCGTTTGCAGGTGGTAACGTTCTGGGATTAATCGGCTAACCGGTTAAGGAAAACCGGAAATCCGAATTTCAATTCTCTCGTTTCTGGACACAATCGGCTAACCGGTTAGCGTAACCGGTAAGCCGAATTTCTAAACTATCGGTTCTGTCCACTAACGGTTTAGCCGTTTGGGATTAACGGTTATCCGATAGCGGTTAACGGTGAGCCGTTAGTGATTAACGGTTAACCGTTTTTCTGGGTTTTAATTTTGTTCTTTTTTAACAAGGAATAAAATAAAATAAAAATAAAAATAACAAGACTTTAAAATTAAGCAAAGAAAATCAATCTTACCAAACTTCCAATCCAAGGGTATCAATTCCATCCAATTGCAATTTTGTTCATAGGCAAAAATATAAATTACTCAATCCAAGAACTTAGTCTACTTAATCGGAATCCCGCAGAAAGCAATTTATTCTCCTAATGTAATAGACTCAAACAATCGCTCAATTCCAAACTTATCACTAATTTAACTGGGCATCATCGTTCCATATCAAATTAAGTGATAGCATTAAGAATAGTGAGAATGACTAAAACAAGATCAATTAATTCAGATTACTCCAATTTAATCAATGTTGTATTTTTATTTCCCTAGAGCCTATCATGCAAGCTATGTAATTGTGGCCATCAATATACACACACATGAGCCAACTCTTTGCTACTCAATTCAGTCATTCATGACAATTACGGATCACAAACTCATGACTAGCGATAGAAAAATAAATATTGAATTAAGGCGTCAACTCAATCAATATAAATAATTCATAGAAAATAAGAACAAGAAAATAAAAATTACTTGGATAAGAAATTTTGTTAAGTTCAAAGCCTCACAAAATTACAATCGAATTACACATGGTGGCTAAACAAAAAAAACAAAGAAGAAAATTGTTGTTTTGTTGTTTCCTTTTTCTTCTTTTTCTCTTCTTTGCTTTCTTTCTTCACGTTAGCCCTTCCTTTTATATTGCTAGCTTTCCTTTTGCTAGCTTTCTTTTCCTTTTGCTTCTTCTTCTTTTGCTGGAGACCAAATCCTTCTCCAATTTGATTGCTAGGACCTAATCCTTCCAAGTCAATGGTCGCCCACGCTCAAAGCCCAAATAAAGCCCTTTTATCCAAATTTCATCATAATCTCCATGTTTCTCCTCCTAAATTAAATCAAACATAATTTCCACAAATTAGCACAAAATCAATTAAAATATAAGGGAATTAAACTAAATATAATATGACTATTTATGACCTATCAAATTCCCCCACACCTAAACCATGCTTGTCCTCAAGCATATCTTAAATCATCATACCAATCCTCCCTTTACCTCCTTTCAAAACATTCAATATCCAAAAATACCAATAAAGCTAAACACACATCGATGAGTTAAATCATAGTGACAATCTAGAGAATAAGCATTCATAGGATAGAATTTGTAACCAAAAACATAAGCATCTTATCAATTCATCAAAATCAAATGCAGCAAGACTTAACACCCTAGCATGGTTTCGCTCTATGCTCTCAAAGTGTTTAGGGTGCTTGTTTTACTCTCAAAATCAAAGCATAGCATGTTATTACCATAGGCTTGCAAATGATTTAAATCTCCACCACTACATATGAATATGATGCAAAAATCAAAGGGACTTAACAAGGGTTGAAATGGGGCTTAGGTAAAGGTATGGTAGAAGGGAAAATGAAGGGTTTAACGATCAAGACAAAGAGTTAGTTACACGCATGATTTAGATGCCACACAAAATAAACAAACACACTTCTAGAATGATGAAATTTATCCCCACATTTAAGCACTTAAAACACTTGGAGAAACAATTTAATAATTCAATTGCTTTTGCAAATAATTCTCCAATCATCGAATTAAGGGAATAAATTTCACAACAGAATTTTTTTTCTTTTTTTTTTTTTTTCATGCAATTACTTCACTCTTGTCTTGACAGGGTAGAAAGAAAACAAGGATAACAAACAAGAAGGCTTGGGGTTAAACAATGTGTTAGAAACAAACGAAAAGGAAGAATAAGCTCAAAGGGGCTAACTAGGGGAAAATAAAAGGTGGGTCTTTTAGAGTTTAAGAATTGGTTAAACCTAATTGCCCTTATCACACTTAAGCATCAATTCAAAAATGTGGTCTCAACACACATTCATAAGCAAGTTCTAGAATAAACACACTAAGTTTGATACACTCAACAAAAATAAACGGAGCAAAAATGTAATAAGTTGCTCTTAGGCTCAAAAGCTCACTAGAGTGTCTATTTTGCATCAAGTCTTGTGCACTTTTCAATCAACAAATAAATTCGACACCATCGAAAATTTTAAAGAAAAACACTATTCATGCTTACCTCTTTCATGCATTAAAACTCAAAACAAAGATGTATCCCTAGCTTACAAGGTATTCAAAGATATTGAGAAGACTTAAAATCAATTTAAAAACATGCCAAAATCCTCCCCCACACCTAAATAATACATTGTCCTCAATGTATCAACAAGTAAATGGCTCACAAAAAATCATAATAATGAAATGAAAAGTAAATGAGAAGGGAGAAAGAAACTCCCCTGAATGTGAGCGATGTGGACCCGAATGAGCTTGGGAGAGGGTTCCAAGGAAAACTGTAAAATGGCGTGAGCGCGCTTTATTAGAGTTAATCTCCTGTCCAAAATATATCTTCTTCATTAAGAACATCTAGAGGCTTAAAATGAAAAAAGTAAAGAAAACCAAATATAATAAATAAATAAAAAGTCAAAAGCGAGAATAAAGAAAATATTTGGGTTGCCTCCCAAAAAGCGCCTTTGTTTTATGTCTTTGGCTAGACAGAGTCGCAAAGCGAATCAAGTATCCGAATAATGAGGATGACCGAAATTTACTCCGATGAGGCATGGAGCAATTTCACTCTCATGATAGATTTTCAACCTATGGCCATTCACTTTAAAAATCTTGTCCGAGTCCAAGCTCTTAATCTCTACTGCACCATAAGGAAACACATTAATAACAACAAAAGGACCAACCCATCGAGAACGAAACTTACTAGGCATGAGCTTCAATCGAGACTTATATAGCAAAACTTTCTGACCAATCTCAAATTGCTTCCTAACAAGCATGTTATCGTGAAACAACTTGGATTTCTCCTTATAAATTCTTGAGTTCTCATAGGCGTCTAACCTCAATTCCTCTAACTCTTGCAATTGCAACAATCTCGACATACCGGCTTTGTCTAAGTCCATATTACATCGCCGCACCGCCCAATAGGCTTTGTGCTCGATTTCCACCGGTAAGTGACATGCTTTACCAAACACAATTCGGTAAGGAGACATACCTATAGGAGTTTTGTGTCGGTAAGCCCAAAGAGCATCATCTAAACGAAGGCTCCAATCCTTTCTTCCCGGGTTCACCGCCTTTTCCAAAATAGATTTAACCTCGATTGGAGACTTATTGGCCATTGGTTCGAGGATGATAAGCGGTGGCAACTCGGTGATTCACTCCATATTTCTTCATCAAAGCTTCAACCGATCTATTGCAAAAATGCGTGCCTTGATCACTAATAATCGCCCTTGGAATTCCAAACCTAACAAAAATGTTAGCCTTGACGAAACCTACAACAGCTTGAGAGTCATCAGTTTTGGTGGCTTTTGCTTCCACCCATTTCGAAACATAATCCACAGCCAAAAGAATGTAAGAAAAACCATAAGATGATGGCAAAGGACCCATAAAATCAATGCCTCATACATCAAATATTTCACAAATAAGAATTGGAACTTGAGGCATTTCATTCTTGCGATTTAACGCTCCTACTTTTTGGCATCTCTCACAACTTTTGCAAAATTCATATACATCTTTAAACAAAGATTCCCAATATAAACCACTATCTAAAATTTTCCTAGCGGTCCGTCTAGGTCCAAAATGTCCTCCACATGCATAATCATGGCAAAAGGCTAAGATAGATTGGAATTCATTTTCAGGCACACATCTCCTAATCACTTGATCAGAACAATATTTCCAAAGGAATGGTTTGTCCCAAACATAGTATTTAGACTCACTCTTAATTTTAGCTTTCCTAGACGCATTGAGACTGTTAGGTAGACTTCCCGTAACCAAATAATTTACAATATCAGCATACCAAGGAATCATACCTTTTAGTTGGAACAAATACTCATTCGGGAAGTCGTCATTGAGAGGTATATCATCTTCCTCCCTTATCAATCTACTCAAGTGATCAGCAACAGAATTCTCCACTCCTTTTCGATCCTTTATCTTCAGGTCAAACTCTTGGAGAAGTAAAATCCATCGAATTAGCCTTGGTTTCGATTCTTTCTTGGCCAAAAGATACTTCAAAGCTGCATGGTCAGAATATACAACAACTTTAGAACCAAGCACATAAGAACGAAATTTATCCAAAGCAAAAACAATTGATAAAAGCTCTTTTTCTGTAGTTGAATAATTGCACTGAGCAGGATTTAAAGTCCTGGAAGCATAATAGATGGCATGGCTTTTCTTGTCAATCTGTTGGCCTAAATCAAATCAAATACAATTTCCACAATTTAGCACTAGATCAATCAAAATATGAGGGAATTAAACAAAATATAATATGACTATTTATAACCTATCACCGACGTTGAACGTTGACTGAAAGTTGACTCCAGCCCTCCTAAGGTTTTTCAACGTTCCAAATCTATCCGTGCATTCAGAATCTCCAAATTCTCGCTCAATTTGTGAGTTATGGCAAATGGTAGTATGATGTCATTTCAAGGTCCACAATTAAAGGAAAGTAAGTTTGATAATTGGAGTATTAAAATGAAGGCTCTATTGGTTGTACATGACGTATGAGATGTCATGGAGAAAGGCTTTATTATGCCAGAAAATGAAGCCACTTTAATTGCGGCACAAAAAGAGAATTTAAAAAACTTGAAAAAGAAAGAGAATAAAGCAAAGTATCTCATTTTTTCAATCATTAGATGAAGATGCTTTTGAAAAGATTGCTGGTGCAACCTCTTTAAAAGAAGCATGGTAGAAGTTAGAGACCTTTTACAAAGGAGCGGGGCAAGTTAAGAAAGTTTGTCTCTAAACATTACGAGAAGAGTTTGAGTCTTTACACATAAAGACATCAGAGTCAATTTTTGATTACTTTACTCGGGTTGTGACCATTTTCAATGAATTAAAAAGAAATGGCAAGGAGTTAAAATAGGTAAGGATTATTGAAAAGATACTTCAATTAGTAGACTCGAAGTTTGACTATATTGTTGTGACAATTGAGGAAATAAAAGATTTGGAAAATATGACTATCGATCAATTTCAAGGAGGGTTGCAAGCTTATGAAGAAAAACTAAAAAAGAAGTAAGTAATCAAAGAACAACTTCTCAAGATGGAAGTCAATCCAAAGAAAAGAAAAGAAAAGAAAAGAAAGCTCCGACAACGAGAAAAGGCATTATGTCCGAGGTATAGGTCGAGGACGAGGTGGAGGTTGTGGTTATAGACGAGGTTAAAATTTTAACAACAACAACTCCAATTATACCAAAAGAGAAAGCTCAACCAGAGGACGAGGTAGAGGCAATCCAAGATCTAGGTATGACAAATCCTGAGTACAATGCTATAATTATCAAAATTTTGAGCATTATGCTTTAGAATGTAGAGCTCCAAGTGCCAGAGTTGATGAGAGAGCGAATTGACATAGGTGCTAGCAAGTCGAGGTCAAGAAAATACATGGTATATTGACATAGGTGCTAGCAATCATATGAGCGGAAACAGAAGCATATTCTGGAACTAAATGAATCTATGAATGGTAGTGTCACTTTTAGAGATGATTCAAAAGTACCAGTAAAGGGCAGAGGTAACATTCTTTTTCGTGCAAAAGATGGTAACCACTAAATAATTTTGAATATTTACTATATGCCTGAAATACAAGTGTGCAACCCAAGAGGGGGGGTGAATTGGTGTTTTAAAACTTATGCTAACAAAACCACACAACAATCCACAAGAATCCAATCTAATGCCTTAGTAAAATTGAAAACAATAAATTCAATAAAAGCACAATAATAAATGAGTAAGAGAGGAGAAAGCAAACTCAATGATTTTTACGTGGTTCGGCTATCCCCGCCTACGTCCACGCCTCCAAGTAACCCAAGCTTGAGGATTTCACTATCCAAGCCTTTCCAGGGCTTCAAATACTTACAATTGACTTCAAGGTGTCAATGAACCTTTACAATAAAGGGATTATCTCTCAATCTCTTCACTCAAGTGTATAACACACTTAAACACTCACAAATTTGATGAGTAATTGAAAATTACAACAAAAACTTTCTCAAAGAGTAGATATACAAAATGAAGAACAAAGATTATTCAATATTTGATGATCAACGAAATGAGAGCTCAATATATGTTGTGTGCCTTTTGTTTTTGCTTGTTGGGAACCTTGAAATGAATTGGGGTTGTGTTTTTATAGTTGGATCTCAAAAACTAGCCGTTATGAATTTTTTGTTCATAACCGGCTTACCGTTTAAGTGGATCCGGTTAGCCGCTTCAAGTTACCGTTACAGCTAATATTTGAATTTTTGGACATCCGGTATGCCGGATTTGCCAATCCGGCTAGCCGTTTATGCTTTGGTAACTCACTGCCCATATCCGGACTTCCGGTTTGTCACATCCGGTTAGTCGCTTTCCGTTTGAGTGACATTCTGCCCATAACCGGTTTGCCGTTTCCATGAATCCGGTTAGCCGCTTGCTACAGTAACGGCTACAATGAACTGTTCACCAAATTTATAGTTTTGCCCTAAAATTTTTTATAACTGTACTATGGCCCAAAACGTTATAAAATATTACAAATAGGTCCAATTTTAGAATTTCTAAATAATACTCATTAATCCCACAAATTTCTAAATTTATGAAATGGCCCAAAATATTAAAATATTTTTAAATAGGTCCAAATCTGAAATTTCAAACAATATTTATTAAAATCAAAGATTGTAAAATTCTTTCATTTTAGTACACAACTTGAGAAACAACTTAATTTCATAAAATCATTTTTCCATTAAATATAAAACATTTAAAATGTGAAAATAATGATTTATCTAAAACGTATAAAAAATGATTTAACCTTTTAAAAACTTAATCATTCTTAATCAAATTTGTTATCGTCAAAATCAACAATATGTAAACATATATGTTAACAATGCCCAATATGAAAAGTAACATCCTTAGTCTGAGTCAACTTTTAGAAAAAGGCTATGATATTCACTTCAAAGATTGTAGTCTTTTCGTAAGAGATGACAAAGGAAATCTAATTACAAAGGTGAAAATGTGTAAGAATAGAACGTTTCATTTAAATATTCAAAATAATGTTGTAAAATATCTCAAAGCTTGTCATAAAAATCTATCATGGACTTGGCATCTTTGATATCGGCATCTCAACTTTGGAGGACTGAAGCTACTATCCAAAAAGAATATAGTGAAAGACTTACCATATATCAATCACCCTGATCAACTTTGTGAAGGATGTTTACTTGGCAAGCAGTTTAGAAAGAGCTTTCCAAAGAAGTCAATCTCAAGAGCTCAGAAGCCACTCGAGCTCATTCATACTGATGTGTGCGGTCCATTCAAGCCAAGCTCCCTTGGTAAAAGTAACTACTTCCTTCTCTTCATATATGATTTTTCAAGAGAAACTTGGGTGTATTTTTTTGAAGCAGAAATCAAAAGTCTTTGAAGCCTTCAAGAAGTTTAAAGCTACAGTGGAAAAAGAAAGTGGATATTATATTAAAGTCATGAGATCTGATCGAGGTGGAGAGTTTACTTCCAAAGAATTCATAGAGTTTTGTGAACTAAATGAAATTTGACGACCTTTAACAGTTCCAAGATCCTCCCAACAAAATAGTATTGCAAAAAAAAAAGAACAAAGCTATTCTCGACATGGCAAGAAGCATGCTCAAGAGTAAGAGACTACTTAAAGACTTTTGGGTTGAAGCTATTGCATGTGCAGTCTACTTATCCAATTGATCTCCAACAAGAAGTGTGTGGGATAAGATGCCACAAAAAGTATGGAGTGGAAGAAAGCCCGGCATCACCCATTTGAGAGTTTTCGGAGGCATTGCCCATGCACATGTACCAGATGAAAGTAGAGCCAAGCTGGATGACAAAAGTGAGAAGTTCATCTTTATCGGCTATGACAATAACTCCAAAAGATACTAACTTTACAATCTAAATAATGGAAAGATTGTGATCAGTCGAGATGTAGTTTTTGATGAAGAAGGAGAATGAGATTTTAGCTCTGTGTGGATTACTTCAACTTCTTTCCTATTGAAGAAGATGATCATACACATATAAAACAAGTAGAAGAAAAACAAGAGTAGCTACTCCATCTATCTCACTAGCATCAATCATATGTAGAGATTCACCGTCATCTTTCTTAAATGAAAGAACCAAAGAACATATAAGGAGTCTTCAAAATCTCTATGAGGTAACTGAGGGACATGATAATCTCACTCTCTTTTGTCTCTTTGCTGATTGTGAGCCAGTCAACTTCTAAGAAGCTGCACTAGATGAGAAGTGGAGAATTGCAATAAATGAAGAAATCAAAGACATTGTGAAAAATGATACTTGAGAGCTTGCCAAAGGTCACAAGGCGATCGGTGTCAAATGGATGTGCAAAATAAAAAAAAATATGAAGGGAGAAATTGAAAGGCACAAGGTGAGGCTAGTTATAAAAGGCTATAGTCAAAAGGCCGGTATAGACTACGACGAGGTATTTACTCCTGTAGTTCGACTTGAAACTATAAAACTATTAGACTTATTATTTCTTTGGCTGCTCAAAACAAATAGAAGATTTTTCAAATGGATATGAAGTCTACTTTCTTGAATGGATTCCTTGAAGAAGAAGTTTACATCGAGCAACCATCAGGCTATGTGATGAAAGGACATGAAGACAAAGTTTTGAGATTGAAGAAAGCTCTTTATGGGTTAAAGCAAGCACCAAGGGCATGGAATAGCCGAATTGACAAGTATTTTCAAGAGAACGGCTTCACTAAATGTCCTTATGAACATGCTCTCTATGTCAAAGAAAAAGATGGAGACATTTTGATTGTGTGACTATGTGTGGATAATCTCATCTTCACTGGAAATGATCCAAGCTTGTTTGAAGAGTTCAAGAGAGTGATGATCAAAGAGTTCGAGATGATCAACATCGGACTGATGGCATATTACCTCGGCATTGAAGTCAAGCAAAAGGAAGAAGACATATTTATCTCCTAAGAAAGCTATGTAAAGGAGATTCTCAAGAAGTTTAAGATGAATGATTGTAAGCCTATAAGTACGCCAGTGGAATGCGGAGTCAAGTTATCCAAACATGATAAAGGCGAAGATATAGATCCAGCATTCTTTAAAAGTTTAGTCGGAAGCTTACGTTATTTGACATGTATAAGACCAGATATCCTTTATACTGTTAGACTTGTGAGTCGATGCTTGGAGAATCCAAAGACCACCCAGTTTAAAGTTACAAAAAGAATCATTCACTACATTAAAGGTACAATTAACTTCGGCTTGTTATACTTATCTTCTAATGACTACAAGCTTGTTGGATATAATGATAGCGATTGGAGTGGAGATGTAGATGATCAAAAAATCACTACAGAATTTATGTTCTTCATGGGAGATACTACTTTGACATGGATGTCAAAGAAGCAGCCAGTTGTCATACTTTCCACTTGTGAAACTAAGTACGTAGTTGCTACATCAAGTGTTTGCCATGCAATTTGGCTCAGAAATTTGCTGAAGGAGTTGGGTTTGCCATAAGAAGAGCAAACTGAGATTTTTCTTGATAACAAATCAGCAATTGCCCTATCCAAGAATCCAGTCTTTCATGATCGAAGCAAACACATAGATACTCGTTATCATTTTATAAGAGAGTGTATTATAAGAAAAGAAGTGCAAATCAAATATATGAAATCACAGGATCAAGCAGCTGATATCTTTACCAAACCACTCACGCGAGAAGATTTTGTAAAATTCAGAAGTTTGCTTGGTGTCACAGGATCAAGTTTAAGGGGGGGTGTTGGATTATAAACTTGATCCAAGATGAATAAATTCAAGCCCAATTCATGGAAGGTTCGATGAGTAGGTGTGGTTGGTGAGGTTTGAACTATTTGTGTTAGGTGTGGTAGGTTTGGTAGGTGAAGATGAATGGTTATTAATTTTTTATAATTTTTTACTTAAATGGTTGTGATTAGTTTATTTCATGTATAAATGCCCTCTGTTCCCTTTGATTTATGCATCAAGTGAAGTAACAAAATCTCTAAGATGTAGAGAGTGAAAAATAAGAGTTCTAGTTGGTGAGAAGTGTTGTTGAAGAAATAAAATAGTGTGTTTTTTTAGTGTTTTATTTGTTAATTCTCCAACAAGATATATTAACTGGAGTATGTTGACTGGAGCAATCAGTAAAGCTAAGTTAGGTAGCCAATTAATTTTCCCTCTTCTCGTGGAAAAAGTAAATGGAGAGTCTCTCAGTCCAAAAAGTTAGAGGTGCTACGGGACATTTATCGATTGGGAAATAATGAGCCATGCACAGATGGCCCGTATTAAGAGATCTAAGGAAGGCTAGCAATGAATTTTATTGAGGACGGGCAGCTATGGATAGCATAAATTTCAGTGTAAACATTATAATAATTATTTTATTGGTCCTTACAGTAACAAGTGATTGTATTAAAGAGACTAATTTTGAGGAATTTTAGATCTAGTGTTAATCTTTTAATAATATTCTGTTATGAATATATTTCTAAGCTGAGATTTAGTTATTAGTGTTGATGCCCAAATCTGATCTAGTTTATTAGCGACTTAATATCAGACTTCTACATCAGCATTAGATTTATTTGGTGGAGAATTGATTGGCCAATCGTCAAGATGTCCTGCAACCACTAGTGATTAACCTGCAAATACCTGAAATCATAGTAGCTGGTCAGAGACGCTGGAACTTTGACGCTCAAGTCAATTTCTAGGCCTTTGCGGAAAACTTGTGCTACCACTCATATGGCTTAATAAACATTACCTTAAAACCAAAAGCTTTTTTAGTAATTTGCAGAAAAGTGAAGTTGAGTGTCAAAGAAAGAATTTTCCATGAAAGGAAGAGAGAAAAAGATGCCCTGGAGCCGCCCCTCAAATAAATAAATAAAATAATCCTTTTAAGGTAACGCCCCACTCTCCCTTTTCCCTTTTGTTCTCCTCCACTTTCGGAAGTTAAGGATGAGATAAAAGTAATGCCCCACTCTCCATTTTTTCTTCTTTTTTCTATTACCAAACAATTTACTAATTATAACTCTTTAAAAAGTTAGTAAAAAATGAGAACAGTACGCCGAATCCAAATCTTGTTTTGAGTAGCTACAACATTTGAATCTTGGAAGAGATAGAAACAAGATGGAAGAAATGTGTTGATTAACTAGATGAAAGAAGAGGGGATTTTTGTAATATAATAAGTAGTAGTCTTGTGTTATCTTAGTTTGAAAGTTTTAATTCGGAGCAATAATAACACAGGATGACTTGTGTCTTACATGGGTACCAGGCCGAGCGCCCATCACGTCAGATGTAAAATGCTGGACGTGCTTACAGAGGAAGACTTTGGCATATTTCTTTCTTCTTCTTCTTTCACTTTATTTTCTCTTTAAACGAGAATGCATGATGTTGAATGAACAAAACTCAGCCAAGATAGAGTGATAATGAATTCCTAATTCAATGATAAGGAAAGGAATAAACATTGTCTTCTCCGTTGGTAAGGTGGCAAGTTTATATTCACGGGAGTTTTGTTGCATCATTCTACTCCCAGTAAATATAACATGTGGATCCCTTCACATCCATTGCCTGAACGTTTTACTAAATACAAGCCGTAGGATCAGCTGACTTTGACTTAACTAGTCCTTTTTGTAACTTTGCAGGTGGGTTACTCATCAGCTGCCGAGCCTGGCTGCCTGGCTGGCATCATGGAAGACTCGGGTCTCTCTCTGCATAATAGATATATCCCACTTGTAAACTGTCAAACAAAGGTTTCAATGCAGAAAATAATTCTGTGTATATTTTCTTCTCCAAAACAGAGGCAATATATGAAGATAATTACAGCCTAAAAAGGAAAAAATAAATTGTTTTTATATTTAAATACAAGATTGGTCAACTAACAGATCCTCGCGTAATTACAAAATCAATTCAATATTTGACAGCACATGCCGACAGCTCATGCCGACATAAACTCATACAGCGAATGTTTGCATAATTTGACATTGTACCATAATAGACAACATGATCAAGACTAAAATTTGCATTTACAAATTCACTCACTAGTATATAATAAAATTTTATAAATTAAACATTATTTTTTATTTCTTATTTTTTCTGATTGACACTTAGTCACTGACAATTTACTGTAACCAATTTACTTTAATCATATCGTTTATCTTTTTATCTTTTGTTGGTTCGATGGCAAAAAGCCAATTTTACATGTAATCTTATCTTCTTATCTCTTTGTAATCGAGTCATAATTGTAAATGTGAATTGATTGTACATATATGTTCAAAAACTTTAGCATGCGGAGGTGTTTTACCCAACTTATATCAGTATTTCTGATGTTTATTAGGCTGTTTGCTGAGGATGGAGACATGAAATTTGTCGAGGAGGACAACTATGAACGGTATAAATTTAATCCAATCATTATTTATGCATATATATATGAGCCGCTTTTTTTTTTGTAATGAGAAAGTCGTGATTTAGTAAACTGAAGAGACAAGTGAAAAAATTAAATTTAACGACTCAATAGGGTGAAAACATACAAATGATTGATGGGCCAATTTAAGGTGAATCTTGGACAGGAAATGACTGGCTTTAACGCCTTGGCCTAACTAGGACCAGCGATAGAAAGATCTTCCGTGCAGTGCAGTGCAGTTGGCCTTACATCAATTGTCACTACGGGATGGCAAAATTCGGGTTCGGGTTTATTGTTTCTGGTTCCCCGGATGATAATTTTTAATAACGGATTTGGATTTAAACCCGAATATTTTTCCTCCAGGTCCAGTCTAGGTTAAACTCGGAAAAATCCGTGTTTCCGGATTGCGGGTTGATGATTGCTAAAGAGATGCAATTTCCATCTCTTTCTTTACTGAAGAATTCCTTTCTAATCTCCAATCTATTAACACCAACAGCGGAAAATAATTCAAAATAAATAATTAGAAATAAAACCCAATATAACAGAGCACGCAAATTCAATTATCAAAGATAATCATGATGTCTCGAGCGTGATGATGACAGATGATGACAAATTGGGCTTTGTGGGGTTAGGCCAAGAAAAGAGGAGAGGATACATGGCGGCTGAAGTGTTTTTTTTTTTTTTTTTCCAAATAGCAAATGAACATCTCGGAATAAATCACAACAAAAAATTTCAGGTTTCTAGATGCAAAACAACCGGGGGTAGAAGTGTAGGTGGCCAAAACCGAGATTCTGATTCGCGAAGGAGGACAAACGGCAGCCAAAACCCGTGACACAACTGGACAAATGACAGCTGATGATGAACATGAACATGAACACAGTGGAGGTGGTGAAACAATGATGAGTGACGACGATGATTTGTTGAAAAGAAGTGCTGAAGAGAGAAGGCTGTGGTTTGGCTGTGCATAAGGGCATAACCGCATAAGGGCATTAGGCCATCTCCAATGGGTAACACCATTTTGGTGTAACACTAACACCAAAAATGTACATTTTTCACACCAAATTACTATTTCATCTCCAATCCATTTACACTAAAATTTACACAAAAAAGAATATTCTTCTTTTTATTCTTTTAATCATCAAGAATTAATTCAATTAACACAATAAATATAATTATTAATATAGATAATTAAGTAATAATTAATTTTATATCGATTAACAAAAAAATATAAAAAATTATTAAAGTTACATTTAATTAACTAAATTAGTACATTATGAAAATTAAACATTACATTAAGATAGGAAAATACAATAACAATAATAATACTCTAGTTATTCGAATTACTAAATTCATAATTAAACATTACATTAATATAGAAAAATACAATAACAATAATAATACTCTAGTTATTCGAATTACTAAATTCATCCCATAAATGATCAATTAGTGCATTTCGGAGTGCAATGTGAGCTTCTTTATCCTTGATTTGTTTGTGTCGAGCAAGAAATTCTTGAAATCTAGTATTCTCATCTACCCTCATATCAACGGTTGGTATTGGCGCTTGCATCCAATCATTAATTGTTGCACTAACATCACGTTCATCTTCGATTATCATATTGTGCATAATAATGCAAGCTGTCATTATATCATGTAACACATGTTTGTTCCAAAAACGTGATGGTCCAGCAACAATTGCAAAACGTGATTGAAGGACTCCAAATGCAGAGAAGATCTCAGCAAGGCCAAGCATCTCAAAATACTTTCAATAATTTTGGCTAATATTTTGATGATATTGGAGGATCTAATAATGATCTCCAAGATTATTAAATAATTGTTCTAATTTATGCTAGTAGTAGTAGCTTTTTTAATTTGTGTTAATTTAATTTGTATTTTTAATTTTGTAATATGTAATCTAGTAATTAATGTTATTGGCATTTTATTATTATTATTAATTTTTATGTTGAATTTTTTTTATTTAAAATATTAGTATAATATTCAAAAATTAAAAAAAAATAATAATAACAATAATAATAATAATAATTTAAAATATTATATAAAATAGGATATATATGTAAATAAGAAAAAGTAATAAGGATATTTGAGACTTTTTTTCCCTTAGCACCAAATGAATAGTATTGCACTATATTTGGTGCAATACTATTCATAACACCATTTTGGTGCAAATTATGGTGTCCCATTGGAGATGCCCTTAGGGCTGCCCTGGCTGATTCATAAGGGCATTAGGGCTGATTTTTTTAACTTTTTATTTGTCTTAAAACGATTTAAAAATTAATATTAAAATAGTTATTCGGGTCCGGGCTCCGGATATAAGGCTTTGTCCAAACCCGGATCCGGACTCGAAAATATCCGGGTTGATAAATTAAATCCGGGTTCCGAATTTAATTTACTCAGCTACGGATTGAACTTGGACCGGATTTTCTGAGTTCAGTCGGTTCCAAGCCGGATCCAGGTTAAATTACAATCCTCTGGACAATTTTAGAGTGGCTAGACAGCGGTAGATTAGGGCCTATTTTTCATTCCAAAGTCTTCTAGGCGGATGGCTGGTATATTAGTAATATAAGCTGCTAAAATCAAAGTAATATTTTCATTTTTCAATTCTTTTGTCTTTAATTTTCAGGATTACACGGACTTGCTTCAGCAGATGTCAGGAAATGGATTTCTAAACTTGTTCCAGCGGAAAGATGTTCATTCACTCATTGAGAGACTTACAGATTATTTTATATGCATTTCCCGACTATTTGGAGGTGTCTGCGACTTTGTCTTCCATCAAAGAGCTATTTTTTTTTTCTTGTGGCTAGTTGAATTTTTTCATATGCCTTTGCCAACTTATAATCAGATTGGCGTTTGGACTCATTGTATTTCAAAGATTTGGAGGTGTCTGTTAATTTCTATCCAACATTTTTAATAATTCATATAATTGACGAAAATTAAAGAAATAGACATTTTATTTAGCATATGAAACTCTTATCATCTAGTATTATTCAAACTGGAAATGACCATGGCTGAAAAATGCATTCACAGCTAGTCGAGGTAGACTAAGTGGCATAACTCAGAATAAATTATTTTAGCATGTAGTACTAACATGTGTTTCCATTATTGATTTGAAAAAGGGTTATGATTAAATGGAATGTGGGAAAAACCTTGGTCCAGCTCCACCCTGCACTTTCCGGGCCCAGAAATTAATGTTGTAGAGAGTTCATAAAACAAATTATGGTCCATGAAACAATCTGTCTTTTAATTTTGAACAATAGAAAATTGTCAACGAGGAAACACATCTGAAAGAGTAACCTCATTAACAGAGCAAACTTTAGAATCTGATGACGAGGATTGACCAGACTTAGCAATAATTCGGCCAGCAGAAAATGCAGGCTGGGTTGGCTCAGGAAGTGTTACTGCATCACTCGCCAACATCACAGCCACAGATGACATGTTGGGTCTGACGGCTGGGTCTTCCTGAACACACATTTCCAGTAATAATGCTAATGCGTCTTTTCCAGTCTAATTGCGCATGCCTAGTTGAATCTGCAAACCAACAAAAAACCAAAATATGAACTTGCACTTACTTTGTAATGGTTTATTCCTAAGGGAGAAACAAATAGAAAAAGTTATTGATTCGTGGAATTTGATTTCATGTTGATCGATCTCATCATGTGTTGAACAGAATTCAATGCCTGTGATGGATACTTATTTATGAGATATGATTGATAAATGATTATTTGTATTATATACTATTACAAATGCAGGCATGACAAAATCTTTAATACTCAACACATATTAGATCATCATTGGATCCAAATTCATTTATGGTACTTAGTAATTATGTCCCTCAAGGAGTGCAAACCATAAGAACATGCATGGAGTTGAAGGGCTTCATACGACCTAAACCCAAAATCCTATTTACATGTTAAGAATCTAGAAAGGAAATATGGTGCACAACGACTATTAATTTAAGCTTTTAGCCTACTGGCAAAGCACCTCATCCTAACATCATGTATCTATTTTAGTTGCAGAACTTAGCTACCAGCAGCAAGGGAATTAAATGTTTCCAAGACTGCACTAGAGTTAGAAAGTTTTTAAAGGCGAACCAAAAAAGAAGACATCAAAGCTTTTGTTGGGCATGTATTCATAGATGAGCAGCAGTTCTTTTCCATCTAAACAGCATCCCAATAGTCTCACAAGATTTTTGTATCGTAATTTGGCGATTAAAGTAACTTCGTTCTTGAACTCTTGTAGCCCTTGGCCGGATGATTTTGAGAGCCTCTTTACTGCAATTTCCTTCCCATCCGCTAACATGCCCTGGACACAGATTTCTATTGTTACCATGTATAAAACAAAAATTCTAAATCCCCTGTTCGAGTTCAATTTGATCAATCCTTTCTGTATCAAAATTTACGTTTGATCAATATACCACTTCATTCCTTTTTTCCTTTTGAAAGGGATCAATATACATATTCATGATCGTTTGTGAAATACATGAAAGCAATCTAATAGAAGGGTTGCATGCATGAAGAATGGAGGAGATTTTTTCACAACCCCAAGCATGAAGCACCTGCTCTGACAACCAATTGTTATGAACTCACAAGGTAGAACTCAGTCTTAAAAATCAGTTAAGCCAATAAATTAAAGCAAAGTAAGATAATTACACGGAAATTAACCACAGGGCCTTGAGCTAGATGATACAGTCGACCCTTATGGCATAAGTGGTTTAATTGCGTAAATAAAATAAAGCAAAGTACCTTGTACACAGAGCCGAAACCACCTTCTCCATGCTTCTTTTCATAAGAGAAATGTTTTGTAGCCTCAAGCGCTAGACCTAGTTGGAAGATTGGGAGCTCTTGATCAGAATCCCCTTGCTTTTCTCCTCCTAAAATATCATATGAGTAGTCATCCCCAGTTCTACCTTCTCTCGCATAAAGTTCTCGTCGATTTATTGCTTTCTTCTCTGCAAGACACATTGACTTTACTTTCATTTTGGGGAAAAAGATAGAGAAAAATGTTTCATTTCCTGTGCGTACGTATAATTTTTTTGATAATATCATATTACTTTTGGAATGAAGTCGAAATCTGAACCTTTGGGATTATTCATTTTGGGGAACTTGATCGAAATTCCTTGTTGTTTTAATAAATTAATCAATCATTTTTTTGTTTTTAAATTAATCAAAATCCCTCTGTTATTTAAAAAAAAAAAATCGAGTATCAAATATCAGTTTTTTTAATCTATTACTGTTTTATCACTGATATTATAATATTCAACTTTGTTCAATAAAATTTCTACGGGTAAAATAGTGAAAATCACAAAAAAGTGATAAAATAATTTAATTTTTTTTTCTTTCAAGGGTTTTGAAACAGAGGTGGTGAAATGAATTCGATTGATACACAATCGGAGAGTTTAGATCACTTCCTCTAGCACTGTTATTTTGCAGAGATTAAAGGAATTGATACATCAATTTATTTTTTTTTCTAGTATTTGTGAAAAAACGAAACAACTTTTGAAGTCGCCAAAGAAGTTTATTATTAACTTTATTTGCCTGTACCAAACAAAAGAACCCAACAATATGAACAGAGAAATGGTCGGTATAGTTGTGCCAATTGCAATCCATGTTGCTTTCCTTCCTTTGCCTACGAGTTACCAAAATCATATATATACATATATACATATTCTTTTGAAGTAACTAAAATAAATAATGTTATTGACACAAACTTGTGTGGAAAATGTCTTACACAAATTAGTAAATAAATCAAGTGGATCAGATGGTATTTTCTTTGTGCAAATTGCTATTTTATCAAGGAGATAACGAGTTCTGTGGGTATTTTGCAGTGAAAACGAGAGGTTTAATGAGGGATTATATTACATTCTCACCAAAAAGTTCGAATAATTTTCACTGAAAGAAATTTTTTATTATTATTCTTTTTGGGGGAAAAGTAACTAAATGAACTTATCTTAAAGGATGACTATCAAATTCGAAATTCGTTTACCTTTAGAGCTGTAACAGAGGCAGGAGATTGGGGTGGGTTGGGTGGGGGGGCACAAGAGACTGTGACTGTGCCAGCATCGGTGACTGTGCCGGGGCCGGTGTTGATGACGCGATTAGCGGATCATTATAAAATAGGTACATCTTGTTGTGCAAATTTTATTGAACTCACAAGCGCACGAATCTATTGTAGAATAGATTAATGGTGACGAGTGTCGATCCCACGAAGAAGTAATTTTAATTGTGTGTAGAATTAATTTTGTAAATGAGTTATTGGATTTGTGGTGAAGGCAATTTAAACTATCTTAGAATTTAAATTAAAATGGCAGGAGTAAATTGAAGTGAAATCTATTAAAATGACGTACTTGGGTATTTGGATCTGCATCAATATGCTCCATGGACTAAATGTTCCTTATTAGTGCCAATTAAATCATGAAGGGAGTTTCCACTCCTCATCAACCACGCTCAAATAAATATGGTACTAAGGGCTTATGGTGTCAAATAATAATAACCTTGTACTAGGGAGCCGGTTTAATCAGTGCAGTATCTAGATAAGATTATTATTATATGTCGACGAAAAGTCAAAACATCTACAAATATAAGAGGGAAAGAGAAAATAAATTTATCAAATTAAGCCCATGGAACATGTTGAGACTTCACCTTCAATGCAAGCTTGAAAGAAAATTAGCCACTCATAATTAAACTAGGGGTAAAATAGAAATTTATTAAAATATATAGAAAATACATGATAGAGAATGAATTACAGAAAACTAAGCTAAAAATGGATTTAAAGGCATCAAATTAGGGGGGGAGAGCTCCATTTTTATAGATACATTGAGTAAATCATGACCACTGGATTAATAATCATTCGGACGCTCAGGATTACGCCACGTCATCAGTCAATAGTACGCAGTTTGAACAGTACGTGGTTTGACCATGATTTGCACAGTGACGTGGTTTGAATAGTAAATAATCCTATTTATGTACATGTACCGTACGCAAGATTTTTGGTCCACTGAAATGCTGCCACATCACCGATCAATAGTACATAAAAATTTTAGTCCAATAGAATCTTGATACATCATCGGTCAACGCCAACTCATCAGTTAACGCCACATAAGCAACCAAATGCCACATCTTTCTCCAATCGAATACAGCCACGTCATAGGTCGATACCACATCATTGGTCAATGCCACGTCATCAGTCAACGCCACGTCATGTGAACAGTAATATGAACAGTACCGTACGTATGAACAATACCGTACGTATGAACAATACCGTACATGTGAACATATCATGATGCTCCTAAAATATATAAAATACTTAATTATAATACAACACACATAATTAAATCACAAGAGAAATAAATGTATAAAAGTAGAGATATTAGTGAGACTTAAAATGTAAAATGACGATTTTTTTCTTTATAAATATACACTTTCTAACACTCAACACGCCTCATATCAAATGTTACAACTTTGAAACAACACTCTTCCTCCTTGTTTAATGCTACAGCATCCATCCAAGCCTGAAATAGCTAAACGAAGACATCTACTGCAGCCCCTTATTGACAAGTCCGGCATGTACTGAACGAGGCCATATAGCATATGATCGTCTGTATAAGTTTTCTTTGCTGTCGTAAACATTTTAGTGGTACTTAGAGCCTAATTTACAACTTCGTTCATCAAATTCCACATTTGCTGGTCAAATAACCGACCTGTGGAATTTTGTGTATTCCACATGTCATATCTAACCTCGGCGTCCATGGTAGAAAAGAAAGAAATGTTCGAATAACGTAAAAGGCACTCCGCGTACCATATTACGGTATCCTTTTTTAGGGGACAACGTTGAGTTACATCTGAGGTAGTAAAAGTAACACAATCTTGGCAGGTTTCTGCACTGACATCACCACGGTAGAGAAAAAGACCGTAGACCTTGTCAGGGTCTTAGCCTATGGTAGCTTTGTAAAATCCTTCGGAGAACTTGTCGTTGCTTCCGCGGGTAGCATTAGAGCGAAGAGTGGTAAGGAGGAGATTAAGGTTGGATTGGTAAGTGTTGTTTCTGGTGAAATTTACTTGTTGCAAAATGATATATGTACAAAAGGTCACCATATTGTCGTAGACCACGTAATTCGTTAGCCTAGTTGCCCACAAATTCTAAACCATGAGCCCAAGACAAGGCCAAGAGTGCTAACTTGGCCCGATTCTGAAAAATTCTAGGCAACTCTAGCACATTTGAGCTTGTACATATCTAGAATTAATTCTCTATACATTTCCAGCACATGTAAATATCTAGCTAGAGGTAGAATTCTCTAGAATCCCTAGAGCTTGGCAAACCTCCCTATAAATAGGGCGTGGTATTAGGCATTTGAGCAATAAGCGTTGAGCAAGCAACTCAAGCTATCTTGTAAGCTCTCTTGTAATCTCTCTTTCGAGCAATATAATTTCTCTTGTTCGACTCTATTGCTCTCTTCTCTCTAGCTTCAGAGAGCCTCTAGGCTTGCTAGTCGAGAAGTTCAAGACTTAGCAACATTCGGCAAAGGTTATCCAGGTGCCGCACGGGTTCGTTGCACAAAACACTCATCCCGTGACAAGTGGTATCAGAGCTAAGGTTTGCACCCACTCAAATTAGCTCACGAGTAATAGCCAACCTTCAAAACCCAGCACAAGAGGGCGTTGTTGGTGTGGATGTTCCACCGAAACCAAGCCGTGACCGTGAGGGAGAACGCGGCCAATGCAAGACCCATGGCAAGTCTAGGGCCCTTTCCATCGATGAGTTGGAGCCTCGCATAGCCACTATCGAAACTGCATTGTCCTTCGTCCAGGGCAGCATCGAAGGATTAGAGAAAAGAGTGGATGGTCTCGAGGGGAGTACGCCGACTTCACTGTCGCAACAAAGGCCCTTATCCAAGACCAAGCGAACACTCTCCGAGGTGAGTTTCGATCCTTTCATGATGAGTTGCTAAAACTTCACAGCCTTGTTCAAGAAGAACTACGTGCTGTCCGTATGGAAGTGGAGGAAGTCCGTTTGGATTGGGCATGGTACAAGCACACAATCTCCACTAGCCCACCTTCCACGAATACAAATGATGCGTGCCGTATCGATGTGCCAAAGCCCGACACTTACGATGGCACACGCAACGTCACTGTCGCGAACAACCTTCTCTTTGGACTAGATCAATATTTTGATGCCATTGGTGTACAAGACGAGGCAACGAAGGTGGGCACTGTACAACTATCGTGGCGTTGGAAGCATAGTGAGATGGGCAAAAGCATTTGCACCATCAACACTTAGGCCAACTTCAAGGAAGAACTCTGAAAGCAATTTGCTCCAAGCAATGCGGAAAAGGAAGCGCGAGCGTACCTACGTCACCTCAAGCAGTTGGTAAGTATCCGCGGCTACATCAACGAGTTCACTATACTCATGCTTGAGATTAGCAACACATCTGACAGGGACTCTCTCTTCGGCTTCCACGATGGCCTCAAGGATTGGGCCAAGACCGAGCTCAATAGGTGTGATGCATAAATACTTGACGACGCCATCGCCATTGAGGAGTCGCTCACGGAATACTCCACCCAATCCAAAGATAAGAAGTCTAGCCAAGGCAAAGGCAGGGAAGAGAGTCGCAAGGACAAGAGCAGTAACCGCAAGGATTGAGGGCAGAAAAAGCATCCTAGCAACAAAAGCAGGCAAGGAAAATCGTAGAACAAGAAAGAGCCACTGAAGCCTTTAAGCCCATGCTTCGTTTGCAATGACCCTTATTAGGTTCGCGACTATCTGGAAAAGAAATCACTTAATGCCCTCGCTGCTCAACTCAAGAGCAACCCTAATATGTCCGTGAAGGAACCCAGCTCAGCATGGGTTCTCTCCAACACCTCGACACACTCAATTGCCAACAGCCCACACTCGTCAAGAAAGAGCTTATGTACGTGAGCGCAAAGATAAACAGCCAGTCCATTCGCGCGCTGCTAGACACGGGAGCTAAGTAAAATTTCGTGTCCGTAGACGAGGCCAAGCGTTTAGGCCTGAAGATGAAGGCGGTGAACTCACCCGCCAAGCCCATTGCAGGAGTGGAAAGCTTGACTTCTCCACTGTGCCCATGGATGATTTCAAGATGGTCCTCGGCATAGAATTCTTCGATCAAGTCCATGCCTGCCTGCTGCCGGCTACAAACTCCCTAAGCATCCTCGACGGGAACAAGGCATGCATGGTGCCCACGGAACGAGGCAAGTATGGGGAGAAGATGCTCTTGGCCATACAATTCAAAAGGGCTTTCAAGAAGGACCCAAGCTTCTTATCTGCATTCGGGTTCTAAACGAGGGAGAAGATTACAGAAATAAGCCAAGCTAAGTCCCTCCGCAAATACAAACTACCTCAACGAGTTCAAGGACCTGATGCCTCCTAAGCTTCTAAAGAAGCTCCCGCCTTATCGAGAAGTAGATCATGAGGTCGAGTTAGAACAAGGCGCAAAGCCACCAGCCTTGGCGCTCTACCCATGGCGCCACCCGAATATCGCGCACTCAACAATATCACAATCAAGAACAAATATCCATTTCCTTTGATCACAGACTTGCATTCAGGGTACTACCAAGTGCACATAGCTAAGGGAGATGAACTAAAGACAGCGTGCACAATAAGGTATGGATCTTTCGAATTCCTCATTATACCTCTTGGCCTCACCAATGCACCCGTCGCATTTTGAATGCTCATGAACAAAGTACTCCAACCATTCCTAGACTGCTTGGTTGTCATGTACTTGGACGACATAGTGGTGTATAACACCACGCCCAAGGAACATGCCCAACATTTGCGACAAGTCCTGCAAGTACTTCGAGACAATGAGCTCTTTCTCAAAATGGAGAAGTGCTCATTTGCCCAACAAAAGATGAAGTTCCTTGGCCACAAGATTGTGGGCGAAAAACTTATGATGGAAATTCCAAGATGAAGGCCATTCTTGAATGGGAGCCTCGCTCGAAAGTGCCCGAGCTTTGCTCATTCTTTAGGCTGGTGAATTACTACTACCGTTTTATTAAGGGTTATTAAGCCAAAACAGTACCCTTGACCGACTTGCTCAAGAAAAATAAAACGTGGCACTAGTCCAAAGAGTGCTAACGCGCATTCAAAGAGTTAAAGAAGACAATTTCGGAGGAACCTATCCTCGCTCTTCCAGACGACTCCAAGCCTTTCGAAGTTCAGACGGATGCATCAGATTTCGCCATAGGCGGAGTCCTCATGTAAAAAGGACACTCTATAGCATTTGAGAGTCAAAAGCTAAATGATATAGAACACCTCTACTCGGTGCAAGAAAAAAAAATGACAGCCATCATTCATTGCTTGCGTGGGTGGTGACACTATTTGCTAGGTTCACACTTCACGATCATGACAGATAATGTAGCGATAAGTTACTTTCAAATACAAAAGAAGTTGAGACCGAAGCAAGCGAAGTGGTAAGACGCTTTAAGCCACAAGCCAATGTCGTTGCAGGCGCTTTAAGCCGCAAGGCAGAACTGGCGACACTTAACATGAACCAACAGAAGTCCGACCTTGTCTCACGTATCAAGGAAGGCCTCCAATAAGATCCGCTAGTAAAGGACTTGCTGGAGAAGGTGCTCGAAGGAAAGACAAGGCAAGAGGAAGGCATCCTCCTCACCAAAAAGGATCGGCTGTTCTTGCCAAGGTGGGAAAATTTACGAAAAGAAGTAATCAAGAAGTGCCATGACTCTAAGTAGGCTGGTCACCCAGGAACCAAGTGCTCCAAGTGGGCTGGTCACCCAGGAATCGAGTGCATTACCGCACTAGTCCAAGCCTCGTACTTTTGGCTGCATATGAGGGACGACATCAAAGTATATGTGCAAACTTGTCTTGTATGCCAACAAGATAAGGTGGATCACCAACTCTCAGCAGGATTATTGGAGCCGCTACCACTTGCAACAAGGCCATGAGAGAGTGTCTCTATGGACTTCATTATATCCCAGATTCAATGGGTGTGGCAGCATCATGGTCGTTGTCGACTGTTACAGCCAGTACATAACTTTTATTACCGCACTATCTAATTGCAAAGTCAACGATGCACCAGCTGATTACAAAGTTGACGACATAGCCCGCCTTTTCGTCTCTATGGACTTCATTATATCCCAGATTCAATGGGTGTGGCAGCATCATGGTCTTTGTCGACTGTTACAGCCAGTACATAACTTTTATTACCGCACTATCTAATTGCAAAGTCAACGATGCACCAGCTGATTACAAAGTTGACGACATAGCCCGCCTTTTCGTGAAGCACATTGTGAAGCTTTGGGGAGCTCCAAAGAGCATTGTGAGTGACCGAGACCTCGGTTCACTAGGCGTTTTTGGACGTAGCTCTTTACGATATTGGGGACTAATCTCAAGTTCTCGACAAGTTTCCATCCACAAACGGATGGACAGACTGAGTGCATTAATAGCCTTCTTGAAATGTACTTAAGGCATTATGTGAGCGCTCATCAAAATAATTGGGCGAAGCTTCTTAACATTGCCTAATTTTCTTATAACTTGCAGCGAAGTGAGGCTATGGGCAAGAGTTCATTCGAAATCATCATGGGATTCCAGCCTATGACCCCTAATGCCATAGCCTTGACTTACGGGGAAAAAGTCCTGCGGCACAAAAGCTCGCCTGCAAATGGCACGAGAAAGTGGACACGCGAGCCTACCTCGACAAAGCCATGAGAAAGATGAAAAAGTGGGTGGATACAAGGAGACGGCATATTGAGTGCAAAGAAGGTGATCAAGTCATGATCAAACGCCTACCCCAACAATTCAAGACATTGCGGAAAGTGCACCAGGAGTTAGTGAGGTGCTACGAAGGACCCTTCCGAGTTATACAACAAGTGGGCAACGTCTCATATCAACTACAACTTCTGCCAAGACTCATGATCTATCTGGTCTTCCACATGAGGCTTCTCAAGCCATATCATGAAGACACGGAAGATCTAAGTCGCGGAGAATCGAGGTGTACGCAACCGCCGTTGTCACCGCGTTCGATAAAGATGTAGGCTACATCAATGTGGATCAAGTAATTTGAAGGAGAGGCGTGCCACCATATAGTGAGTACTTGGTGAAGTGAAAAAACCTCATCGAAAGCAAAGCCACTTGGGAATGTGAAGATGACTTGTGGCAATTCACGGAGCACATCCAGAATTACAAACACGAAAGTACGACGAGGACGCTGCAAGTATGGTGGGGTAGGATGTTGCGGACCGCCCAATTTGTTAGCCCAATTGCCCACAAATTCCATACCATAAGCCTAAGACAAAGTCAAGAGTGCTAGCTTGGCCCGATTTTGAAAAATTCTAGGCAACTCTAGCACATTTAAGCTTGTACATATCTAGAATTCTCTACACATTTCCCGCACATTTAAATATCTAACTAGAGGTAGAATTGTCTAGAATCTCTAGAACTTGGTAAGCCTTCTTATAAATAGGGCATGGCATTAGGCATTTGAGAAACAAGCTTTGAGCAAGCAACTCAAGCTATCTTGTAAGCTATCTTGTAATCTTTCTTTCGAGCAATACAATTTCTCTTGTTCGACTCTATTACTCTCTTCTCTCTAGCTTCGGAAAACCTCTAGGCTTACTAGTCGAGAAGTTCAAGGCTTATTTAGCAACATTCGGCAAAGGTTGTCTAGGTGCCGCATGGGTTCGTTGCGCAAAACACTCATCCTGTGATAATATGCTCTGGGGAGACAGATTAGAAAGCTTAGCATAGAGAGAAACACGAGGATCATATTCACATTCATGTTGCGGAAGATTAATTGATTAATTTGATTATATCAGCAGTTCTTTTCCTTTTTCTTTTCACTCTGGTTATTTTGTCATGTTTCTCTCATGTTCCTAGCCATAATTATCAAATTGCTAATAAATGTTGACACGAAGATGAAGGTGCAAAGGAGACTCCGATATTCAAAAGTCAATAAATATTTACTATGGTGGAAAGCTTCCGCAAGCTCGTGGAAAAAGAAATGCAAATACCTCAGTCCAATTTATAAATCGTTGAGGTGCAGACAGTATATTGAATGATTGGAACTTGTTTAATGGCAATAAAAAAAGTTAAAAAAATAATAAATATAAATTTGCAGGGAGACAAAGATTCGTGTGCCATTATCACTACTTTTTTAGCTTTTTATAGATGCAAAAATTAAAAAAAAAAAGGTTTAGGGATTTTTTATCCGTGTTGATTGGTGGTGAAATTAGTAATAGTAAAATTAATAAAAATTAATAATGAGTTTGTGGGCTATTTAGATATTAAATTAATACTAACAAAAGCGCTAATATTCAACCCTTAGTACACAAAGAATCCAGAAGTAACATGCTTCCTGTGCTATTTTGAAGTTTTAGATTTAAAAATGGAAATAATTTTTACCATTAAAATATATTAAAAGTGAGATAGATTATAGTGATTATAAGAGTTTATTTTTTTCTATGGTTATGGCAACAGTAGATAAAACCATTTTTTTTAAAATGAGAGAGATTATAGTGATTATAAGGATTTATTTTTCCCTCTTCTTTAAAATAGACTTTATAAGTTTTATATGGTGCGCATTTAAAAAAGGATAAAAACTATAATAAGGATAAATTTGAGATTTTGTGGGATATATTGAGAGATAAAGATTAATTTAAAATTTTTAATAAGGTTAACTTACCAAAGAGAGCTGATAAGATATAATGAAAGATAAAATATCACCACTAATATGTTGTCTTCTTTTCTTTTCACTCCGCTGATGTGATTAATCAAAATGATCGGATATGTTGACTCGAGCAATCAACAAAGCTTAAGTCAAGCAGCCGATTAAGTTTCCAAGTTCTCGTGGAAAAAATATGTGGAGAACATCTCAGTCCATAAAATTATGAGACATTTATCAATTGCGACATAATTAGCCATATATGCCAAGTATTAGAAGATATAAGGCAAGCCAGCCACGAATTTTGTTAAAAGGATGGGCAACGATGAGTAGAAACAACTGATAGCATAGAAACAATACAACGATTATTTTATTAGTCATTACAGCAACAACTGATAGCGTTAGAGAGACTAATTTTGAAAAAAATTAAATCTAGCATTGATCTCTTAATAATATTTTTTTACGCTTATAAGTTAATATTTAGTTATCTTATATTTATATTCGAATAATCACATTCACCAATCACAACTTTTTTAAAAAGTTATTAAAAAACGAAATCAATACCGAATTTAAATGATCTTCTTCTTCTTTTTTATTTTATTATTATTTTTTAATCTTTATCCGAGTATGTGTGATGTTGAATGAACAAAACTTAGTCAATATATAGAGAATAGAGTGATATAGAGCGGGAACCACTTGGGCTTAGCCCAAGTGGCTAGAACCCTTCCCTCACAAATGTGAGGGAATGGGTTCGAGCCCCTGAATGCGCGGGGTTTAATTTATATTCATGCGCAGAAAAGAGGCGAGTGAAGCGAATATTTTTCTCCCTGACGTGTCTGGAGAGGGTTTAAAATCTGAGCGGTGCTATATCAGAGTTGATGTAAACGGGTCTCAGTATCTGTATGATTGTAAATATCATGAGCAATAGTCTCCTCAAAAAAAAAAAGAGTGATATAGAGCGGGAATTTCTAATTCATTGAAACGAAAATTATACTTGCACCGGGTCGAACTCCAAAAACTCAAAACACTGCCGTTTCACTTAAGGCAAAAACGCAGCGTTTTATTTGCCAAATAAAATATTGCCCCTTTCCTTCAGTGTTTTATTTGACCCTCAAACTCACGGCCTCCTCAGCCAAATTGTTGAACCTCGCAGAACCTACAGGGCTAGGAAGCCTAATCCAAAGTATCTGACACTTTTGGACGTGAGTAATACTAGTAACGTGGGGGGCTAGAAGGCTTGGTCAAGTGTTGGAGGCATAAAGGACCGGGTCTTGTGCTGGAAAATCTCTATATCTTGTTAGTAGCTTTAGTAGTTGAGTTAAAATAGGAGTTAGCCGTTGCTTTGCTTCATTATTTAATAAGTTGTAAAACAAGTGGTTGGTAGATGGAAAATAAGATTTGTCTTTGTGGTTTACTCCAAACCCGAATTGGAGAACTCAGAAATATCAGAAGAATTACCATATTTATTAATTCTTGTCTCTAAGACAAGAATCTTCTTCCATTCTACCTTGAGTTCTAACATATTTGGTATCAGAGAAGGTTCTGTCATGGGCACCAACAAAGAACGACTAGACCGAATGGAAATGAAGCTTCAAGAAATGCGTGAAGTCATGCAGCGATCATTGTTTTAAACGGGAGAAACGCGGGTCCAGATAAATGGAATGGAACCTCAGCCATTGAACCCCCAACACAACATCCAATCCCTGCAAAGGAAAAATAATGTCACTGTTATAGGGACTCCTTGAATATTCATGCATACCCCTTCATGTTTGTCTTGGCACGTTATTTGTCCCCCACCGGCGACCTTCACATTAAACTTCTCGGTGGAGATGACAGGTAAACGAAGATGGCGAGCCACTCGGTCGTTGATGAAGTTGTGACTTGACCCGCTATGTACCAGTACCGTTACTGGATGTTTGTCAATGTAAGCCTGAAGTTGTAAAGTGCGAGGCCCCTTCCATCCCGAAAAGGCATGCATGGTAATGTTAAAGTAGTGACCCTCATTTCCTTCTTGTTCCATGGCCGTGGCACCTGCTTCTGATTCATTTTCCCCACTGTCTCTTCCTTCAATCACAAAAAGCTGAAGCCTATTGCATTTATGGCCTGGTGTAAATCGTGTTGGGGAAAATTCAGTTTTAAAAAAAAAAACTTTTAAGACCGATCTCATAAAATATATATGAATTTGTAATCTAGAAATCGTACCTTGAAAATCCAATTTGGATTTTTCCGCTGAAGTGATTTAAGCTCCCAGATCACGATCCGTCACCACCACGTTCGTTAGATCACGATCCGTCACCAAATGATCTTCCAGGTTATGACTCAGGATTGATCTGCACTTGACGTGTGGGCGCCTTTATCACCACTATAAGCAAACTAGCAGGAGAAAATTTTTCTCTAAAAAATTCTCTTATGTTGTCGTTTTTGAGAAAAACCTTTTTCTTACATATATATATAGTGACTTTCCTCTCCTGTTTAGGATAGAATAAGCCCCTTAATGTCTCTTTCATAGTGGGAATCCTAAGGCTCCTAGAATTATGAAACTCACGTTACTTTTCTTTGTCATAGGGGCCTACCTTGTAAAATAACATAAAGCCCCTTAAACATAAGTATATTAATGGAGCCTCCCACTAAAAGATATAATTATGTTTTTGACCCAAATAGCTAGTTATCTTACTTATTAATCCAGTGGTGGTGCAGTCAATTAAATGAGCTAACCCGGGGATCATTTGGGAACATACAATAATGGCTACAATAATTAAGCTTGTAATTAAACAAGCCTAATCATTTAATTCCAACTCTACTCCACTATAAGATTGGAATTGACCTCCATAATTGTATGCTCGAATAATAATTCGTCCCAAGCCACATTGATTTCTTTGCTGCACAATCCTTTGTACCACATCGTTAGTTAAATCGATATTTCAACTGTCCAATCTATTTAATTACATCTTATTCCTTGATACTTACTGGTTTTCTCTAATGATCATTGTTAACATATTAAATATGTTGACACACTCTGGCCAGAGAATTCTATAATCAAGTACCGAAAACCCATCAAGAGATGTGTCGTACAAATTCTATTTTGTTAATCTATAACTCCAATACTCATAATTGCTTCCACCAAGATACTGGGTAATCTTGACCGCAATTGTGTGTCGTGCCCATTGGTAACACAAATGGAATAACAATTACAATCATGAAATCATAATTAACTCAAGATTATGATTACAGTAAAATCAATGCCTATGAGATTTAATAAGTCTGACAGTCATTTCAAGGTTAATTAAATCTCATATGTGATCCAACTCAATGTAGTCAAACTACATCAGTAAATTCATATATGATTAAGACAAATCATTCAATGAATTTACTACAGTCTAAACATAAATAGAGTGCCCAACTCTGTTTATCAACTGCGAACTTAATTTATTTAATCATAAGATAACTTGTATTTATGTCTTCTGTGAATCCATATGATGATCACACAAATACATATAATATGATTAAACGGACCTTATTCAATATATTTATGCAATTAAAATATCTCAAATATTTATTAATCAGAAAATAAATTAATATGCTTTAAAAGAGCATATTTTCCCAACAAATCGCGCATTGCAGTTAAAACATAGGCCCTTCTCTCCTCTGTGCTGCATCTCTTCCCAGGTTAATCGTTTTACCGGGCCACCTCCAGTTGGTTTCGATGCCAAGGTGTGCAAGGGCGGCGTGGTGGTGAGTGGTAAAACCCGTTGCGGCCCCGTTTTTCTAAATTCCAGCTTCCCTTGCCTTCGTCTCCTGGTATTCCAATAGCATCCCGTAAAAACTGAGGCCTAGCCATTCGCACTTCATCTGCGATTTCCTCTTTTAAGCCACCCAAAAATGTTCCAATCAAAGCCGATTGGGGCCATCCAATGACCCGAGTTGCCAATCTCTCGAATTCCCGTTGGTAATCTCGCAAAGTTCCTGTTTGTTTGACCCGAGATAATGCTTCATCAAAGCACTCGTATCCCGTTGGACCAAATCGCGCCAAGACTTCCTTTTTGAACATTCGCCAAGTAATTATTATCCCTTCATCCTGGTACACTCGCTTAAGCCACTGCCACCATTGGTTAGCCTCTCCTTCCAAGTGAAAGGAAGCTAAGTTGACTCGTCTTTCCTCTGTGGTATCTTGAAACTCAAAATACTGCTCCACTCGGCTCAACCATTCTGTCGGATCATCCCCAGAAAACCTTGGAAAATCCATTTTGAAGAAGCGATTATGTGAGTGGGCTCCCTCTTCTCGGGCGACCATTCCTTGTAGCAAGGAAGAAGCCAACTCCCCTTGATTCAGTTGTGGTTTTTCCTGTGTCAACCGTAATCCAGAAAGGGCATCCAATACCTCTTTCAATTTCCCTGGCTTCTCTCTTTCTCTTTCTCTCTCCCCTCCTCTCTCTGTCTCTGTCTCCAATTTATAGAATGCATCATTTTTTTTAAAGCTTAATACAAATTAAACTAATATCATACCCATGACGAAAGTAAAATCCGACTACATGACCCCATAATCACGTTCGATTTGTCTCAATTTATGTCATGATAAATTTAAATTAATCCAAACACGATATGTTTAATAAACCCCTAACATTTAACAGTCATCACTCATAATGTCGAATAATTGTGTTGTATCAATTTCACTGTAATAATTCATAACAAATCCGATAAATTTTAAAATTAATGTCAAGGGGAAAAATTAAATAGTACACTTAATTAGGAAAATTAAAATGTATATGTTACAGCCCATACTACTGGTCAGAAAGAAAAAGCACATTTTAAAAAACATATGTTTTTGAATTGATTTTGAATTCTAACAATTAACATCTGCAGATTCTACAGTTGGTGCGTGCTTGGGTTGCATAATCACAACATTGGCATTTGTATTCGAGCTTCATCTACTGTAATTTATATTTGAAAGTTTTGTCTTTTTGTCTTTTTCTAGATCTGTTTGTGATTCTACTGCTTGCTTGCATAATAAGGAACTAAATTACAGCACAGAGATCTCTGGCATGTTGGTCCTCATTGGTGTAGTGGTAATTAAACCAGCTTGTTTTAATTTGTATGAATCTATGTTTGTTTGATTCTGTGACAATGAGTACCCTGAATCCTGAGATTTAATTATTCTTTGTTTTTATCTCCGCAAATTAGAGCTACTTGGGGTTTCTTCAACTTAGCCTTGGAGGAATTCCCTGAATTATAATGTCAGAGGTAAGATGTGTTTTACTTTAATTTCTTCCTCCTTGATTGATTTAAGTTACTTTGGTTAAATTAAAATGAACGACGTGATTTTACTTTTTTTTTTTTTTCAGATATTTCCTATAAACATCAAAGGCTTAGCTGGAAGCCTGGTGATTCTTGTTAGTTGGATTGGATCCTGGGTTGTGTCCTACACTTTCAACTCTTCATTTGATTGTAGCTCGATAGGTGAACAACCCTCCCTCGCTTTCCAATTCTTCATCTCATTCTCTCAAAGTGAACTTGGCCAGGAATGAATTTGGTAGATGCTGTAGTTTTAACCCACAATTGCTTTCTATGATGAAATCACTAGTCTAAGGGTCGAACAGTCGAAGAAATTCAAGCCTCAATGATGAACGGTCGCCGTTATTGGGAAAAAAAAATTAACACATTGAAGAGCACATTATATCGAGGTGATTAATTTAATTTATGAAAATTTTGAATCTAGAAACAAATAGCTTTGTTCTACTAAGAAAGTTTGTAAACTATAATTATTTGAGCTACAAGGTACTGTGAAATGGGCAGTTGAATGGATAAAAAACTATTGCAACCCCAAAACGGGCTTTTGCCTGTTCGCGTGTTAATTGTTTCTGCCCGAGAGAACGAAAGTTATTCTTCCCTTCTCAAAATAATGAAGAGGAGATTCACAAATTGATCTAGATATGAATTGTAACACCCCAAAAATTACCCATGAAAACACAGGGGTAAAATTGGAATAAAACCTCACATCATTCATTCTTATTAATAATTTTCAAAATAGAAAATCATTATTCATACTCCACTAAATCCTTACATAAAACATCTGAAATAAAGTCTCCAAAGAAAAGTCTCTAATCAACAATAAAAAGTCTAACCAAATTTAATCCTTAAAGCAACTCCACAGATCCACTAAGAAAGTTCTCCATCTAAGAAACCAAGCCACATCTCTAATAATCTGCAAAATATTAGAGACGAGGGGTGAGCCGTCAACTCGGTAAGCAAATCCATGCATAATGTTTGAAAACCTTTGTCATTAGACCTTTAAACATTTTATTACAACATCTTCATTTAGCATAAGGGGTGGATTTATGTAAAAGCATTAAAAAGCATTAAAACATTCATAAAACATTAAAACATAAACATTGGTAGCTCATGCCTCGTAGTCATCATCATTCATCATTCATAATTCATCATTCAGGGCACTATACCCCACATTGTTCTTCGTTCAGGGTACTATACCCTGCATTGTTCATAACATCCTTGTGCACAAGATCATCATCATACCAGCAAGCTGGCCATAACATTACATAACATCATAACATTTGCATCGTATACATTACTACGGACTATGAGCCAAAACATTTTTGAATCCACCTTACATTCTTTCATAAATAGCATTTAAAGTCTTCTAAAACATTTAAAAACTTTTCTTTGAACATTTAATTCTTTTAGAAAATTCTTTAAGAAAACATTTTGTTTAAGAAAACTAATTTCTTAAGAAAAATTCATTTTAAAATACATTTATATAAATTCATTTAAAAGCATTTTTATTTTGTAAAATTCATTTAAATATTTTAGAAATCAGTTTTGTAAAAATTTTCATTTTAACATATTTCTTATTACATAATTTGCATTTATCACAAAACATATCATGCATGAATCTACTTACCTCGATCCGTAGCAATGAATTCAATACCTCAAGAACAACCAACGAGCTCACCCACGTCGTAGAATCATCATAAACATATTCTTATCAATATCATCTCTAACCTTAAACATAATTCCAATCATCCTAAATTCATGGGCACTTATACTAGCTCAAAACTTATACATATTCTAGACATATCATATACTTATGAGTATCCTGCACATGCTGATTTTTTTAATAACCTATACACATGTCGGAAAACCATGAACATTTACAGAGGCATTGTGAACATGCATAGCATTGCATACAATATTTCATAAAAATCAGTACAAGTCAAAATCGAGTTAGAATATTGACCTTGCACCAACGTAACAAAATTGTCCAGCATTGACCAAAACAGACCTTTATCACTTAGAAAATTCATAAAATATTCTTCAGTACTCGAAATAATATGTTCTTTTTTCTAATTACAGACGCCACATTCAGAAAGCATATAATGAAAATTCATAATTTTTGGGCGCCTGAAACTATTTTAAAAATGTTTTATTTCTGCAAACATCTAATGTTGGGGAAAATTCAGTTTTTTAATAAAAAACTTTTAGGACCGATCTCATAAAATATATATGAATTTGTAATCTAGAAATCGTACCTTGAAAATCTGAACTGGCTTTTCCGCTGATGTGATTTAGGCTCTGAGATCACGATCCGTCACCACCATGTTCATTAGATCACGATCCGTCGCCAAACGATTTTCCAGGTTATGACTCAGGATTGATCTGCACTTGACGTGTAGGCGCCTTTATCACTACTTAAAAGCAAACTAGCACGAGAAAATTTTTCTCTCAAAATTAGAGAGAAAAATCTTTTTCTCTAAAATTGTTGTATCGAAAAAACCTTTTTCTCACATATATATATAGTGACTTTTCTCTCCTGTTTAGGATAGAATAAGCCCTTTATATCTCTTTCATAGTGGGAATCCTAAGGCTCCTAGAATTATGAAACTTACGTTACTTTCCTTTTTCCATAAGGGGACCACCTTGTAAAATAACATAAGACCCACTTTATACAAAAGTATATTCATGGAGCCTCCCACTAAAAGATATATTTATGTTTTTGACCCAAATTGCTAGTTATCTTGCTTATTAATCCAGTAGTGGTGCAGTCAATTAAATGAGCTAACCCGGGGATCATTTGGGAACATACAATAGTAGCTACAACAATTAAGCCTTTAATTAAACAAGCCTAATCATTTAATTCCAACTTTACTCCACTATAAGATTGGAATTGACCTCCATAATTGTATGCTCGAATAATAATTCGTTCGAAGCCACATTGATTTCTTTACTGCTCAATCATTTGTACCACATCGTTAATTAAATCGATATCTCAACTGTCCAATCGATTAATTACATCTTATTCCTTGATACTTACTGGTTTTCTCTAATGATCATTTTCAACATATTAAATATGTTGACACACTCTGGCCAGAGAATTCTATGATCAAGTACCGAAAACCCATCAAGAGACGTGTCGTACAAATTCTATATTGTTAATCTATAACTCCAATACTCATAATTGCTCCCACCAAAATACCGGGTAATCTTGATCACAAATGTGTGTCATGCCCATTGGTAATTCAAATGGAATAACAATTAGAATCATGAAATCATAATTAACTCAAGATTAAGATTACAGTAAAATCAATGCCTATGAGATTTAATAAGTCTGACAGTGATTTCAAGGTTAATTAAATCTCATATGTGATCCAGCTCAATGTAGTCAAACTATATCAGTAAATTCATACATGATTAAGACAAATCATTCAATGAATTTACTACAGTCTAAACCTAAATAAAGTGCCCAACTTTATTTATCAACTGCGAACTTAATTTATTTAATCATAAGATAACTTGTATTTATGTTTTCTGTGAATCCACATGGTGATCACATAAATACATATAATATGATTAAATGGACTTTACTAAAAAATTATGCAATTAAGATATTTGAATAAAATACTTCATTTATTTTATTAATCAGAAAAATTATTTATTACAATTAAATAAAACACATATGCTTTAAAGAGCATATTTTCCCAACATCTAATCTGTCCAGAAAATTCCAGATTTGAAAACAGAATTTCAAAAATTCAGATCTTTTATTTTACATGCCCAAAAATCGCGATTCCAGTTTTCAAAGACAGAGGAAAGATTAAAATTTCATTATAAAATCCTAACATGGCATGTAATATTCATAAATTCGCCCAACTGTTATGCGTTTCAGCTTCTGCAATTCTAGAAAACAGTTTCTAGATCTGTAGCAACCACAAGTTGCGATTTTTAATAATTTAACCATAAAGAATAAAGCTACGAAATTAAACATGCAAGCATAGGAGACATAGATCTGTTGATATAAAAATCGCCCTAATTTTTAAGGATGTGTAGCCTTACAGAAAAATTTCCAGAAGTGAGAACCGCTGCTGAAAATCGGAATTTTCCAGCACCAATAACCCAACTTCGAAAAATCATAACAATTTGCATACTCAGGGGATTTCAATAAAAAACCTGTCAATGGAAACCTTAGGATATCTAATTTCATGATATGTAAACGTACTCACATGATTCTCAGTAAAGAAAACGATTTCCAGCAAAGAATACAGACTGTTCATATCATCCAACATTACAAATACATATATTACATAAATCATACCACAAGTAATTAAACGCAAACAACTAATAAAAATAAAACACATAAGTCAAAGAAATATTTTTATTACCTTAAGGCAAATACCAAGTAAAGAAGTTTTAAAAAATTTCTTTTTCTTCTCCAAGAGGCTTATGTTTCTTCCTTCTCTTTTTCTAGGGTTTATAGCAACGTAGAAAATAAAAGACGGATTCCTCTTTAAAAGATGGTTTAATCTTAAATACTTAGTAATTAATAAATATATATATTTTAAAAAACATAAAGTAAGAAACGTGAGTTTTTCTTTTCTTTTCTTTTTTAAAAAAAACTAATAACTTACGTAACTTATTTAAAACAATTTGAAAAATTTCACTCACACACAAACACTCAATGTTAACTATTCTACTCAATTTAATAAGGGTAAAAGAGGAAAAGAAAAATTAAAAAAAATAATGGGCGTTACATGAATGTTATTTTCCCATTTTGTATTTGCATTATTGATTTTTTAGAGATGAGTATTTAATTTCATTCATTGGAGTTGCGTATTTAATTTATTCCATATTGTCCTTGAAATTGTTTTTTTTTTTTTCTCTCCAGAGATTGCAAAACACCAAGTGCTGATAAAATGCCATATACATTTCCTGGAAATAGAATCTGAATGGATTAAAGATAGAAAATAAGAGATCTGATTTTTTTCTTTTTTAAAGGCTTGATGGGGATGAAAAACCTCATTTATAAAACACCAAGTCCTGCAGCCTGTTATTATTACTCTAACTTGAGCGATCACCAATGAAAGTGTATTCACAGCTAACCGAGCATGAGGGGCGTAACTCAAATCAAAATATTTCAGCATGCAATAATAACAAGTGTTTTCATTATTAATTTGACAAAGGGTGACCAATTTTGGGATAACTCTGGCACTTTGCACGCACAGAAATTTGTAGAGAGTTTCTAAGACAAATTATGGTCCATGAAATAATCTGTGTTTTGATTTTCGAGCGACAGAAAATTGTTAACGAGGAGACACGTCTGAAAGAGTAACCTCATTAACGGAGCAAATTTTAGAATCTGATGATGAGGATTGACCAGACCTAGCAATAATTCGGCCAGCGGAAAACGCAGGCTGGGTTGGTTGAGGAAGTGGTACTGTATCACTCGCCAACATTACAGCCACAGATGACATGTTAGGTCTGTCGGTTGGGTCTTCCTGAACGCACAATAATCCAATATGTATAAATTTCAGAAGTTCAGCGGCCACGCATGACTGCTTGAGTACTGGATCCATCAGCTCCAGAGCTTCTCCTTTGCACCATAGTTTCCATGTCTGAAATGTTGTGAACAAAGATTAGCATCCGACCATTAATCATGGAGAAATCACTCTTCCAAATGAGTGATAAAGATAGTTGCATACATGCATGGTCTGAAGTATCAATAGTTTAGTTTGTAAAATCTTTAAGGGTTAAAATAAGAGATTTGAGGTTTGAAATCCACAAGTAGGCCAGAGAGTATATTTAGTTACCAATCATGCTATAATTAAATAAAACAAAATGATCACATACATAAGTAAGTAGGCTTTGACCATGTTCGGAAAAATGAAATCCACTATTCTTTTTTCCACTTATGATCTCTAGAAGAAGAACTCCGAAACTGAAAACATCCGATTTTACTGAAATTACTCCTCCCAGTGCATATTCGGGTGCCATATATCCACTGTTGGAAATAAAATGTCAGATAATTAAGTCAATCAACACACATTATTTTAGATAAATTCTCAATACATGTATATGGTAAAATAGGTTTGTACTTACTGTGTTCCAACAACTGTACTTGTATTAGATTCATTTTGATTGCCACGAAAGATTCTTGCAATTCCGAAGTCTGATATTTTTGGGTTCATCTCATGATCTAGCAAGACATTACTTGCTTTAAGATCTCGATGAATAACTTTCAACCGAGAATCCTCATGCAAATACAAAAGGCCTCGTGCAATTCCATTAATGATGCTAATGCGTCTTTTCCAATCCAATTGTGCACGCCTAGTTGAATCTGAAAACCAAGAAAAAAAATTAAAGTATGCACTTGAGTTCTTAGTTTGTCATGCTTTATTTCTAAGGGAGAAAGAAATAGAAAAAGTTGTTGATTCGTGGAAGTTTGATTTCATATTGATTGATCTCATCATGTGTTGAACAAACTTCAAAACCCGTGACTGATGGTTGTCTATGAGATATGATTGAACAAATAATTATTTATATTATATACTATTACAAATGCAGACATGACATAAAATCTTTAATACTCAACGCATCTTAGATCACCATTGGATCCAAATTCATTACTGGTACTTAGTAACTATGTCCACTAAGAGTGCAAACCATAAGAACGTGCATGGAATTATTGATTTAAGCTTTTAGCCTAGTGGCAAAGCACCTGATCCTAACATCATGAATCTGTTTTATTTGCGGAACTTTGCTACCAGCAGCAAGGGAAATTAAATGTATCCAAGACTGAACTAGAGTTGGAAAGTTTTGAGAGGCGAACCGAAAAGGAAGATATCAAGGCTTTTGTTGGGCATATATTCATAGATGAGCAGCAGTTCATTTCCATCTAAACAGCATCCCAATAGTCTCACAAGATTTTTGTGTTGCAATTTGGCGATTAAAGTAACTTCATTCTTGAACTCTTGTAGCCCTTGGCCGGATGATCCTGAGAGCCTTTTTACTGCAATTTCCTTCCCACCCGCTAATATACCCTGGACACAAATTTCTATTGTTACCATGTATAAAACAAAATTTCTAAATCCCCTGTTCGAGTTACATTTGATCAATCGTTTCCATATCAGAATTTACGTTTGATCAATATACTATCTTTTTTTCTGAAAGGGATCTATATATATATATATATATATATTCATGATTGTTTGTGAAAACACATCTAATACAAGGGTTGCATGCATGGAGAATGGAGAAGATTTTTTCCCAACTTGAAGCCCTTGCTCTGACAACCGATTGTTATGAACTCACAAGGTAGAACTCTGTCTTAAAAATCAGTTGTTAAGCGGAAGGTGCATTGGGTTAATAAACCAGCAACAAACTTAAAATTAAGCCAATAGAAGGATAACAACACGGAAATTAAGCACAGGGCCTTGAGCTAGATGACACACTCTGGCACTCATGGCATAAGTGGTTTAATTGCTTAAATAAATTAAAGCACAGTACCTTGTACACAGGGCCGAAACCACCTTCTCCAAGCTTATTTTCATCAGAGAAATGTCTTGTAGCCTCGAGTGCTAGACCTAACGGGAAGATTTGGAGCTCTTGATGAGAATCCCCGTGCGTTTCACCTCCTAAAATATCACATGAGTCGTCCCCGGTTCTACCTTCTCTCGTACAAAGTTCTTGTTGTTTTATTGCTTTCTTCTCTGCAAGACGCATCAATTTAATTTTTTTTTTCCTAGTATTCGTGAAAAAATGAAACAACCTTCGAAGTCGCGAAAGAAATCCATTATTACCTTTATTTCTCCTCCTCCTGTGCCAAACGACAGAAACCAACAATATGAATAGACAAATGGTTGGCATAGTTGTGCCAATTGCAATCCATATTGCTTTCGTTCCTTTGCCTACGAGATACCAGAACCATATATATTATTTTATTTTATTTTATTCGTTTGAACCAACTAAAATAAGTAATCTTATAGACACAAACTCATGTAAAAAATGTCTTATACAAATTATTAAAAATACACAAAAAAAATGATTAAATAAATAAATCAAGTGTATCATATGGTATTTTCTTTGTGCAAATTGCTGTTTTATCAAGGAGACACCGAGTTCTGTTGGTATTTTGCAGTGAAAATAAGAGGTGTAATGAGGGATTGTATTACGTTCTCACCAAAAAGTTCGAATAATTTTAACTAAATGAACTTAACTTAAAGGATAGCAATTAGATTTGATGTTAATTTCTAACGTTAAGAATGAAATTCGAAATTAGTTTACCTTTGGAGCTTGTTACAGAACCAGGAGATGGGGGAGACAAAAACACAGGCGGCGGTGTCACGATCGACGTATCATTATTATAAAACGGGTAGACCTCATATCGGAAGTTACAACTGGGATACATCACTCTTCCTCCTCTCTCAATGCCATCATCCAAGTATGAAATAGCTAAACGAAGACATGTGCTACAGTCATCTCTTGACAAGTCCGCCGTGCACTGAACGAGGCCGTATAGCGTTTGAGAGGCTGTATAATTTTTGTTTACCGTCGCAAACATTTTGGTTGTATTTAGAGCCTGATTCACAGCTTCGTTCATTAAATTCCGCACTTGCTGGTCAAATAACCCACCTGTAGAATCTTGAGGATTCCGCCAGGTCACATTGGCCTCGGTGTCCATGGTAGAAAAGAAAGAAATGGCCGAATAACGTAAAAGGCAGTAGTCGTACCATATTACGGTTTCCTTTTTCAGGGGACAGCGTTGAGTTATATCTGAGGTAGCAAAATTGACACAATCCTTGCAGGCTTCTGCACTGACATCACCGCGGCAGAGAAAGAGACCGTAGACATTGTCAGGGTCTTGGCCTGCTGTAGCATTGTAAAATCCTTCAGAGAATTTGTCGCCGATGCCGTGTGTAGCGTTAGAGCGAAGCGTAGAGAGAAGGCGAATAAGGTTTGATTGGTAAGTGCTGTTTTTGGTGAAATTCACTGTGTCGTTGCAAAAATGATATATGTAGCAATTGTCACCAGGAAAATATGCTCCTGTGAGGCTGATTAGAAAGCTTAGCACAGAGAGAAACACGAGGATAATATTCATCTTGCGGAAGATTAAATGATTAATTTGAGTATATCATCAGTAACAGATTTATCAGACAACTAAAATATGTTGAGACGTAGGAGCGGTGAAGGTGCAACGCAGAGGAGACTCCAAAATTCCAAAGTCAATAAAACTAAGGCCAGAGAGCTCCTTTGATATTATAATTCGGCATGGGTAAACTACAATACTCAAGTGTATGGTAAACCCTCGTGATTTATAAACTAAATTGATTTTATAATAAAAAATTTATAATATCTTTAATATTTTTATCATGAATTTATAATTATTATTTAAAAGTCCTGTCTATAAACTTTAGTTTTGTGGTTACAGATTTTTATTTCTTTTTCAAAGTAGTTGTTCGTCTTAAATCACTCCATCTCAATGCAAAACAAAGGTGGCAGTTAAATTCTAGTCTTGTCTTGAAAAACAATTGTATAAAATATCTTAGTCAAAAATTTTGGAAAGTGATGCACCCCATTCTATGTTAGGAATTTTATGACTAAAACAGGGTTACAACTAAAATGAAATTAAAAGAAAATGAAGAACAAGCACACAGATTGTTCGTTGTATAAATTTCAGTATAAACAAAATAATAGTTACTTTATTGACCGTTACAATAATAAGTGATTGTGTTAGAGAGAATAATTTCGAGAAATTTAGATCTAGTACTAATTTTTTAATAATATTCTATAATGCATATTTTATAAATTGAGATTTAGTTATTAGTATAACTACATTCAAATAATTACTAATTATAGCTACTTAAAAAGTTAGTAAAAAATGAAAACAGTATGGAATCTAAATCTTATTTTGAGTGGCATAACATTTGAATCTTGGAAGAGATAGAAACAAGACGGAAGAAATGTGTTGATCAACTACATGAAAGAAGGGGCTTTTTGTGATATAATAAGTGGTAGTCTTGTGTTGTCTTATTTTGAAAGTTTTAATTCTGAGCATTAATAACACGGGATAGCAGCACATTGATGCATACTATTGTTAAGAAATTGATGGGTGAAGCAGACACACAACTAAAGTGAATTTGAAAAATAATGAGACAATAAAATCATATAGGACACCAGAAATTACGTGATTCAGCTTTTAGCCTACGTCCACGGGCGAAGACAGAAGAAAAATATTTTACTAGTGAAAAGGAGTTACAAACATTGTGGTATTTTAGGTGACTACCCAAAACCCCAATACACCCAAACTCTCAACTCACTAGACTCTTAAAATTACTCTTTAAATAAGGAAAAAGAACTGAAAATTTTCGATGCAGAAATGAGGAGGAGCTTCGTTCCTTTATAGCCAAAATTTGGCTACTGTTCATTTAATATTTTATTATTATTTTATGTTTTCTTCTTCTCCTTCTTCGGCCCGGCATCCTTTTTTCTTCTTTCCCTCTTTTTTTCTTCGGTTCCATTTAAAGAAGAAAGTGTTGCTTCCTTCTTCAAAATAGGCAAGCCCACCTTCTAGAAGGTGGTGCCCGCATGTTTTTGCTTTTTTTGACATTCTCCCACTTAGAGATTTGATTAAGAACCAATCTACCTCCGCACCATCCTTTCTGCTTTGCCATTGTCATATTACTTACGTTTCTGGTAGGCCACAAGAGGATCTACTCCAGATAAACTTGTCAGTATTCATCGGCTTGGTCAAAACATCTGCTAGGTTCTCCTTGGTATGGATTTTTTGCAAATCCACACTTTCATCATCCACTACTTCTCGAACGAAGTGATACTGAACTCCTATGTGCTTTGTCCTAGAGTGAAATGCTGGATTTCTTGCAATATGCAAAGCACTCTGACTGTCATAAGGCACATGAATTTTCTCTTGTCTGTGCCCGAGCTCCTATAATAACCTTCGTATCCAAATAGCTTCCTTGCAAGCCTGTGTAGTCGCCATGTATTCTTCTTCTATTGTAGATAAAGCCACAACGGTCTGCAGTTTCGAAACCCAGCTTAAAGTTGCTCCTGCAAGTATAAATACATAGCCAGTACTGGATTTTCTTTTATCAAGGTCTCCTGCAAAATCTGAATCCACATAATCCCTGACAGTAAATTCTGATCCTCCATAATATAATACAACATCTGAGGTTCCTTTAACATATCTCAGAATCCTCTTCACAGCTATCCAATTCTCTCCACCAAGATTCGCCATGTATCGATTGACATTGACTACTCCCACTGCTTGTGCAATGTCTGGTCTTATACAAATCATGGCGAACATTAAACTTCTCACTACCAATGCATACGACACTCGAGACATTTCCTTCCTCTCTGCTTTACTGCTAGGACACATACTTGAAGATAATTTGAAATTAACAGGAAGTGGGATAGAAATTGACTTACAATCTTGCATGTTGAAGCACCGCAAGATTTTCTTCAAATAGTTCCTCTGTGAAAGCCAAATCTTCCTGTTATTTTTGTCTCTGTGAATTTGCATCCCAAGAATCTTGTTTGTTGATCTCAAGTCCTTCATTTCAAACTCCTTAGCCAATTGTGCCTTTAATTCTTAGACTCGATCTTTGTTGGGGCCTGCTACCAGCATGTCATCTACATACAACAGTAAAATGATGAAATCAGTATCTTCAAACCTCTTGTAATATGCACAATAGTCTGAACTGAGTCTGTTATATCCAAAACTCATAATGAAGGAATCAAATCTCTTATACCAATACCTCGGTGCCTGTTTGAGACCATATAGAGATTTGTTCAACCTGTAAACCAAGTTCTTCTTTTCCTTTTCAGCAAAACCTTATGGTTGGAGCATATAAATTTCTTCTTCAAGTTCTCCATGAAGAAATGCAGCTTTCACATCTAACTGTTCTAGATGTAGGTCAAATGTAGCACACATCGCCAAGACTATTCTGACTGTCGTAAGTCGAACCATCGGAGAAAATATTTTGTTGAAGTCAATACCTTTTTTCTGAGCATATTCTTTCACCACCAATCTTCCACGATGCCACTCCACTTGGTTATTTCCATCACATTTGATCTTGTAGACCCATTTGTTACCAATGGCTATTCATCTGCGTGGTAGTGGTACAAGTTTCCATGTCTTGTTCTTGTGTAGAGCCTTAATTTCTTCCTGCATTGCTGTCATCCACAAAGCAATATCTGAACCGTTTAAAGTTTCATGGAAAGTTGAGAGCTCTCCATCCTCTGTTAGAAGACAATATGCAACATTGATCTCTGTGACATAATCCGAGTGCCACACTGGCGGTCTTCTCTCACAAGTTGACCGACGAACTTCTGAAGCCTCAGACTTAACTGGTTCTTGCTCTTCGTGTTCTGGTACTGCTTCAGAAGAATCTGAATCTTCTCTTTCCAGATTATTGTTCATATATACCGGTACAGTCTCTGACTTTTCCTTTACAGTGTTATCATCTCTATCTCTCCTTTGCAGTTGATCTTCTACAAAGATAATATCTCTGCTGATGACGATCTTATGGGCAGTGGGGTCCCATAGACGATACCCCTTTACTCCATTAGCATATCCCAAGAAGATACATCTTCTAGATTTTGGATCCAACTTTGTTCTTTCTTGGGTAGTATACATCACATACACAGGACACCCAAATGCATGTAGGTGACAGTAATCTGCTGGCTTTCTTGTCTACATCTCCATTGATGTCTTCAGCCCAATTGCTGTGGATGGCGACCGATTTACTATATAACGTGGCTTTATCGCGTAATGAATTGGGTAAACCAAATAGCCTCTTAACATTGCTCTTATTCTTTCTGTAAGAGTCCTATTCATCCGCTCTGCCACTCTATTTTATTGAGAATTGTATGCCACCGTGAACTGTCTCTGAATACCTTCTTGCTTACAGAAAGCAAGAAACTTGCCGTCTGTATACCCTCCACCATTATCTGTCCTCAAGCACTTAATCCTTTTGCCGGATTCATGTTCTACCCGTGCTTTGTATTCTTTGAACACTAGAAATACATCTGACTTTTTCTTAATTGGATATACGCAACATCTCATAGAATAATCATCAATGAAAGTCACCATGTACTTTGTACCTCCCATGGATATATTAGCTGATTCCCAAACATCAGAATGAATCAAGTCTAGAATGCATTTACTTCTAATAACATATCTATTAAATTTTAATTTATTCTACTTACTAGTAACACAATGCTCGCAAGATGGTAAACTTACTGATTTGAGCCCTAGAAGTAATTTTCGCTCAGAGAGAATCTTCAAATCTTGTTATGACATATGGCTAAGTTTAAAATGCCTATCATCGTTGATTCTTCTCCATTTGACTCGACACATGCATTAGCTTTCTGCAGTGTTTCTCCTTTAAGCATGAACAGATTAGCACCGATCTTTTCCGCCTTTATCAATACAAGCACACCTCCAGTAATCTTCATGATCTTATTTTCAACATGAGTTTTGCATCCATGACTATCTATTTATCCCAAAGACAATAGATTTTTCTTCAGGCCTTTAACATGTTGTACCACTTTAATTGTACGAATTGTACCATCAAATATTTTGATTTTGATAGTACCATTACCAGCGATCTCCAAAGCATGATCATCACTTATGTATACAGATCCTCCTGGGATAGGCTCATATGTGTGGAACCATTCTCTCCGAGAGGTCATGTGCTAAGTAACTCCTGAGTCTATGAGCCAGACGTCAGAAAGCCATTTTCTGCCTTTTGAAATAGTTGTTGCTTCACTGTATAGAATTTCGCCATCATCCGAGGTACTTGCTACACACCCCTGAGCATTTGATGACTCAGGTTCTTTACTCTCTCTTCTTTTCTGGTTACTCCAACACTTTTTTTTGACGTGCTTTTTCTTGTCACAGTTGTAGCATTTAACATTCTTCTTACTTCTGAATTTTGATCTACCATGATTGTGATTCCCAGGGCCACGCCCGCTGATCTCCTCTCACACCGACACCCACTTGTTGCGAACTTGCTTGTCTGTCTTCCTTACTTTTCTGCCTGCTCTTCTCATTTAATACGGAGGCTGCAACATCATCCAAAACTAAACTATCCGTAAGATTGTTGTTCGTCAAATTGATGATAAGTTGATCATATTAATCTGGCAGATTTTGAAGTTGAAGCTCTGCACGTTCATTTTTCTCTATATTATGACCAAAAGTTGTGAGTTGTAAAATTGAGTCTTCAAGGTGTTGATATGGTCGGTCACTGATGTAGATTCCGCCATTCGAACAGTATATAGTCTCCTCTTTAAGAATATTTTATTGTGCAACGACTTAGCCTCGTACAATTTTGTGAGAGTATCCCAGATTTTCTTTGTTATCTTTTTCTCCGCCACACTGGATAACACCTCATCTGCAAGTGCCAAGTGTAGGTCAGCAATGGCGTTATTGTCCATCTCATTCCACTTGTCATCATCAGTTATCTCCATGGGCCTTTCTCCAATTGCTGCCAAGCAATTATTTTTCCTCAATATAGCCCTCATCTTCATTTTCCACAACGAGAAATTATTTCCGTTTAACTTCTCAATTTTATACTTTACCGCCATTTTGTTGATAAATATTGCACACACGCTAGTGTATCACCTTGAATAGTTGTGAGTATGTGTGAAAATGCACACCAGGAAAGTTCCCAGGAAAAACTGGAGGGTCACAAAGGTCCCACTTAAAAACCCAGACTCTTTAGGCTTTTATCGCATTTGTGACAGAACTTTCCTAGACATGTACAGAACCACACAGTTGCTCTACTCACACCACTATCTCCTGCTTTCCACCGCAAAATTCTTGGATCGCTCCCACCGTTTCTCGTGAACAAGACTGCATGCTGAACAAAGACTATATACGTGAACACCACCGCACTGCGGAACAAGACTTACGTGAATGCACTCCGACCCATGTATCACAACCAATAGCTCGATACCACCGTTAGAAATCGGGAGAAGTTATACGCAACTAAAGTGAATTTGAGAAATAATGAGACAATAAAATCATACGGGACATCAGAAATTACGTGGTTCAACTTTTAGCCTACATCTACGGACGGAGACAGAAGAAAAATATTTTACTAGTGATAAGTAATTATAAATATTATAATATTTTAACTCACTACCTAAAATCCCAATATACCCAAACTCTCAACTCACTAGACTCTTAAAATTACTCTCTAAATAAGGAAGAATAACTAAAAGTTTTGGATGTAGAAATGAGAAGTAGCTTTCTCGCCAAAATTTATTTACTGTTTATTTAATATTTTTTCTTCTCCTTCGACCCGACAACTTTTTTTCTTCTTTTCCTTTTTTTTCTTCGGTTCCATTCTTCTTCAAAATTGGCGGGCCCACCTTTTAGAAGATGGTGCCCGCATGTTTTTGCTTTTTTAGCAACTATAATGTTGCGGCCCGCCCAAATCAAGAGCCCAATTCCAGGCCATGAACCCAACACAAAGTCAAGAGTGCTAGCTTGGCCCAATTCCGGAAGCTTCTAGGCAACTCTAGCACATGTGAGTTGTAAATATGTGAGTTGTAAACAACCAATATGAGTCAACCACTAGTTAGAATACTCTAGAATCTCTAGAGCTTGGCAAGCCTTTCCTATAAATAGAGGATGGCATTAGGCATTTAAGCATCCAAGCATTGAGCAAAGAACTCAAGCATTGAGCAAAGAACTCAAGCATTGTAAAGCTCTCTCTTGTAATCTTCTCTTTGTGAGTAATAGAAGTTTCTCATTTGGCTCCATTGCTCTCTTCTCTCTAGCTTCCGCAAACCTCTCAAGGTTTTCTAGTCGAGAAGTCCAAGGCTTGCTTAGCAACTTTCGGCACTAGTTGTCTAAGCGCCGCACGGGTTCGTTGCGCAAAACACTCATCCCGTGACAAGTGGTATCAGAGCTAAGGTTTGCACCCACGCAATCTAGCTCACGAGCAATGGCCAACCTTCCAACTTCATTCCAAGAGGGCGTTACTGGTGTGGAAGTTCCACCGGATCCAAGCCGTGGTCGCGAGGAAGGACACGCTCCAGGCAAACGCGGCAAGTCCAAAGCCCCATCCGGCGATGGGCTGGAGCCTCGAATAGCCACTCTCGAAACTACATTGGCTGTAGTCCAGGGAAGCCTCGAAGGGTTAGAGGAACGAGTGGACGGTCTCGAAGGGGAGTATGCGGACTTCACTGTCGCTACGAAGGTGCTTCTCCAAGAGCAAGCAAACACACTTCGAGGTGAGTTCCGATCCTTTCATAATGAGTTACTAGAACTTCGCAGCTTTGTTCAAGGCGAGCTGCGTGCTGTCCGTACGGAAGTGGAGGAAGTCCGTGCGGATTGGGCATGGCACAAGCGCACACTATCCGCTAGTTCAGCTTCCGCAAGTACAAGTGATGCGCGCCGCATTGAAGTGCCAAAGCCCGACACTTACGATGGCACCCACAATGCTATTGTCGTGGACAATTTTCTCTTTGGACTGGATCAATATTTCGATGCCATGGGCGTACGAGATGAGGCATTGAAGGTGGGCACTGCACCCACCTATCTTCGAGGCGCTGCACAACTTTGGTGGCGTCGGAAGCATGGCGAGATGGGCAGAGGCATCTGCACCATCGAGACTTGGGCTGACTTCAAGCAAGAACTCCGAAAGCAGTCGCCCCAAGCAATGCGGAAAAAGAAGCGCGAGCGCGCCTACGTCGCCTCAAGCAATCGGGTACCATTCGTGACTACATCAACGAGTTCACTACCCTCATGCTCGAGATAAGTGACATGTCCGACAAAGACTCACTCTTTTACTTCCAAGATTGCCTCAAATATTGGGCCAAGACCGAGCTCGATAGGCGTGGCGTGTAGACGCTTGACGACGCCATCGCCATTGCGGAGTCACTCACGGAATACTCTACCCAAGCCAAAGATAAGAAGTCTAGCCAAGGCAAAGGTGGGGGAGAGAGTTGTAAAGACAAGGGCAACAACCGCAAAGATTGGGGGCAGAAAAAGCCTCCTAGCAACAAGGGCGGGCAAGGCAAACCGGAGAACAAGAAAGAGCCACCGAAGCCTCGCAGCCCATGCTTCATATGCAATGGCCCTCATTGGGTTCGCGACTGTCCGGAGAAGAAGTCGCTGAATGCCCTTGCTGCTCAACTCAAGGGCAACCCAAGCATGTCCACGGAGGAACCCCAACTCAGCATGGGTTCTCTCCAATACCTCGGCGCACTCAATCGCCAACAGCCCGCACTTGTGAAGAAAGGGCTTATGTACGTGAGCGCCAAGTTAAATGGCCAGTCTGTTTGTGCGCTACTGGATACAGGAGCTACACACAACTTTGTGTCCGTAGATGAAGCCAAGCGCTTAGACCTCAAGGCCACCAAGGAAAGAGGCGCGATGAAGGCAGTAAACTCACCCGCCAAGCCTATTGTGGGAATAGCACAAGGCTTGCACATAACCCTCGGTACGTGGAGCGGAAAGATTGACTTCTCCATTGTGCCCATGGACGACTTCAAGATGGTCCTTGGCATGGAATTCTTCGACCAAGTCCATGCCTTTCCGTTGCCCGCTACGAACTCCTTAAGCATCCTTGACGGGAGTAAGGCATGCATGGTTCCCACTGAGCGTGGCAAGTCCGAAGAGAAGACGCTCTCGGCCATGCAATTCAAGAAGTCATTCAAGAAGGACCCAAGCTTCTTGGTCTCCATTTGGGATCTAAACGAGGAGAAAGATTGCGGAAACAAGCCAAGCCAAGCCTCTCCGCAAATACAATCTGTCCTCGACAAGTTCAAGGACGTGATGCCTCCCGAACTTCCGAAGAAGCTCCCGCCTCGTCGAGAAGTTGATCATGAGATTGAGCTGGAACAAGGCGCGAAGCCACCGGCCTTGGCACCCTACCGCATGGCGCCACCCGAATTAGAGGAGTTGCGGAGACAACTCAAAGACTTGCTGGACGCAGGTTATATTCGCCCCTCAAAGGCCCCTTTCGGTGCACCTGTGCTCTTCCAAAAGAAGAAGGATGGCTCACTGCGGATGTGCATCGACTACCGCGCACTCAACAAGCTTACCATCAAGAACAAGTATCCGATTCCCTTGATCGCGGACTTGTTTGATCAGCTTGGCAAGGCACGGTACTTCACCAAACTTGACTTACGCTCCGGGTACTACCAAGTGCGCATAGCCGAGGGAGATGAACCAAAGACGGCGTGCACAACAAGGTACGGATCTTTTGAATGCCTTGTTATGCCATTTGGCCTCAGCAATGCACCCGCCACATTTTGCACGCTCATGAACAAGGTGCTCCAACCATTCCTCGACCGCTTTGTGGTTGTGTACTTGGATGACATAGTGGTGTATAGCACCACTCTCGAGGAGCATGCCCAACACTTGCGGCAAGTCCTCCAAGTACTTTGAGACAATGATCTCTTCCTCAAAATGGAGAAGTGTTTGTTTGCCCAGCAAGAAGTGGTGTTCCTTGGCCACAAGATTGCGGGTGGGATGATTATGATGGAGAACATCAAGGTGAAGGCCATACTCGAGTGGGAGCCTCCCACGAAAGTACCCGAGCTTCGCTCATTCCTTGGGCTGGTGAATTATTACCGCCGCTTCATCAAGGGCTATTCAGCCAAGGCGGCACCTTTGACCGACATGCTCAAGAAAAACAGAACGTGGCATTGGTCCGAAGAATGCCACCGAGCATTCGAAGAGTTGAAGAAGGCAATTTCAGAGGAACCAGTCCTTGCTCTTCCGGACCACACCAAACCTTTCGAAGTACAAACGGATGCATTAGATTTTGCCATAGGCGGAGTACTCATGCAAGAGAGCCACCCCATAGCGTTCGAGAGTCGAAAGCTAAATGACACGGAACGCCGCTACACAGTGCAAGAAAAAGAAATGACAGCCATCATCCATTGCTTACGGGCATGGCGACATTACTTGCTCGGCTCACACTTCACAATCATGACGGACAACATAGCCACAAGCTATTTTCAGACACAAAAGAAGTTGAGTCCGAAGGCGTGGCGGATTTCATGCGGAATTCGACTATCGGCTTGAATACAAACCGGGCAAAGCCAATGTTGTTGCGGATGCTCTAAGCCGCAAGGCAGAATTGGCGACACTTAGCACGAGCCAACCAAAGTCCGACCTGGTCTCACGCATCAAGGAAGGCCTCCAACAAGATCCGCTAGCAAAGGACTTGCTGGAGAAGGTGCTCGAAGGCAAGACAAGGCGCTTTTGGCAAGAGGAAGGCATCCTCCTCACCAAGGGAGATCATTGTTTGTGCGGTGGAAACTCATGGAAGGAAGTTATCAAGGAGTGCCACGACTCCAAGTGGGCTGGTCACCCCGGCATTGAGCGCACCACCGCACTAGTCCAAGCCTCGTATTTTTTGCCGCACATGAGAGATGACATTAAGGCATATGTGCGAACTTGTTTGGTGTGCCAATAAGACAAGGTAGATCACCAACTCCCAGCAGGATTATTGGAGCCGTTGCCGCGTGCAACAAGGCCATGGGAAGGTGTCTCCATGGACTTCATCACAACATTGCCCAAATCCGAAGGATGCGGTAGCATTATGGTTGTTGTCGACCGCTACAGCAAGTATACAACCTTCATTGCCGCACCACCGATCAGAAAGCCGACGGGCGGCCGCCTCTTCGTCAAACACATTGTGAAGCTGTGGGGAGTTCCGAAGAGCATTGTGAGCGACCGATACCCTCGATTCACTGGAAAATTCTGGACTGAGCTCTTCAAGATGTTGGGGACTGATCTCAAGTTCTCGACAAGCTTCCACCCACAAACGGATGGGCAGACCGAGCGCATAAATGGACTCCTTGAGATGTACTTGAGGCATTATGTGAGCGCTCATCAGCGAGATTGGGCGAAGCTTCTTGACATCGCCCAATTTTCTTATAACTGCAAAGAAGTGAGGCTACCGGCAAGAGTCCCTTCAAAATCATCATGGGATTTCAGCCTATGACCCCCAACGCCATAGCCTCCACTTATGGTGGGAAAAGCCCCGCGGCACACAAGCTTGCCCGCGAATGGCACGAAGAAGCGGACATCACGCGAGCCTACTTCGACATAGCCGCGAGGAAGATGAAAAAGTGGGCGGACACTAAAAGACGGCATGTTGAGTACAAGGAAGGTGATCAAGTCATGATCAAGCTCATTCCCCAACAATACAAGTCAGTGCGGAAAGTGCACAAGGGGTTAATGAGACGATACGAGGGACCCTTCCGAGTTGTGCAACGTGTGGGCAACGTCTCATACCAACTACAACTTCCACCAAGACTCAAGATCCATCCGGTCTTCCATGTGAGTCTTCTCAAGCCATATCACGGAGATGTGGGAGACCCAAGTCGCGGAGAATCAAGCCGCGCGCCGACTGCCGTTGTCACCGCATTCGACAAAGATGTGGACTACATCATCGTAGATCGCGTGATGCGGAAGAGAGGCGTGCCGCGAATTAGCGAGTACTTGGTGAAGTGGAAAAACCTCCCCGAAAGCGAAGCCACTTGGGAACGCGAAGATGAGTTGTGGCAGTTCGCGGAGCACATCCAGAAATACAAGCACGAAAGCGCGACGAGGACGCCGCGAGCTTAAGTGGGGGAGGATGTTGCGGCCCGCCCAAATCAAGAGCCCAATTCCAGGCCATGAGCCCAACACAAAGTCAAGAGTGCTAGCTTGGCCCAATTCCGGAAGCTTCTAGGCAACTCTAGCACATGTGAGTTGTAAATATATGAGTTGTAAACAACTAGCGATGAGCTGTCAACCACTAGTTAGAATACTCTAGAATCTCTAGAGCTTGGCAAGCCTTTCCTATAAATAGAGGATGGCATTAGGCATTTAAGCATCCAAGCATTGAGCAAAGAACTCAAGCATTGTAAAGCTCTCTCTTGTAATCTTCTCTTTGTGAGTAATAGAAGTTTCTCATTTGGCTCCATTGCTCTCTTCTCTCTAGCTTCCGCAAACCTCTCAAGGTTTTAATGGTGTCCAAGGCTAAGAACTTTCTAAGACTAGTTGTCAAGTCACGATTCGCTTGAAAATATTCATCCCGTGACAATAAGCTTGGATTTTGTGGCTACCGATCGAAGAGGAGACTTTTTTTCATATATTTAATTCCACGCGGTTTATCAATGAAACTTGTCAATAGCAGTCGTAGCTTCCTATAAGAAGTAGCACGTCTTTAGCTATTTTATTTTGAAAGTTTCCGTTCCGAGCATTAATAACATAAGGTAACTTGTGTCTTATAGAGGACACCTTGGCACCTTGTATTTATGATGGATTCTATTCTTTGTTTCTTCTTTATTTTATTTTATTTTATTTTCAAACGAGTAGTCGAGTATGTATGACTTTGCTGAGCAAAACGCAGTCAAGATAGAGTGATATGCCCGGGAATTCTTACTTCTCGCCGATGTTGGTAACGTGGCAGAGTTCAGACTCGTGGGAATTTTGCTGCATCGGGCTACGCCCAATAAATCTCAATACGTGGTTCAGTTTTTAGCTTACATCTACGGGCGGAGACAGAAAAAAAATATTTTACTAGTAAAAAGTAATTATAAATATTATAATATTTTAACTCACTACTTAAAATCTCAATATACCCAAACTCTCAACTCACTAGACTCTTAAAATTACTCTCTAAATAAGGAAGAATAACTAAAAATTTTGGATGTAGAAATGAGAAGTAGCTTTCTCGCCAAAATTTAGTTACTGTTTATTTAATATTTTATTATTATTCAATATTTTTTCTTCTCCTTCGACCCGACAACTTTTTTTCTTCTTATCCTTTTTTTTCTTCGGTTCCATTCTTCTTCAACATCGGCAGGCCCACCTTTTAGAAGATGGTGCCCGCATGTTTTTGCCTTTTTTAGCAACTATAAGCTTGGATTTTGTGGCTACCGATCGAAGAGGAGACTTTTTTTCATATATTTAATTCCACGCGGTTTATCAATGAAATTGGTGCATGGCAGTCGTAGCTGTGAAATGGCAGAACACCACATTGATGCATACTATAAGGTATAAGCTTGGATTTTGTGGCTACCGATTGAAGAGGATTTTTTTTTTCTATACATTTTATTCCACGCGGTTTATCAATGAAACTTGTCAATAGCAGTCGTAGCTTCCTATAAGAAGTAGCACGTCTTTAGCTATTTTATTTTGAAAGTTTCCGTTCCGAGCATTAATAACATAAGTTAACTTGTGTCTTATAGAGGACACCTTGGCACCTTGTATTTATGATGGATTCTATTCTTTTTTTTCTTCTTTATTTTATTTTATTTTATTTTCAAACGAGTAGTCGAGTATGTATGACTTTGCTGAGCAAAACGCAGTCAAGATAGAGTGATATGCCCGGGAATTCTTACTTCTCGCCGATGTTGGTAACGTGGCAGAGTTCAGACTCGTGGGAATTTTGCTGCATCGGGCTACTCCCAATAAATCCAACATGTGAATCCCATCACATTCATTGCCTGAACGTTTCAGCAAATACAAGGTGTAAGATCAGCTGACTTTGACTTCAGTAGTCATTTTTGTAATTCTGCAGATGAGTTATGTTGGTTTAAAAATAGTTTTACCGTGGAAATATTTGGATAGTAAACCTCATACAATATATAGAATTATTATAATCTAAAAATTATATTTTTATTTTTTTGTAAAAGAAATTTAGATTTTCAAATCGTGATTTGTCACCACTAGTCCTATTAAATCACGATCCTACACAAGCAATCTTCTAAGTTATTACTTAAGTTTAATATGCACTTGACATGTGGATGTCTTTGTTATTACTATAAGAAACTAGCAAGATTTCTTACAAAGTTGGAGAGAAAGATCTTCTTTTTCTCCTTTCTATATATTATGGTCTCTATCCTTTTTTTCTGTGAAAGAATGAACCCTTTCTATATCTACTGGTGGAAATCCTAGGTTCCTTATTGATATCTTTTTTAATTCTATTAAATCAAATTTAAATTAAATTAAAAAAATAAAACCAGAAGTGGCATCTCACTTATACTTGCTATAGGGGCCCACCTTGTAAAATAACACAAGACCTCTCATACGCAAGCATATTAAATAGTCTCCCACCAAATAATATATTTAGACTTTTAACCCAAAATAACTAGTTATCTTACTTATCAATCCAATGGTGATATAGTTAATCAAATGAGCTAATCGAGGGATTATATGGTTACATACAATAGTGGCTACTATAATTAGACTTGTAATTAAATTATCTCAATTATTTAATTCCAAATTTATTCTACTAAAAGATTAGAACTGGCCTCCATAATTGCATGCTATCTAAGATAGTGTTCTCAAATAATAATTCGACCAATGTCATATTGATTTCTTTACTGAATAATCATTTGTACCACATCGCTAGTTAAATTGATATCTCAACTGTTTAATCAATTTAGTTACATTTTATTCTTTAACACTTATTGGTTTTCTCTAATGATCATTTTCAATATACTAATTATGTTGACACACTCTAGCCAAATAATTCTGTGACAAGTATCAAAAACCTGTCAAAAGATGTGCTGTACAAATTTTATATTGTTAATTGATAATCTCACTACTTATAATTGGTTCACCCAAGATATTAGATAATTTCAACTACAAATGTATGTTCGCCCATTGGTAACTAAAAAAGAAATGACATTCACAAACGTGAAACTATTATTAACTCAAGGTTGAAATTGCAATAAAATCAATGCCTATGAGATTTAATAAGTCTGACAATCATTTTAAAGTTAATTAAATTTCATATGTGATTCGATTAAATATAATTAAACTACATCAGTAAATTCATACATGATTAAGATAAATCATTTAATGAATGTACTACAATCAAATATAAATAAAGCGTTAACTCTATTTATCAACTGCGCACTTAATTTATTTAATTATAACTTGTATTTATGTTTTCTGTGAATCTACATGATAATCACATAACATACATATAATATGATTAAATGGACCTTATTCAAAACATTTATGCAATTAAGATATCTGAAAATATCTGAAAATATTTTATTAATAAATAAATAAATAAATCAATATGCTTTAAAGAGCACATAATTCCAACGAGTTACTCATCAACTGCCGAGCCTGGTATCATGGAAGACTTGGCTCTCTCTATATCTAATAGATATATCCCACTTGTAAACTCACACAGCGAATGTTTGCATAATTTGACATTGTATTATAGTAGACAACATGATCAACCCTAAAATTTACATTTACAAATTTACTCACTAGTATATAATAAAATTTTATAAATTAAACATTATTTTTTATTTTTTATTTTTCTGATTGACACTTCATCACTGACTATTTACTATAGCCAATTTACTTTAGTTATGTTTTTTTAACTTTTCATCTCTTGTTGGTTCGATGGCAAAAAGCCAATTGTACATGTAATCTTATCTTACGTCTTTGTAATCGAGTCATAATTGTAAATGTCAATTCATTGTACATATATGTTGAATAACATTCTGGATGCAAATTCTCAGTTTTTTATTCAATAATGACAATTGGGGGAGTGCTAGGTGCAATATTAAGTTGACAAATAGCTGATATTTTTGGTACGAGAAAGGTGAGTTTCTCTTAATCTTAGTCTAAAATTTAAAGTTCCTTTATTTTTTTCGGTCTCAATTAACTTGTAAAATCCTGAAACAGGCAATGTGGCTCTCTGATTTATTTGCATCCTAGGCTGGCTTGCTATAGCGTTTGCCAAGGTTCCTTCTCCTGTTTTTCTTCCTTTCACAACCATTGTCAAATAATGGAGTTGCTTTCCTGCATAATAAAGTGACTGATTCATCATATCATATGCCTTTATTCTCAAGACAATACAACTTTCTGACATTTAAAATAACATCCCTTACTTTGAGTACGTTGCTTAGTCTATCTTACACAATTGTTACATGTTATGTAATAAGCAATCGTAATAATTTTTTTGGTTACTATGAAATAAAAGTTGGCTCAAAATGGGAACTTGGGTCATTGGGCCTCTAAATATTTTGACCAAATCCAACCTCTTGGGCCAACTTACAGGTGTGGGTGTGGATCCCTTCAATTTCCCTCGACCATACATTTTACTAAATACCAACCCTAGGTCTGCTGACTTTTCTCTGACTTTTTTCCATTATCTTGAGATGACATGCCTTTCGTTTTCCTTTATGATGAGCATCAAGATTAATCTATGCTTAGATTAATTCCTGTAATTAGAAATTTTTTCAATAACTAATCCCTTTATTACTTAAGCAATGAATTAAGTTTGAAAAGAAAAGCACTGATCAGTATTACATTAGTTACGGATGTATGTGAGAATTATATAAATATTATCACAATCTATGAAATATTTACTGGTTGTTTGTTTCCTTAGAATTTTTTTTTTTTTTTTGTGATTAATAAATTCTCACGCATTATCACAAGAATGATAAAAGCGAATGGTGCTCAAATATACTATTATTACATGCAACTATTAATATTACATGGTTGTCTAAAAGATAAAGAGCTGACAGGTGGATCAAGCAGCCAATGGAGAGACATTGTGTCGAAGAAGGATTACTATCAAAGCCAGAAACCAATGGTACCACCAGTTAGTGAATCTACCTCACAATGTCATAACAGGAAATGGTAATAAATTTTTGTTATTAATCAAAATGATTTCATCACTACATTTTTCAAATGGTTTATTACCCATCAAAGACAAGACAGGCATTTATAGATTCATAAAACAATCAAACCGTTCGAGAAATGCAATGAAAAATTTACAAAGTGGAAAAAAGTGCAACAGATTTTAATAAGTGCTTTTTCAGATGATCTATACAAAGAGTTGATCAGGTGCGTGCCATTGCTCTCTCTTAACACATGGCAAGCTCTCAAATAACGAGTTTTGGATCCCACAAAATAGCTCCGTAATAGAGCGCTTGTCACATGCACCTTGGAGAGTGATTGGGAGCAATTTGAAACCTCACATTGTTTATTCTTATTAATAAATCTAAAGATTGACATTCATTATTCATACTTCAAATGAATTCTTACATAAAAATCTGAAATAAAGTTTCCGAAGAAAAGTCTCTAATCGAAAATAAAAAGTTTAGCCAAACTTAATCTTTAAAGCAACTCCAAAGATCCAGTAGAAAAGAAAAATCTTCATCTACGTACCCAAGTCAAATCTCTAATCAATTTGTAAAATATTGGAGACGACGGTGAGCTGTCAACTCGATAAACAAATCCATGCACAATATTTGAAAACCTTTTGTCATAAAACCTTTAAACATTTTATAACAACTCATAATAACATCTTCATTTAGCATAAAGGGTGATTTATGTAAAAGTATTAAAAAATATTAAAACATTCATAAAAACATTAAAACGTAAACATTTGGTAGCTCATGCCTCCTAGTCATCATCATTCATCATTCATCATTCAGGGTACTTTACCCCGTATTAGTCCTTGTTCAGGGTACTATATCCCGCATTATTCATAACATCCTTGTGCACAAGATCATCATCATACCAGTAAGCTGGCTATAACATTTCATAACATCATAACATTTGCATTGTATACATTACTACGGACTATGAGCTAAAACATTTTTTAATCCACCTTACATCCTTTCATAAATAGCATTTAAAGTCTTCTAAAACGTTTAAGAACCTTTCTTTGATCATTTAATTCTTGTAGAAAAATCTTTAAGGAAACATTTTGTTTAAGAAAACTAATTTCTTAAGAAAATTCACTTTAAAAGACATTTATATAAATTCATTTAAAAGTTTTTTTATTTTACAAAATTCATTTAAATATTTTAGAAATCAATTTTGTAAAAATTTCCATTTAGACATAATTCTTATAAATAAATTACATTTGTTATAAAGCATATCATGCATGAATCTACTTATCTCGATCTGCAGCATCAACTCAATACCTCAAGAACAAACCAACGAGCTCACCCACGTCCTATAATCATCATAAAAATATCCTTATCAATATCATCTCTGACCTTAAACATAGTTTCAATCATCCTTAAATCATAGACATTTATACTAGCTCAAAATTTATAGATATTCTAGACTTAAACATGAGTATCCTACACATGCTGATTTTTTATAACCTATACACATGTCGGAAAACCATGAAAATTTACAGAGGTATTGTGAACATACATAGCATTGCATACAAAATAAGCACAAGTGAAAATCAAGTCAGAATATTGATCTTTCACCAATGTAACAAAATTGTCCAGCATTGACCAAGGCAGACATTTACTAATTAGGAAATTCATAAAATATTCTCTAGTACTCGAAATAAGCCATTTCTTTTTTTCTTTTTGAATTACAGTAGACACATCCAGAAAGCATGTCATTAAAATTCATGATTTTTGGACGCCTAAAACTATTTTAAAAACATTTTATTTCCAAGAACATCTAACATGTCCAGAAAATTTCAGATTTGAAAATAGAATTTCAAAAATTTATATCTTTTATTTTACATGCCCAAAAATCGTGATTCCAGATTTTAAAGATAGAGGAAAGATTGAATTTCATTATAAAATCCTAACATGGCATGTAATATTCATAAATAAGCCTAAACTGTTACACGTTTTAGATTTTGCAATTCTGGAAAATAGTTCCAGATCTACAGCAACCGCATCTTATGATTTTTAATAATTTAACCATAAAGAATAAAACTACAAAATTAAATATGCAAGACATAGATCTGTTGATACAAAAATCGCCATAATTTTTAAGGATGTGTAACTTGACGGAAAAATTTCCAGAAGTGAGAACCGCCGCTGAAAATCAGAATTTTCTAGCACCAGTAACCCAACTTCGAAAAACCATAACAATTTGCATACTCATAAGATTTCTGAGTATGCAACACGTAAACTATCAATGGAAAGCTTAGGATGTCTAGTTTCATATTATGTAAGCGTATTCACGTGATTCTAAATAAAGGAAACGATTTCAAGCAGAGAATATAGACTGTTCATATCATCACAATATTACAATTACACATATATTACCCAAATCATACCACAAGTAATTAAACGCAAACAACTAATAAAAATAAATCATATAAGTCAAAGAAGTACTTAATACACAGCTGATATTTGTTGGGTTAGACCCGACACACGCCACCCATAAGGACCTGACCTGACCCGACAACAGCAATATAACCCAGACCGATATCATGATTTCATTCACTCTAGCGGCCAAGGGAGGTACAGATCGGAAGCTTGAACTGAGCCGGTCATTTATTTGGTGTCAACACTACCATAAAAAAATTGGAAGACAACAGATCGAGCTTGGAATCAATGGAAACCATCTCTCACTTTGGCCTGATCTTGATGGCTTTTAGCAACGCCACCACCCAGATTTGGTTCTCTGCAATCCTTTTTGCATTTTCTGACTAACTTTAAGGCCCAAACTAGCTAGTTACGCCGCCGATCTTGATTATCTTGTATGGCTACTCAAAATCACACCACCAACCCAACCTTCACAAACCGAGGCAACAACATTAACCCCAAGCCTTCGTATGCTTATGCACTTAACCCGGTCACCGCTCTCAATCCCAATGCCACTCCAAGACCATAAAAGTCTTTCGTTGATGCTGTGACTAGTTCGACTACTTCATCAATTCCTGTGAAATCGGTTCAGTTGCACAAAGGTTAACCAGCTGTCCATTTCTCTACTGTGGAAATTCAAGAGATGGCTTTATTGTTTGAACTGGCACAAATTTTCTTTTAGTCATCCTCCCTTGGATGTTATTAGAAAATTTTTTATTTCTTTGGGACTGAAAGAAAATTCTCAGATTTTCTTACTTGATAATAGATATATTTTGATTAAATTAGAAATGGAGGAAGATTATTCTCGGATATGGTTAGAAAAGTTGGTATGTTAATGGTACAGTGATGCGAATTTTTAAGTGGTCTACTAATTTTTGTTGCTCGATGGAATCCCCCATTGTCCTTGTTTGGGTATCATTTCCTTATTTGCCTGTTCATTTTATTCATTGTAAACCTGTATTATTTTCTATTGCTTCTGCTGTTGGCACTCCTTTGCGAGTGGATCATGCTACGGCCTCAGTTAATAGGTCATCTATTGCCAGAGTATTAGTAGAGTACGATATTTCGTAGCCTTTGTTGCTGTGTGTTTGGATTGGTGAGGGCGATTCAGGTTTTTGGCAGGATATAATTTTTTAGCGGGTTTCGGATATTATGATTCATGTAAGCATTTGGGCCATTAGGCAAATGGTTGTTACATTGCGAACCTAATGCTTCGTAAACACCAAATTCAGGGTATAAGTCACAAAGCTAACACAAACAACTTGTATCTACAATAAATGTGCAACATAAGGTGGCTGCTTCTACCAAGTACGTAGTAGTTACTGATAATAAACCTAAGAGGCCTAATTCGCTTGGTTTAGCGCAGCAGCATGTTTCACAGGAAGACGTTCAACCTCTGAAGCCTGTTGGTACTGAGGATGCTTCCACGGATGTTAGGATTCATGTGTTTGATGTTAGAACTGATGAGATTGATTTAGTTAACCACGATCGACATAATATTGTTGATATTGATACTATGGCTTGTCCTAATATTGTTCAGGGGTCTATTAATGATATAAATAATATACAAATGGATTCTCATGTTTCTGATGTTCCACAGGCAGATATGATTAAAAAGAGTAACCACCATGGCTTATCTCGTTCAAATATAGATTTTAGCTCTGGGGAGGATAACGGTCGGTTTTTATCTGATCTTGATGATGGTCGCAACTCATCTTATTCTGATGCAGTGATTGATAGACTTGATGGCCAGCAGATTGCTAGATCTCCGAGAGATTTTTTTTATTATTATTAGTAGGAAGAATCGTAACATTAGAAGGCGTATGCCGCCTTCTAGATTTTTCCCTTCCCAATGATTAATTTTGTTATTTGGAATATCATGGGGATTTGTAAGGCCTCCGCAGTTCATAGATTACGAAGATTGATTCAGATGTATCGGTTATATTTAGTTTGTATTTTAGAGTCGTTTCTAAGTGCAGATAGAGTCGATTATACTAGGATTCGTTTGGGTATGGAGAGAGGCGTTTCTTCTTTGTCTGGGAAGATTTGGATATTCTAGTATTCTCCTTTTTCAGTTGAGGTAATTCAAGATACGGGTCAGGTGATTCATTGTCGAGTTAGTCATTCCTTTTTCCTTGAGCATATGTTGATTTCCTACGTATATGCTAGTTGTTCCATATCTAGACGAGAGGTTTTATGGGATGCTCTTGCTGCGTTTGCAAATACTTATAATAATCTATAAATGGTTTGAAGGGATTTTAATGTAGTGCAGTTGATGTTTGAGATTTCTGGTGGCCGCACTCAGCCTCAGGCTGCTGTAGATGCATTTAATCTGGCTTTATTGGATTGTAGCTTAGAGGATGTAGGTTTTGTTGGAAGTCCTTTTACTTGGACTAATGGGCATACTTGGAGTCGCTTGACAGAGTGGTGTGTAACTTTCTATGGTTTATATTATTTTCAGTATTCAAAGTTTCTCACCTGAATCGTACTGCTTCAGATCACTCTCCTTTATTATTGTCTTGCAATAAGGAAACAGCTAAAGGTCCATCTAGGTTTAAATTTCTTCATGCTTGGCTTAAACACCTCGATTGTTTGGATATTATCAGACAGTCTTGGTCTACTCCAGTATTGGGCCGTGGGATGCGAGCCTTTCAGCAGAAGCTTGTTGGCCTCAAGCTGAGTTTAAAAGCATAGAATAAGGATGTGTTTGGTAATGTTTTTCAGCGGGTTAAAGAGGCTGAGGAAAAGGTGACTCAGAAAGAGAGATAGTATGATTTGTCTTGTTCACCTAATGACAGAGTTATTTTTTTAGAGGCTAGAGCTCGACTGCAACATGCTTTGCTATGCGAGGAGAATTTTTTGAGGCAGCATTCTAGTGTTCGTTGGGTCCGAGAAGGGGATGCTAACACCTGATTTTTTCATGCGATGATTCAAAAGAAGTGTCAATTATTCCATGTTCATCGGATTCAGAATGCTTCTTTGGTATGGCTTTCTGAGTCTTCTGCAGTTGCTGATTCTACTGTAGAGTTCTTTCAGGACCTTTTAGCTGGAAGTGATGGCCAGTTTCAGCCGGATGATTTTAATTTATCCATTCTTTGGTTAAAGAAGGGGATAATGTACACCTATGTAGAATTCCTGACATTGAGGAGGTTCGTCAGGTGGTTTTCTCTATTAACACTGATAATGCTCCTGGGTCTAATAGTTTCTGTAGTAGATTTTATCAGTCGTGTTGGGATATAGTTGGAGTTGATTTTCATGCTACTGTTTTGGATTATTTCAGTGGATCTGCTATGCCTCTGGGATTTCAAAGCACTTTGTTGATTCTTTTACCCAAGAAAGATTCCCCTGCTACTTGGGCAGATTTTCGGCCTATTAGTCCATGTAATGTCATTAATAAGGTTTTGACTAAGCTGCTGGTTCTGCAACAATCCGATTTTCTTCTTCGTATCATATCTCCATCCCAGAGTGGCTTTGTCTCGGGTCGGGTGTTACATGATAATATATTTTTAGTCCAAGAGCTCATTCATGATATTAATCATCGTACTAGGGGTGGTAATATGGCTCTTAAGTTGGATATGGCAAAGGCTTAGGACTGAATGTCATGGTCTTTTATTCTTCAGATGCTCCGGTGCTTTGGGTTCTCTTATCATTAGATATCCTTGATCAAATGAGCAATTTATGGGCTATGGTTTTCAGTATTGGTTAATAGAGTCAGTCATAGTTTCTTTCGGTCACAGAGTGGCCTTCGACAAGGTGATCCCCTCTTGCCCCTCCTTTTTATCATTGCAGCTGAATTTTTATCTCGAGGTCGTAAACAATTATATTCTCAGTACCCCTCCCTGAGATAAACTACGACTACTTCTATATGTGTTTCCCATATAAGCTTTGCTGATGATATTATTATATTTGTGAATAGGTGTCGATCTAGTCTTCATCGTCTCATGGATTTTTTACATCATTATGAGGTTGTTTCAGGCCAAATGATCAATCAGTCGAAGAGTAGCTTTTATGTTGGGCGAAAAGCTTCAGTCTTACGTAAGACTATAGTTCAATATACTACTGGTTTTCAGTCGCGGCAGTTTTCATTTACTTATTTGGGTTGTCCAGTGTATATGAGTGGTATACATATTCAGCACTTTGATGATATGGTAAGTAAAATCAGGGGAAGGATCTCTGGGTAGGCCAATCAGCTACTATCATTTGGAGGTAAGCTTGTGCTCATTTGGCATGTGCTTTCTTCTATGACGCTGCATTTTTTTCATGTCCTTCAGCCACCTACTACAGTCATACAAACCCTTGAGTGGTTATTCACTAGATTTTTATGGAGTGACACGTATTCTCAACGATGCATTCATTGGTGAAGATTTGGCTGATACCTTTGAGATGAAACTGTGGTGGCGATTTCAGGATCAACATTCTCTTTGGGCTACTTTTATAAAATCTAAGTATTGTGGAGTTGAGCACCTAAGCATAGTTCAATTTCGTTATCCTGCCTCTCTTCTGTGGAGATGATTATGCTCTATTCGTATTGTTGAGCCTCATATTCGTTGGCTGGTTAGATCTGGGGATAGTAGTTTCTGGTATGACTGCTGGATTGACGATGTGCCTCTTTTCTATTTTAATCCTACAGCAACTTTTATGGCCCCGATGTCTTTCTTTTGGTGTGGTGTGGTGTGGTGTGGTTTGGGACAGGAGGAAGCTTTTATCAGTGCTGCCATCATCCATTGTTGATAAGATTTTGTTAGCATCTATTTCTGGCATTAAGTCGGATATACTCTGTTGGGCCTTATCTAGAGATGAAAATTTTTCTCTGAGGAGTAGTTAGGATTTTGTACGTGGGTCCCATAGCCAAAGTGAGGTTTATTTTTTAATTTGGCCACGACATATCCCTTCGCGGATATCTTTCTTCTTGTGGCGCTTGTTGCATGGTTTTTTGGCCACGGATGATGCCTTGTGCTTGAAGGGTTTTCACATAGTTTCCTGGTGTCATTGTATTCGAGATGTTGAGATTATCATATACTTATTTTTGGATTGCCCGACGGTTAGACTAATCTGGCGACGGTTTTATGCAATGTTTGGTCCTTCAATATTTTCCTTTTCTATCTCCCCATGCTTTGCTTAATCACTGGCGAAGGTGTTGCCGCTCTTCGAAACATATTCGAGTCATTCTCCCATGCTACATTCACTGGCATGTTTGGAAGGTTCGAAACAACATCAGGTTCTATCCTGCTACCTTTAATGTTGACGCTGTTATTTTTAGGGTGCTTATGGATATTACGTTGGTCAATAATGCTTTTGGTTTCAAGCCATTTCAATTAAGAGGTATTTTGGATACTCAGATTGGGGAGGGATTACGGATTATCATGCCTCCCAGTAAACCTCTTTGATTGATTTCTTGGAGGAAACTACTGCCGGGGGTAGTAAAATTGAGTGTGGATGGTTATTCTAGGGGTAATCCTGGTATGGCTGCTATTGGTGGTGTTTTGGGAAATCATCAAGGAATGGTGTTAGCTGCTTTTGGTTCTTTTTTGGGGCACCAACCTATTTTTTTTGCTGAGTTGACGGCTTTACTAGAAGGATTCACTATAAGAAAATAGGCAATAGATGACGGGAAATAACCGTCATAAAAGGTGGTGCATGACAGACAGTTCATTTGTCATCTATGTCACTGTAATACCCCAAAAATCACCCATGAAATCACAAAGGTAAAATTAGAATGAAACCTCACATCATTTATTCTTATTAATAAATCTCAAGATAGACAATCATTATTCATACTCCAACTAAAACCTTATATAAAACATATGAGATAAAGTCTCCAAAAAAACAAAAGTCTTTGATCCAAAATAAAAGTCTAGCCAAATTTAATCTTTAAAGCAACTCCAAAGATCCACCAAGAAAATTCTCCATCTAAGAACCCAAGCCACATCTTTAATCAATATACAAAATATTGGAGACGGGGAGTGAGCCGTCAACTCGGTAAGCAAATCCATGCACAATATTTGAAAACCTTTGTCATTATACCTTTAAACATTTTATAACATCTTCATTTGGCATAAGGGGTGGATTCATGTAAAAGTATTAAAAACATTAAAATATTCATAAAAATATTAAAAAATAAATATTTGGTAGCTCATGTCTTGTAGTCATCATCATTCATCATTCAGGGTACTATACCCTGCATTATTTATCGTTCAGGGTACTATACCCCGCATTGTTCATAATATCCTTGTGCACAAGATTATCATGATACTAGCAAGCTGGCCATAACATTACATAACATCATAACATTTGCATCATATTCATTACTACGGACCATGAACCAAAACATTTTTTAATCCATTATACATCTTTTCATAAATAACATTTAAAGTCATCTAAAACATTTAAAGAACCTTTCTTTGATCATTTAATTCTTTTAGAAAATTTTCTAAGAAAATATTTTGTTTGAGAAAATTAATTTCTTAAGAAAAATTTACTTTAAAACACATTTATATAAATTCATTTAAAAGTTTTTTTATTTTACAAAATTTATTTAAATATTTTAGAAAGCAGTTTTGTAAAAATTTCCATTTAAACATAATTCTTATGATGTAAAGTGCATTTTTTATAAAGCACATCATGCCTGAATCTACTTACCTGGATCCATAGCAATAAATTCAATACTTCAAGAACAACCAACGAGCTCACCCACGTCCTATAATCATCATAAAATATTCTTATCAATATCATTTCTAACCTTAAACATAATCCCAATCATCCTTAAATCATAGGCATTTAAATCAGCTTAATACTTTTACATATTCTAGACATATCATATATTTATAAGTGTCCTTCACATACTGATTTTTAATAACCTATACACATGTCAGAAAATCATGAAAATTTACAAAAGTACTGTGAACATGCATAACATTGCGTACAAAATTTCACAAAAATCACCACAAGTGAAAATCAAGTCAGAATATTGTCCTATCTCCAAAGTAACAAAATTGGCCTGCATTGACCAAAACAGACTTTTACCATTTTGGAAATTCATGAAATATTCTTTAATACTCAAAATAACATGTTTTTTTTTTCTAATTACAGAAGACACATTCAGAAAGCATATAATTAAATTCATAATTTTTGGACATCTGAAACTATTTTAAAAGCGTTTTATTTCCAAGAACATCTAATCTGTCCAGAAAATTCCAGATTTGAAAATAGAATTTCAAAAATTCATATCTTTTATTTTTACATGCCTAAAAATCACGATTCTAGTTTTTAAAGATAGAGGAAAGATTGAAATTTCATTATAAAATCCTAACATGGCATGTTATATTCATAAATTAGCCCAACTGTTACTCGTTTTAGCTTCTATAATTTTGAAAAACAGTTTCTAGATTTACAGCAACCACATGTTACGATTTTTAACAATTTAACCATAAAGAATAAAACTACGAAATTAAACATGAAGGCATATGAGACATAGATGTGTTGATATAAAAATTGCCATAATTTTTAAGGATGTGCAACCTTACAGAAAAATTTCTAGAAGTGAGAACCGCTGCTGAAAATCGGAATTTTCCAGCACTAGTAATCCAACTTCGAAAAACCATAACAATTTGCATACTCAAGGGATTTCAACACAAAACCTATCAATGGAAACCATAGGATGTCTAGTTTCGTGATATGTAAACATTTCAGATAATTCTAAAAAAAGAAAATGGTTTCAAGCAAGGAATACAGACTATTCATATCATCACAACATTACAAACACACATATATTACATAAATCATACCACAAGAAATTAAACGCAAACAACTAATAAAAATAAATCACATAAGTCAAAGAAATATTTTTAATACCTTAAGGCAAACACCAAACAAAGAAGTTTTAAAATTTTCTTTTTCTTCTTCAAAGGCTTATGTTTCTTTCTTCTCTTTTTCTAAGGTTTATAACAACGTAGAAAATAAAAGACGGCATTCTCTTAAAAAGATGGTTTCATCTTAAATACTAGGTAATTAATAAATTTTTTTTTTTAAGTAAGAAACATGATTTTTTTAAGAAAATTCTTTTTTTAAAATAAAAACTAATAACTTACGTAACTTATTTTAAACAATTTCAAAAATTTCACTCACACACAAACACTCAATAATAACTATTCTACTCAATTTAATAAGTGTAAAAGAGGAAAAATAAATAAATAAATAAAGTGGGCGTTACAGTCACTATCATTAATTTATGACATAATATTTTCCATCATGAATTCTTAATGAGAAAAAAATAATTAAATCAAATTTGAATTTATTTAAATTTTCGCTTTATTTTTTAAAATTTTTGGCGGGAAATTAAATTGTCATTTGTAAATTTATTATTCAATTTTGGTGGAAAATTTTTTATAACAGACTTTATGATGTGTATTTCCCGTCATCAAGTTAATTTCTTTAAAAAAATTATATTGTGATTATAATTTACTTGTGAATTCCTGTTTACAAATTTAATTAATTAATAAAAATGAATATTGTCCAAAAAATAAAAAATAATATTAATTAACATCCATTCAATCCAACAAATTAATTTCAAAATAAATACATCTAGTATTCAATGTCATTACCATCAATACATAATAAAACATCCCAAATTGAAAAAAAGAATGTCAAAATATAAAATAATAGTTAAATTCCAATTGAACTTCAAGAAAAGTAATTCAAATTCCAGCCATTGAGCCAAGTTCCCCAACAAAACTTCCAAAGATTAATGGAAATATTCCAACAGCAAGACTTCCAGCAGCAATACATTGAATAATCTGAAAACTTATTACATTGTTTAGAACTACAACGCTAAAACATAAAAGCCAAATAACTATATTAAACTCATAAAAAGCACAGGAGAAACTGAAAGTATCAGTCAATTTTAAGGCAACCAATTTGACAATTTCAATAACTATATAGTTTTCGTCATCTTGATTCGCACATCTTACATGGTAGTAAAACTTGAGGATTCTCCACTACAGAAACTGACAAAAGAATAGACTCAAATGAATTTACAATGGAGATTTAAAGAAGTTTGAAGGTTAAACAGACGATGCATTCCATTGGATCCAACGATTTTATAAGGAGAACAAAGCATTTTAAACATCTAGTACCACCATTAAGTTTAGGATATTATGAAATGAATTAAATGATGACAAGAAATATATCAATAGAGAAAAGAAGTGAAATAATTAAAGTAACAAAAACAGCAAAGTGGACCTTAAAGGAAATAATATATGACAACATCAATTAAAGGTTGTACACATTATATGCAAGCCAAGTGGAAGTGTAGGTAGTAAAACTTTCTAATAATAGAAATTCAAACCAAATGATTTTTCATAAACTAAATCAAAAATACTAGTCAAGGCAGTCAATTCAGGAGTGAGAAGATTACGGAGGGCATAATATCCAACAAGATATACATGCATTGACGAATCATAAGGAAGAACTTTACCTAGACAGCGGACTTTGACAAAATGCCCTGGCTCTCTAATATAGAGTCAACATATAAGCTTGAACCAGAGCAGGTGGCACAAAAGACTGCACCTTGTGCTTTGCATTCAGTACACCTAGGATTATCTCCAATTACCTTTTCAGACAGTGGTACACCAATTGGCTTCTTTATTCTTTCCTCTGGTATAGGCTTATAGTAACAAAATAGGGATTCAAGACTGCTTCTTCATCTGTGCTAATTTCCAGTTGAACTTGACTCAGACTACAATAAAAGTATGTTTTAAGATGTGTTACTACAACCAAATTATTTTAAAGAAGAATATATCTGAAGCCAAAGAAAAGGCATAAACTACTTCAATCTATTCCATCATGCAAAAATAAGACCACCACAACAATGAGAAGCAAATGCGGTCACAAGAATAAGCAAGCAATTACATCCCGAGCAAATAAATCAGGCAACTGGGAAATCATACTTAAGAAAGCCTCTCATATTTTGTTCACAAAACTTTCCAATTAGAAGATTAAAAAAAAAAAGTAGTTAACACTCTAACATGGACCCCTTCATCCAACCCATACAAGGGGAAAGAGGAAACAATAAAAAGAAACAAACAAATTAATAAAACATCTGCCTATCACTAGTAAAGTATTAATAAAGAACTCAACCAGCTTGCCTTTATAAAGGTACTAGATGGCTTGCTAATCACGTTAATGTGGCTCTAAATTAAATTTTCAGAATATGCTTTTATCCTAAACAACACATAATTAGTACATCATCAATGTAATTAATGTTAACGGAACTCAAAACATAAAATTAGCAGAACAAGAACTTTAAGATCAGAGTACACAACATTTCATAAAATCAATAAATTTGTTTTTAAAATAATAAATAAACGGATAGTAAATAATATATTTGCAGTTTATAAATGAGTAAATTGAATTTGAAAAAAATAAATTAGAAAATTAAAAGTGAATAAAAGAGAAGTGACAGACTCCACCACGAGCAGAGGGTGAAACAGAGCCATTGAGAGAGACGGCATAGTTTATTCTACTGGAGCCACAAACGCTGAATTGAAACCCATAACCAACCTTACAACTATTAAAATTTGCTTTGAGAATGCTTTAATTTCTTTTCTATCTCTTAAAATTTGCTTTAATTTCCACAAGGTTTATCTTGCCTTTTTTGTTACTATCCATCATCTCAAATGCCTCCTTTAAGCCAGCCACTTCCTCCACAGACAAGGACTCAGCCACAACCTGCAGATATAAATTCCCAGTAAGCTTTCATCTCATTTACAGAAAAGCAGCAAATAATGTAGAAGAATTAAAATTATTACATGTAAAGCTCTTTTTTTAAGCTTGTTCATTACAGAAAATTATTTAAGCCTCGCTTTCATGGGATCACCTAGTGAAACATTTGGAGCCTTTTTGGCATTTTGTAACCAAGGATGCTCTGCATGCACGAGGACAAACTGTTACTTGATTAAACTTCAATGTGTATATAACCCATTGAATTAACATTATTGAACATTACCTAGAACTTCCTCAGTGTAAGCCTCTACAGCAATGCCAAAAACGAAACACAGAAAAGACCAGAAACCAACCTGAACAACTTCAACAATGGTCTTCATAACTGCAGCAACAGCTCGCTCAGTGTAATGCCCTCTGGCGATGATCCTATCAAACAACTCTCCTCCCTCACATAACTCCATCACAATGTGCACAGCACTATCATCCTCATAACTGTCCTTCAATGACACAATATTCGGATGTTTAGGTAAACGCTTCAGTGAAGGATTCATCAATGGAGTCAGGAGGCTGCAGCCTAGATTTATACGGCAAAGGTGAACAAGTTCAGGTGCAGGCAGCAAAGACGTAATGCGACGACGGTGTTCTGCAAGCATCTACTGTAAAGCTCCGATGGTGGATTGCCGACAGAATTAAGAAGCAGTAGCGAGCTACCGACGAGATCGAAAATACGCATCTGGAAAGTAAAATAAATTGAACAAAGCTTGAAAATTTGAACAAACGCCAAAAAATTTGAACAATTTTTACAAAACAAGAATCATCAAAACCTAACTCTAGCAAAGCTTGAAAATTAAAAACCAAAACAAGCAAGAACATCGAAATCACACAAGCAAACCCTAAATAGCGCGAACAAATCAAAGCTTGAAATTATGAAAACACAATCGAAGTCACGACATAATGAATTCACATAAGCGACGAGAAACAACATGCAAACGAGAAATTGGACCTGAGGAGTGGCTAAGAGGTCACTATTGAAGAAGCGCTTGCTGCACCAGTGCTTGTTGTGTTGTTGACGCTGCTTCAACCTCTGGTACTGCATTTTTCTTCAGAATCGAAGGATTTGTAAACTGTTTGGTTCCTGAGAAAATTTCATTAAGGTTTCTCGAGAAAATGAAAGGAAAAAAACAAAGAAAATGAGAGAGTGATGGGAAAAAAAAGGAAGAAGTACCCAAAATGGTACAGTTTTGCTAGTATTTTTTTTAAATTATTAAAATGTACCTTTTGTTTTTTAAATAAAATAATATATAAAATTTGGGTCAAATATGGTCAAAGTAATTTTTTTATCACAATTTTTTGATAAATTAAATTTATATCATGATTTTATCATAAGTTCATGATAAACGATAATCCTATCCTAAAGCTATTATAAATTTATGATAGAAAATATATTTATCACAAGACCATCATTAATTTATGATAGATTGAAAATTATGTCACAACTCTATCATAATTTTATGATATACTCAGAATCATTATAAAGCGTATCTATTAAGCTTTCAGGTGGTTAGACTAATCTTGAGATGGAATTCAATTCGGCCACTATGGTTTCTTGGGCTACTTCAAACAAATTTGTACAGTGGAATTTTGCTTACCTTCTTGGTCAAGTTCGAGCTTTGGCTTCTAACCCATCTATTATTATCAGGCATATTTTTCGAGAAGCTACATCTGCGGTTAATTTTATAGCCAACTGAGCTTGTACTCATCAGACTCGTCAGCGATTTTTCAATCCTAGAGAACTTCCACCTGGCTTATCTGGCATCCTTCATTTGGACACCCTTGAAACGCCTTATAGTCGACATTAATCACTCGACTATTTGTACCTTGATCGCTAAAATATTTACTTCTCTTGGGAGATTTTGGTTTATGTCCCCCTCCTTATGTTCATTCATTAGTTGATTTATTCTACAGGTAGGGGTATGACCTAACCTCCCACCATTTGGTTGGTTTTTAATTAAAAAAAAAGGCAAAAAAATACTTAATACCTTAAGGCAAACACCAAACAAAGAAGTTATAAAACTCTCTTTTTCTTCTCCAAGAACTTATGTTTCTTTCTCTTTTTTTTTTTTTCAGTGTTTGTAACGACGTAAAAAACAAAAGGCGGCTTCCTTTTAAATACTTGATAATTAATAAATATTTTTTTAAATAAAAACTAATAACCTACGTGACTTATTAAAAATAATTGATAAATTTTGCTCACATACAAACACTTAATAATAACTATCCTCCCCAAATTAATAAGGGTAAAAGAGGAAACAAAAAAAAAGTGGGCGTTACACATATCTATACACATACATATACATATATCGGCTAGTCAGCTAGAGGGCGCGGGAAAATTAAAATGCACATATGGGTGTTGTAAGAACCTTATTTAGGACTCCTATTTTTTTGATAGAGGACCGAATGTAATCTAGAGAAAATGTAAGAAACTAATTATTAAATTATGCTCTATCTATTCTGATGGCTATTTCTGTTAGTAAATTGAGCTTTCTCCTAAGATCACTCCAAACAATTTGTCAATCAACAAATTAATAGAAAAAATTAAATAGAGATTGCAATAATCATACAATATAAGATTTACGTGAAAAACTCTAAATCTGGAGAAGAATTATGGCGATTGCCACAAGACAACCAGAGAAAAATATTCACTATGTAGAAATTATTAAAACTACACTCTCAGAAATAATTTTTTCTTACCTAAGCCCCAAATACACCCAAACTCTCAATTTAAGAGTAATCATATTCAACTCTCAAATTCTCTCTAAATTCAAGAGGAAATGAATTCCTTGGGATAATAAAACTTGTGAAAATCCCTTCTATTTATAACCAAATGGATAGCACTGTTCAAATTATATTACTTTTCATGACGCGTCACTATTCATGCCGCGTGGTCAAGCCACATCACTATTCACCACGTGGTTAAATCGTCTTACTGTTCACAAATTTTTTTTTTTTTTAATTTCGACAAGATCTGATGCATATATTATATATAAAAGGGATTATTGATGTTGAGGACAGAAGCCCCATTGGAATATTTTCATTTCCAAAAACCGGAAGAGCCTGGTTCTAGCTGTAGCTAACCGGCAAAAAGACAAAAACTGTCATACAATGGAGTTGTTTTCCTCCTCTGATTTGTCATGCATACACATTTATTCATAATACCCATACTCTTTGTTCCTGAGTTGGTGAATCTACCTATAACAGGAAACGTTAACAAGCTTTTGTTGTAAATTGAAATGATTTCATCATTACATTTTTCAAATTGTTTTGGTACACATCAAAGGTAAGAGGCAAGCATTTATAAATTTAAAAAACAATCAAACCATTTGAGAAATATAACGAAAAATCTAAAAAGTTGAATAAAGTACAATAGATTTTCAAGATTGATTTTTCATATGATCTATACAAAGAATTGATTAGGTACGCACCATCGCTCTCCATAAATATGTGGCAAACTCTCAAATAAGGAGCTATGGATCAAAACATAGTTCAGTATTTCAGGTGACATTTCATGTCTATTGCAATTCGTAGGTTTATTTTTCATTCAACAGTCTCCCAAATGGCTGGCGAGCTTAATTTAGCACATTGTTTGATATGCAATAAAATTTTTTGTGATAAAACATACTAGGGAGAAAACTTTTTAGAAGTAACAAGAACAAAACTTTTGCTGCAGTTAAAAATGGTTAAAGAAAAGGTGTTTCAGACTGCTATGCAGAATCTCAGGGGAAAGAATGCTGATATTTCGCAAGAAGCAGCTGAAATAGGAGTATGTATAATCCCACTTTGTAGGTTAGAAACAGAGTTTAACTTCACCTGGAGGGAAATTCAATTAATTTTTATTTTCCATTGTTTGTAGGATCACATCGAAATCTCTCAGCAACACGGAGAAGCTAGTCTTTTGGACTTGTTCCAGAGGAAATTTGCAAATTCACTCATTGTGAGCCTGCTGAGAAAAACAAATGAACCTTTAATCTCTCTTTCATTATGATTTCCTGCATGTTTGGATATGGACTATTAGAACCTGTTTTAATTAGATTGGAGCTGGACTCATATTACCACAACAATTTGGAGGAATCAGTGCGCTGGGATATTGTGCTGATGATCTAAATACTACTGATGATCTAAATCCCTATAGAGAACACGAAAAGACAATGATGATACGAATGCCTGATGATTTGCTGCAGGTGTTTCCAGTAGCACTGGAAGCAGAGGAATAGCCATTTTACAGGCACTCTGACCCTATTTTTGTAACTTCAGTATTCTGCTTAATGAAGAATATATTTCTTTGACATAGTACAATGTCCTTTTCTTCCAGTTCCTGCAATTATTACCAGTGTATTATTGATAGACAAAGCTGGAAGAAGACCTCTTCTTATAGTAACTTGAACAGAAAGGAATTTGTATCAAACATTTGATCTTGTTGTCAATAGGAACGGCTGCCAATGTTTTGCAGATTTCAGTTACTGGGATGGGTCTCGGTTCCTCCTTTTTAGGACTGTCATTCTGCTTGAAGGTTAATTTGTTTAATCAAATTCTAAACTTTCCAATCATATTTACACTCCGCTTGTTGATTTATAAAGTTACATCTGAAAATTATTTCGTGTTTTTCTGAGCAGGATGTTAAGAACATGAATGTGGCCGCTCCTATTCCGGCTGTTCCCGGCTTTTTGGTAATTCGTCATAACAACGAAAGCAATAAACTTCTGCTGGCTGATTTTTCATTATTGTTAATTACTTTTCCTACAAGTTTCTACCATTCAAAACTAATTTTGTCAACTAATTGCTACTGCAACGGGAGGAATGCTGTGTGCGGCTGTCTAGGCAAAGAAGGAGTTCCATATGTTATAGTGTTCAGAGGCAAAATTTTAAAAAAAAAATTGCCTTTTGAAGAGAAGCAGAAACTTTCATAACGATGTTTTCCAAATGTAGGATTTGATTCACTAAAGGATATACAAAATTTTTCCATTTCAGATATTTTCCTATAAATGTAAAGGCTTACACTGGAAGCTTGGTAACTTTAATCTGCTGGTCGTGCGCTTGGATTGTCACTTACTCTTTTACTCTTTTAACTTCATGATGCAATGGAGCTCAGCATGTAAGACACACAAACGCAGCCATACACAAGACACGCAAAATTAACACACATATAGAAATGGAAATTGATTCAAATTGAACATTAATGTGTTATTTTGGGCTGCACGAGTACTGCAGGAACATTTTTCTACTTCTCTGGCATTTCCTTTTCGACCGCTCTGTTCGTTACAAAGATTGTTCCGGAGACTAAAGGGCAAACGCTGGAAGAATTTCAAGACTCAGTTAGTGCTTCTTTAATGTGATTTATAAGATGTAATCAAGAACTTGAGATGTTGGAAGTTGTATCGGTCATTGGTTTTTACATTGCATAGGAGCTAGAGTGTCCTGTATTCTCTGAATGATTATGATTTATTACAGTTCTACTGCATTTTTCAAGCAAGAGAAAATATCACTGATTCATTTGCATGTTAATAGTTCATCATATTCTAGGTCACTTGTAGAAAGGGTCGGGGGACCATAATAGGGGGGAAAAAATTCTGTAGAGGCCAAGCATAAGACATACATCAAAAACTGAGGACCATATTGAAAGGTCCCTAAACATATATTTTAGACCACTAATACGCCATTTGAAAAGTTGAGTCCACTGTTTAGTTGGGGCAACGGAAGAGGGGAGGGAAATAGTAATCATGATTCCACTGTTTGGTTAATAGAATCTGGAATCATGATTTGCCCCGTCCCCTAGAATTGGCCTGGGGAGCAGCTGCGCGGTGGCAGCGCAGCTGCCCCAAACGGGTCTTTAGTGGAATTGAATTCTTTATTAGTGGAATTATTTACCGACCATTATTATAGCTTCAGTGCACGACTTTATATCCCAAATTAAATCTTTTTTTTTTCTTTCTTTTTTGGGGAAATAATTAATCTAGATTATTCTAAAATGAAGTCATGCACCAGAAGCTAAATTTGGGAGTATTAACTAATCCAAAATGCAAAACACACTTTATCAAAGAGTAGGTAGACTGTAACATCAATTATGAAACTTTAGGTGGGCTCAATTTCTTCTATGCTTCATCCATGTATTTGGTAAAAGAGTAAGAAAAAGCCAAAAAGTTAAATAGAAGAACTCTTACGCATACCTTAATTTCAAATATATAATAAATGAAGTACAATCTTGATATGACATGCGTTTCATTTTTCTTTATGATCTTCACCAAGATTCTAAACAAAGATTAATTCCTGTGTGATTGGAGGGTTTTCAATAATTAATCCCTTTATTATTGGAAGGAAGCAAACAAGTTTTGAAAGAAAAGCAGTGTTACACATGGGGTGCGCATATGAGAATATTTATTATAAATTTACAACACTAAGAAATACTTCCCGGCTGCATTTGTTTGTTTCCTTAGAGAATTAAGCTCCTAATTTTTTATTGTGATTAATAAATTCTAATGCATTATCACAATAAGGAAGAAAATAAAAGTGTGCTCTTTATACACTTTATTACAGGCATCTGTCAGAGGGAAGAAAGTAATGGAGAGACAAATTAGTGTAGAAGAAGGATTAATAGCCAAGCCTGATCAGAAGTATGCCACCGCCAGTGACTGCAGTGACATGGCGTCTCCGTCTTCGATGAACAATTCCTCCGGATCCGACGCCACTACTGCAGTTGTTGTTTTCAGCACGTTGGTGGCTGTCTCCGGCTCTTTCTGCTATGGAATTGCTGTAAGTTCAAAAAAGTTTATTTTTGCTCAATATCAAGTTGGTTCTTCTCTTAGTTCTCACACATACATACATGCATGCGTGCATGCGTGCCTACATACATAAATTCATACATATACATGTACATACACGGGCTAGCTAGTCGGCTAGAGGACTGAAATGGGTTATTGATATTGCATTTAATTAAGAACCTTATTTCGGACTTCAATTTCTAGTAGAGAACTGAACTTTCCAGACAAAATCTTTGAAATTAACAAATTATCTATGCTCCATCTACTTTGGTGGGAATTCTATTTTGAGCAAAAGCGCGATTGACAGGTATGTTTTTGTAATTGATGTTGATGAATACAGAAAAGTGACCAAAATTTGGCCGCCAATACTGGAGTTAGTCACATGCCCACCTGCTGGCGGACAAAAGTTGCCAAATAATGGGGTTGCTTCCCTCCATTAATAAAGTGACTGATACATCATTTCATATGCTTTTATTCTCAAGACAATAACTTTTTAAAAAAACATGTCTTCTTTAAGAACGTTGCTCAATCTATCTTACACGGTTGTTAAATGTCGCATATTTTGTCCAAATCCAACCTCTTGGGCCACCCACCAATTTATCTTACCGATGTGGGTGTGGATCCCTTCAATTTCCATTAACCATCCACATTACTAAATGCCATAGGATCTGCTGCCTTTGACCTAATTAGTGATATTTTATCAAAAATTTAATAATGTTGCAGGTGGGTTACTCATCACCTGCCGAGGCTGGCATCATGGAAGACTTGGGTCTCTCTATAGCAGCTGTTAGTATCGACTATTACTCTACAACAAATTATTCAATCTTATAAAATTTCCTTTGATGATGATCCACTAATGCATATCAACATAACATTGCTATTAATATAATCATACCTGTAAATTCAGCTGTAAATATCTGCACATTTTAATATATAAATTTGAGAATAGAATAGACTGTCAATTTCTAATTTATACACGGTAATGTAATTAGACGAAACTCCCTATTTACTCACTTATGAGCAAATTCTATTAATGAAACATAATTGGGCTGATACTTTTCCTTGTTCAATTGACTTGGTGCTTCTTGAAATCAATTTTAATTTTTATGCTGGCATTCTGCTTGCAGTACTCAATTTTTGGCTCAATAATGACAATTGGAGGAATGCTAGGTGCAATACTAAGTGGAAAAATAGCTGATATATTTGGCCGGAGAAATGTAAGTCCCTTAATTTTAGTCTAGCTTCAAGTCCTTTTGGACACCTTGTGATTTGGTGGTATGGTCATGAAGATTTTCTTACATTTAAAAGTGGTCACATTGGGCCTTTTTTGAGACACACAAACACTCTTTTACACTCAGAAACGAGCAAGGTGTCCCCTTAACTGTTCCTCAAAACACAGGGTGTCCTTGTCCTTTACCCTTTTCTCAATTAACTTATAAAATCCTGAAGCAGGTAATGTGGCTTTCCGAATTAATTTGCACCCTAGGCTGGCTTGCGATAGCTTTTGCTAAGGTTCCCTTCTTTTCTTGTTCTTTCTTTCCCCACAATTTCACTTCATTTACTAATAAAAAAATGATGGATAATAGATTGCCTTTTGATATTCTTGTTGCAAGGACGCTTTGTGGCTGGATTCGGGAAGATTGCTTATAGGATTTGGAGCTGGGATCATTTCCTATGTGGCAAGTGCATTAAATGTTAGCATTTCACATCTGCTGATTATTTAAATTAATTTGTCACTTAATGATATATAATTGCTTATTTTCTGCCAAAACAGATACCTATTTATGTAGCAGAAATAACTCCGAAAGATTTTCGTGGAGTTTTTACAGCATTCCATCAGGTGACATTGTATTATAATGTATGAAGTCGACTAGTTAGCTCTTTGTTTATTGCTACATATAAAGTTTAAATTTTTTCGAGATTACAGTTGATGAATACATTCGGCTGCTCCCTTGCATATTTCTTTGGAAATGTAATTCCCTGGCGTGTCTTGGCTCTGATTGGTAACTTTCTCTACAGTATTGTATTGATTTGATCTTGAAAGTGTTCAGCAGGATTCACATTCTCTTCTGAATGTATTTATCAGGCGTTATTCCATGTGTATTGCAACTTATAGGTTTATTTTTCATCCCTGAGTCTCCTAGATGGTTGGTAAGTCCAATTTAGCACATTGTTTAAATTGTTGTCATAAAGCATACTACAGGATAAATTAACGAACAGCATGAAAAATAAAATTTTTTGAAGGTAAAAATTGGAAAAGAAAAGGAGTTCGAAACCACTCTGCAGAATCTCAGGGGAAAGAGTGCTGATATATCTCAAGAGGGAGCTGAAATTAGAGTACATTAAAATCTGACTCTTTAGTTTTTTATAGAGAGTTTAACTTCAACTAGAGGGAAATATAAGTAATGCTCTTTAACAATAATTTGTAGGACCACATCAAAATCTCACAGAAACATTCAGAAGCTAGACTTTTAGACTTGTTCCAGAGGAGATACGCAAATTCACTCATTGTGAGACTTACTTGTACAAATGAATCTTTAATTCTCTTGTTTTTATAATTTTTGGCCTATCTGAATAGGGAACTATTGAGATCTGTTTAATTAGATTGGAGTTGGCCTCATGTTACTACAACAATTTGGAGGAGCCAGTGCAATGGCATATTACACAAGCTCCATCTTTGAAAAAGCTGGTATATTGGCCTTCAGTGATTTCGAGCACTTGATGATCAAAAACAGTAAGAGGAACACGGAAAGAAAATGACAATACGAATGTCTGATTTTGTGCAGGTGCTTCCGGTAGCCTTGGAAGTAGAGGAATAGCCACTATACAGGTATTATCTAGTCTCAGAATGTAAATTCAAGATTCTGCCGAACGAATTTATCACGAGTACATGTTCTCTTTTTTCAGATTCCTGCGGTCATTACTGGTGTATTATTGATGGACAAAGCTGGAAGAAAACCACTTCTCATGGTAATTACAACATCAAGGACTTTGTTTAAGATGTTTGATTTTGTTGATCAACAAGGCTATGAGAATGGTTACCAATACTTGCAGATTTCAGCTTGTGGGATGGCCCTTGGTTGCTTCCTTATAGGATTGTCATTCTACTTGAAGGTTTAATCAAATTCCAAAGTTTTCATTTCAAAGATATGTCATGTGCTCCACTATTGTTCTAGTTATGCTCCTGAATTAGAGAGTATTTTTCTGATCAGGAAGTCAAGAATATGAATGACGCCGCTCATATTTTGGTGCTTGTCGGCTTTATGGTACTCCATCTTGACAAGAAAGCAATTAACTCCTGCCGATTTTTCATGATTATTTTTGCTTCAAATTTCAACCAAGTTATGTACAAAGAAAAGCGTGTTTGGAAACTAATCAACTCTGAAAGCAGGGGTGTTCTGCCTTTAACTCCATAGGCTTGGCAGGAATTCCTTTTGTTATAATGTCAGAGGTAAAGAACCCTTCAATTTCATGCAAGGTTGTATGGATATAGCTTTTGATTCATTCATACAATGTATTTCCCTTTCAGATATTCCCTATAAACGTAAAGGCCTCAGCTGGAAGCTTGGTAATTTTAATCTGCTGGTCGTGCTCTTGGATTGTCACTTACACTTTCAACTTCATGATGCAATGGAGCTCAGCAGGTAAGACACACAAATTAACACAGAAATGGACATTGATGTTAAACATTTGATTTTGTTGGCTGCACGACCGCAGGAACGTTTTTCATCTTCTCGGGCATTGGCTTTTTGACTGTTCTGTTTGTTGCAAAGATAGTTCCTGAGACTAAAGGGCGAACACTGGAAGAAATACAAGACTCGATTGTCACTTCTTTTTCCGGATTAAGATAAAAGATAGAACTTGATGTATGATAAGTTGTATCAGTCATTTGTGCGATGAGAGAACGTGGTGCATTCTTCCAAACATAATGAACAGAATTTACACAAATAAAGGATTTAACTGAGTTGTGCAAGTATATGAAGGATTTATCGGTTCCTATATTCATTTTCAGCGGTCAATAAAAGACTAATATGATTATGAGAAAGGGAATTTACAACAGATAACACACAATACAAGAAATTTTGTATGAAAACATTCACCACACTGAAGATGAATCCAATAATGTACAACAATTCAACCAAACCAGGTTATTACACTTGATACTCTAATTGCAGTAAAGCGATGTTGATGTATCACGGAGAAAACCTTATAATTGATATATGTATTTCTTCAAGTGTTTGTCCCTTGGTCTCCAGCACCAGAAATGCGATGAATAGGACAGCTGCAGCACAAATGACCCAGAATATGGAAAATGTTCCTGCCAGAGTAGCCAGCACAGAATTGTATAAGCAACAAATAGAGAGCAAACGGAAGAAAGAGGATTGAGAAGTGGGAAAAGTATAAGCACTGGGATTCAGATACCTGTCGTGCTCCATTCCATCATGGAAAGGAATGTGTATGTAACTATCCAACTGCTGCAGTTGTGGAGTAGAATCACCAGGCTTCCTGCTGAACCTTTGATGTTTGTAGGAAATATCTGAAAATTGGAAGTTCAGTGGCTTATTTATCAACTCCTGGTGAGACATTAGTGAAAAGATGCAGAGCTAGATCATGTTGTCATATACCTCGGACATTATGACACTTGGTAATCCTCCCATGCCTACTGAGTGCTGATACACTAAACCCCTGGTTATAGATTCAAGCGTCAATGAGTTTGACATCTGCATCGATTTGATAGACTAAACAATTTTAAAAAAAAAAAGCCATATATTTGCAGCAAAGAAGCCCTTTAACGTAAAACATAGCGAATATAGACAAGTTTTCTTTTTACATATTTTAAATTACCATTATGCCAATGTATACCAGCACACTGGGGTAACATCATTCCAATGATTTGTGTCCTGCGTATAAATATTTTAAAACAAAAGATCATAAATATGTCAAACAGGACTGGAAACTGAGTGCAGAAGTGTCTAAATTTTGTTCTAGAAGTACCTGCAAAGCAAAATGCCAAACTATAATACTGAGACTCCAACTAATCCGATAGCGAAGCCTGCAAATATAAGAATATGTGTACATCTGTATAATTTCTTCAGCAATATATAACCCAATACAAATATTGACAAAAAAAAAGTATTTGTATTAAAGACTCACTGAGAGTGAATAAGCATATTTTTGCTGAAATGGGTCAAAAATTCCAGCTCTTGAGTCATTCTTGAAGGTCTGCGTGTAATCCTGTGCAATAATGGAATGCTCATTGGTCGTTTTGTGCCAGAGACGTGTAGGTTTTTCATGTATTTTTCTATTTATTTGTTAGTCAAAACATTAAATTTGGAATTTTACTCGTATGTCAGCAGATTCCGTAGAAATATCTGCAGTCTTTCCTCTTAGGCGCTGTAGAGTAGTTTCAAGCTCTTTTTCTTTGCCAATCTTTGCCTGAAAATAGATTCACACGTTAATTGCATTAACTTAAAATATGTTCTTAGCTCACATTCTTAGTAAAAAGAGCTTAAAAAAGAAAAGAAAGCTGAGAACTCTCCAGATAATGCTTTGAGCAATACTAAATACCACCTGGAAAAAGGATTGTAAAATTTTGATTTGGACGTACCAGCCATCTTGGTGACTCTGGAATGAAGAACAAACCAACAACTTGCAACAAACATGGAACAGCGGCTGAATATTAAATGAAAAGGAAACATAGGAAATCTTAAAGGGCTTAGCAATTAAGAAATGAAATCAAAAAGAAGGGCAAGCCGAAGCTACCAATTAGAGCCAAGGCTCGCCAGGAAACAACAATTCCCACAAATATATTACTGAAAGACCAGAAGCTACCAAGAGCTGCAGACGCGATGATAAATTAAATGCTCATTAATAATAAGTTAAGCTAGTAACATTATAATTTCCATAGATATACCTGATTAGTAGCTGTAAATGCTCCCCGGATATTCTTGGGCATTATTTCTGTAATATATTATCTGTCTTGTAACAATGATGCAAATGCTGTCATATGCCTCACATGTGAAATGAGCAATCATGAAATTGTTCACATCACTTACCACATAAGTCACAAGTGCTAATCCAATCCCAAGTGAACATCGTCCAAGATAAAGTGACCAAGCATCCTATCAACAATTACCGAAGCAAATTGAATATGAACAATTTCATGTAGGGGACCAAGTCAAGCATGATTGTGATGACAGAGAAAAGCTAAAAGGTGAGAAAGAAAGAAAAGAAAAAGAAAAAAACCTTTGAGAATGCTATTGCCAGCCACCCAAAAATGCAGAATAAGTTAGATAACCACATTGCCTGTTAATTAAATGCCTATGATAAAGGTAACGGAAAATTCATACTTTGAAAATTTCACACTATTCATTGAGACCTTTAGCAGGAAATTGAATGACTTACACATCTTCGACCAGTGGGGTCTGCTATTTTCCCAGTTATCAATGAACCTGATATTGCTCCAATTGTCATTGCCGAACCAAAAACTAAGTACTGCAGAATGACAAGAATAAGGGAAAGCTATGGTCATTTATAGGATCAAAATGTATCACATAGAAAAGAAGCAACTAGCACCACCACAACAACAACAACTATTATAGTCTTTAGGCAAAGCCTCTACATGACGATCATATAATAGTATTTATCACTTAAGTGAGTCTCTGCATAAACAATGACAGATGTTGTGAGTACATTCTTTTATCAAGAGTGAGATATTCTGGCCTAATTTTGGGCCTGGTCGACTTACTTCCCTCGCAGAGAGTCCGAGGTCTGCCATGCTTCCAGACTCAGCGGGGGATGAGTACCCAATCTGCAAACAATAATCAATCAATCAACCATTACTGCAGTAATTTAGAAACTTTAAACATTTTTACTAGTGGTCTATGATGATGAAAGTGATTACACACAAAACTGCTTCCTCAACACCTATTATCTTCAAGCATTTAGAGATTAATCTTGCTCTGACAGCAGCAAAACGAAATTGGAATTTACCGCACAGCCATGAGAAAAAGAACCACATACGGCCACCAAGGTGCTAAAAACAACAGTAGGTGTAGCTGAGGAATCACTTTCTTGCAAGCCACCACCGTTACTAATTTCATTATTAGTAATTACAGGCCTGGGCACAAGAAATGGAGGACTCGGAATCAGTTCTTCCTCCAAGCTTTCTGGTGCCTCCATGATTATTTTTCTTGAAGGAAAAAAAGGCAAGACGAAGAAGTGTGCACAACTACCACGAAATTAAAAATTTGGAATGACCACTGCAGAAGAAACCTTTATGCCCATTTGGGATTTTAGTATATATATCATAATAGATTAGTTTTATGATTAGTGTAATTCACCCCTTTCGTGCGGTGCAAGTTTTTATAATGCCCTATTATCGTAAAGCTCGTTTAACTAAGAGGTTCAATGATAATATAACAATCATAGTATAAACCGTACAGATTCAGAAACTTCCTCTTCGTGATTTGATTCAATTTTTTTTTTTTTCCTCTCTGCAGTACTCAGTTTTAGGTTCAGTATTAGTACTCAGTTTTTGGTTCAGTATTAACAGTTGGAGGACTTGTTAGGATTGTTTCCTATGAATATCACTATAGTAATCTACTGTGTATATACAGATGATGTTGTAAGAAGTCCACAAGCGAATTATCAAGTCCTACCAAGTTATTAATTTAATTATCTTAACATGTTTAATGAAAATATATACAATTAAATTAATTAATGAAAATATATACAATTAAATTAAACTAGCATCTCAATAGAATCAGAAATAGGTGATTATAATTATAATAAGCGCAGCAATATTGTGCCCAACCCATACATGCATATACCAAACCCAAAACATTACACATTCGTGCATATTCCTCTTTTCACTCTGGACCAAACCATCTTGAAGTTCTATAAACGAACCCTCCAAACTCTTAATTAGTTCTCAAAACTAATGTCACATCTCACAAATGTCAAACCCACCACTGCCAAACCCAACTTATTCAACCATTGTACACGAACGCCTGCTGCTTGACAACTGTAACATGTGCTTTCTTCCAACCAGTTGAAAGGTACTTTCTCTCTAAACTTAACCCGAGATGAACCCAATGAAAACAAACAATTCAACCAAACCAGGTTATTCCACATGCGACTCTAATTGCAGTAGTGTGCTTCAATGCATCACTGAGAAAACTTGGTAATTTATCTTTGTATTTCTTCAAGTGTTCATCCCTTGGTCTTGGGTACCAGAAATGCAACAAATAGGACAGCTGCAGCGCAAATGGCCCAGAATATAGAAAGTGTTCCTACCAGAGTAGAACAAACGTAGACTTGTATAAGCAATAAAAGAGAGCAACAAAGGAGAAGGATGATTGAGGAAAGGAAAAAGTCTAAGCATTTGAGTTTTCAGACACCTGCTGCGCTCCATTCTATCATGAAACTGAAGGTGTATGCAACAAGCCAATTGCTGCTGTTGTGGAGAAAAGTCACTAAGCTTCCTGCTGAACCTTTGACATCTATTGGAAATATCTGAAATGAAAGTTAAATGGCTTTTTTATTGACTCCAGTTGAGACATTCGCAAAAGATGTGGGCATGGATGTAGTCATTGACCTCAGATGTTATGACGTTTGGTAATGCTGCCATACCTATTTAGAAAGTAACAGCTTACCGCTAATTGAAGATTCAGTATCAATCACATTAATCCTTTTATATGTATTCCACACAGTAACTAATCCTATAACACAAACAACAGGAAATTGCAGGATAAAAGGACAGAACTCTTGAGCAGCTTGTGCATGCATAGAGATGGAAAATTGTATTACCATTATGCCAATTTTTTTTTTTAAAAAAAAAAAACAGCACCGGAGCAAACTCATTCTGATGCTGTATTTCGTGCACATAAGTGTTTTAAACAATATTCATAAATAAGTCAAACAGGATCACAAGCCTGAAATGCAGAAGTGTGTCTAAATTCATTTTTAGAAGAACCTGCAACACTAAAGCCAAAACTATAATGGCAAGACTTAAGCACATTCCAATAGTAGAAGCCTGCAAATAAATGAATATCTTAAGGATAAATTATCTTTACGAATGAATCACTTAGGATGAATATAATTCTTCGAAATTTTTACCAAAAGAAGTGGTCTTCTTCCAAATTTATCTGTCAGGAGTACAGATGCACCAACAACTGGAACCTGCAAAAGACTTTGTGTGTGCCTTAGAATTGAGAACCAAAAAATACCCAATTTTATTGAGAGTTTATTACCTGAATGATAGCCAATGATATAGGCCCAATGTTGCTGGAAAAACCTCGTAGAAACAAAAGACTCAGTAGAGTCATTTCCTTCAATATTCGTTTTTCCACAATACTAGCAATTATGAAAAAATTCCAAATTTTGCAAATTTACCAGCCACATCAAATATGGAGCTGGCATAATATGCAATTGCAGTGGGTCCTCCTAATGTCTGCATTAGCATCAACCCAACTCCAACCTAAACCAGTGAAATCATCAGTGTAAATTCCTAGAACTAAGTTCACATGATGGAATCACAAGCATGTACAGTATTAGATTACAATGAGTGAATAAGCATATATTTGCTGAAAGAGGTTAAAGATTCCAGCTTCTGAGTCTCTCTCAAAGGCATCTGCATAACCCTGTATGATAGTTGCTTCCTCATTTCTTGTTTTTATGCCCCTGATCTATATAAATTCAGAATGTATTTTTTTTTTTTTTGGCTATTCCTTAAAGTCAAACATAGGAAGTTGGAAAGTTTACTCTGATATCGCTGCTTCTTTTTCTTTCCCCTAAGGCCCAGAAAAGCAGTTTCTAACTCTTTTACTCGACCAATCTTTCCCTCCAAACAGTTACACACATTATTTGCATTAACTTAAAGTAAAGCTAAGAACTCTCCAGTTTCTGCTTAAGGCGAAATTAAGTACCACGAGAAAGGAAGATTGAGAACTGGACTCACCAGCCGTCTAGGAGACTCTGGAATAAAGAAGAAGCAAAGCACTCGCACTATACATGGAATAGAAGCTGAAAATTTAACCAAATAGGAACATAGGAATTTATTACAGACTCGCCAATATAGCAAGCAATGCAATAAAGCATGCAGGAATTACCAATTAGAGCCCAAGTATTCCCCGGAAACAACAGTTCCTAACAAATACATAAGTGAAATGCCTGTAGCAAACAAGAACTGGAGGCTTGACTAGCAAATACTCATAAATTATTAGTCATGTAAGCAAAAAATCATTTATAGTCAACATATATTTCTAATTAGCAGCTGTAAACATTCCCCTGATATTCTTGGGTGTTATTTCCGCAATATATATGGGCATCTGTCTCGTAATACTGATGCAATGCTATATGCCTCACACGTAAATCAGCAACAACTAAATTGTTTGCATCAGTGTAAGCCATGAGTCCAACTTCAATACCAATTGAAAATAGTCCTAGATAAAGTAACCAAACATCCTATAAAGCAGCACATAAATTAAATATAGTTCATTAACATTGAAAGAAGAAGAAGGAAAGAGGATGACCAAACCCAAAAAAAAAAAAAAAGAGGCAGAAATGGAGTACAACATTCATATTCGCAACAAAATAAAGCATTATGGTCAAATGGAGAGAATGAAAAGAGTGTAAAAAAAAAAAAATTCAAGAATGCTATTGCCGGCCACACAAAAATAAAGAATAACTCAGATAACCACATTGCCCATTTGACATACAATTAAGTAAATACTATTATCAAACCTAAAGAAATTATTCAAAGTTAAAAATGCACACTGTTACTTGAGACATTTAGCAGAAAACTGGATTACTTACACCTTTCCTACCAATGGGGCCTGCTATTTTCCCTTACCTAATGAACCTATTATTGCTCCCATTGTCATTAGTGAACCAAAAAGTGAGTACTGCAGAATGAGTAGAGTGAAGGAAATATATGTCCATTTTATGAATCAAAATTTATCATAGGCGAGAAACCGCTAATTACTGATCATAGAATAGAAATGATCAAATTAAATCAAGGTTTCCTTGAAAAATTCATCAAATATACAGCTTTTCTCGGCAGTATGTAGGACTCGTGTTGCACTCACATTGAATTAACTTCAAGTTTATCTGTGTACACCTTAATACATTGCATCTGTGCGTTATGTTTCATAGCAAACTACCTGGCCTAAGTTTATACAAACTTCTATTTTGAAATTTTGCATTTCATAAACAACTTGGGGTTAATCATGAAAAAAAAAAGAAAGAAAGCAAGAAATGAATACTTACTTCTAACAGAGAGAGTCCCAGGTCGGCCGTGATTCCAGCCTCAGCAGGTGATGAATATCCAACCTAAAAACAGTAACCAACCATTTGCTTAGTCAGTGAGAAGCCAACAACTTTCCCTCAAAAATTGGAGCATTCAGATGTTGTTGCATGTTGCTTTAATGGGAAATGAGGAATGAATTTAAGTGGGCTACCAAGTTCATCGAGCACGAAAATATCTAGTTAATTGAGATTTTAAGATACCCCAATCCCAATTATTCACATTTATAGCGTAACTAATGAACATGTCTAAATACACACCATCAAGAAAAAGAACCGAAAAATAGAGAGAGAGAGAGAGAGAAAACAACACTAAAAACGTGATGATAATAATGGTACATACAGAACAGCCATAAGCAACTGAACCACATATGGCCACCAAAGTGCTGAGAATAACAGCAGGTGTGGCTGAAAAATCACTTCATTGCATGGCACTGCCATCACTAATTTCATTAGCAAGCAAAGAACATGGAATTACGGCCCGATTTCGGCTTATTTTTTATAGGCTCCAAAAGGTATTATTTTTAGTATTACAAATTATATTGATTAATAGTATAAAATATTTATTTTAGTTATCAATTATTACGTCTACATGTACAATAAAAAATATTTTATACAGATTTCCATGTTTATATAATATCCCACATCATTAATGAGGGAGTTCTGAATTCTAAGCCATGAGCTCTCCTAACTGAGTAGTCGCGCTTTGGGTTGGAAAAAAGCTGTATAAATAGTATTGTTCACATTGAGATTATTGAAGAGAGTAGATCTTTAAAGCGGAGAGTAATCATCAATAACTAGAAATTTGATTTAAACTCTTTTGACCTTTTGGTTACCCATGACTACGTGACAACTATTTTGATAGAGGATTTCTAGTATTAACATATCATGAATTAGTTATTTACTCTTGTCGACAACTTCTAAATTCTGTTATCAATTTTCTCCACTTATTTACTTCTTTGGTGTGTTGATACGGCCTTTATTTATTACTGTTTTCCATCATTTATTTATCTATTTTATTCTTATTCGTCACTGGTTTAGTCAAAGATGTCACATAAGGAATGTGCTAGGAATGCCTTTAGCTCAATAAGTACTTTTGATGTCTCTGATGACACTGAGCGACCTTACGTGACATGGCCAACGAAGGTAACCCTATAATGCGCGCAATGATTGGATTCATGGAACAACAGAGTAAGTTGATTCAAGATAAGGCTAGAGATAGGGCTAGGGCACAAGGGAATGTGCAGCTGAGAGACAAAGTGGTGAAAGAGATTAGGGAACTATAATGAGCTTAGAGCGGTTTAAGAAGTTGGGACCACCTACCTTTCAAGAGACTACCGATTCCATGGTTGTGGAGACTGCCGATCCCATATTTGTGGCTATGCATTGCAACAATGATCAAAGGGTAATTTTTGCCTTATTTGTCTTCGAGGATAAGGCAAACCACTGGTGATATGCTAAAGCCTGTCTTTTGAGGGCTGCTTTACGAGATGCATCAATCACTTAAGAGTTGTTTCTAGAGGCTTTTCAAGAGAAGTATTTTCCTAAATGGGTTCGACATCAGATGGAGGCTGGCTTTCTGAAATTGAATTAAGCAACGAAAGTTCATTGTTAAGTATGAGAAACAATTTATCACCCTGTCTTGATTTGCTCTTATCATGGTCACTAATGAGGGTACTAAATATAGGAAGTTCCTGAAGGGGTTACGTACAAACATTAAGAGGCATTTGACCATCCTTAAACTTAATAATTATGTCGATTTGTTGGGTCGTGCCATACTTGCAGAAATATATTTAATTGAATCTCAAGCTACACGATCTAGTCAATAAAATAACTAGCCAAGAAAATATGATGGCAATGGTAACGAAGGTAAACATAAGGACTTTAGTAGCAATCTTTTCAAAAGGATCTGCAACTGTTGTGGTAAGTACCATCATGGCATATGTTATTTAAATACAAGAGCTTATTTTGATTGTGGACAAATTGGGCATAAGGTTATAGATTACTCAATGAAACATAATGGTAAAATAGATTCTGCCAAGAGTCAAAAGAAAAAGCCATATGTCTTTGCCATGATAGAGCAAGATATCAAGAAATGGAATAACAAGGCTTAAGGTGCGGTAAGTGTTTTCCGTAGAAAGTCTTGAATTTTGGATTTAATTAGTACTATGCTTTTCCCCCATCCTTTTCTGATTGGTTGTATTAAAAGCTAACTATGGGGCCAGTGCAACAGTCGCCCCATAGGTAGGCATTTGGTAGGCCTGTATCAGTGCCCACCTTTTTTTTGACGACGAGCTCGTCGCCAAAAAAGTCCACTAACTTTTTTTGTCCACATGTCCAGCGTGCCTAAAAACGCTCATGTGCCTAGCATGCTTTTTTAAGCCCATCAACATCATCATAATAATAATAAGGAAAATTATTATTGCACCAATTTTTTTTTGCCTTATATTCATCCAACCACTACAAAATTCTAACATTTACTTTCCATCACTTTTCTTTTTAAATTTGTATCAATTAGTCACTTTTGCATTAACACCGTTAAATAATTTTTAAAAAATTATAATTTTACCCCTAAATAAATTAAAAGATCGTTTTATCTTATAAAAGCTTTGAAAAATAAAAAATTATAATTATAAAATTACTCCTAAATTTAATAAAAAATAAATCCAAAATAAAAGTGCTCAGTTGATTTTTATTAAATTTAGATTTTGTAAAATTTTAATAATTATTTTTTAAAAAAATTATAATTTTACAAAATTTTAATAAAAAATAATTGAATTTATTTATTAAAAATTATGATTTTGCAAAATTTTATTAAAATAACTAAATTTATTTATTAAAAATAAATCCCAAAATTTTACAATTGTATTTATAATTAAATTTTTTACTAAAATAATTTTTATTAAAAAATAAAAATTTTAATTTTGGGATTTATTTCTTTATTAAATTTATGGGTATTTTTATAATTATAATTTTTTATTTTCAAAATTTTTATAAGATAAAATGGTCTTTTAATTTATTTAGGGGTAAAATTATCATTTCATTTAAATTATTTAACGGTGTTAGTGCAAAAGTCACTAATTGATACAAATGTAAAAAAAAAGGTGATTTAGATAACATGTTAAAATTTTGTGGTGATTGGATAAACATAAGACAAAAGAAAGGTGGTGAAAAGATAATTTTCCTAATAATAATAATAATAATAATAATCATCATCATCATCATCATAATCATAATCATCATAAATTCATAATCATAATCATATTAATTTTTATTACGAGAGCAATTAACATTTTATTATCAATTTATCACAATTTCACAACTATATGTTTAATTTCACAATAACCAATCATAACACAACAATACATAAATTTAATTAAATTTAATTCCATAGATCATAATAATAATTAATTAAAATTAAAAATACAATCCTCGAATAATAATTACAATAAGTCATTAAATAAATATCATAACTAACATTATTCATTTAATAAATATCATAAATAAAATTTTATTTATTAAAATCATGATATTTACTTATCCCTTTAATAAATTATAAACATAAAAAATTAGAATATTTATTACGCGACTAAGATTTAAATTAGTTTTTAAAAGTCTATGCTAAAAAATATATTAAAACATTTAATTTTAAGATATTTTACTTTAATTTCATAACGTTTTATATTTACTTTTTATTAAAAATTCTTTTACTTTTTGTTGATATGTTTTGGCGCGTCGCATTAATAAAAAGGCTTCGTACAATGCGATAGGCGTCTTTATTAAATGCGCATCTTTTCGCGTCACGTCTTTGGCGTCTCTCTATCGTGCCGTGCTTTGAAACGGCACAACTCACGTCTTTGTTCTATATAGGTGCCAACATGCTTGTGATCGTCGTAAATTGAACCATTAATAAACCTTTGACCGTAATATTTCTAGCTAAAACCTTTGACGTAATATTTTTTTATCTCATGAATTTCTATAGTGCATTAGTAGGGTATGAGATATCATTTTGTAAGGCCATTCACGATTATTTGTAGCTTAGATGGAGTTGGGAATAATAGGACATTTTCCCAATTGTCCCCTGAAATAGGGTTAATTTGAAACTTACCATTTGAGGTTGAATTGCTCATAAATCACAACAAAATTTGAAGACGAAATTTATTTTTTGAGAGGGACAGTTGTAATACACGAAATTTGTTTTTTTTGGGAAGAAAAAAAAGAATTATGAGAAGAGAAGAATTCTTATGTGTAGAAACTTTCTTTCCTTATTAATAAGGATTATTTTACTTAATTAGGGCTTATGGAATAATTTGGAAAAGATTTATTCTTTCCAAAGTTAATAGGATTTCTTATGGTTCCCTATAAATTCATACTTTTTGTTTCCTCTTTCATAACCCTAAATTCATAGTGGCATTTTTTTTTTCTCTCAACTGCTTATCACTCTTTTATCATACCCTATAATTTGAACTCTTACTTAGGAGAGAGTCTCAACAGTTGATAAGTCTTGTTTTTCCTACACTCCACTAGATTTCCTATCGTTGTGTTCTACTAAGAGTCTTATCTTGCATGATTTTAATTGCTACAGACCTTTATGCATGATTTAGGATGTGTTTAAGTTGTGTGTAGTGTGTTAATTTATTGTTGAGTCATGTTAGTTAATCTTTAATGCACTAAACACTTTTGGACAGCATGAATATCTCGAAATAAAACATATATTTTATCAATGATTTTTAAAAAGAACCTTATCTTTTTGTAAACTAGACATATAGACTTTTTGAATTAATTTTATTTCATAAGATTTGACCTTCTCTTTGGTTTTATATAGATTTTCGAATCAAACATTGTTGCATTAGAAAACTACGATTTCAGCAGAATAAATAATTTCACAAAATTATTTGAAGTGCCAAACAAGCTCAAAAAATTCTGAAATTTTAAGTAAAATTAATGTATATCTATTTTTTTGTTTAATTTCATAACTTTCTGATTAATATATAATTTTATAAAAATCTCAGAACCTAAACTGTTTTGTTAAGGCACTATGAGACAATCTTTAACTTGTCAAGAAACAAATAGTTGTGAAAATATTTTTGGTATTAGATCCTCCTAAAAATTTTATGGGAGATATCCATGGATGTCTAAAATAGTTTTATATAATATTGTGTCATTTTAATTATTAGATTAAGAGTTAAAATTCAAATAATCAGACTTGTATGGTTATAAATTAGAAAATCAAGTTCTTCAAGTAAGTTGTTAATAGTTGTATCTTATATTTATTTAAGATGTTTGAGGTGTTTGAGGTTGTTAAGGACCTAGAGGTGTGTTTAAATCATTACTTTTATCATAAGTAATTTCATTCGTAATGCACTACATATGTATGATTATTTTAATACTATTATAAGTACACGTGTTTTTATAGTTCCTTAAAAATTAATTGATTTTCATAACAAAATTAGTTTATATAAAAATTTTCAAATCTGGAAATTTTGTTATTTTTGTGGTTTTAATAAAATATGAAATATGCCTTGTTAATATATAACTTATTTTGCTAAATGATTATCTTTTATAAAATTATCTATAAACTGTTAGAATGTAATTTATTTTGCAAGTCTAAATCTTTGTTATAATCTTTTATGAATCTCATATGAATGTTTTATTCCTATATATCATTAAGACTATTTATGAAAATTTGTGCAGGGGCCACCTCTTGAGGCTGTATAAGGGCTACCTCTCGAGAGCGAAAGTGCATGAAGTACCACATACAGTACAAAGTGCCACGTGAAAGTTTCTACATATGAAAAATGAATTGAAATGTTTTGACTCATTATCCATAGTTATTCTCATTTTGATTCTAATCTTATTATATGATATATATTCCTGTATCAAGATCGATTTTATTACGAATGTCACGATATTAATCTTAATTTCATGGTCATTTGAGTATAGTGACACTATACGAGCTAACTTTGTTTTCTGTATATATGTTATATGATTTGCTCCCATAATTAACTATGTTTTTTATATTCTGAATTACTATGAATTTATGTCATCTTGTTGTAATATGTCATTTTATAAAATTTATTATTTACAACATATGGTTTTGATAAAAGAAGGCTTGTAATATTTTTGATACCTGATAAGCTTAGTGCGTTCACCAAGTTGAGCAGCTTTCTTGAGAAGTGTACTTATCTTTAGAGCTAGAGATTTATTTACTTTTGTTAGTTGAATAAGAGAAGGATAAACTTCTGCTTCCAGTTTATCTATTTATGAATTTGTATTTAGAGAGTTTTTAGACTTTTGTATATCTATGCGTTTGGGAGAAAATACTTAGTATTAGACTTATAAATTTGTCGATTTGATTAATAAAATTTGAGGTATTTCAATTTAAGGTTTTTGGTGTAAGAATTATAATTTATAAGTAACTTCATTTACTACGTGTTCCATATAGTATTGAATTTAGGGTATTACAGTTTAAATATATTTTGTTCAATATTATATTCAACTCAATCATTGTTTTCACACCATTTTAACGATAAGATTTATTAAATATATACCACTGTTTTTAATACTCACAATAATTTTAAAATTAAATTTAATTAAATATTTAATTAATTCTCTTTATAATTAATTATTTTTACCTCACAATTACCAATAATTATTTTAAAATTATAATATTATTAAACTGAGCCTTATAGTTCCCTCCAACTTCAAAGCTTTCTTCTAGTATATGATTTAAAGTTTCTCCAAGGGAAAGTGACTTTTTTGGGATGGGCAGGAAATTGAGGTAATGCTTTACGCTGCTATCACGGCCCATGACTGCTGAATATGATTGACGTCCCCTTGAATAAAGGCCGAAGGGCCCACGTATGTACCTGAGTAAACGTCTGTATAATAAAAGACAAAACCAATGAAACAAATAAAGCTGAAAGCCACACCAAGCTTTATTGATTCCCAAAGAAGAGTCACATCGGAGCTTTGTTGCCATTTAATTTGTTAAGCTATATAATGGGGTTGATTCATAAATTGCAAATTTTTTTGCATATATTTATTAGGCCTCGTCGGTATTATATTATAACAACTATTTTCATTTTTGTTTCTAAAATTCAAGCGTCATAAATGTCTGAGAGGCATGTCGTAGAACTTGTACGGTCTTACAAGTGAAAAAAAAAAAAAAAAAAGAAGTCGTGTAATAGCAATAAATAAATAAGAAGAAAAGAAAACAACGTGAACAGGTTTTGGCTATTCTATAAATAAATTATAAAATAAAGAAAAATTTGTTATGAGATACACCTCTTTATTCTTGAAAAAAATAATGTGTTTTTTACACCAATAATTTTAGAAAATAAATTATAAAAGTGATTACACGAATATCTAATGAATTATGTCACATCTCTTAAAATATATTATGAGTTCTACGTCACACTAATTAAATCATAAAGTATTATGCACACAGTATCTTAAAATTCAAAGAGTGTGTTGCTACTAAAAAAGAAATGTATTGCTAAACACATAACCGGTTTATATGTTTTATTAACTATAAATAGCCATCATCATCTGCAATCAAACATTTTTTAAAATTTGGTTCCCAAGATCATATACAGTTATACTGCAGTTTTATTAAAACTTGGCTCCCAAGATCATATAAACAACATATGCATGGTTTGTACAAATGTGGAGTTACGTAATAAAGTTTATTTATAACTTTGTAATTGATATTTGAATTTCTTCGAGTGTTAGTCCCTTGGTCTCTGGCACCAGAAATGCAGCGAATGCAACGGCTGCGGCGCAAATGACCCAGAATATAGAAAATGTTCCTGCCACAGCAGCCAACACAGACTTGTAATTAGAGAGCAAGATAGAAAAAAGAGGATTGTGAAGTGGAAAACAGTATGAGCATATATAATTGGGGGTTTCAGGTGCCTGTTCTGCTCCATTCCATCATGAAATGGAAAGTGTATGTAACTATCCAGTTGCTGCAGTTGTGGAGTAAAATCACCAGGCTTCCTGCTGAACCTTTGATGTTTATAGGAAAAATCTGAAAAATGGTAGTTCAATGGCATATTTATCGACTCCTGTTGAAACATTCGCGAAAAGATGTAGAGCTAAATGACGTAGTGATTTACCTCTGACATTATGACACTTGGTAATCCCGCCATGCCTAATGAATAAGCTATGGTGAACCCCTGATCATAGATTCAGTCATATTTTGCGCCAATTAGATAGACTATTCAATAAATATATATTAAAAAAAATTCTTTATAGAGAATCCTCTATCGTAAGCTCACAATATATAGAGACTATTACCATTATGCCAATGTACACAAGGACTGGAGTAGCCTCATTCCAAAGATGGGTGTCCTGCACATAAATATTTTAAGCAGTGATCATAAACATGTCAAACAGAATTGAGAACTAGTGAAGAAGTGTCTAAATTTTTGTAAGAGAAGAACCTGCAAGCCGAATGCCAACGCTATAATAGTGAGACTTAAGCCCATCCCAATAGTAGAAGCCTGCAAATATATGAACATATATATTCATACGCACACACACACATGGACACACACGCATACTTGGCCATCCTACTCAATAATTAATTTTCGAATGAATTTAATTCTTTGACATGTGTACCAAAAGAAGTGGTCTTCTTCCAAATCTATCTGTCAGGATGACGGACACGCCAATAACCGGAAGCTGTAAAAGAAATTGTATGTTCTTGAGTATTTCAAATGGAAAAATCCTACGTTTGATTTATGGTCAAATACCTGAATGATAGCCATTGATATACTCCCAATGTTTGTCGAAAGATCTTTACAAACAAAAATTCACTGTGTCAATTCCTTCAATATTCGTTAGTTCTATGAAATGGTACAAAACGTTGTTAATTTACCAGCTGCTGCAAATATGTAGCTGGCATAATATGCAATTGCAGCTGATCCAGCCAATGGTGGCATTACCATTAATCCAACTCCAACCTAAACCAATTAAATAATCTAATGTGAAAATCGTAGGACAGACGATATATAATGAGCTTACAAATATAAAAAAAGTACATGTATTAAAGCCTTACTGAGAGTGAATAAGCATATTTCCGCTGAAACAGATCAAAAATCCCAGCTTTCGAGTCCTTCTCAAAGGTCTGCGTGCAATCCTGTAACATGGGATGCTCATTGGTTGTTCTGTGCCCAGAGATTTATAGATATTTCATGCGTTTCTACTTATTGAGTAGTCAAATATTAGAGTTGGAATTTTACTCTGATGTCAGCAGATTCCATAGAAATATCTTCAGTCTTTCCCCGAAGGCACTGTAGAGCAGCTTCTAGCTCTTTTTCTTTACCAAGCTTCGCCTGAAAATGGACACACATATTAAGTTTAATATGCTCTTAGTTTCACAAGCATACTAACAAGAGCTTAAACAAAAGGCTAAGCATAGTAACAAGAGGTTAAACAAAAAGCCGAGGACTCTAGTAGCGGCTTTGTGCAACATTAAAAACCACCAGGAAAACAGATTATGAACTTCTGATTGGGACTCACCAGCCATCTTGGTGACTCTGGAATGAAGAACAAACCAACGACTTGCAACAGACATGGAACAGCAGCTGAAAATTAAATGCAAAAGAAACGTCATAAACCTTATAGGGCTGGGCAATTAAGCAAAAAATCAAAAGAAGGGCAAGCTGAAGATACCAATTAGAGCCAAGGCTCGCCAGGAAACAACAGTACCCACCAAATACATTACTGAAAGACCAGAAGCAATCAAGAACTGCAGAGTTGATGACAAAGTAAATCCTCATTAAATATAAGTTAAACAAGTAATATTAATCATTATAATTAAGATATATATACCTGACTAGTAGCTGTAAATGCTCCCCGGATGTTCTTGGGTGTTATTTCTGCGACATATATTGGTATCTGTCATGGAACAATGAGGCAAATGCTGTGAGATGCCTCACACGTGAATTAAGCAACCACAAATTTGTTCGCATCCCTTACCACATAAGCAATAATTGCAAGTCCAATCCCAAGAGAAAATCGTCCAAGATATAGGGACCAAGCATCCTATGAACAAGTACTGAAGTAAATTATAGCCTATTGACATACCATTTGAATAGTAGATAGAGCTTGTTATGCAACTTGAACCCAAAAAGGGCCATTTAAATCCAAATAAAATTCTAAGTACAGTTTTCATGCAGGCAGCCAAATCAAGCATGATTATGATGATGCGGAGAAGCTAAAGGGAAAAGACCTTTGAGAATGCTATTGCCAGCCACCCAACAAAACAGAATAACTCAGAAAGCCACATTGCCTGTTGCAGTTAATTAAATACTATTGAGAAGGGTAAAAGAAATTTCATACTATTCATTGAGACATAAAACGGAAGATCGACCGACTTACACCTCTTCGACCAGTGACGTCTGCAATTTTCCCATTTACTAATGAACCTATTATTCCTCCAAATGTCAACGCTGAACCAAAAACTGAGTACTGCAGAATTAGAAGAACAAGGGAAAGCCATGGTCAATTAGAGGACTCAAAATGTATAAGATCATATAATGGTGATGGTCAATTAAGTGAATCTGCATACACAATAATAGATGTTGTGTGCACGTGTGTGTATCAAGAGTGACATATTCTGGCCAAATTTTATATAATTTATTTATTTATTTTAACGTTCTGTGTTCATGGATAAACTTGGCCTTTGCTCAACTTACTTCTGCCACTGAGAGTCCCAGGTCTGCCCTCATTCCAGACTCAGCAGGTGATGAATATCCAACCTGAAAACAACAATCAATCTATTGCTGTCAATGAAAAGCTAATGTTTTGACTAGTGGCTTATGATGAAAGTGATTTCACTCAAAACTGTTTCCTGAATGCCTGCTATCTTCAAGCATTTAGAGATTAATCTTGGAAGAAAATGTATTGATTTGCTCTGACAGCAAAAAAACAGCAATGGATCTTACAGCACAGCCATGAGTAAATGAGCCGCATATGGCCACCAAGGTGCTGAAAACAACAGTAGGTGTAGCAGAAAAATCACTTTCAGACATGCCACTGCCATTACCAATTTCATTGGTGATCATAGGCCTTGGCTCAAGAAGTGGAGGATTCAGAATGAGTCCTTCCTCCAAGCTTTCTGATGTCTCCATGATTATTCTTCTCGAACGAAAGAGAGGCAATGGAAAAAGAGAAGCATTTGACAATTACGAAATAAGAAATTGGAATGACAACTGCAGAAGAAATCTTTATACCCATTTGAATTTTTAGTATCTATTATAATAGATTATTTTTATGATTAGGACAGTCCACCTGTTTCATGTATTTGATGGTGAAAATTTTAATTAATGCTTATCTCCATTCTCTAAATCACCTACTAACAACACATACATGTTAAACATATTGACATAAGATCCTATTCCGTTGGCTTAAAGTAATTGTTGATTGGTAATTAATAATTGAGCTGCATTTCAAAACAAGAATGGAACTTTGAAACAATCCAATTTGCTCAAGTTGGTAAGCCACCATAATACACTATTCCACTGTTTGCCGAAAGTGAAAAACATTTGACAAATACACACCATCTAACATCAAAGTACTGGACCTGTCATCTAAGCTTACCTAATACCAATCACATGATTGAGGTAGGATAGAAAATAAAAAATCAATTAAAAACTCAATTTTATGGTAATCTACTCATTTCTTCTTCACATTTAAGATCAAGAAACAAAAAAGTAACTAGCATGCATGATAACGGTATGCTACTTACAGAACAGCCATAAGCAAATGAACCACATATGGCTACCAAGGTGCTAAGAACAACAACGGGTGTAGCTAAAGAATTATCACTCCCTGGCAAGCCACTGCGCTCACCAACTTCACTTGTAATTATCATAGGACTTGGCCGAGCAAGTGAAGACTTTGCTATTAGTCTCTCCTCCAAGCTCTCTGGACTCTCCATGTCCTATATCTTTCACAGGAGCAAGTGAAAGAAAGAATACTGCATTATTGGAATTATAAAAAAAAAAAAGTTGAAATGAAGCAACTGCATGGACCCACATGACTTTTTTTTTAATATTATAAAAATATAAAAAATTTTAATTTTAGTGGGGACAATAAATGACTCAAATTTTAGCTCAATGATTAGGACTGATGTGCTCATAATTTAAAATCCTCAAAAGACTATTGAAGAGTAATTCTTTCCTTAATTATATTGTATAATTGAGTATATAGAAAGTAGACTTTTTTTTTATAAAATACTAATTTTAATAATTATTTGAGTCTCATGTAATATGATCGGTATTCTGACAAAAAATCTCAAGTAATTCAAAAAAAAATTTAGTGGGGGCAATTTGGACAATCGAAGAGCAGAACTATTTGCTTCCAGCCGAACCATGTTTACTTACGAGAATTAAATATCCGAAATAGTTGGTATTGACCATTGGCATGAAATTAGGCGGGACATTCAAATCCTGCTGAATCCGAAGCCATGAAGGGCCGTGGTCTCTCTTCGGCGGCAGCAAGTACATTTGCTCTTTTCCAGTCCCCTTTTTTGTACGTTGAAATGTGCACCACGGCTACCTGGAGCTCAAGACAACTGTTTCGGGCCCGGCCCGTGCGTTGTAATCAATATAAAAGAGCAAGTACTGATACCACTACGTAATTTTTCTTATATACTTTTTCTTACATTTTTTTTTTTTGGTCCCTAACAACGTAGTGGAGTGATTTTAAAAAATAAACTCAAGCTTTATCTATTTTCTTATCTTTTTTTTTTTAAAAAAATAATAATAAAAAGAAGAAATACCAATTAGTGCGATTTACATGTAATAAACACCATCCTAAAGCCAAACACTCATTATGTGGATAATATCGATTTTATATGGCTTCCCGTCCCACTCTTATCTTATGCAGGCTGGATATATATCTCCAATCATTAAACTTTTGATTGCAACGAATCACTATTTGGAAAAAAAAAAAAAAAAAAGTCAATGCGGCGTCACTTTCCATGCAAGCTGCACATGTGGAGAGAAAAAGTTTCAACAAAAATCGTTTTTCTGCTAAATAAGAAAATAAAATAAAAATCTTTTGAGTTCGATGCTATGGAATGAGGGAAAACCCAAGGAAAGGCTAACTGTAATTTCGGCCCGGTCCACTGTTTGGACCGGGATTAACTAACTTTGGAGACTACCAGAAGCCAGCAATTATAACTGACCGGGCCCATCATTTTCCGCTAACTCGTGCAGCTAGGAAAAAGCCTCTAATATATTTTTTTTAAATGATCACCGGACCCTACAAATTTATCTTCGGTTTATATGACAACAAAGAAATTGTCAGCGATTAACATTAGTCCGGAGTGATAATACAAAATAATAATAATAATAATAATATTTTATTAATTAATAAGAATTATAAAGTACACAAATAATATTAATCTATTATTACTAAAAAATTTTAATAGAGATTATAATTCAGTACCGTATTAAACTTAATACATTTTAATCCAGATGTCTGTCCCATGCAAAGCACATCCTATGAGCCGAGATTACGCTTGCAGTCCAACCAAAGCAGGTTATTATTATTACACTTGCAGTGGAGTGATGTTGATTTATCGCCGAGAAAGTTTTGTAATTGATGCTTGTATTTCTTCAAGCGTTCGTGCCTTGGTCTCCGGCACCAGGAATGCAACGAACGCAACACCTGCGGCGCATATGACCCAGAATATAGAAAATGTTCCTGCCAGAGTAGCCAACACAGGCCTGCAACTAGAGAGCAACACAGAAGAAAGAGGATTGCGAAATGGAAAATGTATAAACATCTAGGGTATCGAATTTTGTTTTGCTCCATTCCATCATGAAATGGAATGTGAATGTAACAGCCCAATTGCAATTCTAAGACACTCCAATTATTCACATTTATAGTGTAACTAATGAACATGTCTAAATACAAACCATCAAGAAAAAGAACTGAAAAAGAGAGAAAACAAGACTAAAAACATGACGATAATAATGGTACATGCAGAACAACCATAAGCAAATGAACCATGTATGGCCACCAAAGTGCCGAGAACAACACCAGATGTGGCTAAGAATCACTTTCTTGCATGCCACTGCCATCCCCAATTTCTTCACGGGATAGCCAGGCAAATGAACGAAACAAGCGCGTGACAACTTGATACACCTCTCTGCAGCCGTGAATGTATCAATTAAGTTTACACTCTTTGAGTGAGTGCTGACTCCAACAAAAATTCAGAAATGAAGGCAAGAAATGAAAAAAAAGGTAGAGAATGGAAGAAGAATCGAGAGAGTTGAAAAGTAATGATTAATTTCTGATATCCCCTACGAATTAGTTATGCTCTACATATATTCCTCTGTCTTTTTGTGTCCTTTTGAAATCTGACCAATGACTTATAACGAGAAAATATGTGACAAAATAAACCGTGATTATAGAATCCTCTCGATTTCACTACACGACATAATCTTTCAACCACCAGGGGCTCTTACTCACTGTGTGCTTGTGTACCGCTCACTTACGATCTGCTTCTTCCTCGACGTGATGCGGCTTCCTTCGTGGGCTGCTCATGGTGGACTAGTTGATGGGTGCTCTTCTTGTAAACCATTCGGTTGATCCTGAATGTGAAAGGTTGTATCGTCCCTCACGAAACTCACCTTGTCCTCGAGGTGAAAATCGAGATAAAGTTTACAAAGGTTTCAAACTCTTCCCAAGTAGAATTCTCAGGTGAACTGTCCTGCCATTGCACCAGAACTTGGCGATATTGCTTGCCCTGTTTAAGCAAGGTCCTAAGAGCACAAATTGCAGCAGGCATATATAATGGCTGATTGTCTATACTAGTAGGTGGCAAGGGGTGGGGATCAAGGCCATGAGAACCAATGAAAGGTTTGAGAAGAGAAATATGAAACACTGGGTGGATCTTAGAACCGTTGGGCAATGCAAGCTTATAAGTGGCCGGACCAACTCGAGCTAGCACAGAGAAAGGGCCATATACCGCTTAGCTAGCTTTTGACAAGAACGAGTTGCCACTGTATTTTAGCGGTATGGCTGAAGTTTCATGAGAACTTGGTCCCCAACAGCAAACTGAGCTTCGCGTCTATGAGCATTAGCTTTTTGAGTCATATGATGTTGAGCTTGACGTAAATTCTCTTTCAAAAAACGAAGTAATGCATCCTGGATTCACTTAATGCGTCATCAAGAGCTTGGATTGAAGTAGAGCCCTTTGAGTAAGAAGGGATTGAAGGAGGAGGTCGCCCAAAAAGAGCCTGAAAAGGAGACATTTTGATACTACTGTGATAAGTAGAATTGTAAGAAAATTCAGCCCATCCAAGTAAAGATACCCATGAGTTTGGTTTTTCATGAGTGAAAGAGCGAAGATATTGTTCCAAGCTGCGATTGACAACCTCTGATTGCCCATCGGTTTGGGGGTGATAGGTTGTACTGTGACGAAGGGTAGTGCCACTTAGCTCGAATAACTTCTTCCAAAAATTGCTCAAGAACACGGGGTCACGATCGGAAATAATGGAGGTAGAAACCCATGAAATTTTACAACCATATCGGACGAATAATTCTGTCTTTCTGTGGGGAGGGTCCAAAGTGTGCCGATTTAGTAAGGCGATCAACAACTACCAATATCACAGTGAAACCTCGGGAAATAGGAAGGACAATAATGAAATCCATCGTGAGTTCATCCCAAACTAAAGTAGGAATAGGAAGAGGCTGTAGTGGACCTGCTGGCGCTTAAGTAGAGTATTTGGTTTGTTGACACACAAAGCATTCAGCCACAAACCTCTCAACATCACTGCACATTTTAGGCCAGAAAAAACTAGATGCCAAACGGACCAGTGTGCGTTTGATGCCTGCATGCCCCGCAAGTGGAGTGGAGTGGAACTCAGCCAATAAAACTACTTTCAAGGGTGATAAGGGACTGATATAATAGCGATTGCGATAGAAAAGAAACCCCTTATGTAGCGAATAATCCCTTGAAAGAGATCCCGCAGTAAATTGGTGGTGAAGATCAATCATATCCGGGAGAGTGGAATTCTCTAAATGTAGAGTTGCGAACAGCTCAAACGAGGGGCGGCTAAGAAGAGGTAAACAAAAAGCAATCACAGTTGATGTTTCCTCACCAGCCTTCTTATAAACTCGTGATAAGGCATCAGCTACAAGATTAGTACAGCCTGGTTTATACTCAATACGGAAGTGATAGCCTAATAATTTTCTGATGTAGACTTGCTGATCTGGAGTTTGAACTACCTGCTGCAAAAGTTCTTTAATGCTCTTATGGTCAGTTCGGATTACAAAAAATCTACTCAATAAGTATTGGCGCCATTTGTGCACGGCTTCGACAATAGCAGTTAATTCCTTGATGTATGTAGAAGAAGCACGAAGTCGAGGTCCTAGTTTCTTGCTGAAATAAGATATGGGGTGCCCGAATTGCATAAGCATAGCCCCTATACCCACATTAGAGGCATCAGTCTCCAGAATGAAGTCAGAATCAAAATCTGGTAGCCGCAACACAGGGGCTTCCACCATTGCCCGCTTAAGAGCTTCAAAAGCTTCATCTGCAACTTGTGTCCACTGGAAGGCATCTTTACAAAGTAAATCAGTAAGGGGGGCCGCTAAAGATGCATATCCCCAAATAAACCGCCGGTAATAACCCGTCAAACCTAAAAAATCCCGAAGTTGTTTGGTAGTTTGAGGAGTTGGCCAACGAACCATAGCTTCAATTTTCTGAGGGTCTGCCCGCACACCAGAGGCCGAAACAATGTGGCCCAAATAATCAATAGTTTTCTGGCAAAACAAGCATTTGGATAGCTTGACAAAGAATTGGTGACAATGGAGACACAACAAGACTTGCTGAAGATGCCGCAAATGTTCCTCTACTGTAGCACTATAAACCAAAATGTCATTAAAAAAAGCAATCACAAATTTACGCAAAAAAGAAGTGAAAATCTGGTTCATAGTCGCTTGGAAAGTGGAAGGCGCGTTTGTTAAACCAAAGCGGCATGACAAGGAACTCGTAGTGGCCCTCATAAGTCGAAGGCCGTTTATAAATGTCGCGGTGGTGTTCGCGAATTTGATGGTAACCACCGTAAATCCAATTTGCTAAAAATTCGCCTCCAATTCATAAAATAATTTCAATAGTCGGAATGGGAAATTTATCTTTAATTGTGACTGCATTCAAAGCTCTGTAATCCACACAGAAACGATAGGTTCCATCTTTTTTTTTCACCAATAAGACTGGTGACGAAAATGGACTTTGACTCGGTTGAATGATGCCTTGTTCTAACATTTCACGAATCAGTTTTTCCATCTCATTTTTTTTGAAAGTGAGGGTAGCGATATGGACGGACATTTATTGAGGTGGTGTTTGGGAGGAGATGGATTTTATGATCAATTGTACGATGCGGCGGCAGTGTAGTAGGAGGAAGAAATAAGTTGCGGTAGGTGTGTAGGAGGTCAATGAAGGGTTCGGTTAAGTTTGCATGTAATTGAAGGAAGGACTCTGGATTACTTGGATTCCTCCCAGTGCGGTGTAGCTATTGCGAGCAAACAAACTATAAATATCTTGCTGTGGACTAGAGATTGCAACTAATTAAAGGTGATAAGAGAAGGAGTAGTGGATAAATCGCCAAGAGTCACTTGGTGTCCTTCCAACAAAATTCCATAGAAAGGCGAGTAATCATGAGAGACCACGGCCCAAAAGTTGCACCATTGAATTCCGCACATCGGGCCCTTGATCGGCGAACAAAGAGATCCAAAGTGAAGCGGTACCTGCATTGTGAGAGCAACTTGAGGGCAAAAATATTTGCACACTAGGAAATCCCATTGCCAATATAAACACGGAAATTTGCGGTTGGTTGGATATGTAAGTTCAAAGCTGCGTGCTAGTTTGATAAAGTTATGGGTGCTCCCACTATCAATCAAAACTTGAAAGCTATGAGAACCGACTTCACCAACTAAACGGAGGGAGCGTGGGTTGATTTGACCCGCCAAAGCATTCAAACTGGAAATATCCCTTGTAATGATCTCTTCAACAGAATTCAGTGACAACTCTTGCTCACAAGAATCAGGTTCATTATCATCAGTACCCATAAGAAGTAAAAATTTACTGCGACAGCGATGATTAGCGCTATATTTTTTATCGCAGTTATAACACAAGCCCTTTTCACGCTTGTCACGGAGCTCCGCTGGGGTAAGGCGGCGAATTGGTAAGTTGGGTGTGGGTAGCAGCGGTGGCAATGTGTTTGGTTTAGAGGGTGGCTGAGTATTTGGTGAATGAGAGAATGATGGAGCCATAGTAGTTGACTGGTACGGTTGGGTTGAAGTAAGGGGATGGGTAGTAGGCTGAAATTTATGTGACCGGAAATTTGTGGTAGGTGTGGAGGATATGTGGTTCCATTTAGTCAAAAAACGGGTTCCTTGTTTGGCCTCCTCAGCACGTGCTTCATAGGCATGAGCTAATGCAAATGCTTCCATCAGAGAAGAAGGCCGAGTAAAAAGCAACTCACGGCGAAGATCAGGTTTCAAACTGGTGATAAAAAAACTAATCAGAAGTGGTTCTGAGATTCCAGTCACGCGATTCATTAAATCTTCAAAAGCAGTCTGAAAGTCTGCCACTGTTGTAGTTTGGGATAACTTGGACAAATCTCCTTAAGGATCTTCATAGAGGGAGGCACCAAAACGATGTTTAAGATTCTGCAAAAACTCTTTCCAGGTTGTAAGCAAGCTATTCATTTTCATCCATTGATACCATCCGTCGGCCTTCCATAAGAAAAGAAACAATCTGTAAATGAAGAGTTTCCGGTGTACCGTGAAAATCAAAGAATTCCTCAATTGAAAAACCCACCCGTTGGGGTCGGATCCATCAAACTTAGGAACCTCCATCGTCATAGAACGGAGCATTGGGGACATCTCAATACCACTGGAATTGACCTCAGTAGAAGAGGATATCGGGTGTGGTTGAGAAGGAGCTCGACCTGATTGAGTTGAAGACCCATGGATCTGGGAACGCAAATCGTCAAGACGAGAATCCACGGTTGCCATATATTGCTACAACGTTTGATGCAACGATAATGTTTGGCTCTCGAACTGCTCTTGAACCGTCTTTAACTTGACTCGAGAATCCGTCATGATGATAGCAATGAAACACCAATGATACACCTCTCTGCAGCCAAGAATGTATCAATTAAGTTTACACTCTTCGAGTGAGTGCTGACTCCAACAAAAATTCAAAAATGAAGGCAAGAAATGAAAAAAAGGTAGAGAATGGAAGAAGAATCGAGAGAGTTGAAAAGTAATGATTAATTTCCGATATCCCTACAAATTAGTTATGCTCTACATATATTCCTCTGTCTTTTTGTGTCCTTTCGAAATACAGCTTAGCAACAACTTATAACAGAGAAAATATGATAGCAAAATAAACCAGCAATTATAGAATCCTCTCAATTTCACTACACGACATAATCTTTCAACCACCCGCTCGTGTCTTGTGTCTGTATTCGCTACGATCTGCTTCTTCCTCAACCTGTGATGCGGCTTCCTTCGTGGGCTGCTCATAATTGGACTCGTTGATGGGCTGATCTTCTTGTAAACCATTCGGTTGATCCAGCTGAATGTGAAAGGTTGCATCACAACTACTACAACTGCCCGAAAAAATTGTTTATGCCCTTTTGGGACAGGAAGAAATTGTGGTAATGCTTTGACTTGCTAACATGGCCCATGAGTGCTGATAGACGTACCCTTGAATGAAGGCCAATTCACAGGCCATGCACTAGAGTACTTAACTGAGTCGCACTAAAGACGTCAAATATATTATGCGTTGTATGAGGATTCGAGTCGCACTAAAGAAGTGAAAGTGAAATATATTATGAGTTATTGAGAACTTCGAAGCAGGTGACCACTCTCACAGAGGTTGGCGTCCATTTTCTTGACCTGATCCTTTAACTTCTTATTATTTATGTGTACGTCTGGACAATCAATTAATTCCACAACAAAATGATATTTATCATAAACTGAGATGTTTCTGTGGCCATGATGCATGCGCAACAAATACTCAATAAATTATGAAACATGTTCTGCACATTTTTCCACACTTATCGACTTTCTTCATCTTCTCCTCCCAGCTACTTCATTCTTCATCTTTCAATCCTTGTCTCTCACCTTTTTAAGCTCTTAGCCATTTTGTCATTTTCATTTCTCATTTTTGTAATAATTTGACTCCAAGATCATATACACCATTTTATTAAGGCATTTATATATGCATGGTTTGGACAAATGTGGAGTTCTGTTATAAAACTTATTAATACTTTGTAATTGATACTTGAATTTCTTCGAGTGTTCGTCCCTTGGTCTCCGGCACCAGAAATGCAACGAACAGGACAGCGGTAGCACAAATGACCCAGAATATAGAAAATGTTCCTGCCATAGCAGCCAACGCAGACTTGTAATTACAAAGCAAGATAAAGAAAAGAGGATTGTGAAGTGGAAAATAGTATGAGTATATAATTTTTTTTTTTTTTGGGGGGGGGGGTGATGTTGGGGTTTCAGATACCTGTTCTGCTCCATTCCATCATGAAATGGAAAGTGTATGTAACTATCCAATTGCTGCAGTTGTGGAGTAAAATCACCAGGCTTCCTGCTGAACCTTTGATGTTTATAGGAAATATCTGAAAAATGTAATTTCAATGGCTTATTTATCGACTCCTGTTAAGACATTCATGAAAAGAAGTAGAGCTAGATCATGTAGTCATATACCTCAGCCATTATGACACTTGGTAGTCCCGCCATGCCTAATGCAAAAGCTATGCTAAACCCCTGATCATATATTTTGTCATATGTTGCTCCAATTAGGCAGACGATACAATTGGGGAAAAAAAAAATCTTTATAGAGAAAGGACCCTTTGATGTAAGCTCACAACATTTAGAGACTATTACCATTATGCCAACATACACAAGGACTGGAGTAGCCTCATTCCAAAGATGGATGTCCTGCACATAAGTATTTTAAGCAATGATCATAAATACGTCAAACAGAATTGAGAACTAGTGAGGAAGTGCATAAATTTTGTAATAGAAGAACCTGCAGGCCAAATGCCAAAGCTATAATAGTGAGACTTAAGCCCATCCCGATAGTAGAGGCCTGCAAAAATATGAACATATATATATCCTGAATAACTAACTTTTGGATAAACTTAATTCTCTCATATGTGCATACCAAAAGAAGTGGTCTTCTTCCAAATCTGTCTGTCAGGAGTACGGACGCGCCAATAGCTGGAAGCTGTAAAAGAAATTGTATGTTCCTGAGTATTTCAAATGGAAAAATCTAACGTTTGATTGATGGTCAATCACCTGAATGATAGCCATTGATATACTCCCAATGTCCGTCGAAAGATCTGTTACAAACAAAAGATTCATAGTGTCATATTCTTGGATATTCAGAAGTTCTATGAAATAGTACAAAATGTTGTTTATTTACCAGCTGCTGCAAATATGTAGCTAGCATAATATGCAATTGCAGCTGATCCTACAAATGGTTGCATTACCATTAATCCAACTCCAACCTAAACCAATTAAATAATCAAACATAAAAATCATAGGACAGATGATATATGACGAGATTACAAAAAAAAAAAAAAAAAACTATTGAGGACTCACTGAGAGTGAATAAGCGTATCTTCGCTGAAACAGGTCAAAAATCCCAGCTTTCGAGTCCTTCTCAAATGTCTGCGTGTAATCCTGTACAATATGGGATGCTTATTGGTTGTTTTGTGCAAGAGATGTACAGCTGTTTCATGTGTTCTGTAATTACTGAGTAGTCAAATATTAGAGTTGGAATTTTACTCTAATTTCAGCAGATTCCATAGAAATATCTGCAGTCTTTCCCCTCAGGCGCTGTAGAGTAGTTTCTAGCTCTTTTTCTTTACCAATCTTCGCCTGCAAGGACATTTAACTTTAATATGCTCTTACTTCACAAGCATAGTAAGAAGAGCTTAAACAAAAAGCTAGGGACTCCAGTCTCTGCTCTTTGCAAAATTAAATTCCACCAGGAAAAAAGGTTATGGACATTTGACTTGGACTAACCAGCCATCTTGGTGACTCTGGAATGAAGAACAAACCAACAACTTGCAACAGACATGGAACAGCAGCTGAAAATTAAACGAAAAAGAAACATTAGAAATCTTGAAGGGCTTAGTAATTCAGCAAATGAAATCAAAAGCAGGGCAAGCTGAAGCTACCAATTAGAGCCAAGGCTCGCCAGGAAACAATAGTACCTACCACATACATTACTGACATACCAGACATAATCAAGAACTGCAGAATTGATGTCAAAGTAAATGCTCATTAAATATAAGTTAGACAAGTAATATAATCATTATAATTAAATATAATCATTATAATTAACATATATATACCTGATTAGTAGCTGTAAATGCTCCCCGGATGTTTTTGGGTGTTATTTCCGCAATATATATAGGTATCTGTCTTGGAACAATGATGCAAATGCTGTGACATGCCTCACATGTGAATTAAGCAACCATGAAATTGTTCACGTCACTTACCACATAAGCAATGAGTGCAAGTCCAATTCCAATAGAACATCGTCCAAGATATAGGGACCAAGCATCCTATCAACAAGTACAGAAGTAAATTATAGCCTATTGACATACCATTTTAATAGCAGATAGAGGTAGACATGCAACCTGAACCCCGAAAAGGACCATTTAACTCCAAATAAGATTCTAAGTACAGTTTTCATACAGGCAGCCAAATCAAGTATGATTGTGATGAAAAAGAGAAGCTAAAGGAAAAAGACCTTTGAGAATGCAATTGCCAGCCACCCAACTAAACAGAATAACTCAGATAGCCACATTGCCTGTTGCACTTGCAGTTAATTAAATACTATTGACAACAGTAAAAGAAATTTCATACCATTCATTGAGACATTAAGGGGACGATTGAATGACTTACACCTCTTCGACCAGTGAGGTCTGCTATTTTCCCATTCACTAGTGAACCTATTATTCCTCCAAATGTCAATACTGAACCAAAAACTGAGTACTGCAGAAGGAGAAGAATAAGGGAAAGCCATGGTCAATTATAGGACTCAAAATGTATAAGATCATATAATAGTGATGATCAGTTAAGTCTTAAGTGAATCCGCATACATAATAGTAGATGTTGTATGTACACGTGTGTATCAAAAGTGACATATTCTGGCCAATGTTTATATGAATTTATTTGTTTATTTTAACATTCTCTGTTCATGGATAACTTGGGCTTGGTCAACTTACTTCTGTCACTGAAAGTCCCAGGTCTTCCCTCATTGCAGACTCAGCAGGTGATGAATATCCAACCTGAAAACAATAATCAATCAATCTATTGCGGTCAATGAAAAGCTAAAATTTTGACTAGTAGCTTATGATGAAAGTGATTTCCTCAAAACTGCTTCCTGACTGCCCGCTATCTTCAAGCACTTAGAGACTAATCTTGCAAGAAAAAAGTATTGATTTACTCTCACAGCAACAAAACAACAATGGATCTTACAGCAGAGCCATAAGTAAATGAGCCGCATATGGCCACCAAGGTGCTGAAAACAACAGCAGGTGTAGTAGAAGGATCACTTTCATACATGCCACTGCCATTACCAATTTCATTGGAGATCATAGGCCTTGGCTCAAGAAGTGGAGGATTCGGAATTAGTCCGTCCTCCAAGCTTTCTGATGTCTCCATGATTATTCTTCTCGAACGAAAGAGAGGCAATGGAAAAAGAGAAGAGTTTGACAATTATGAAATAAGAAATTAGAATGACAACTGCAGAAGAAATCTTTATACCCATTTGAATTTTTAGTATATATATTATAATAGATTATTTTTGTGATTAGAATAATCCACCTGTTTTATGCATTTGATGGTGAAAGCTTTGATTAATGCCAATCTCTAAAGCCACCTACTAACAAGTATTATACTAACATATGTATATAAGATCCTATTCTGTTGTCTTAAAGTAACTATTGATTATTAATTAATGATTAAGCTGCCTTTCAAAACAAAAATGAAACTTTGAAACAATCCAGTTTGCTCAAGTTGGTGAGTCACCATTATACGCTAATCCATTGTTTGCTGAAAATGAAGAACATTTGATAAATACACACCATCTAACATGAAATTACTGGACCAGTCATGTAAGCTTACCTAATACCAACCACATGATTGAGGTAGGATAGAAAATTAGAAATCAATTGAAAACTCAATTTTACTCTAATTTGCTCATTTCTGCTTCACATTTACGATCAAGAAACAAAAACATTAACTAGCGTGCGTGATAACGGTATGCTACTTACGGAACAGCCATGAGCAAATGAACCGCATATGGCTACCAAGGTGCTAAGAACAACAACGGGTGTAGCTGCTGAAGAATTATCACTCTCTGGCAAGCCGCTGCGCTCACCAACTTCATTTGTAACTATTACAGGATTTGGCTGAGCATGTGAAGACTTTGCTATTAGTCCCTCCTCCAAGCTTTCTGAATCCTCCATGTCCTATTTCTTTCACAGGAGCACTTGAAAGAAAAAATCTTTATTAGTGCACTAGTGGAAATTTAAAAAAAAAAAATTGAAATGATGCAACTGAATTGAGCGCACTTGGCTTTTTCGTTTTTTAAATAAATATTATGATAATAGAAAAATCATATCTGTAAACTTTGCTCAATCAATGTAAAAGAGTAAATATTGATATCAATATGTACTTTTTCTTTTTCTTTTTTTTTTTTTTCCTTGAAAGAACGGGTGATTTTAAAAAATAAATTCAAACTTTGCCTATTCTCTTATCTTTTAGGAAAAAAAGTAATAAAAAGAAGAAATATTAATTGGTGTGAGTTACGTATAGACATGCTAATAAGCATCATCCTAATCCTAAAGCCAAAGACTCATTATGAGGTAATATCGATCTTTTATGGCTTCCTTTCTCATTCTTATGCATATTGGATATAATCAGTAGACACTTTTGATTGCAACGTATCAGTATTTAAAAAAAGAAAAACAATCAATGCGAAGTCACCATCCATGCAAGCTGTACACGTGAAGAGAAAAAGTTTCAACCAAAATCATTTTTCTGCGAAATAAGAAAATAAAATAAAAATCTTTTTGAGTTCAATGGTATGGAATGACAGAAAAGCCAAGGAAAGGCCACTGTAATTTCGGCCTGGTCCACTAGTTGGGCATGGATTAAGTGACTTTGGAGACTACCAGAATCTAACCCATCATATTAATGACTGGGCCCATCATTTTCCACTAACTGCACCCATTGCGCTTTCTGCTTCCGGGAAATGCCACGCGCCGCTCGTGCGGTTAGGCAAAAGCCTCCAACTTTTTTTGTTTTATTCTTCCCCTGACGATCATTGGACCCTACAAATACAAATTTATCTTTGGTTTATATGACTTGGAATCAATAATGTTTCAAATTATTTTATACGGTGCGTAGGTTGTGAGTTCACTGCCCGTACAATAATGTTTGATTATTAATTTATAGTCGGAACAGTCATCACTTGTTGATTTTGGAATCAAGCAAGACTTGGGTGGGTCTCTCCGCGGCAGCAGTAAGTGTTCTTCACATTTATGTATTCAGAAGCAGTGCAGTATTAGTCTATTGTTCATAAACGCTAAAAATATGCTGAATAATTAAAGGGAAAAAAATATATATATATATATATATATATATATATTATTTTATTAATTAATAAGAATAGAAAATACAAAAAATAATATTAATCTATTACTATTAAAATGTTTAATAGAGAAATATAATCCAATACCGTATTAAACTTAATACAATTTAGTCCAGTAAAGTCTAATCCAGTGCGTCGCACCAAGCACATCCTGTGAGCAGAATTTACTCCAGGGACGTACAGCAGACCAATCAAACCAGGTTATTATTACACTTGCAGTAGAGTGATGTTGATTTATCGCCGAGAAAGCTTTGTAATTGATGCTTGTATTTCTTCAAGTGTTCGTCCCTTCGTCTCCGGCACCAGGAATGTAACGAACGCGACACCTGCGGCGCATATGACCCAGAATATAGAAAATGTTCCTGCCAGAGTAGCCAACACAGGCTTGTAACTAGAGAGCAACACAGAAGAAAGAGGATTGCGAAATGGAAAATGTATAAGCAAGGGGGCCGGGCATCAGGTACCTGTTTTGCTCCATTCCATCATGAAATGGAATGTGAATGTAATGGCCCAATTGATGCAGTGGTGGATGAAAATCACCAGGCTTCCTGCTAAACCTTTCATGTTTATAGGAAATATCTGAAAATGGAAGTTCAATGGCTTATGTATCGACTCCGGTGAAGACATTCATGAAAAGATGTAGAGCTAGATCAGGTAGTCATATACCTCTGCCATTACGACAGCTGGTAATCCTGACAAGCCTATTGAGTAACCTACACTAAACCCCTGATTGTAGATTCAGTGCCAATTAGTCACATTTTGCTCCAAATTGATAGACAAAACAATAAAAGAGAATCCTTACAGCAAACCCTCTAATGTAAGTAAGCTCTCATAACATATAGAGAAAAGTTTCCCTTTTCTGCATCGATTATATTACCATTATGCCAATGTACACCAGCACTGAAGTAACCTCATTCCAATGATGTGTGCCCTGCACATAAAAATTTTAAGCAATAATCATAAATATGTCCAAACAGAATTGCAAATTAGAACTGCAGAAGTGTAAAAATTTTGTTCCAGAAGAACCTGCAAGCCGAATGCCGTAGCTATAATAGCGAGACTTAAGCACATCACAATTGTAGAAGCCTGCAAATAGATGAATTTGTATAAATATTACCTCACCATAAATTAGCCATATAAATCAGCCAACCTTCTGAATTAATAATTTTGGGATGAATATGTTTCTTTGAAATGTCTACCAAAAGAAGTGGTCTTCTTCCAAATCTATCAGTCAGGAGCACCGATGCACCAATAACCGGAATCTGTAAAAGAAATTTTATGTTCCTGAATATTTCAAATGGAAAAATCCCATGTTTGATTGATGGTGAATTACCTGAATGATAGCCAAGGATATACTCCCAATTTTTTTCGAAAAATCTATAACAAACAGAAGATTCATATTGTTATTTCCTTCAAAATCCATAAGTTCTATGAAGTAATACAAAATGTTGTTGTTTACCTGCTTCTGAAAATATGTAGCTGGCATAGTATTGAATTGCAGTTGCTCCTAACAATGGTTGCATTGCTGATAATCCAACTCCAACCTAAACCATTTAAATAATCTAGTATAAAAATCATAGAACTGGCAATTAACCAGATCGCAGATATATAAATACGAATATTAAAGACTCACTACGAGTGGATAAGCGTATTTTCTCTGAAAGAGGTAAAAAATTCCAACTTTTGAGTCCATCTCAAAGGTCTGCGTATATTCCTGTACAATAATAATGGAATGCTCATTCCTTGTATTGTGCCGTTGGTATATAGTTATTTTCATGCATTTTCTTTTTATTGGATAGCCAAACATTAGAGTTAAAAGTTTTACTCTGATGTGAGCAGATTCCATTGAAATATCTGCATTCTTTCCCCTAAGGCGCTGTAGAGTAGTTTCTAGCTCTTTTTCTCTACCAACCTTTGCCTGCAAAGAGAAATACACATTAACTTTAATATGCTCTTAGTTCACAAGCACAGTAACATGACCTTAAACAAAAAGCTAGGGACTCCAGTTTCTGGTTTTTGCAAAATTAAATTCCACCAGGAAAAGAGTTCATGGACTTGGACTAACCAGCCATCTTGGAGACTCTGGAATGAAGAACAAACCAATAATTTGCAACAGACATGGAACAGCAGCTGAAAATCAAATAAAAAAGAAACATCAGGATCTTAAAGGGTTAGCAATTAAGCAAATGAATTCAATAGAAAGGGAAGCAGAAGCTACCAATTAGAGCCAAGGGTCGCCAGGAAACAACAGTACCCACTAAGTACATTACTGAAAGACCAGAAGTAAGCAAGAACTGCAGAGTTGATGACAAAGTAAATGCTCATTAATAATAAGTTACACAAGCAATGTAATCATTATAAGTTACATAGATATACCTGAAAAGCTGCTGTAAATGCTCCCCGGATGTTCTTCGGTGTTATTTCTGCGATGTACACAGGTATCTGTCTCGCAACAATAATGCAAATGCTGTCAGATGCCTCACCATGAATTCAGCAACCACGAAATTGTTCACATCACTTACCACATAAGCCATCAGTACAAGTCCAATCCCAAGTGAAAATCGTCCAAGATAAAGTGACCAAGCATGCTGTCAACAAGTATTGGAGTAAGTTACAGCCATCCACACACCATTTTACAAGTACATATAGCTGGACATGCAACTTGAACCCAAAAAGAACAATTTAATTCCACATAAAATTCTAAGTACAGTTTTCATGTAGGCAGCCAACCAAACATGACTGTGACGACACTGAGAAGCTAAAGAAAAAAAACCTTGGAGAATGCTACTGCCAGCCACCCAACAATACAGAATAACTCCGATAGCCACATAGCCTGTTGCACTTGCAGTTAATTGAAACACTATTAATAATGGTAGAAGAAAAATCATACCATTCAAAATTTTGAAAATTCATACTATCCATTGAGACATTATGCGGAAGATTGAATGACTTACACGTCTTCGACCAATAAGGTCTGCTATTTTCCCATTTACTAATGACCCTATTATTCCTCCAACTGTCAATACAGAGCCAAATACTGAGTACTGCAGAATGAGAAGAATAACGGAAAGATATGGTCAATTATAGGAATCAAAATATATAAGATCATAGAATAAAAATGATCAATTAAGTTAACCTGCATAAACATTAATAGATGTTGTGTGTGCGTGTGTGCATGTGCCTGTGTGTATCAAGAGTACCAAATTCTTGCCAAAGTTTATATGATTTTATTTATTTATTTCTAGATTCTGCATTCATGGACAACTTGGGCTTGGTCAACTTACTTGTGTCACAGAGAGTCGCAGGTCTGCCCTCATTCCAGACTCAGCAGGTGATGAATATCCAATCTGAAAACAATAATCAATCGATCGATCAATCAACTAGCCATTACTGCAGTCAATGAAAAGCTATTTGTTTGACTAGTGGCCTATGAGGAGAGTGATTTCAATCAAAACTGCTTCCTGAACGTCTATTATCTCCAAGCATATAGAGATTAGTCTTGCAAGTAAAATGTATTGATTTGCTCTGATGGCAGCAAAACAACAATCAAACTTACAGCACAGCCATAAGCAAATGAACCGCACACGGCCACCAAGGTACTGAAAATAACAGCACGTGTAGCCGAAGAATCACTTTCTTGCAGGCCACTAACATTACTGACTTCATTATTAGTAATCACAGGCCTTCGCACAATAAACGGCAGTCCTTCGTTCAAGCTTTCTGATGTCCCCATGATTATTTTTCTTGAATGAAAGCGCGAGAGGCAAATTGAAAAAAAAAAAAAAAAAGAGAAGAAGAAGTTTGTGACAACTACTATGAAATTTAAAAAAAAAAAAAATGGAAGGACAACTGCCGAAGAAATCTTTACGCTTACTCGGGATATTAGTATATATTATAATAGATTACTTTTATGCTTAGGATAAATAACCCACTTTGCTTCAACCATGTGATGTTGAAAGTTTTGACCAATGATCATCTCTAAAGTCACCAACTAACATAATTACATTAACAAAAATATAAATACAATAAACTTAAGATCGTCAGAGTTGCCAGCCATGTACGCTTACTTAATTAATACCAGCCACACGATTGAGATAGAATAGAAAATTGGAAATCAATTTGAAGACTCAAATGTCATTGGAATTATTAATATCCCCACAAAATACAAAAACTTAAAAAAAAAAAAACACTTAAAGCCAGATTAGGTTCAAGAAACAAGAACATATACGATGACAGTGGAATGCTACTCACAGTGCAGCCATAAGCAAATGAACCACAGATGGCTACCAAGGTGCTCAGAACAACAATTGGTGTAGCTGAAGATTTATCACTCTCTGGGAAGCCACTGCCCTGACCAACTTCGTTTGCAACTATTGCAGGATTTGGCTGAGGAGGTGAAGACTTTGGCATTAATCCTTCCTCCGAGTTTTGTTGATTCTCCATGTGTCCCAGTTCTTTCACAGGTGCAAGTGGAAGAAAAATCAAAGCCTTCTTTGACAACTACTTGGAGCATCTGCATGTCTAATTTGCGTTTAGCTAAATAACGCAACAATTCAAATCCAGGGAGCCCACTCGGGGTTTATTTTGCTAATTTATCAACTAAAACGCTAAGTTACGATTGCGGGCCCCAATGTTGACATCTGTCTTAGTATTTGTTGACTAGCTTACTATGAACAGTCACCAAATGCAAATGCAAATGCAATTGAATCATCCCGAATTCCAGGTAGTATTCATTTGCTCTCCCGAGTTTGGTTTCTTTCAACCAACCCCTTTCATCTTTCTCTATTTACTTTATAATAATTATATATTTGTTCACTTCCTGTTAATACTAAAGTTATCAACATCACAACCAGAGAGTATGGGTATGCTTGGAATTGTTTTATTAGATTTTCAAGAAATCAATTTTATATTAGATTTTGAAATAATTAAGTTTTAAATGATTTCATATCGTGTTTGGTAAATTTAAATTATTAGACAATTACTTCTAAAATAATTTGTTATACATATGATTGGTAAATTAATCCTAAAATCAGGGAGTTTACTACAATAACTAAATTGTACCAATTTTATAATTATAAAAGGAAATAAAATCTGTCTTTATCTAAAGATTTTAATTCATTTATTAATTACTTGCTAAAAAAATTATTTCTATTTATTATATCTATTTATACTTCTTTAAGTAAATAAATTTAATAAATAATCGTTTACATAAAATAATAAAAATTTCTAATAACGTTCTGTCGTTAGAGAATGACTTGTGCATCAGTTATTAATTCTCTATCAATTTATAACATTGTGGGTCTTATTATAGATCATAAGTGGATAACACTTTAAAACCCGTAAAAATTAGTCTATTCTATCATTGATAAAGTTTTAATGGCTGGCTAGTGAGGTAGTAGATTAGTCCAACACAAGTTTTTTTGCTCAAAATTTTCAATTTCTTTCTTCACGGTTTTTGCTAGGATTGAAGTTTCAAAATAAAAGCAGTGTTGAGCTATGAAATTAAAATTAGCATAGTGCTTTCCCATACCCCTCATGCAGTAGAAGTGATTGTTCTTTACAACTCTGTATTCAAAGAGGAATGTATAATAAGCCCTGAATGTAACAAAAAATGCTATGAATGTTCGTTGCATAATGAATTAAGACTATTTTTGGCCTCTATGTTTAAGAAAATAATAACATGTATGAAAGACCACGTTTGGTATCATTTTCCTAAATGAGTAAAGTTGTTATTTTTCACATATCAAAATTTAACTTTTTTTATAATTTTGGAGACTATATTCTATTTTTCAAGTAAAATTTTATTTCATTTGCCCTATTAGAGGTCGATCGTACATGTTAATCTTGAAGAAGTAGGGGTGAAAAAAAAAATTATTTGGATTTAATAAAAACCGTTTGTGTTTGAGGACTTATTTGACACAAGTTGACGAACTATATCTTTATTTATGAAAACACAAAAAAATAAATAACTGAAAATTACTATTATTCCCCCTAATTTTCTTAATATAGTATATTTGGCGCTTAGTCACCAACCCTCGTACTCATCATCTGAATCGGATCTTATTCATTATTAAATATGATTCATATTCGTTGTTCATTATCAAATATGAATCATATTCGTTCTCATCTTCTCAAATTTGGCATTTTTTCATAATGGCTTTGACAAAATTGTTGGGAATAAAAGCACTATTGTGAGGTGTAATATTCACGATCACCTGCCTATTAAAAATAAATAAACATAGCAATACAGAAAACCAAACTACATACGGAACCAAAACAGAAAAAAACAGAAAACTTTACAAGTCACTCGTGTGGGACCATCCGTATCCAGTTGACCACTCTTGCATTTTTTTTGTCATAAAATCTTGAAGCAGATGTAACGAAGTCTCGGCTTCTGTTTAAGAAATTTCTCGAAGGATTGATGATAACATTTGTGTGAAATTTTTGTGATCTTGGGCAAAGAAAGTGTTATGGAAGAAGGGTTATCGAGCTCTTTGCTTAAGGAGAAGTCTCGGGTACATGGTGGTGGCAGTAGTGGTGGTCAGAGTGGAAGTGGAAGTGGTTCCGCCACAAGTCCTGTTGTGCTCAGCACTTTTGTTGCTGTCTGTGGTTCCTATGTTTTTGGTTCTGCTGTAAGTAGTACGCTCTTGATTCTACAGTACCCGGTTACAAAATTTATTAATATAATGTATTTGATACATGAATTGTCTATCTCTCTAATGTAACTAAGAATGTTCAAGAATGTAATAAGTCCTCTGAGAATTATAAGGGGAGTAGCAATTTTTTTAGTCTGATAGTGAGTAGAAACTAATTGAATAAACAGCAAACCTTTTGTTTCTTTCTTGAGTTGAAAATGTAGGATCAGAATCTGCTTGGTTGTCTGAATTGTGGGATTGTCTAAAATTTTGTGACTGATTTGTAGATTGGATATTCATCACCTGCTCAGTCTGGAATAACCAATGATCTGGGTCTTTCTGTCGCAGAGGTAGGCATATAAATAATGAATTTTGTTCGGTATTTCATCAGTATAAGTTGACATATACCGTATTGCTTCTCTTTGTTTCTTCGCATTGTGCGTGCCCTTTGTAAGTTCTCTCTTCTCGTTCATCTGCAGTATTCACTTTTCGGTTCAATATTGACGATCGGAGCTATGATAGGTGCAATAATGAGTGGGAAAATAGCGGATTACATTGGCAGAAGAGGTGTAAGTATTTCTTACTAATCCATTGTTGTGTCCGGCCATGTTGTTGAATTTCCATTCTGATTTACTTTCAAATGTCTGTTTTTTGATCTTTTGGCTGCCTTGTTCAAGCAGACAATGGGCTTTTCAGACATAGTTTGCATCATTGGATGGCTTATAATTGTATTCTCGAAGGTATATGTTTCAAAGATTTCTTTTGCTTATCTTCTCATACTTAAATCTCAGTTGTTCACAATGTTGAAAGTTCAGTGTTTGTGAAAGGCTGCTTGGTGGCTAGATCTCGGAAGGCTGTTGGTGGGATATGGGATGGGCCTCCTTTCTTACGTGGTAATTTTTTCAGAGCATTGCAATTTGAGTTCAGTTAGTCGTTGAGGAAGCAGATAAAAGATTATTCTAATTCTCACACACAGGTACCTGTGTATATAGCTGAAATCACACCTAAAAATCTTCGAGGAGGATTTACAACAGTCCATCAGGTGACACTAATCTCTATAAAATGTTCAAGCCATTATCATTGCATCCTTAAGTATCTAATCTTTGCTCTTGCAGTTGATGATATGTATTGGCGTGTCAATGACATATCTCATTGGAGCTTTTCTGAACTGGCGGATCTTGGCTCTGATTGGTAATTTTGTCTGTTCCTATGGTGTTTAATTGTAATCTGAGGGTTTCTGTAACAAGGGAATCCTTTTATTTTGATTTCAGGAACTATTCCGTGTCTAGTACAGCTTGTAGGTCTATGCTTCATCCCAGAATCACCAAGATGGCTGGTGAGTCGCATGCATTATTTTATAGGTTCTTTAAATTTGGGGTTTACATTAACATCAACAGTTTATGAATTATTTGCAGGCGAAGACTGGTAAAGGAATAGAATCTGAAGCTGCCCTGCAGCGCCTTAGGGGGGCAGATGCTGATATTTCTGAAGAAGCAGCCGAGATTAGAGTAGCTTCTTAATTTTATATGAAATATTTGATTCATCTGGTAGGAGTAAGAAACACAACTGAGTGGCTTTGCTTCATTTTATAGGAGTACACAGAAACCCTTGAGAGGCTTTCTGAAGGTGGCATTCTTGAGTTGTTCCAGAGGAAATACGCACATTCCCTCATTGTGAGCTTCTTCAAATCAATCTAGCCGAGGCAATTTTCCTTTGGACAAATTATTTTATAAATTGTTTTTATTTTTTGAAGCATTTGAAATTCTTTTAAGGTTGGTGTTGGCTTGATGGTATTGCAACAATTTGGAGGGGTCAATGGAATAGCATTTTATGCAAGTTCCATATTCATATCAGCTGGTAAGTGAAGGCTCAATTATGAATACTTCGTACAATCAATGGGATATAAAAAGAAATGAGAGAAAGTGAATGCTCTAATCTCTGATTGTATGACAGGGTTTTCTGGTAGTATTGGGATGATCGCAATGGTTGTTATCCAGGTAATTGACTCTTAGCTGTAATTAAATTTTTGGAATCTGGTAGAGGCTTTTCTAAAGCATTGTGAATTGGCTTCTGCAGATTCCAATGACACTGTTGGGAGTACTTTTAATGGACAAATCTGGACGACGGCCACTTCTGTTGGTAAGAAGCAAAACAATATGTTCCGTGTTTGGATGTAGTTGTACTAATTGCCGATGCTGAAGTCTGCTAATGCTTTCAGGTGTCTGCAGCTGGAACATGCTTGGGTTGCCTCCTTGCCGCTTTGTCATTTCTCTTCCAGGTTCTAAAATAAAGTTTAATTATCCGTCGTTCGCTCTTTCCCGTTTCCCCATTCTTAAATCTCCATTGAGAATATACAAACTTTCTCCTTTACAGGACCTTCAACAGTGGATAAAGGCAACTCCTTTTCTAGCACTAGTTGGAGTGCTGGTAATGACAATTTGCTTGAAATATATATATATATTATTTTCCTCTTGCTACGTATGAAAATAAAAATGAACACAAGGAAGGCTTTTCTCTGACTTCTTAAAACTGAAGACCATTTGCTCTGACCCTCATCGGATCGATTACATGGTATCCAAAAGTATTGCTTTAAGTTATAGATTTTGCAGATTGGTTGCTGAAATAATATCTTTGTTCATATTTTCGAACATGTGATTAGGTATACACAGGATCATTCTCATTAGGCATGGGAGGAATACCTTGGGTTATAATGTCAGAGGTACATTAAAGATTTTGATTGATGGTATCCAAAACAAAATATCGATAATATGAGACTAAGACATGTAACTCAACTGAATTCATTAATTTTACCACTTCAGGTATTCCCTATAAACATGAAGGGTTCAGCTGGAAGCCTTGTAACATTGGTTAGCTGGTTAGGGTCTTGGATCATCTCTTTCAGTTTCAATTTTCTAATGAAATGGAGCTCCACAGGTAATACCTTGTTTCAATTCCTCTAATTTTCTTGAGTTTATCATATGATACACGAACCATACACTGTCATGTTCTGATATCTTTCTTTCATTTTCTGTCTCGTAATTCCCCAGGAACATTCTTTGCATTCTCAGCCATTTGCGGCTTAACTGTTCTGTTTGTAGCAAAGCTAGTACCAGAGACCAAAGGGCGAACGCTGGAAGAAATACAAGCATCTATGAATCCATTTTCTTGACGAAGATGGATTTCTCATGGTTCAGTTTTCTTGTCTGTTATATTCTACGTCGTAATGATATATTAAGAATGGTCTTATTGTAATATTTGAATAGTTCAAAGTCAAGAGGACTAGGAACTATTTATCTGAATGGAAATTTAAGGAAATTGTAACAGTTTATTGCAAACAATAAAGTAGACATTTCCCTGCTCTTAGTGCTATAAAGATGATATGATGGATTTTAGGTTCAGCTATGTTCAAATGATTCTGATGAATAAGTTCCAGTCACTTCAGTGTCCTTTAAGTTCTTCCACTTAATTAATTGCTGTTCGGGTTCTCTTTTATTTCTATCCAGATGAATCATTTGAAAGTATAAATGCTGAAACTACAAATTATTCTATTTTCATGTGAACCACTCGAAAGTAAAAGATAATTTGTATATAAAAAGCATGAAAAAGATTGAGTGCTACACAAGGTTAGAAAGAACATATAATGTCTGATTATCATCAGAAAGATGAAGTTAAAAGGCGTAAAGAAAGTGTGTAACATGTGGAATATGTAAACCAGATGTTGGTTCCATATATAATTTCTTGAGGCTAACAGATTAATTAGGCACTAATTGGATTCTCCGACGCTTCTTCTCACATCAAGCGATCATATTCGCCACTTACTATGCAATATATAAATGGGGCATCACCTCACATGCTTATATAACTTCTGCCCAATTAACAAATCATACTAAGCAAGCCAATTCTTAAGAAACTAGCATAATATAATGTTTCTACCCCATGGCTCAAAGTCGATATAAGCCAAATAGTCTGTCAGCAGCAGCAAATCTGGCAAATCTTTTACCAACGGGCACAGTTCTTGCATACCAAGCACTGATGCCTTCGTTGTCAAACAATGGCACATGCCTGGCGGCACACAAGTACCTATCTATAGCTGCCCTTGCGGGTTGCTCAATTGTATGCTTTCTCTCCTCATTCACTGATAGCTACTACAGCAAAGGCAAGCTCTACTATGGCATAGCCACTACCACTGGCCTGCACATCTTCAACAAAATGGACAGCGAGGGCGAGGACGAGAACGAGCACGGCAAAGCAGACAATGATACTGAAGATGGGGACAAGGGTACTGAGAAGAAGAGGGTATGTTTGGACAAGTATAAAATCCGATGGATTGATTTTGTGCATGCATTTGCATCTTTGCTTGTGTTCTTGGTGTTTGCAACAACTGGCTCTGCTGCGCGAAGTTGTTTTTTCCCACATCCGGGGCCTAATACAAACGTAGTGCTGATGCATCTGCCAATAATTGTTGGGCCTTTTGCAAGCTTCCTATTCATGCTTTTTTCCCACTAAAAGCAGAGGGTTTGGATTTGCTGATCATATGCCCCCCGGTTCCAGCCCGAGCCCAAGCCCAGCAACAAGAAAGTCCACAGTCCACAGGCGCATGAGGGCTAAATACTTGTCCTTAAAACAGTAATGACAAATATTTTCAATACGTGTTATTAATTGAGTGGTGGATAATATTTTATAAGATTTAAATGAATTAATTGTATTATCTCACCAATCAATCGATAAATATCATATCGTTTGAAATAATTTTTGGGGATAAAAATTTTAAGATATGTAACATTGCTCTTTATCCTGGTGATGGGATTGATGGTTAAAAAGACTCTTAATATTAGTGTATCATGTATCAACTATAAATATAAACTTCATTTAAATGGCATGTCATTCTTCTGGTATATATTTAAAGGACCTGTCATTATATCTCACGTAAAATTTATTTTTTAGGAAAAGAAAAAAAAAGTCATATAATCTTATTCGATGCCAGTACAAATGATGTAAAATGACTAGCACGTATAAATTTTTCCTAATGAGATATTCCTTAATCAATGAAATGCTGTCTACAAAATACGAATAATGTAACAATGCCAAATTACAATTTCCCCATAATCCTCATGTATAAAAATCTGTGTATACTAAGTTCCAATTGTATCGTCCTCGTTAAGGGAGATGCACAAGACAAATTACTAGCCGGCTAGGTCAAGTGCATATCATTTTTACACGTGAACAAATGTCCTCCTTCCACGTGTCTAATAAAATTTTTTTTTTCAAATTAAAGATAAGATATATGTGGGTGGAAATTGTATGCAACATCAAGGGCTCCCACCAGTGATGTGATCATCAGCAAGATATTGACTCCACAACTAATAATAATGGATCCATCATCCATTGAGCACACTTTCTTGGAAAATTCTTCCGGACGAACCTTCGAAAGCTTGTCGGCAAGATTTTTAACATCACAAGCACTCCATTATTGGTCAAATTATTTTGAAAGCTAATGTTTTACAGAGATTTTATTATTTTTATTCAATATTGTTATACAAAATAAACTCAACAACCAACTCCAAACCCCTCTCGTCTTTATATAATCCGACGCAAATCTTAAGTTTTCAATACAATACGGATTTAGTTAGGAAGACCCCGATAAGTATCAGATAATTAATTAAAGATCATAGAGATTATATAACGATACCAACCGAAGATCTATCTCAATCAATTAAATATGGTCGTAATCAAGACCATTTTATAACATACATAAATTTAAAAAAAAAAAAAAAAGAACTCTAAAGTCTAAATCATCGCGTATTTAATTATTTTGTTTATTCTTTTATTATCATCTGTTTTCTTATACATATTGCGCCTCAACAGTTTTTATTTATTCTTATTTTCTTCTGCATTATGTGGAGGGTTTTATCAATTGAACTACCTAAGACTCAGGAAACTTATTCATGAAACCTACTCTTATTTTATTTTGTGAAAGAACAAGAATTCAGTCTCCATAATATATTCAACTCGTAATTAAAGATATAGATGAAAATAAAGAAGATACATCAACCCTACCCTCTGCGTATATTGATACCAACACAAGCTCATTATATCGGATTGTCAAATTTTGCGTCGGAAAAGCAGAAAATTTACCTTTTTGTATCGACGTGAAACGACGTTCTCAAGAAAAGCGATAAAATCTTTCTTTATCATGATACTGATTGATGTTGAGTAGTCACAGGACCATGCATGCATGCACGATGCATCGCGATCATAAAATTTTGTGTTTACTCAGATGTCATGAAGAGATGACCACCAAGCTCTGCTCTATCATCACCACAATTGAAAAAAATACAAATAAGATAATTTACTTGGTGTCTATGATTGAAAATGGCTAGCATACGTGGGCTTCGTTATAGTCATATACCCGCTTTGGTCCACACACACACACACACACACACATATATATATATATAAGGATTCTCCTTTTGATCTATTGTTTTGGTTTCAATATGCGCATAATGTTCCCAGAATATCCATTTTACGCCAGCTAAAATCAAATCATTTGACCCCATCTCATTAAATGGAAGATGGAAGCAACTAAAAAGAGTTACCATCCTTTTGAATTATAAAAAGAAAATCATTTTTTTATTAAAGAAATTTTACAAAATAGCCAAGACGGTAGATAACCCAACTTAAATTTTTCTTACATTCGGTAGTTAAAATATGATTTAACCCCCGTTTATCTAATGTGACGGCAGGGCAGAGTTCCGAGTAAATGACTGTGGGGCTAAGTTATTAGTATGCAAGAGTTAATATTGACTTTTCACTCTAACTTTTCATATTTTGTATAAAGATGTGGCTATTTGAATCCAATAAATTCATCTCTATACTCATTATTAAAGATTTAAAATTTTGAAATCTTAAAATAACCTTTCACTAATCTCTTTCTCTGTTTATTTTTACATTTAGTAAGCTTAATACTCAGTTTCACTCTCTTTTGAATTCTTTTTCTGACTTTTCTTAGTATATCATGATCTTTATTTCATACTTTTTATATATAAGAATTTTTTTTTCATGATATTCACTAGCAAAAAGTTTGATAAAAAATAATGTATTGATATTCAATAACTTTCTAGCTAATAAAAATTTGTTGATATTTATTTCTAAGTGGTAGATTTTGTTCCTCTTAGTTAGTGATACCATTATTTGTAGCTAAAAAAATTATCTGAATGAATGATGAGAATTTGTGAAACTCATAACAGAAAGAGAATAAAGAGTTAATATTAAGTAATTTTCCAAAAAGTTATCTAGATACTAAGATTCTTAAATGAAAAGAGAGTATAGAGAGGAAATTAGTGGATTTTGTATAAAAATCCCAATTTTTTTTTAAAATATTCTGCTGGCATTGTGGCACCATGATCTTAATGTTTCTCCTCCCGTTATGATCGTTAACATCTATCGACACTGTATTAATTAGAGACATTATCTACAATGATCTTTGGTTATAATTAAATTAACAATAATTTTAAGTAATTGACACTAATTTTAAGTCATTTCTATAATTTTTTTTTTCATTTGTTTAAAAGCTTCACCTTAATTTCAAACTCACCAGCTTATACAATCTAGCTTGCTGTATACCTTTCAAGCTATAATATTTTATGGTGTACCGTGTATGATATAGAATCTAAAAGCAGCAGCTGGCAAAATCTATTTATAATCTTGATAGCTGGTCCATGCAGGCCACCGCCAGCCAATATGCGTCACAAAATCTTACCCGACTTTTGGCCTCAGCCCTGGCATGCACTCTTCAATGTACCGGCTGCCTCCTTTGCCCATTTTGAGGAAGATGACCTCTTCTTAGCAACTTGCAAAGAATATGATGCTTCCTCTCCTCTCTTTTTGTCTTTTCTATCTATAATCTTGTTTCGTTCTTCATCTTCAATTCGTGTCCATGCCTCTACCAATGAATTAATTGCTTCGCTTTACACAGACCAATCGAAAGATATGCAATAGTTTAATTGAGGGATCAGGATTCTCTCATGATCTGATCTCCTCCTGATCAAAAATACATGTGGTGATTGGTTGTTAATAAATAAAGAAAATAAAGAAGTTAAATCATATCCATACACTACCACTTAAATACACATGGCACAAGATCTTTAAAAGCTCATGAGAGCTCAGATCAGGAGAGGATCATTTTCCTTAATTGAGATCCAATCATCTACCTTCCTTTGAGTACTCAAATTAGTTAATTCATTGGCATGATCGTTTTGTAGTAGTATTATAATAATAAATTATAAAATGAACCCCAATTATTGGAATTATATTGTCATCAATTGAACCCCAATGATTGCAATTAAATTCTCCATATGCGGCTTGGTTATAGCTAGTCAGTCAATTCTCGCTGAAATCCCTATAGACTAGTTGACAACCGCATAATAATAATAATTCCAAAAGAAAAGTTTGAACTCTAAATTAGTAATCATGTACCCATTAAAAACAAATTTTGTGCGCATGATACACTAACAATTTTACAAACTAATATATATACGAGATTAAAATTCACACGCGTAACCTTCTTATTACCAAAATTATTAACCATATATACACAAATGAAATGAATGACGACACAATTTATTATATGGTAATGACAACCATGCATGCCAACTCATGTGATGCCATGCAACTGCATGCCAGCCTCAAAAGAAACTAAAATTCAGCTAGCTACCTACCTATGATTTATATCTATCACTCACTTCAAAGCACCCAATGATCATTAAATTTCCTCATTGACTCACCCAACAACAGGGAAAAAAAAAAAAAGAACTAAAAAAGAAAAACAGATAGATAAATCAAAGAACCATCTACATATACATATACATATTTAGTAAATATTAATGCAAAATGGCCAGATAATGAAGCGAAGTTTTAGGCCATAATTGGTGGGACCAAGCACCGTTTCCTCGATTGGGATCTAATCTATCACTCCAGCTCAGGCGTTCACGTTGGCACTCCCTTCGCCATTTGTCTCCTCTATCTTTGGCGTGAGGATATTATTAATACCCTCACCCCCTTCTCTCCCTTTTCCAAAAATTTCAATATTTAATCTCCTTATTTTCTTTTGTGTTTGTGTGTATGTGCGTATATATACACGCACATATATATATGTTCCATTTCTGTCTTTATTTCATCCCCAAATCAACATAATGACGAGTCTTTGTAAAAAGAGTGCTCACTCATTCGTGGGCATAACAAACGCCAAGGATGACGACAGCAACAACTACAACTACAACGACAACTTTTCTTCTTCGTGCAATGAACACGCCGGCGCCGGTGATGATGCCTATAGACCCACCAACCCTTATAATGACATTGAATCATCCGTGTTTTCCAAGCTCTTGCCTTCCCGACCACCGGAAACAACAACAACAAGAAGAAGCCCTCTCTTTTACTCACCATCTGCTTTTCCAAGAAGGACCCCGGGGGCATAGGTTTTATTGATTATATGGGCGGAGGCGTCGACGGGCTCATGTCGTGCACTGAGAGTCTAGGGTTTGAGAGCTCTGATGAAAGGACAGCCGACGATCATCAGATGGAGGAGATGTCTAATCAGTCTTCGAGTAAGGCCAGATGGAGAAAAGATTACCGTCATGGTAGGGGTGGTGGTGGTGAGAAGGAGGTGAAGAAATTCCCTCCGCCGCTTTCGTCTTTTAACAGGAACGGTCAGCCTAGTTTCTATCTCCGGTCTGTGAGGACTGATGGGAGGCTAGAGTTAACTGAGGTTAGGATTGACAGGCCGGAGATTCTACGCGCTTCCCGTGAAGGTGGACGGCTGAGATTGCATCTCGTTAGAGAAGGAGATGAAGTTGAAGAAGAAGGAGAAGAAGAAGAAGAAGAAAGCCCAGAAGAAGAACTGCAAGATGAAGAAACCCTAGAAGAGGAAGAGGAAAAAGAGGAAGAAGGAAGAGTTGGGGAATGGAGGTTACAAGGGTTTAGGAGGTGTAATGAGATGATGGGTCAGCATGATTATCATCATCATCATCAAAATATGAGCCGTCATCATCACAGCCACCTGCACGTGTGGCGCCAGCATTGTGTGCCAACAAGATGAATGACTACAGCATGTTCACGTGGATGCTGAAGCAATATGGACAAGATTTAATTTGTGAATTTGTGTGCATGCATGCACTGTAAGTCTGCACTCTAAACTGACTCTGTTCTAGCAGGCCATACATATGCTGCTAGCTGCATATGCGTGCCATAATAAGAGAGGCTTCAGGGGGGGTTTCATGCGTGAGGTGTCTCTCACATAGTTTGGAGATAAAATGGGGGAACTAAGTATAATTTCTGGGGATATGAGAGCAACAAACAGATCAAATTGTGTTTGCCAGTGTCAGAGGAAAATTTTTAGAATAAATCAGAGGTAATTTATGAATCACATAAAGTAAAAAATTATTATGATGAGTATGTATTTATTTTAAAAAATTACGGTGTAAGTAGTGATGATATTAAATTAAATTACACAAATTATATATACATTAATTAGGTAACTTTATTATTTTTGATGTATTTTAAAACTTCTTGTGGTAGGTAAATTAGTTAATATTAGTTAAATTTAAAAGTTTTAAATTGATAGGGTATCTTTTGAAAGTGTCTATTATCTACCATTAATGAATTAATAAAAATCCCATCACTTTTGGATTTTCATTTTCTCTGTTTGGGCAAGTATATGTTATAGGTCAGTGCGTGGGGTTCCCAATTAGAGGTGCTTGGTGTTTTGTTAAGAACTTTTTTGATAAATATGATTTGACGATAGGAAAATGCTAAGTATCAAGAAGAACGAGAAAAAGACAAGAGAATGAAGTATTTGTTAAGAGGAGAGAGAAAAAAAATTGACAGAAGAGAGAGATAAAATAAAACGACAGCTTGAATTATAATTTTTCTCATCTTTCTCTTGTTCTTCTTAATATTTAGCAGCACTCTTTGACGATATGGAGGGGTTAATTAATTTAGTGTTTGACTTGGTCTCATGATGAATTGATATTTAGCAGCTCTCCGATATGAAAATATGGAGGGGCTAATTAATTTAGTGTTTGACTTGGTCTCATGATGAATGGGATATTCGATCACACGATCAGCAGAGCTTGTGGGTCTGGCTGAATTGAACAATTGATCACATTTTCCATTGAAAAAGGGGTGGAAAGGGACTCTTTTGAAGTGACATACTCATGGAATCTGAGATAGAAAAAACTAGAAGAAGTAGAAAATGATAAGAACAAAACAATTTAGGATGAAGTTGTTGACCATACCCATGAAAAACTTTTGACTAATAGTGTACTAAAGAACTCTCATAAAAGATACCTCCACTAGTTTCACTTAAAAAAATTAAAACTACCAAAAAAAAAAAAAAAGTTTACTTTGTAGCTCATTCTTATTTCTAGTTTGGCCCTTTCTAATTGTTTCTACTCTCTATAACAAAACTTATTAAAAAAGATGAAAGAGTAAAAATTTCCATTTCTCCTGTGGATATAAGCGTCGAGTGGCGGTGGTGCTACTAATAAGATAGGGGGAAAAAAAAATCTTAAACAAGATAAGTATAAATAATGTTATTATCTATAAGCTCGTCTAATAAAATTTCACACTTGTGCATATATTTGAAATGAGCTAATTATAAACTGAATAATTATGATTGATCTTACTTTCAGTTCCTCCTAACCAAACTTGAACTAAATCGGGAAAGAAAAAAAAAAAAAAAAAGAATCGAACAATTTAACATCGGTTTGATTGGGTTCGACTCTTAAATTGGTTGGTTTATTTAGTTCTTTAATTTTCAATTTTAATTTAAAAAATAAAATCGAACCGACCAAAATTTTCGTCATTAAATAATCTTGAAACTGACATTCGGTCTAGTTGAATCGCAGTAGTAGATGGCGATGTGGCTTATGACGGGCCGCTGGTGCAGGATACACCCGTCGGGGGTCTATACTTTTGGAGTTTTGGGCTAAAACTGAAACAGACGTCGACAGCAGGGTTCGAACCTGCGCGGGCGAAGCCCAACAGATTTCAAGTCTGTCTCCTTAACCACTCGGACATATCGACGAATTTGTTTTCTTTTTTCGTATACAGTTATTAAACTTGATGACTTAATAAGGGGATCTCCAACTGATGGCATTACTTTATTTGCGTGAGCGCAGACGTGGAGCTGGAGGAAAGGAGAGAAACCACATCAGGAAAAGTCAAAACATACAGTCAATAAGAGAGATTCATTGCCAGTTTCCCATTTACTCTATACATACATATATTTTTGTGTGTGTGGGTGGGTGGGTGTGCCGTGTGCGTATTACTAATGTTGTAATATATCAGCAGATTCAGCACAAGTTGTATTAGTGAACCGGCCGTATAATTAAATTAATACAGCTTTTCGTTTGATCATTGATTCCATTTAACAATATGCATGTGAGATTGGCGGCTCCATGTAGAGAGACAAGCGGTTGCTCAAGTGAATCTTAATTCTTATAGACAGGGTGCGTTTAGTACATTGTATTATATTATATTCTATTACATTACTTTTAATATTAGTGTATTGTATTAAGTTGTATTACATTAGTGTTGTACTATAACAATGTCGTACAATATTTAGTGCTATACTTTATTGTATTAATTTTTTATTAGACTATATTTGATGTTGTATTGTATTGTATTAATTTTTATGATTAATTTAAATTATATAATTAGAAAATAAATTTATTAATACTTAGAACAATACTAAATATAGAAATCTTAAGTTTTAAAAATTTAAGAAACTTTTTTGGCAAATGTTAAAAAAATTATAATTCTCCATAAAAATCGAAGTTTACAGCTTTTAATTTTCGAAAGCATAAAATTTATTTTCAATATTTTCTAAATATATAACCTGTAAAATAAAGATCGAAAAATAATTTAATCAAATAATCTCTAGATAATATAACGACAAAACTATATAGTTAAAACCTACAAAATTAGTTCAAAAGTCATCATATCAAATGATAATCCAAAATAATAAAATGATACAATTGTTATAACATATTCATTAACATAATGAATTATGCTGAATAATTCAAATAAGAGTTATGTATTATATGTAATAATTTTTTATATTATTAGTAATATTAATTTTAAATTAATATTATTCAAATTTATTAGTATTTAAATATTTATTATTAGTTATATTATATCATAAATTTATTAATTTATATTAATAATTATAATGTAAAATTAAATTAAATTAAAAATTATATTATATTAAAAATTATATATATTATTTTATAAATTAAAAAGAAAAAAAGGGACATGCTAATTGCTGCATTAGCTCGGTGCCTTATAGACGACCCTTTTTAGCCAAACATAATATTGTATTAATTTAATACTATACAGAGCTCTAATATGGTTTAATGTTGGGTGCCAAACACACCCTTAGAAAATAGTTTTCAAAATTTGAATGAAAAATTTCATTTGTCAAATAAATTTTTTAATTTGTCCTACCAGCTCTAAATAATAAATAAAAAGGCAGGACGAAAATTAAATTATCATCATTAAAATCACTATAAATTAGTATGTTATATCTAAAATTCTTTTAAAACACTTATAGGAAAGTTTAAATTTTTAAAGAATTTAAATTCACCCCATTTTATTTCTGGCTAAACCATTGCAGGAAGATCGTTAAATTTTAATTAATATACATTTTCAGAGTCCCATACTTGTTTTTGTAGAAAACTCTAATGTGTTTACAATGGCTCAAAATGACCAAATATAACATACATCCTCAAATAATTTGAACATATGGGGATCACTGAAGAAAAACGTTTTAAAGGAAACACTGCAGCCCTGAAGGCCAAAGGGGACGTAGCTCATATGGTAGAGCGCTCGCTTCGCATGCGAGAGGCACGGGGTTCGATTCCCCGCGTCTCCACTATTTTACATTCCCTTGTTTTGGAATTTTCCTTGCAAGTCCTTGGCTTCTCTTTATATTCTCAAACAAGCGAATTGATCGTTCATTCATATTACGTAGATCCCGACTCAAGAAAATGACGCAAAAGCTTCTCAATTGTGCTTTTTTTTTTTTTTTTTTATTACACGGTAATCTTAACGCCGACATAACTCATATTATATAAGATTTATAATTCGATATTTACAAATACTAAGCATCTGATTACATCAATTTCGAGCATCAGATCAGATTTTAAACCCTCTCAAATATTCGAGGGACGTCAAACTCTCATATTGAGAGAAAGACTGCCTTCACTCAAACTCTGAAGCTCCAAAAAAAGAAATATAAATTAAACATCAGAACGATTCATGACTGAATCACTTTCACACTTACGGGGATCCACTTGACCAAGTCAAGAATTTTCTCAATTGTGCTTTGAAATTTGAGGCACAAGGTAGAAATCCATAAAGTTATCTGTATATTTTAGTATCGTGCAAAAAATGTGAGTTGATTGAATTCATTATTTAAACTTTTGTATTATATCATTAGATACTATATGTTTCAATTTCGTATTACATTCCATAAGCATAACTTATTTTTCATCACAACACTAAAAAATAATATATATATATATATATTTAACACAAGTAAGCTAGCAACTTCTTTTTTTTTTTCATTCATAAGTCAGATTAAGATTATAAATGTGAATATATCCCAACTCGGTTAATATCCTTTTTTAGGTGAATGCGAAAGTCCATGGCGTAGAAAATGTTGAAGATGGAAGTTTGGTCAAAAGTTGGTGTGAAATGGAAGGTTCTAGAAAAGTTCCATACGCAACTGCGACAAAATAAAGGAATCAAGATTTGCTTTCGGCCATTCTTATCTTACAGGACTGCTTCAACAATATTAATAAGCACCAGCTAGCTTTTCATTTTCTAATTTCTATTTCTAGAAAGTAGAAACCTCATCACAAAGACATACGTATATACATACATACATGCATGTCCTTAAAAAAATATGATTTAATTTTTTTTTATTTCGGTTTGGTATTTTATAACTAAAACAAATAGAATGGATTAATGCAAAAATCGAATCGAATGAAAATGCTCAAACTATTTTTTGAAGTTCCAAAACCGACCAAACTATTATGAACCGGTGTCCATCCCTGCTAGTAAGTTCACTAAAAAAATAGGGACCCCGATGTTGCAACCTTTAGCCTCCTATTTAAAAAAAAAAAAAAAATCTCAGCTTGTTATGTTTTTCAAATTTCAAATTAGTCAATAATTGACCTCCATTTTTTTTTATAAAAATCTTACACGTACCTCCCACGAAAAGAAAGAAGGCCTATAAATTTAACAGCAATTACAGAACTTTTAAAATTAATTTACAAAATCAACTGCGAAGCAAAGCGGATTTGTTCCTACTAATCAAACAAAATCAAGTGAAAAATAACAATAAACAAGCGTCGTAATTTTCTCCACCTTGTCGAGAAAATGTTGCAAAACAACCACCAGCGCTGCCCCATCCACCAGAGGCACCTGCTGCCGAATCGGATCATCCTGGTCCGACACGGCGAGTCGGATGGGAACCTCAACACCGGCGCCTACGCCACCACTCCCGATAACAAAATCCCCCTGACGCCCGAAGGAATCCACCAGGCCCGCTCTTGCGGGGCCCGCCTCCGCTCATTGCTCTCCGGCTCCGCCAATGACTACTGCGTCTACTTCTACGTGTCGCCGTACGAGCGCACGCGGTCGACGCTCCGCGAGATCGGACGCTCGTTCTCCCGGAAGCGTATTATTGGCGTCAGAGAAGAGTGCAGGATTCGCGAACAGGATTTCGGTAATTTTCAGGTACTTCGCCAGTGGGGCACGCATTACACCATGCTTAATGAAAATTCTGAAGACTAACTCTTATTATTAGTTAATTAAGTTCATTTCTTTTATTAGCTTTTTATTAATTTAAATAATTTATAATTGGTTTTTCTAATTTCTTCTTTTTTTTTGGAGGTGAGTGAGAGGATGAAAGTAATAAAGGAAACAAGGGAGAAGTTTGGGAGATTTTATTATAGATTTCCTGAAGGGGAGTCGGCAGCTGATGTTTTTGACCGTATTTCAAGTATGTTTTTTATTCCAACTTTCTTTTTTATTTAAAAAAAAAATATCTAATACCATTTAGTTGTTTTTTATATAGTGTTTGGTTGTTTTAGTGAAATTAGTTTTTTATTATTGCGTGTTTAGATTGTTTAGATAAAATATCGCTGTATCTTAATGAGCAAGAAAACTAGCATTTTGACAATTTGACATCTGAATTATTGGTCTCTCTCTGAGACTTTTGAAATGGTAAGAGAATGGTATCTTGAAACTCTAGAAGTGCTTTTGGAGTTTTGGAAGCAAAACCAAGGAAAGCATTTTAAGAACTATTTGGATGGATTTTGCAATTTTGTTGTGTTTCTTGTCGTTTTTACAAACCTGTGTGGTGGTTTTGCTTTTGCTTGTGGATTTTGTGTTGCTAGTTAACATGTGGGCATTGGAAGATATCTTGGAACAATGTTTGTCTTCCTTTAAGCTTCTAATGAAACATGAAGCTAGTTAGTGGGTAATGAGCGAGAAAAAGTGACTCAAATATGGTATTGAAAGGTGGCTTGACATTTCTAAAAGTGCTTTCATTGGTTTTGAAGCAGATGCAAACAATGAAATTTTTAAAGTGAATTTTCTGGTGGGCTTACTAGCACATGTAGTTTCCTTGGAAATAATGAGAAGGGGCCAAGGACTGTCTGATCTTCCATTGGTTATTTTTTAATCTGAATTTTCTTCAGCTAGTATTTTATTACCTAGCACTAGTATTTGGCTTATTGAAAAAGGCAATAGAAACAGCATTGTTAGATCTGGACCGGTGGTAAATGGAAAAGAATTTGTCATGCAGTGCATGCTATGAACATTATATCTTTTACATCAACAATACAAACAAAAAGAAATATCACTAACCGTGTTGAGCTAAGTAGCTTGCTTTGGAATTCAACCAAATAATTCTAGGCAAATAATTGAAAATCATGTTAGTCGACATTTTCCTGTCTTCCATTGGCTAAGCATTCAATTTCTAGGGAGAGAAATATGAATGTCTTTGCATGTAACTCACATTTCTGTCCCTGGAATTGCTTCGCTACTCGTGATTTTTAAAGCCTCGTGATTTTAACCCAATGATATTACTTGCATAACTGATTTGACCAATTTTTACTGCAAACATGAATATTGTCTCTGTTGCTGGAAATGACAAACTTTAGTTACTGAATTGAAGAGGCTTCTTCTGCAATATGCTTGACAAAAAGATTGACCTTTTCTTTTCTCTTTTTTGAAGTCATGATCAAAGGTGTTATTTTGTGTTCTTTCTTTTATATTAGATAAATGAACCAAGTGAGAGATTTGTAGCTCATACTATTGGAAACCAATTGATTTTTGCAGATTTTCTAGAATCCCTGTGGAGGGACATAGACTTGAATAGACTTCAGCATGACCCTTCCCAGGAGCTAAATCTGATTATTGTATCTCATGGCCTGACTTCACGTGTCTTTCTCATGAAGTGGTTCAAGTGGACAGTTGAGCAGTTTGAGTATTTAAATAACCCAGGCAACTGTGAGACTCGAGTGATGCAGTTAGGAGAAGGTGGAGAGTATAGCTTAGCAATCCATCACACGGACCAAGAAATGCTTGAATGGGGCCTCTCGCCCGAAATGATTGCTGACCAAAAATGGCGAGCTCATGCCTCCAGGGGTGAATGGAATGACAACTGTCCCTGGTACCTTGATGAATTTTTCGACCATTTGATGATAGATTCAGAAGATGAGAAAGAAAAAGATTCAGAATACTGTGATGCTAATTGTGGGTCTGAATCATCTTAAACATGATCAGACCCATAGGTTCTTGCCTGAAAATTCAAGCATGAGAAACATTTGAAGCTGCAAACTGTAAAGAACTGATCATCATTATCATTGGCATCCCACTAGCAAATTGACCAAATTCATAGGGTACAGTATTGGATTTGTAAGTTTTGTAACTGCAATTTGTGATTATTCTTTTTAGTCACACCGTGATGCCATAAGACTACCAGCTAATCAAGTGGTATCTTTTGTAGTTTTGATTGTAATTCTTTGTTAGCTAACGATTAGGTTAATACATGACTGATCATCATACTGTAACCGAGCAAATAGTTGATGATGAAGATGGTTTTTGATTGCATTGTTACTTGAAAGATGATGTGTGCTGAACTAATCTAAGCAATGCTTGTAAGTTATAACGTACATGCCTTTTTTCACAAGCAAATTCAGGGGCCTAACTAATTCAAAAAATATATATATATTCAGGGGCCTAACACTAGGTGCCAAAATTGATTTATGGCACTTTCATTTTGGCTAGCGAGTAGAATCCTCCTCATGTCTTGCCAACAACCAACCTATTCATTTTCAAACAATCCAATTCAAGAATTGGACAACTAGAAATTGGAAAATTGTTAACGACAAGCTAAGCAAAGCAGTGGCTTTATCAAGATGAAAAGATTTAGTTTATAGTTCCACATCAGCCAAAAAGGGCAAAAAAGGAAAATTAAAATTGACTAAATACTGCAATTTATGTGATAAATATATTTTAGATAAAGATAGATTTTATTTTGTGGGGTTACCAAAAGCATTATCGAACTCCATTCTTATCTTCGTAATTCTTATACAAAACCAAATTCATTGAAAAGCTCTCTCGCTGTCGCTTATTTATTATGTGTTCGTAAGTAAATTAGCTTAAACAGCTGCGGGATCTAACCAATGAGATAGTGACAGAGTTCGAGATTACCATGTGAAGACCTGGCCCGTTTGGACTCATTGTACCTCCCCCGTTGGTTCACGCAAATCTTCCATTAAATCTGATGGTTCCGTTAAAATTACAACAAAAAGCAACAAACACAATCATTACACCTTGTATTTTTTGTTTTTCTCTTTTAACAGCAAATTCATAACCGGGCCTGTTCATCTGTACCGACTTGCTCATTGTACAAACTTTATTGGGATCTGGTCTCCTTTTCTTTCTCAAAATACGCAAAAGTGGCCACATTTTTGAATAAGTAATGCCCATCTGACCCTAGCAGTCGAATTCTGTCTGATCTTGAAATTTGAGTTATAGTCGAATTTTGAGGCTAAAACCCTGATCTTGAAATGGGCATCTGACATTTCAATCTGGGTATTTTTTATTTTTGCTAAAACACAAGTTTTTTTGAAGCCACTTTGTGTAAAGCTCTGATTTTGATACGGAAAATTTTCGTTTGTATTGTGTACGTAACACCCATTCCAATATGTGACGTTGGCGGTTGTCTTTTTGCTTTGGTTTCTTATTGAGCTTCACATGGCTCATTCACTGCAAAAAGGGCGTTGTGGTAGAGGTGTTTACCGGCTGTTTTTGTTTTTGATTGGTGCGGTTTTGGTTGGCTACAATGTTGGGCGGCCACCATTTCATGCGCGCATAAAGAAGAATTCATCAGTTGTTCCTGCTTCATGTCCTTGTTTCTGCGAGTGCTCTTCAGAACTTGGCCTTGCCTTGCCACTAGGTGAGTGTGAACTTGCATTAAATGTTAAAACTATCCCAAAAATGGTAACTTTTGGGGTAGTTTGCATATTTGTGTTTGTTAAGGAAAAGATTTGATTTTAAGAGGTTTAGTGGAGCTTCTTTTAGAAATATTTAATTTTTTTTTTGGGGAGGTGTGAAAACTGCATGCTTGACATTATATGGAAGGGGAATATCGGTTGGTTTGTTTGCGTGGTCCGTTTTATCATTGTGTTCTTCAAGTAAGTTCAATGATCGTTCACATTGATTTTGCTTTCTTGACTGATCTTTGTGCATCCTCAGTCTCTGATTTTAGTATCAGATTGGTTCTGTTACACTCTTGGATCCACGTGTTGCCACATTTCATAATTGTTGTTACAATGGTGTCATGAAATCAATGAGAAATGAGAAGTCATGATAATTGAATGCCTTTTTGTATCGGCTATAAAGTGCAAGTCTGTATGGAGTGAGTTCAGTATGATTTAATTATCTAGAAACTGTAGGTTACTACAGACAGTTTATCTAATAGTCATTTACTGTGCTGCTAGTTAACTTCTTGTTTTGCAATTTGCACACCGAGAAAAGCCTTTATGCTGGTTATGGAATTAATTATGCTTGGCGTTGAGGGCTGTGACTGACCTTTAAGCAGATACTTGTATTTCACGGTTTTGTTCTATTGAAAATATACATTTTTAGTTTCTAGAACATGGTTCTCATATTTAATCTTCTTTCACTTTTATATTTCTTGCAGGACCTATTAATGACTCATTCACAGGTCTGTTTATCCGTCTTACATCTCTTTTACTGTCTGTTTTCTGTTTGTGCTCCTTGCAAATTGGATGTACTGGTACTATGGTTCTGGCAATTTAGTTCTTGAAAACGGGGATTTTGCAGCCCTCAGAAGAAAATAGGTTATGATAATGTGTCTGTAAGTGTGGAAAGTAATGTCATTTATGTATAACTTAATAGGTGTCACCGAATGTAGAATTCAAATGAAGGCAATAAAGAAGGCCAAGAAGGGTGAATATCTAAAAGGAGATGATAATTAGGATTTTTTTTAAAAAAAATGTTCCCCTCATGAAACTTAGAGGCTTATTTTTTTTCTTCTTAATTATCAAATCATTTTCTTTTTTATTTGTGCAGACTGCGGTAAACATGATCCAGAATTGAGTGCAGAAATGGAGAAGGATACTGTAGCATTGCTCGCTGAGGAGCTTGCACTACAAAAAAGTGTAGCCAATGAAACCTTGCAACGGACCAAGGAATTGATAATGGATGCTAGGAAAACCTCTTCCCACTACCAAAGAGAAGCAGAGAAATGCACTGCAGGCATTGAAACATGTGAAGAGGCAAGGGAGAGGGCTGAAAAGGAACTTGGGGAGGAAAGCAGGCTCTCGGCATTGTGGGAGAAACGAGCTCGAGAACATGGATGGAAAGACGATAGCTAAACTTACATTGAAGAGCAGCACTTTTTATCATTCTTTTGGTTCATTTTGGGCTCTTTTGACACTCGATAGCAATGTAGTTCGTAGAAACTAGTTAGAAGTCTCTTGTGAATATAAATGCAGTAAGCCAGTAACATTCTTTTATAAGATACTTTTGCATGTTAATTGCTAAACATGTCTGCCTTTCTGTTGGCCTTATACCAATATAGTCTGAACTACTTAGATCTGAGATAATTTAGATACTATTCTGACACTGGACTGGAATTCGGCAACATCCAAATTCCCATATACTCTGTTCAGTATGTCACACAAATCTCAAATTGTGCTTCTGTTTCAAATATTCTTCAGATACTGGAAACCACCATCATTTATTACCTTAAAAAAAAAATATTACAAAAGGCATGCCACGATACCCACATTACAATTTCAATGCTTTCGTAAAGAAACTTCTATGTGTATCTCTTCCTTCCATAGATTGAAGGTCCATTAATTGAGCAAACTGGGAGCTCTCACTGAATCTTTCAACATTTAGATCCCGTGTGAGAGCATGTAATGGTTGTGGGTGTGATATAATATCATGAACCATGTGGGTCAGTGGGAGTAGCGAGGAAGCTAGTGTAATCAAGTTAAATATAAACTGTCCAAGACCGCAAATCCAGCTGCCACCCCTCCTTCATTTGAAGAAGCGACCTTCGTCCGCATCAAATAACCACTTTGTTCATTCATGATCACCTTCTCCTTGTTCCTGCAGATTCCAATTTGAGAATGTAAAGTGCTTTCCAAAGAAAAACTGGTGACTGAGGTGCAATGCATTAGGAGGCAGCAGTTCATTAGTCAAATTGTGTTTACATATATAAATCTTCCGATGCATGATTTATGTACCTTAAGTAAGCACCATATATACCAAGTTCAGATATAGCATGATCCTTATGACAAATGCCATCACGCATCAAAAATGTGAGGGATACACTAGGAAATATCCTTTGCATAAGGATGTAAGCAGCATCTTCGTCGGTCCCATCCTTTTTCAGTCTAAGAAGGGTTTCCTTCACATCTTCACCGTAAATATTGTTCCCTGAATTGAGATGATCAAGAAGTCTTCACATATCATGAATTGGAATAATAAATAGTATTTAACATTAGTAGTAACAAAAGAAGAGCAAAATTAAAAAATATTAGGACCTCCGCCTTCTCTTTGGGGCTTCATGACATATAGCTCTGGGTTTTCAATTGCTTTGCTGACAATCTCAGAATCATCCAAACTCCACAATCCTGCAAAGCATTTACGTACTTTGGCAATATCCTCTTTATTGTCAAGGAACCTGCTCACAAGCGAAAAACTAAAGCAAATGAAGTTTTTTTCTCTCTATAAAAACTTAGAAATTCCCTCAGACCCCTTTGCAAGGGAAAGATGACCACTGTCAAGAAGTACCATGCAAACATATTATGATTCATAATTATCAGTATTAAACCATTCAAGATCCACATGATTGGTCAGAAGCAGAAGTCTCATTCTTTTAACAACAAGAAGTATCTAATAATGGCAACCACACAATTTACGTAATCGAGCTATATTTGCAGTGTTCTGTTGTAAGCCCTCTCCTCATCAGTATTTATCATTTTCAAAGTTAGTTCCAACAACAAAGCACAAGATCCACAAATAAAAAAGTGAGCAATGAGGCCACTATGCAGGTCAAATTATTACCTCTCAAGCACATTAGGTTTCGCAAGTTCCTGCTGAATTTTCTTGGTGCCTGCCAAATGATAAGATATTGATGGACACTTGACAGCAGAGGACTGCTCCATGAGTAGTCTAGCTCTCCATTCCTATGAACAAGAAGAGTACTGAAAAATCACATACTTGGCAACACAGACTGTCAAGTTTCATTTTTGGTATACATACCCAATAAAAGAGAAAATATAGCACCGTGGAAGACAGTGGTTGTAGATAGATAGGAACTGTTTGCATAATGTTCATTTAAAATAAATTAGGAGTTAGGATATCTAGTTCATAGAAACAGATACATGCAAACATGAGAGACTATCCACTAAATTTTCTCAGGGAAGATTAGTGCACCATTCATGATCTCAGACAAGCCAATAGCTAGTAAAGGAAGCTGGATTATTCCACCACACTAAAACTGGAATGTTTGTCATATCACCTAATATGTCAAGCAAGATTTACCAAGACTACCACACATACACTTATATGTGCCACTCTGCCTGACTATAATCACCCCAAACTTTGATATGAACGTACATTTTTAGCAAGGTGAACTTCCACTAGTCAACAGTAAATTTCTTCTAGAAGATTAAAAAGTCTGCAACTAGCAGGAAAATAGCAAACTCGCTTACTGATTCTGAAGGATAATCAGTTGGTGCATACCCAGCTCTAAAATAAACAACTGCAATTACTTGGCCACCTCTGCAAATGCACAGCTTTTTGATATCAGAATCAGAAACAAAACATAGTTAATACAGATAAAAATTAAAGACCAATGCCGAAGACTTACACAAGAAGCGTTCCATCAGGAAGTAGTTCCCCTTCTGCATCAATTTCAGCCATCGTCTTCCGAATAGTTGTAACATTATGTGTGTTATTAAGCTAAGGAGAGATTTATAAACAAGGAGTACAAACAGTATTCTAAATAAAAAAGATTATTCGAAAGTACAATCCGAAAAGATAGATTGTTTTTGTTATTTGCATATGAGTGCCTTTTTTCCCTCTTAGGCACAGGCATTTCCTGCGTGGGCGTCTTATATTTAAAAGAAAAGGATATCTTTCTTTCAGTACAGAGCTAAGCCAATGTTGGTCATACATATTACGCTCTTCATTCTGAACCACAACCAGAACCAAAGCCCTGCACCAAAATATTCTGTGTTACTAAAGACTAAAATGCCATTCTAGATGCAGCAGAACAAAAGTTAAAAAACCCTTTCTATTTCAAGTCTAACCTAGCATTATTATACTCAGTCCAAGCTTTAGCCATAGCCTCTGCAAACTGAATGGCAGCAGAGTTGCCAGGGACCTTCTTTGAATCTAATCCAAGGTGTTCCCCGTAGTGAATGAGTAAGCTTCTGCAACATTATCAGATAAGGCCAAGAAACTTCTTCCTAACTAGACTAATTGGTTGAATAAAATAGGAAACTAATCTAGTCATAATGGATCTTGGATAGACAAAAAGTGCAGAAACACACCTGTGAAGCTCACTGACAAGACAGCTGAGGCCAGAGAATGAGGATGAAATTGTGTTAACCTCTATTTGAAGGAGCGATTTAGTTTGTTCATCAAGCATATAATCTGAACGATGTAAACCCAAGCGTATGTCCTGTTTAAGCAATGGAACACGAATATTACAATCTCATCACCATGGAACAGAAATTTACATAATTCTGCTTTACACCAACAGAGCTACAGAAGCAAAATAGGGCCTCTCCAAAAAACTTGACAATCTAATGGAAAGTTAGCTCATTTATATGGTACAAGGACTGAAATGAGTCTCTCCAAAAATTCCAAAAATGTGTGCCACATTCCCTGTGGATAAATACTGACCTCTTTCTTATTGAGTTCTAGCATCTTTGAATGAATATCCAAGAGCCTAGAGGTAAAAGGATCCACTTGCTTTGTTCTGCAATGTGAAAAGCAGACAAATTTAATTTACACATATCTCTAATCTCTTTTATCATAGAGGAGAAAATGGCATGCACCAAAACAAAGTTAGAGTGCAAGCAATACATATACAGAAAGAATACAAAGAAATATTCTAAAGATGATCAAATTAAGTTTAAAAGACACAAATGCTGAGGTGCTCAAAATATGCTGGAGTCGAGAATAAAAATTGTGGGGGAGTATGCTGTAAAAGCTGCAATCCAGGCACCAAAGGGTACAGCGTAGCTACCACTGTATGCTACATATTTGTCAAACCCGAGGATAAATTTATAAATCCAGTAAAGAACAAGACACAGCCCATATTCATAGTACTCATTCATAAGAGCTCACACGAAATAATTGAAGTGAAATTTCTTACCATGTATTAATAATTGCTAGAAAAAAGAAGAGACTAAACATCATATGCTTTATGATTTTACAATAAGACTAGCGTGTGATATGAAAGGAAAGCAGACGAAAGAGAAAATGTCCTGTTTTATTACCCTAAACAATTTGTATTTCATAAATAGCATAATAAAATTATAACAGAGTGAAGTACCTGGATAGAGACTCCTGTAGAAATTTTCCATCCAAACTGACACGATCGACGAGTTCATTGAAAATGGGGGCTAACTCACATGCCTCACTGAAATGACTTTCCGGGAATGACATAGGCAACAAGGCAAATGGGGCATGCACCAATCCAACACCAGGAACTTTCCCTGATCTCTACAATGTGAAACAACAACAATGACATCAAATTCATCTACTAGGATTTCAACTCACAACTCAACATGATTATCATTGACAGTACAGTATCTCATTTTCACATCTCCTCTCATTCAAAACTCACTGAGAATATCCAAGCTGAGAAAACTTACTCCAAAATCAGCACTTAGACAACATCTATCACTGTAATCCGAATCCAATTTGGAAATATAATATCAAGAAATTCTATGAAAACCAAAAAAATTAAATGTTTGCAGTGGTTGATTGCCTAGAAACAGAAGCACTTCAACTTTCTCCGATCCTTTAGCTTTTCATCATCTTTTTGCAGTTCAAAAAAAAAAATCATAGAATTTTCGAACTGATCATAATATTGATTCAAGGAATGGATTTTTTTTTTAAAGCTTAACCTGCACACTCCTGTCACCAACGACAAGGCCATGAAGAGAGCTCCACACAAGAGCATCATAAACCATCTTTTGAACCAAATCTTGATCAACACGCCGCAAATCCAAAGCCTCTTTGGTTGCAATTCCCTGTTGAGTCTCCATCTCTTTCACTCTGCCACACTTCAAATTTCCGATTCTTGAGTGCAAACCACAAACTGAGAACTGGTTTATGGGAAAAAATGAAACTCCTTGATTATGGGTGTTAAAGATTCTATCTTTATCAGTAGAATAGAAAGAAAAAATTGATTTTTGTTTTGTATCACAAGTAAACGTGGCCAGAGGAAACGATTGGTGATATTGACGAGTGGGGCTGCAAAGAGAGAGGGAAGAACAGCCAACGCCCATTTTGACCCATTTTAGTTTTTTACTCATAAGAGGGCTGTTAAAGAAACCTATGCAATATGCAATTGGGCATTTTGATTAGAATTGGTGAAATATTTTAGTCATATTTCATGCTTTACTTCATTATTATTATTATTATTATTATTATTATTATTATTCTATTCTTATCAGTTTCATTCATCCACTAACTAAAGTTGGTTGATTATTCTGTTCATATCAATTGCAGATAATCTTTATTCATGTTTCATGAAAAATATAATTGGAGTTTTCTTTAACATACAGCAGCGATGATGATTCATAAACCACGTCAATGATTTTCGGTAAAACAAAATATAATGAAAGATAAATACTGGAGTCAGGAGTAAGGACCAAGTGTGGCATTATTATTATTATTTTTTCACACTGAAAATATTATTAGTATTATTATTTGAAATTAAATTAACACTCTGATATGTTATTGAAGAGTGTGTTGTCAGTTGTGTTATACTCCACCAAGGTTGTTTATTTCATATAAAAGTTCTCATATTTTAAATTTTAAATGAATTTCCATGTAAAGGAAACTGGCCCGTAAAACATAGACATAAAATTCCATTTAATAAAACGTAAATCTAGCAACCTCATGGTTGCAGCATCACGCCTATAAAACAATCACATTTAACTATTTACATTAATAGCAATGAAGAAAATTTTAGCTAGATCCTAATAATTCATGCACCATTGGCACGACTAAGAAGGCTTTGACTTTGGCTATCTGAATTGTTGTCTACATCCGAAGCCACCTTTAAAATTGATTTCAAAGGTTTTGAATCATCCGGCATTTCTTGCTCTTTCTTCTTTTTGCTTTTCTTCTTGCTTATCTTGATTGTCTCTACATTTTCATTTATGCTAACCATTTTCTTTGGAGCTTTTGATTGAGAAGCATTTGGTGGCAATGTTGCTTCCTCTTCTAGTTTCTTGTTCTCTGCAGATGGGGTACGAGAAACCGTGTTAGAAGAACCAATGCGTTCGATTTCGGATGCCCGCTTGCCGCCTATACCTTGTTCATTGACATTGTTAGAAGTCTTGGCTTGCTCACCTTCATGTGGTGGTGTTGCTTGAGCCATGGGTTGCACCATTTGGGTACTCTTGGAGCTGGCTTCATTGGATCCTGCTAGTGCCGGAGCTATCTGGCGAGGCATAGGACTGCTGGATATTATACTCTTGTGGGCGCGCCTTGCTAAGAATTTCATGAGGTTGTAGAGCCTATGGCAAATGTTAAGAGATTGGAACTGCTTTTCCCTTTGATCCATTTCTTGAGCGGATTATATTTTTCCTTTTGATGTGTGAATGTGAATGGCGAGGTTAAATCAATGTTAAGGTCGCTAAGAAGATGCCTTTCTTGGCAGAAGTTAATGCGCTGTGAGAATAAATCGACTAGGAAAGGTTTTGTTCTTTTCTTTGCTTGCTTGACAGAACTGTAAAAGTTTTCTGGCAAAACAGCTTCTGTTTAGAGCAACAAGATTCTGTATGAAAACAAGAAGGGTCAAAAGATTAAAAGAGTTTTTGAAATGGATTTTCTACAAAGGATTGTTGTATTGAGAAGAGCTTTTTTCAATTTTCACTAACTTGGCATAGGTCACTTATCAATCAAATTGAAGCAAATATCATCCAGGCCTATATAATCTTACAGAGTTGCAGAAATTACACTACTGTAGAGCACTGTGTTCAATCTCTCAGTTGAAGTAACAAGCCAACTAACACAACAACATAACTAACAGATAAGTAATTAGCTAAACTGAACAAAACAAAGGGCAGTTGAGCAAAACAAAACTAAAAATAGACAAAAAGAATAGAAATAGAACTTAAAAAGAAATAAAGAGCTATCTCTATCTCTGGATTCTTAGCTTCTGTTACAACATCAAACCTTTATTGTTGGGTACGTTGCTAAAATTATCCATAAATTTTTCATCTATAAGATATAATATTTAAGATTTTCCAAATCTAATGTTTTCAATATTTACAGGATGATCTCTCCAACATTATATCTATATTTTTCCTCAAAATAAAAATGCACGGCCACAATTGTCAGCTCACCTGTTGATGCAGTTATTCTCGCCCAAAAATGAACTGCATTAAGGAGGGTAATCAAAATGGAGAATACAAAGCTTAAATAACTTATTACTAACTTATTACGCTGAATTCTGATCTCAACTGATTAAAAAACACAAGGAAAATTTTTTATTTTATAGGGACTCAATAAATTACAAAAATAAGATAGAAAATTGGGTCACAAAACATAACATTGTACTTGGTCATCAGCATGACAGAATTATTGTCCACTAAAAGAATAGCCAGACTAGATTTTAATCCGCCCACACAGCCGCCAGTAAGCTCCAGGATGAAAGAGAGATTTTTCAAAAACCCAGATGTCACGGACAAGAACCTGAGAAGCATGTAAAACATCAGTTCATGCTGTAAGTGGATGAAAAATATATGTTAGTATTACTGTAAGAGGATGAAAAATATGCCAAAGGGCAAATTAGATTCAAATTAACGAATTGTAAATTACTAGACTAATCATTAATGTGTTAGTGGGTGCGCATGCACACAGACGAATCAAGAGAGCAGAAGTTAAAATGTCAGGGGAAGAAACTTAGTGAATAGAGCATCAGACTTAAAAGTGGAAACAATGTATCCCAATATCAATCACAACATGGATTGTTGTCCTAAAATTTGTGCAAAAATTCTTGGATCTTTCTAATCCAACATCACAAGAAATACATTTACACAAAACAAAGGAAAAATTTGTTGAACTTTTGATGCCTGTATTGCTCTTTGCTCATAAACAAAAAATTGCTATATACAGTACATTTGAATAGAATTTTGTAAGCAACCATGAAAAATGAAAACACTACCTCCTTAGTTTTATCTCCGGCAACAGTGACACCTTTTGAATCATATGCTTCAAACTTCTGCAGAGTACAAGAGGTACATAATTTGCCTACTTCTCAATAAATGGATATTCAACAAAAAGCAAAAGAAATAATTATGGTCAATGTAACCAGATATTCCAGTGCACACAATAAATAAACCATCACTAGCTCCCAAACAAAAAAGAAGGAAAGACAGCGTGTGATGCATAAATCAATACGTAGCAAATGCTATGTACGGTATGATAACTTGATTTCCCAAAGATGACTAAATGCATTTTTATTGCTGCATAGAGATGTCTATGATGTGGTGAATATAAAAAATACATAACATTATAATATTAAATAAACATATTAATAGAAGATGAAGATTATGACAACTCAAATCTATAGGACCTAATCCTACTTTTGTTTAATCTGCCCTTCAAATTTCACTCTATAACCAGTCACTTAGCAAATAGGCCTCCACCACTTTTGAAAAACAATAAAAATCAGAACCCTTCATTTAACCAGTCAATTTTGTGCAGTCTGAACTATAATTTGAATGGACAAGCCCATTTGGGCACTTGATTTCCATAAACAGAAAAAGAATTTAAGATACAATTAAACAAAAAAGAATATTAATTAATATGGACAGTGCACCTGCTTCGCCAAAAACTCGAGCGTAAGCTGTACGAACACTTTATTGAGGTCATTTCGATCAACACCAATCTGTAAATGATAAAAGAAAAGAAGGTTTGACTCATAAAAGTAAAGAGATGCATTATTGTCTCCGTTCAAAGAAACTGGATTATAATTTTAAAAATTGAAAATAACACTTGCCAGCCGAGCACGCAGTGTTCGTATCTTTATAATTGGTTCAATCAATTCCCAGTAAACTGAACTCCACATAGATTCTCTTTGTTTAATTTCGTTCTTAAGTGCCTGTTATTAGACAACCGTAGTTAGTGACTCAGAAATTAGACAATATGCTATGTAAAATTGGGTGGAAGTTAACACTCTAAGTAGCAAAATTTCAAAATGGGACTTCAAAAAAAAAAAAAAAATAGACAAGAAAGAAAGAACAAAAAAATAAAATAGAAGCATACAGAATACATTTTCTCCGTAACAGCTTTCCTTAATGATGTTTTGTCACCATTCGCCATCAAAGTGTTTATCTGGAAAAGAAACACATTCATCATCATGCACAGAGAAAATCCAATATCGATTCCAAAAAAAAAAATTGAATCACATCACCAGAATGCTAATAAAGATAAAAGGGAAAGGTACTGCATTAGACTGAAACAATTGTTCTATATTTTCTGGTTTCGGAAGAATACATAAAATAGAAAAGCTTATACAATTCCATCATTTAAACAGAGTTGAAGTCCTTGACTTTCTTCTGCCATAAAAAGCCTCACTAGTGAGGTCAATTTGTATTACTTAAAAACAAGGGAAATTTACCTCTAGGAATTTCTAACTTTTTCATTTATTTACACAAATGACAATTCCATTATAGACTTTGTTCACCAAAATAAATAAATCAATAAAGAGTTTGATTCTGTACCATGCAACCTTTACAAATTTGATTCTGTACCATGCAACCTTTACAAACAAATAGACACCCCTAATCTCTAGAAAAAGGAGACAATATTACAAAACATACCTCCTTATACAAGTCTACAGCCTCTGGGTAGAATTTCTGTTTTGAATAGCCAGATTTCCTCAACTTTGCAATCGTATAGGCACTTTTGAGCTGCAAATTAAAATTTGGATACATGAATAAACTTGACAGTAGTGAAGTCAAAAGTGTTCACCAAGTTGAGTTCCTCAATGAAACAAGTCGTATATGCATCAATGAATGACTCAACAGGTAACCCCAAGATTAATATAAAAACCAAATAAAGTAGAGACATAAATAACACAAGGCAACTACCAAAATATTTGAAGCCCAACAGGACACACATGGCATCAGAAGAGGAGGCGAAGGATCAGCCTCAATCTCTCTCTCTTTTTTGGGTCATAAAATTCAATTCTTATCACAAACCAATTGAGGTTTGGGTCATAAAATTCAATTCTTATCACAAACCAATTAAGGAAATGAAAAAAGAAAGGGTGAGAGCAGGGCGATAGAGCATTCTGGTTTGATGTGCCAACCATGACATAATTGTAGAAGACGAAGAAATGGATCGAACAAGAATTTATGACAAATTATAGGCAGGACATAAGAACTTCACCTCTAGAATGATATCATCTTTCGTTCTTCTCCAGCCATCTCTTGTAAACCATCTGTTACAAAACGACAAACAATATATCGGGGAAAAGGACAGAAACATATAAAAGATTCTTCAGAATAACTAGAAAAGTTTAGTGAATAAAAAATGACACCAGCCTACGGAGCCCAAAATTTTCCTACCGAAAAATTAGCGAATTTGACTAGTTTTCCCTACCATATTCTGTTTCTCCAAAATAATACAGTATAAGCTTTTTATTTCCTCTAAGCATGTCCATAAGAAGTGGAGAATGGAAGATTTGGAAATGCAAAACAAGGAGTGGAGTATGCTGTCCAAACTGATAGAATGCTTAGCAGCTGCATTTCTAAAATCGTATCTCAAGATTAAGCAAAAGGATTGTTTTTCCCTTCAACCAAAATGGACGTTAATTTGAAAAAGTTTCACGATATATGAGAGAAATTTTGAATTTTCAAAGATAAGCAATATACATAAAAGCTACACATAGCTGATGAGAAATTTCTCAAAATACTACCAACTACTTGTTTTTTAAAAGACCCAAGCTTGTGAAACCAAATTTAAAACTCACTTGAAATCCAACTAACCTCCGCCAAAATGGGATTGCTTCACGAGGTGCATAAGGCTCGTAGATGAATCCAGGACTCGAAATGGACACTTTAAGGGCACCCTGCTCAAGAAAGCATTTGCTTGTGATTAAAATTCACCATGTTTGACAGAAGCCAAAAAGTGACAAGGCGAAAAGTTCACTTATTTACATATCAGGGTAAAGATAACACACCATCTGCCGTGCTTGTGCAGGCACTTTTGCTTGTGCTGTTGCAAACCGTTTTTCATTCAAATAGATTAGTGATTTGGGAGCCTAACATAAGAAAAAAAGCAATACAACTTTTTAAATATCTTTAAATTTGAACATTCAAAACAGGCATCAGTACTAACTCTAGAGATACAATCATAAACTAACAGTAAAATCCAGTCACTCTAATATGTATTTTCACAGAAAGTTACCAATGAAGAACGGAGTGTGATTGTGTTTCCATGGGTCCAAGGACGAGCGCCGTGGTCCTTACATAAGCAAGAAGAAATATTCCGGCTGTAAATTTCAGGAACTGCTCACACAGAATGTTGTATGAATGATGGAAAGGCTTGTGCATCAACTCATTTAGAAAACCATGTAGTAACAATAATGAAGAGAAATTCAGGTAGTAAGTCATTGTTTAAAATTACCAATTGAAACACCACTTGAATAACTTCTTGAGCTCCCAAGCCTACAGACATGAACTTTACATGAAAATGACTTCAACCAAATGAAAAAAAATCAACTTGAATATGCAAACGCATTTCTTTATACTCAAAGAAAAGGAACCACGTCACATAAATATATGAGTAGCTTCAAATTTGTTGAACTATGAGCCAAATGAGAAATTGGGTTCTCTCTAAAAACAATAAAGAGAAAAGCTTTATACTCAAAATCAGAACTTTCTTGCATTTTCCGCGGAACCAAACAGATATTACTCAAAAATTAAGGTTACTTACAGATACGCAGATTCTGAAACCCCAACCGTTCTATTCAGAGCATGGCTTGTCTGTAATCTTCTTAAAAATGCCATTTTTTATTTCTTTTGTGACAAAAGAAGTAAGAATTCAAACCCCTACTTAATGACCAATGATTATTATCTCATCCAGATCATGAGAGCAAGAGAGAGAGGTTTTGTAGAATTAAAGGGTTTTAGGAGGAAGCATATGGAGGCATGCCGCTACATTAAAGTCAATGCAGCGTCCTATAATTTTAGTAACATACGACATGTTGCTCTATTATCATGAAATTACACGACATATTCGTAGATAAAAATACAAGTGAATGGCATGTCGGATTAACATACTTTTTTTTCACCAACATCGTAAGATATCAGATTAGATCTAATAATTGCCCAATTATAAGACCATGCACTATAATTAAGTCCTATTTTATGACTTATTACTCTTTTCTGGTTATCTTATATGTCTTGTCAACTAACCAAGTAACCATTATGAATAATGATGACATGTCGGGGATAAAAAGATATTCTCACTTTACCTCGCGGTAAGATTATTTGAGCCTTTGAGGTATGATAGCTGTAATCTAAGGTATGATAATTTTAATCTACGTACATATATAGACACACACATATAATTATTTTCAAGTGTGGATACTTATATTTTTCTTAATGCGAAAATATTTTTAAATTGTGTTATTTAAAATAATTAATTATAAAATAAATTATAAAATCATATAATTTAAAAAAGTTAAAAATTAATTTTTTAAAATTTCACGGTTTTAAAGTGTATCCGTAAAAAAAAAAAAAAAAAAAAAAGACATCCTCACTAAAAAAGAACACTGCAGGGCTGCAGCCATTACTAGCTACAAATAAAAATCTACAAATAAAAATTTATAGCAATATAGATTTAAAGGAATTTCTTCGCAAAATTTATACATGAGAGAAGAAAATGTTCTGCTAATTACAAAAACTCTTACTTCACTAGAATTGAAAAATTAATTAAACACATAAAGACTATTGACGTTTTCTTTTTAGATTTTATAATATTACATCGATAAATATGACAATATTTCAACTAAATGGTTAACGTTCTGATTCAAGAACTTCATCAACTGCACCTGTTGGACTACTGGGCACAAATGGCACAAACCCACGTCCACCAGACACTGGTCTCATGAATTTGTCATCAAATTTTCTCCAGACGTAATGAACTGTTGTTGTTGGATAACTTATAAGCAGCCTTAAGCCGCTGGCCCGAGGGGCTGCTTGTTGGTTGCTGCCTTGATCAATGTTTTCACCGTTTTCCAGGAACAGAATTCTCATGTCTTCTAGACTTTGCATATCAGTTGCATCTGAGTTCAATGTCTTTGTGTGTCGCAGCAGAAGTGCTTCAATCAATGGCTTCGTTATGGAACCGAATACCTGTTAGGCCGAAGTAAATGTCGGGCTGATTTTTGGTATGTAACAAGGAGAAATGTACATACGATTTCTAGTAGCATAACACGGTGCTGATTTTTTGTGGGTAACAAGTGCATTGTGTGGAAAATGAGTGCTACTTCACGGTCTGTAGAATGCCTGTTGATCAATGAACAATGATGCAAGGATAAATCGACCTAAATGCATACATGTAAAGATTTAGTCTTTCATTTACGCAAAATATGGTCATATTAGATTCATCAGCCGAAAAAAAAAAAGCAGACACCCTTGCTCAATTGGAGCAAATTATTTACCTTCCAAAACAAAGTGTTTTTCTGATATAAGCACTTAAGAGGCCCACCTGAAACATTGTGATATAAAGAATTAGAAGATCGAATCATCAGAAAACTTCAGTTTATCAAACTAACGGGACACAAGGCTACATACAGCTAACTTGGCTATTAGTTATGGACTTAGGCACAAATTCATTAATCAGCACGTGTTAAAATTGCTCTTATAGTCTGTGTTTCCATGTAATTTTAATAACTGAAGGACAACGGAATGATAATGACTTACAACAATGCCAAGAGCAGTGCTTGTGAAGAAGAGATAAAGAAAGGTGCCCAACAAATTTAAGGCAACTGTGCCATCAACGTTGTTGAAGTCGAATGATTGTACTGCATTGAAAAGCACAACGGAGGTTGCATCATTCACCACTCCTTCCCCAAATACAATGCTATAAAGGAACGGCGTTTCATCTTGACTGAGAACCTTCAACAAGATAAAAGATCACGCGTCACTGGCATACATCAACTATCTGCATCAAATACTAAATATGATCACAGCTCTGTCAAATGCACCTGTAATGTACAGACTGAATCAGTTGCTGATAATATGGCACCAATAGCTGCACATACAGGACAAAGTGCAATCAGTACACATGAGTGAATCATGAGTGAATTCTAACTTGTATATAATATGAATAATCATACAATAGATATAGTCACCGAGGAAATCTTGAATGCGTAAGCTTGTGATGCCCATTTTCTTAAATATCAAAAAGGCACCTGAAAGATTTTTAGTGAAGAAAATATGTGGTTATTAGAAAAGCTATTTATCAATTTATAGATCAGTAATGTATAATCTGCTGTACAGGAAGTTCATCAGAAACTCATGATGTCACCTAATGAAATGAGGCAGAATAAAATAACTGTGCCACATATTCCAAACAACAATATAGTTGTAAAATTCCTGAAAAAGTGCTTCTTCTTGACCTGGAATCTGATCAACCAAATCTTGAACGTTAGATAAAACAACAACCAGGAAGTATCTTCATAAAACAAATTAATATATGTGGCGAAAATTCCCAAGGAACTTCATATCAAAAATATCAGAACCCCATACAAAGGTTTATTAATTGCTACTCAAAAATTTCACTTGTAAGACAAGAACTTTACTGTTTCATTGATCATAAGAACTGCAGAAATTTAATTTTGTTCAATTTTATTCATCATACCCAGCATTGAAAATTATAGGAGGAAGCAAGTAAAGGAAGAACAAGTCCTCATTGAACACCAACAACTGTGAACTACGCTCTTTACTAACCAGCAACACAAACCCTCCAGCACACAAACCCTATAATTTTCAAAATCAAGCATCAAAAACTTGACCAAAACATCATATTTTTCAACAAAACCAATCAAGAAAACTCAAGTCGACAAACCAAAAGAAGGGCTGTGATTGACTCGTTCGCCCACCGGTTTTCTTCAATAAGGTGGCCAATGATGATACAGGCGCAGAGGAGAGTGCAGAACACACTTAAGGCAATAATAGTACTAGTATTGAGAAATGATGTTGACACTTTCAGGGCTGAAATTTGCTGTAGAATTTCATGGGGAGCCATAAGTTTTTTTTTTTTTTTGATACGATGGGGAGCCATAAGTTACGTTCAAAATATAAAGCTGAATTTGGCATTCACAATGTGGGGTTAGTCTGTTCAATGAAATAAGGCAATTAAGATTTGGAAACTGAGATGAAGGAATAACAATGACTTGTTTATGAGCTTTTGTGATTTGTTTATTTCAGTTTGATGCTCAGGTGGAGGGAAGACTGTTAGTCGAATGTTGATGGGGGAATAACACACCATTGCTCACTTGGTGCACCCTGCCAGATGGCACAACTAAATTCGACCACCGCGGTTTGGAAAATGTTTAATGTGTAATAGGCATTCATCATTTTTAGAAGCATCACTAGTTTAATTATGGTATATCACCTAAATAATTAATGGGAGGGATTTTTAGGAGAATAGAAATTACCCAATTCACGATACAAGATTTTATTAAAATTTAAAAAAATTATGGTGTAATAGTTTATCTGAACTTTAATAAAATCTCAAACTAAATAAACACTCTATGGGAGAAAGTCCTATTAATCTCAATTATTATAGGTCAAACGCCTATAATGTGAAATGATAATTTCAAAAGATTAAGGTGTTGTAAGAATTTTTTTTTTAATTATTGTTATAAGAAATTAAATATTTAAAAGTATTTTTATCTTTTGTGTTTACTATTTATCTATCTTTATATGAATGGTCAATGAAATTATTATACAATTAAGCTGAATCAATCTGCTTTCAAGTCAGCTTGTTTTAGTATGTAGTTATTGATCAAGATAATGGGATTTTCTTTGTCCTTTTAGTGATTTAATGGTATTAACTAGAAAAATGTAGAAGTTTATTCAGTGAAGAACTTGGATTAGCAATTAAAAATCAAAGCATGCTTACAAATCAATGAATTGTATGAAAATTGAAAGAATAGTTTCCAGAATCATTTGGAGTAGAAATGCTCACATAAAATTAGCCTCAAAAAAGTTTTCCTTCTAAACTCTACAAGCTTTAAGCTAGGTATAGCTTGTACTAGGACGTAGTTGCAATATCTGAACCATTAGAAAGCTGAATGATTAGGGAATTTTCCACTCCATGCATCTTGTGGTTTTCCAATCCATGCATCTTGCGGTTCTGATTAGTCTGTGTGATGCCTCATCATCCAATTTACAAGTTGCCGTATGTTCAAAAAGCATGTCTGAGTTGCATGATGAAGAACAAACACGACCTGGAGCAACAGGGGAAAAAAAATCAACAAGTACATAACGATTCAGGGAATTCATCTTTGGGTTAATAGAGATAAATTCTCAAAGCTTTAACTGAATTGATGCCCAATGCCTCCGACTTCAAGTTTCATTTAACATATTGACTCACAATGATGTTAAAATGGAAATAGATCTTGCAAATAGTTTCCCTTTGTCAACTTGCTTCAACAAACCTGAAAAACAACTTCTTGAGAATATTACTACAAAAGCGAAAGTGATATAGCAGCAGAACGTAGCTTCACACCATCATCATCCCACTTGGACTCTGGAGCAGTTGCTCCTGCAATATATGCCTGCAATAAGAAGGAAGGGCATGGCGTAGGCAATGGAATAATAATTCATCAAGTTTAAAGAAGAATGAAACGTGACTCCATAATTTTCAATTGGGAAAGTTCAGTTGCCAGGTGCAGCTCAGGCATATTAATAAGGGATATGCTGACGGCTGAATAGATCAACCAAAGGGCTCACCACCCAGTGATATATGATTCAAGCTTGGGCACACGGGTGCATCTAAATGCTGCTGATGGAAATTTTTTGACACAAAAACAAGTATTTTATGTTTCCCACATGGCAATGCAATAATCTTACAATCTTCACAAGTGGTCGATTTAACTAACCTTGCCACTGTTAACAGCGGCTACTAGTGCTACGTGCTGCTCATCCCTACCAAATTCATAGAAGTAATAAGTCCTGAAATCGATCAAACAAAAGAATAGAATACTTTAGATATTTGTAAATAATGGTAAAAAATGCCTCAATCTGATTTTCTGTCAAAAGCATACACCATGTACTCCAAAATTCCCAGATATTAAACTTTCAATCACCCAGGTTGTGAACCAACAGAAAAGCATTATGGGAACATAGTTAAAATCCAAAGCATCCAAATTTTATTAATAGATGTATCCTGTAGGGTGGGAAAGAAGGTAATTATATCCATGGTTGAATTGAATTCCTTGCAGCCTCTTTTCATTTTTCACTTGAAGCAAATATATACTTCTGCACCATTGATTACTAATATTATACAACCAGTGCAGCAGCTTAAAGGTAAACTTACTTGAAGCCTTCCTCTTCCTTTATCCTTATTGTTCGAGCAGAGTATAAAGTTGCACCGCCTGCTATTACAGATTGATATTAACACAGGTATTGGATTTGACTAAAGAAAACGAGTCATTAAACCGAAAAAAAAAAACACACTAAAGGCCATTTGTTCTCTTATCTACACCAGCACAAAGAACGAGTTACAGAACTCATAAGAAAGTTTGCATCATGGTGTACCTGGAACAAAGATTTTTGCTGCCTCCTTCAAGGTACCAAAATCAGTAATATCTTGGGCCTGTTTGAGTTAGAGAACAGTGTATAAGTTTATTGGAGAATTCTTGATGGAAGATAAAATATGGCAATAAACAGCATAAAGATAGTTCAATGAATAGAATGGGATGCCACCTAAGACCGATCCATAATACAAGTTTATCCTTCATATGACTAATTACACTCTCAATTTAATAATTCAACAATTAATATTATCTCATGCACTATTGGAGCTACTCTTAACTTCACTATCAAATTTACATAATAACATAAAAGAAAATTTCTGCAACTATCATTTACAGACCTCTAAGAAGGTAATCTTGAGTTGATTGGATGGGCGAATGACAACACTTAAAGCTTCAGATCTGCATCAACCATTGAGAGTCAAACACAAAATGGGTAAAGCTAGAATTTTCTGCAGAAACTCAATATGATTACATTTCATGTCCAGTTAATGTCAGATAACAGGCCCCTGATTTTGCATATACGAATATATGATGTATTCCTTAAATGAAAAGAAATTTTGCAGATCTTGTTCACCGAGAGTTTTAATAAAATAGATTAAAAAACAAGGGGAGGGAACTTATACCCATCAGGAGTCGCGAACCGTGCAGCAAAGGTCTTAGGCTTCGCCTTATCCCCATAAAGAGACAACCCAGCATTGTAGTCCTAACAACATCAAGCAATTTACTTACATAATCAACCAACTTTCAAAAATGCGATAAATATCAGCTACAGAGGATACAGTATTTTCTGAAACACCTATCAGCTTCCTTAGCCACAAGAGTTATTAAGTATTTATTATGCCCCTAGATTGATTAATATGCTACAAAAATAACAAGAAAAGATTGATTAAAAGAAAATGTACTTCAGGCTCAGAGATGTCCTCAAACTGAGGAGGGACGCGAACGGAAAAGCCATCACCATAGAACTGGAACCAAGACTTTGTGTTTGCAATGCCAGTAAGAGCTTTTGAAGGTGGCGAGGGAGAAGTTTCAGCTAAAGCCAAAGATTGTGCAAATGGGTCTTGTGATAAGGCTATAGAAATGAGAGAGAGTGAGGTTGTTTTGAGAATGAATTGTCTCTTAGTAAATGTGGTAGTTTGAATGTTGGTGGGAAGGGAGATGGGATCGGGGTTCTGGGGTTTAGGGTTTGGTGGGTGAAGGGGAAAGAGGGAGAAAGAAAGAAGAATGTCCATGAGAGAGCGGAGAAGATGGTGTTGTTATTCATTGCTGGCGAAAAATGGAGGGAGATAACGTGGGGCAGGGTTCTGGTTTTTATATGTTTTAGCATTGAAGGGTAGTTTCTGGATTTTCAGGAAATATTGCTTTTTTTTTTTTAAATGAAAAAAATTTAAAAACAAGTTAAAAGAGCTATAAGAAAATGATATCCATCACGCCAAAAGCCTTACTAGGTTATTATATTTTGCTTTTAAATTGATATTTACAATAATACAACGGTAAAGCTTAATCAAAAGAAATGTTAAAGCTTAAATCAAAAGAAATTTAATTTTTATAATACGCAAATTAAAAACTCGATTCAAAAAATGAAATGGTTACTTATAGGGATGACGCCACCCCATTCCCCACCCCATTACCCCATTCCCCGATAAATTTATCCCCATCCCCAATTCTATTTATTTATTTTATAATAGATATAGATAGATGATTTCAATAAATTAAAAATTAAAAACTTCAATTAAATCATTATCATATTAAATGTAATATAAATTATATAAAAAAAAAAACTAAAAATATTTATACTAAAAATTTGAAATAATATTAAAAATAAAAAATATTTGAAGAGTAGTTTTAAGAGAGAAAAGAAAACACAATAATATTTTAAGGTTGAATAAAAATTATATTCTAAAGTTTTCTTTAGTTATAATTTATTTGTATCAAGTAGAAATTAAAAAATTATTAACTAATATCAGAATTGATAAAATAAAATTATCAAATAAAATTTTAAAAATATTTATATATAATGGGGATTGATTGGGGTGAGACAAAACCAAACCCCACCCCATTAAGAGTTTGATTATTTTTCTCATTCCCCACCCCATTCCCCAAAATTATTTAAAATCAATTTATGGGTTTCAAACCCCAAACCCATGGAGGATTTTGCCATCCCTAGTTACTTAATCCAAAAAAATGACTTTACCTTTTCTTAAAAATAAATACATAAAGCCATAAAAGATTTCTCTTCAGTTCACGAGTAGTTGTTGTTCCTTTGAAGGATTTTGCTTTCCTGTATTGCCCAAAATGCCCTTGTTTGTTTCGGTGGCTGACAGACGCTTCTTATCTACTTTCAAAACTCAGACAACCAATCAAAAAAGCAAGAAAATGCAAGCCACCCACGTGAGCAAACACTCAAAAGTGAGAGTGAAAAACAAAAACTAAACCACGACTTTCTTCTTTTTTTCTTGAATTCCCTCTTCATTTTCGATCTCTGCAATTCGGCCATGGAAACCATTCTCTCTTCTCCTTCAATCTCTCCCTTTCTCAACCCAAAACCTTCTTCTTCGAAGACCCTTTTCTCACCTTCTCTATACGCACAACAGCAAAGACAAAGTTCTCTTTTTTGCACCAAAAACATCAATTGCAGCCTCAAAAAACACAACCCTCAGTCACTAAATCCATCTTTACAGGTACCCAGAAGCTGGTTTGCTCATGCACAGCAAGGGCTGGCAGCTCTGGCTCTCTCTTTGGCACTCAGTTGTAGTCCATTACTGTACACTAATGGCAATGCACTTGCTTCTGAGTTTGATGTGCTCAATGAAGGCCCACCAAAAGATTCCTATTTGGTTGATGATGCAGGTGTGATTAGTAAAGTTACAAAATCTGATTTGAAGCAGCTTTTATCAGATTTGGAGTCGAGGAAGAACTTCCACATTAACTTCATCACTGTTAGGAAGCTCACTGTGAGAATTTTGGCTATCTCTTTTTTATGCTCTTTTGTGTGTTTAATGTTGTTTTGAGTTTTGATGTTGATGAAAGAACTTGTGATTTTGGAAATTGAATATTGATGATGATGCGTTGGCTGTAGAGCAAAGCTGATGCTTTTGAGTATGCGGACCAAGTATTAGAGAAGTGGTATCCTAGTGTTGAAGAGGGCAATAATAAGGGCATTGTTGTGCTTGTTACAAGTCAAAAGGAGGGGGCAGTCACAGGTGGTCCTGCATTTGTCAAAGCTGTTGGTGAAGAAGTTCTTGATGCTACCGTATCTGAGAACCTTCCTGGTAACCATCCATTTTATTTTTCATGCTTGATGTTCCGAGTTTTATTATTGATTTCATCACAATCCCTGGTTGAGAATTTGAAGTAATTCAAACAAAGTAGATGATATTATTTTAGTTGCGTTGAACCTTAAATATGATGGTAGGATAGTGAAATTGATAGAATTGCTAGCAGTAGAACCAAATGTCATTAGTATTAAATTAGCCTTCAGCCAAGAGATTTTAATGAGCTGTTCAAAAAGGTTGCTGAGATTTCCTAGAACATTGTTACATTTTCAAGAGATTTCTCAGAACATTGTTATACAGTCTTTCATTGGTTTTATGTAATCAAATAGACAGACTTCATTCTGGTGTGCTGAATTAAAATCCATGGTGCTTTTCAAATATTAACTGTCTAGAAATTCCTTGCACAGTGTGCATGCTTCCTTCCATCTATCATGTTATTGAACTTTCTAGAAGTGTTGGATGCACCTTTCATAATCAGATCAATTGGTTTATGTTCATAGTTTTGGCCACGGATGAGAAGTACAATGAAGCTGTTTACAGCACTGCTAAAAGGCTAGTAACTGCAATCGATGGACTTCCTGATACAGGTGGTCCAAAGTTTAAGGAAAACAAGCGAGAATCGAACTTCAAAACCAAGGAAGAGACAGAAGAGAAGAGAGGACAATTCAGTCTTGTTGTTGGAGGTCTTTTGGTGATTGCTTTTGTTGTTCCAATGGCACAATACTATGCGTATGTCTCCAGGAAGTGACTAAAATTTCTGATTTTAGATATTTCCAGCTACTTGCTAGAGGAAAAAAAAAGAAACTTGTGTAATGCATTGTTGTACAAATGACTGTTGTAATTAATTGATGAAGAACATGAAATCAGAGGGTTGCGATAGATTTTTGCTTTGTATGTATAAAATTTGCAATAATTTCTTAATTTCTGAGTTTGAGTACATGTTGCCATTGTATCAGAGCAATTATAAGACCTTATGAAAATTCAGTAATGATTAACAACAATTTCTGTAAGGAGGCCTTTCATTAGGCTTTCTGGTTAACATCGCATATAATGCTTAATACAATCAAAATTACTCACTTCCAGTCGACATTACATGTTCGTACTTAATATTTATTAATGGCCGTCCATGGTGTCTTCAGAACTTAGGAACTAGAAGACATTTTGTCAGCAAAAGGAGAATCAGAATATTGTCTGGTGAGTATCTGTGTTGAAACATACTTATTTGCAGCTTCTGTCTAAGGTATTCCATCCCAATTCACATATCTACTGGTGTCATTGCATGGTTTGGCTATGCTTGATGTTCCATGTATATCTTTTGTTTAACCACATGAAATCTTGCTGTTATGGTTCAATGGCGCACCTCCAGCCACACAGCAGGCCATGATAGGTTGCTCAACTGGGAAAGGAAAATGCTAGGTAAGACCGTAAGATAAATAGGATAGAGTTGTGACCATCAGTAAGAGTACATGAATGAAAAATGTATATTCAATTTCCCAAGATATACTAACCATATTGGGAATAATTTGCAGTTAGGATGTATTTTATGGAGTATAAATCAACTTACGAGATAATTTAATCTTCAAAATCGCCCTTCAGTTTTTTTACAGAGACCGTGAAGCTGCTGATTGAAAGCTTTTGCAGCTTGGTTTTGTCCCCTTACACATCCTCGTTCATCAAGCTTTGACGGATCAGTTCCAACTCGGCAACATTACGAGCGAAGCATCCAAGAGGACCTGTGTTGTGAATCCAAAAATTTCTGCCCCCTTGGTCGAGCAGTCTGGAAATGGCAATGTACTAAGAAAAGAGTGAGATTTTAGCTACAGGGAAATTGATTACTTATTTGCATGTATTCTCCCACTTTTAAGTGAAGAAAAGCAATAAAATAGAAATTACTTGAAAGTGAAAACTAAACATGCGTCACTTTATCTGACCTTTAAGCCCTTATTCAATTCTGCCAAAGCTTTTGGAATTGAGTCAAATACTTGATCCAATGTTTAGTGTGTGGTTAGAACTTAGGAAGTGCAAAACCAAGATCATTCTTGCCTATGTCAATTATGTACAGCCCTTTCGTAAAATAATTCTCCGAAACTTTGTTTAACAAGTAATTAATTCTTTAAAAAAAAAAAAGTAATTCATTAATTACTTTCTACGAATGAGAATATGGAATTTAACGAATAGAATTTAAAATGGAATGAGGAATGAATGAGATTCTAATGTTTCTTGGTAAAAATAAAGAATGGGAATGTCTTTGAACGATCACGTTGCTTACTTGAAATAAATGGGAATGAGGAAGAATGAGAATCAATTTACTAAAATATCCATGATTAAATAACGCGATTTTCATGAACTAGATATGTATAAATATTATTATAAAAATGATATTAATTAAAAAATAAAATTAATCATAATAATTATAATGTTAATAATGATAATATTAACAAAAATAAAAATAATAATTAATTTTTATCAATATTAATTTTTATTAGCATTATTATCATTATTAACATTTATTATTATTAAATTTTATTATTTTAGTTATTATTAATTACTTTTAATATTATTTTTATTAATATTATCATTATTAACATTTATTATTATTATTATTATTATTATTATTATTATTATTATTTAATATCATTTTTATAATAATATTTATACATGTATCTAGATAATGAAATTACATTATTACTATAATTATTAAATTTATTAAATTTATTATTAATTATTGTTATTATTATTTTTAATAATGATAAGTTAATTATTGTTATTAATTATTATTTTTATCATTATTTTTATTGTTAATAATGATAATATTAATAAAAATACAAATAATAATTAATAATAACTAAAACAATAAAGTTAATAAAATTTAATAATAATAATAATAATAATAATAATAATAATTATTATTATTATTAATGACATTTAAAATAAAAAATATAAAAAAAAGAAGGATAGAATTTTATCCCAATTCATCATTCCCATACATTGAATATCATATTCCATTCCTATTCCATTTATTCTTTATTTGCCAAGAATAACATTTCATTCCCATTCCATTCCCATTCATTCTCATGAAAAACACACAGCAATGGTGTTTACGCAAACGAACGAAAGAACGAAACCCATGCTTACGATAAAATATAATTCGAGAACGAAAATAAAATATTCGTCCCATACACCTGGTATCAGCGAATGGTAATTTCATTCCATAAGTGAAACGCCAAATGCAAACGAAAGATGAATTTATTTTTGTATCATTCTAATTATTAATTTATTAACATTATCATTATTAACAATAAAAATAATAATTAATAAAAATAATTATTATTATTTTAGTTATAATAGTTAATAATAAATAAAATAATAAATTTTAATAATAATAATAATAATAATAATAATAATAATAATAATAAATGTTAATAATGATAATATTAATAAAAATAATATTAACAGTAATTAATAATAACTAAAATAATAAAGTTAATAAAATTTAATAATAATAATAATACATGATAATAATGATAATATTAATAAAAATAATATTAACAGTAATTAATAATAAATAAAATAATAAAGTTAATAAAATTTAATAAAATTTAATAATAATAATGATAATCATTAATAATGATAATATTAATGAAAATAATATTAACAATAATTAATAATAAATAAAATAATAAAGTTAATAAAAAATTTTAATAATAATAATAATAATAATAAAAATGTTAATAATGATAATATTAATAAAAATAAAAATAACAATAATTAATAGTATCTAAAACAATAAAGTTAATAAAATTTATTAATAATAATAATATTTATAATAATTATTAATATTTATTATTATTATTAATTTTTAATTTTTAATTAATATTATTTTTATAATAATATTTATACATGTATCTAGTTAATGAAAATTACATTATTTAATACTGTAGGTATTTTAATAAATTAATTCTCATTCTCATTTCTCGTTCATATTTATTTTGCCAAGTAAACACATCAATGACATTTCAGCACATTTTCATTCCCATTTATTTTTATCAAGTAAATATTAGAATCTCATTCCCATTCTTTATTTCCATTCCAACTCATTTTCATTCACAACTCATTCTCATTCCATAAAATAAACACACCATAATTATCAAGGAGGGCTTCTTAAATCATAGCTTGAAATTCTTTTATGATCATGTCTTCACATTTAGCTAGTAAGTCGGGAACCTGAGCTTGGAAGTGAATGAACTGATTGACCTGAACGGCAAATGAAAATGGACAAAAAGATCCTAGAGCAACTGCAAGTATAGTTGATCCAGCAGCCGCATAATTACACCTTTCTTGGAAGCCAGTTATGCCTACTGAATCCAGATAGGCATGCATAAGATGGGTGCGTTTGCTATGTTTTCTGTTGGGTGTTTTTTGTTTCCAAAAACGAAAAACACAAAAACATGTTTGCTAAAGGACATTTTCTAACAGTTACTAAAAATAATTTGTAGAACAAAACACTTTTGTTCTTTTAACTTTTGTGAACAAAAGTCGAGAACGCTAGAAAACAAAGGAAAAAAGTTGTAGCCTGCTCCAGCACTTTTATTTTTTCAATTATTATTTTATTTCATTAATAATTCTTTATTCAATTACTTTTCCATCTTATCCCTTCTAGGATTATTCACCTTATCCCGTCTTTATTTAATTTTGGAAAATGCTACTTTCCCCGGGTCAAACCCCGAATTTTTCAAAACGACGTCGTTTTGTTCTTTTATTTTTTTTCCGTTTTGCCTCCATGAAACGACTACGTTTCAGCCTAGCAAAAACAAAAAAAATGCAGAGAAATAGAAAAACGCAGCTGCATTTCTTTCTCTTTCTCTTCTTCTTACTCTTCGATTCACCGCACCCGACCAAAATGCAGAATGCTCTTATCTTCGTCGAAGGTGATAGGATTTTCGGCATTTGCGGATTCCCCACACCCGAGCAAAGGCTTGAACAGCAGTTGTGAAATTTTCAGCATTTACAGATTCATCACACCCCAGCAAAAGCTGTGAAATTGCAGCACAATTTGCAGCACAATTGCAGCACAATTTGCAGCACAAATTGCAACACAATTACAGCGCAATTACAGCACAAATTGCAGCACAATTCCAGACCAAAATCTCATTTTCATCATCATTCATCCTCAACACTAGGCATTAAGCACCCAAATCAAGTGCGGAAAGGAAAAATGAATATCAATTGCAATTTAACACAATTATTTTCTAACATTTTACTTAAACCGAAAATTAAATAAAATGAAAATGACAATAGCTACCAAATTTCAGCACTTGCAAATTAATTAAATTCAGCACTTGCAGAGCAATTATATTCAGCACTGTGAGTCACCGTTTGACTTGGGAAATTTCAGTGAATGGATCGCGAATGGCAGATTGTGGTGGGTTATGTCGTTCTCTGGTGAAACGAAGAGGACATGAAGACAAAACGAAGAGGAGAGGAAGGCATTTGGGTTTGCTTTTGGCTGGGTCAAGTAGCGGCGTTTGCTTTTGCTTGACTGAAACTGCTGGTGAAACTAAGAGGAGCGTACGAAGAGAAGAGGAAGACGAAAACGAAGGGGTTTGCTGGACTGAAACGACTACGTTTCATGGAAGTAGAAAGAAAAAAAAAAAAAACCAAAACGGCGTCGTTTTGATTTCTTTCGGGGTTTGACCCGGGATTTGACCCGGGGCAAATAGCAGAACTCTTTAATTTTAGTTCTCCGATTTTACACCTTATCACTTTATTGTAATTGTTCACGATAATTATCTTTTTCTTCTTCAACAGTAAAAACTCAATAAACCCTTATCTCGTCGTCAACTGTGACCGAGATCTAGTTTTTTTTTTTTTTGAATTTTATGGTTTTATTTGTTGTTTGTAAAAATTTTATATGATCATCTATTATATCAAATACAAGATGAAGATCCCTTTTTTATTTTATTTTAATTTTTTAAACTTATAAATTATGAGAGAGTTTTTCAGAAAATTATTATTGTTGCATGAAATTTGATTTTATTTTGATTAAAAATATAGTAAAAAAACTAATGAACATTACTTTATAAAAAATTTTATATTTTTAAATAAACAACTAAATGTATTTTTATTATTTTTTATATTTTTAGACAAACAACCAAACACGTTTTAAATATTTTTATTCACATGTACAATTTTAAAAACAAACTACTAAATTTAAAAAGCATCATATTAAAAACATCATCCTCCTTCTCTGAAATAAAAACTAAAAACATTAGTTAAAAAATGTTACCAAAGGCACCAGAATTTCTTGCACTGCAAACATCATAAAGAGGGAAAGGGCTACTCCACACGGAATGTTTATACCTGAAACATTTTACCGTAGTTGAAAAAAAAAAAAGGGAAGAAGAAGAAGCTAAAATATGTAAACTTACTGATAAAGTCTACGACGAGCCGGTCGTCACAGGATCTTTCAGATGAACCCTCGAAGTAAGTTTTTCCATTAGCAGGAGCCAGGGAGAGGCCAAGGCCAACACCACTTTGAATCATCGAAGTTGAAGACAGCAGGATAGTTTTAGACAACTGAATTTGCCTCGTGTAAATTGATTGAATTCGGAAAATCAAGAATCTGGTAGTCATCATGGCTAGTGGCTTTTTATCTTTGATTGACATGTCCTACCCTCCAAATCACTAAAAGGGTTTTAGAAACATGCAATGACGAGCAGAAAGCAAAGGCTAAGGGCCTTTTGAGAGTCCCTGTGAATGTATTTATATTGTCAAATGAGGGCTCTTAAAGCAGAACAGTGTTAGAGCGTTCTGCAAGCAAAGGAGTAGAGTTTCCCTTTAATGGATGACATACATGGATACGCTTTTCTCAAGCTGTAAATTAACTTGTAAAAGGATTCATATTTCCTAATCATATGCATTCTTACCATAAGGTTTGTTTACCGAAAATCTATTCCTACCAAATGCTAAATTTAGGAGAAAAATTTACTTAATTGGCATAGTTGATATAGAAAAAGAGTGGAAATTTGATAATCTATGGATTTTATGTTCATTCAGTTAGTTACCTATTTGAAGACCGTGATTTATGAGTTTTAGGTTGTATTTATGTGGATTAAAATATAAATTAGTCTGAGCAAATCTAATTCTATCCGTTGCTGTAAAAGCACTGGATAGTGAATATTTGATGCTGATTATTCAACATTGTGCTTCCTCACCAAAAAAAATAAAATAATAATAATAATAATAATTTCTCAATTTCACTTGAGTTAGAGTTGGCAAATCAATAAATCAATAATAACACTTACTTTAAAGAGGCTTTTCAATTTTCTTTCAGGTCAACATAGCAAATAAATGATGAATACAATCTTAGGTTACTGAATTCTAGTCACAAAGGACATTACTTGTTAGTACTTGATATTGATCGGTGGCTGCCAAAGCATTGCTTGAAGTCCATAGTGTCTTCAGAACTTAAGATCAAGAAGGAAAGGCATTTTGTGAGCAAAAGGAGGATCAGAATATTTTCCGGTGAGAATCTGTGTTGAAACATACTGATTTGCTGCTTCTGTATAATGTATTCCATCCCAATTCACATACTCACTGCTGTCACTGCAGGCTTTGGCTGTGACTGAGGTCCCGTTTATAACTTTCGTCTGACCGCATGAAATGCCACTGTTATAGTTCAACGGTGCACCTCCAACCCCACAGCAAGCCATTATAGGCTGCTCAAAACCTGCAGAAAGAAAACGAGAAGCAAAATAAATAGGATTCAAAATTTCTAATCATCAGTGAGTGTAAATGAATGAGAAATGAGAATTATGGTCATCAATAGTACTAGAGATACTAACCATATCGGGAATAATTTGCAATAAGGCTGTACTTTATGGTGTATATATCGACATATGTGATATTTGAATCTTTATAATCTCCTTGCAGTTTCTTACAGAGCGCATGGAGCTGCAGATTCAAAAGTTTAGCGGCTTGGTTGTGCCCGCTGACACAACCTAGCTCATCAAGCATTGATGGATCAGTTCCAAATTTAGCAACATTCTGAGCTAAGCATCCAAGAGGACCTGTGTTGTGAATCCAAAAGTTCCTCGCCCCTTCGTCATATAGTCTCTGGAGATTCCAATGTAACAAGTGAAGAGTACGAATTTAGCCACAAGCCAACTCATTATTTGAGAATGAAATACTAATCAAGTTTCACATAATCTGACCCTTAATCCCGTCTCGAATTCTTCCAAAATTTTTGGAATTGAAGCAAGTACTTGATCTATTGTTTTGGAATACAATGCACCAGCAAGATCATTCTGGCCTATATCGAACATGTACAGCCCCTTAGAAAAATAATCTACTGCAGGAATGTATTTTTCAAGACGTTTACCTGCAATTATATTGCAGAAACTGGTTTCTATCAAAAGTTTTTTAATCCAAGTAATTCAATAAGGCCAATGAGGGCTTCTTAAAATTATACATTTAAAAATATTAACTGATCATGCGTTCACCTTTCCTTAGTAATTCAACAACCCGAGCTTTGAAATGAAGGAACTGATTGACTTGAATGTCAAATGAAAATGGACAGACAGATGTTGGAGTCGCCTGGTGTATGGTAGATCCTGCGGCTGCAAAATTGCACCCTTTCCGGAAACTTGGTAAGCCTATTGAATCAAGATAGGCATTCAGAAATGGAAGTCTCATTGCATCCACTGCAACACCATAAAGATGAAAAGGATTACACAAAATGATCAAGAAAAGCATTCAAACTTTTTTCTTGAAACCAGAGGAAACAGGGGAAACAGAGAAAAACGGGGGAAGAAACTGTAGGAAACAGAAATTGTGGTGAATATAGCAGAATTTATCAGTAAATTCAGATGGGATATTTACTGAGAAAATCAATAACCAGGCGGCCATCACTGTATCTTCCAGATGGTTTCTGGAAGTAAGTTTGTCCATTAGGTGGATCAAGGCTTTCAATCCCAGCAGCAATAAGATTACCGGTGTCAGAATTTGAATCACCAAAGTTGAAAACAGCAGGAAATTTGAATTCAATAGAATAAGTAACAGGCAACAAGAAGGAGATCAAAGTGAAGATTTGCAGAATGCTAATCTTGGCAGCCATTGAAGAACAAGAAGGCTTGTAGCTTTCACTCGCAGTTTGTTAGTTACTATCTATAAATAATTTTATGTAGGCTGTTGTGATTGAAAGAAGTTTGGTGGATGTGTGCTGTTAAAGCTGGCTTCAAATCACAGAAACCCAAGATATAAAGACAAAAGCAAGCGATCTTTTTGGTTCAATGACCAAGATAATAATACTTAAAAAAAAAAAAATGACCAAGATAATAAGATATATTAAATCATTATCTTTTTGCAGATATCTGTTGACTGTTGAGCCTAAAGCCCATTAAATAGGGCACTGTCTGATTTCCAGCTAGTTACATATCAATAAGTGGTACAACCCCATGATAATGTCGTCATCAAATTTCGGATTTATAAATCTTTTTTCGTGGAATCTTTGTTACCCTTATGTTAAATTTTGATACCTGACACATTATACTTGAAACATTTACTATAGCATTTTAGTATAGTTGATAAATGTTGGTAAACTTACTGAGAAAGTCTACAATAAGCCGACCGTCACAAAATCTTCCAGATGAAGCCTTGAAGTGAGTTCGTCCATAAACGGGGTCCAAGGTGAAGCCAAGGCCGGCACCAAGTTCACCAGTGTCTGAATTTGAATCACCGAAGTTGAAAACAGCAGGATATTTGAAGACAACGGAATTTGCCCTAGGTAAAATGACGGAACACAATGTGAGAATTTGGACAATCAAGATCTTGGCAGTCATTTTGGCTAGCACTGGTAGTTGCTTTATCTTGATTGCTATGTGCCACCCACCAAATTCCCAAAAGGGGTTTTAAAAACATGCAATGGTGAGAAAAAGTATGGTGGGTTTTATAAGCAAGTTTTGTTTTGCTTTAAGTTGTAGAAAGACTATTAGTCACATGAGAGCCAGAAGCAACGCTTTGTCAATCAAAGGACAAAATTGCTATGATGAAGGAATTGTATCCTTTAGAAAGTCCATGTAAGTACATTTACATTGTTAAATAAGGGCTGTTAAAACTTAACTGTATCAATTGAAACAGAGCGTTTTGTAAGCAAAAGAGTTGAATTTCCCTTTAATGGAAGGCATGCATGGGTCCCTTTTAACCAGCTGTGCACTCCAATATTTTCAGTTTTCTTTTGTGTGTACACAAAAGGATAGGATAGAAGGATTGGTATTTACTACTCATTTTTTTCAATGCAGATATGAATGCTAATAAAGAAATTATTTGTTAAAAAAATATATATATAAGCAAAGGGAAGCAGATAAATTAAGGGAAGAAAAAATTTCTTTTAGCTAAATATGTTTAGCTACAATACAAGTCATATTAAATTTGAATTAGCGCCATTATATTTCCATTTCAAGTGTAAAGATTTCAAGTTTTTGTAGCTGAAAATGCTCAGTGAAGTCATCGCGAAAACGATGTGCAAGATCTACGGCATCCATGCTGCAGATTTAATGGATCGGAAAATACATGTACTGAGACTATTTGTGAATTTGTAATCATGATATATCAGAAAATTGTTAATCATGAGTCATGATTATATCAGTAAAAGTACTAAACTACATACTACTAGATATGCAGAGTCTTTTTTCTATTATATGACCTTTTTGTGAGTGAACAGGACCTACTTCTATTATATGACCTTTTTGTGAGTGAGCAGGAACTACGATGAAGTAGCAAGATTCACTTTAGTGTGTTGCAGAGGAAAATGGCCAGATCCAGGAAACAAGATGACTGAGGCGGTCAGAAATTTTATGCGCAACACTTGCATATCCGTTTTCCCCTGCCTCTTTGTGAAAAGCATCAATCTTTCCAGCAGCTGCTATTCTGGTCTTGATAGCCCTGTTCTCACTCTTAAGCTAAAAAAATAAAGATAAAACAAAACCAAAATTTGATGTACTTGTAAAACTTGGGATGGATTAACTGCAGAACATAGTCCACTTTCGTATCTAAATAAAATAGCACCATTACTGAAAGATATCATGGAGGCAAGCTGAAATGGATGCAATTGTAAGCCATTAAATATGAGAATTTGCTCCTACTTGCGTCACTATATTTATGTCTTACCTCCTCAACAGCACACACAAGATCTTCCACCATGTGTTGCAGTGAGGTAATTGTTTGTAGGGTAACATCTTCAAAGGCCAAGTCCAAGTCTTCAACTGAATTTGGATCCAATATAATCCCCTCCATAATGAACAATTCTTCAAGTAACTTGACATTTTCAACATCCAGTCTCTCCCTCAACTATAACAATACAGACTGTCTCAGAAAATAAAATAACAGGTGCATGGAGAAAATCTCAAAACATGATGCTGACCTTGTCTAGAATTCTCTGCATGGACTCATCTTTAGTTGCATCATATACTCCGTGCTTTTTGAAATTACTTTCTTCGCTGCAGTGGGCATGTGGTGATGCCTTAATATGCTTTGCCCTGCCATGAGTCAGAAGAAACAAAACATCATTGGAGAATCCTAATAAGAAAACTGAGAAACTCATTGCAAAGAAAAATAAAATTTTTTTAAGCAGTCCCAAGCATTACCGGTTTCAATTTTCAGGTTATTTTGATGTCTGAATCAAGATGAACAAATCTAATACCATCCATTGCCATAAATCTGCCTAATAGTGAACATTGCTTGCTAATGCACAGTCACATAGCAAGCTTAGCAATGGGGTATAAATAGCAAACCTTGTGCCAAAGCGAAGAGTGGAGAGGCTTTCTGCTGAATTTGAAGTGCTTGGTGAACAACAGCAGAGCAATGCAGTCCTTGAGTTCCCTCCCTGTTGGATGGAAATGTGTAGATCTTCAGTTCAAATTTTATAACTATATGGTGAGTGAACTGAGGGAAGGAAACGAACAAGGGCATCTTGTAGAATTCGAGTTAGCTTGGAATCACGGTATGGAATGTGGAATGCTTTGCCTGGACCACAAGTCAGAGCATTTATTACATTCCCTAGGGCAGAAAGGGATTTATTGATGGTCTTAGCTTCTTCAAGAACTTTCCCTTCAGCTCCAGTTTTCTCTGCTTTCTCAGACCCGGCCAAGTCTACAAGAAGTAATTTTCCAGCTTTGACCCTGCTCACGGTTTGGAATGTTACCATTAACTCATCAAATCTTAAAAGTATTGAGGAGAGAAATAATACCTTTTCTCTTTAGTCAACTCTTGCTGGATTGTAAATATGTAAATACAGTGACTTCTACTGCTGGCCATGTTCATTTCTATCAAATGTTAAGGTTTAAAACTAATTTATAAAGATGAAAAGGTTTAAAACTAATTTATAAAGATGAAAAGATACTAATACGATCTTTCTTATAGCATTGCTTGGTTAAAAATTTCTCAAGAATTAATTATACATAACAAAAAGGAGATACGAGTCTCTCCAACAGCTCTGTTAGATATCCCACTCTGCATAGTCAAATTAGAAGTTAAACTATGTTATCTGATTGCGATAAAATTCTCACGTTCAAGTTTGATATAAGAAATTGGTCAGTGTAATAAAAGAAATTGGACAAAGTTTTTGTGAAGTTCGGTCTTACAGCCAGACTTTGCAATGCTTCTGCAGAGTTGAATACATAGATCTGCGAAAACAAAAAATAAAAAATGAATTCTCTTTTAAGAATTAAAGTTTACATGTTTAGTGGATCATTTTTACATTGAAGGCTGTTTGATTTTCCATTCCAAGATCAAAGATCGATTGCCTTTTTTTTTTTTTTTTTTTTAATAAGAAACACAAAAACCTGACAGGGAGTATCTACAGAAGTCTCACCTCTGTTACTCCAGATAGCAGTATTCCTTGTACTCTACTTTCCTTAATCTGTATGTTGTCCCTTGATAAATCAAAAAGGTCCCTGAGAAAAAGATAATGCCATAACAGCTTCAGTTCAAGAACAGAAATATCCTAGAAAATTATTTATCTTCTGTATAAAGAGCTCAAATTCCAGGATTAGATGTGTGAAGCAATCACAATAAATGCATCTCTGCTTGGGCGCACCTGACTTTCTCCATGTAGATCTCAACCTAGATAGTAAATGAAAGGTTCAAAAGTTAACAGCATTAGCAAGTAGTTAGGTCATACATGTACAGGACTAAAGAAACAGTGTGCATCTCAATACCATTGACAACTTGATCGTGAACTTGACTGATGCATCAGAAGATTTCGTGCAATCAAAGAGTTCATCTACTGTTCTCTGGAGCAATCCTTTTTTCTGCTCATCACATGCAAGGATGCTAGGTCCCTGATTAAATAAGTGAATATTAACATGTTCGAGCTTCAGTAAACCTCATTTTCTGGAAATTATATAGAATCATTGCATCACCTCCATGCTAAATGTCTTTCCGGCTCCTGTCTGTACCAAATGAATAAGAAAGTTTGTTGATGAAAAACTTACATGACTTAGTAAAATTATGAAACAATGCAACAGCAGATAAAAAACCAACACGATGATAAAATTCTCTCACCTGCCCATAAGTGATGACCGTTCCATTAATACCATTAAAAGCATCTATTAAATTAAAATGCATGGGAAAACATACAAAATTAAAGGCCAAACTGAAGAAAAACCAGTCACACTATAATAAAATAGGACAGAAATTCACAATAAAGGGGGAAAAAGAAAAAAAGATGGAATTCCTGAAGCATGATCAAATAACAGCAGTTTCTCAATAATTTATGGTAACTCTAAAGGATTATTTTTAAATCCAAAAGAGAAAGCAGAACTACGTACATAATCACTGTATAAGTACTTCTAATACTAGAACCAAAATTGATTTAAGGTTGTACCTCGAACAATGGGCAGAGCTAAAAATTCATACACCTCAGCTTGCTCAGATTTCTCGTAGAACACTCTGTCAAAGCCAAACTTGAAATTCTCTTCCTTGTCATCCTAATATATAATCATCACAATTCATCAAATAATCACCATATTTAAATACACACAAACATGCTACTCCATATACGTTGTACATTCCTAGATGTACATAATCCTTCGCAGGTCACTACAAATTGTAGCAATTTCGTTTTGAATTTGCTAAGACTATGAACAATTCTGAACTGTAAAATACAGACTTCCACACCTCATAAACTCGGATACATTCACAAATACAAACACATAACACAATCTCATTTAAATATGCACAATTGCATTTACATATCCATGAATACAAACAAGTACATATACATACACAAATTCTCACAACATAACCGCTAAATATGTTTATTGAGATCAAAGACGACCTTGAAAATGAAGGATTCATTGTCGATGCCTTGAATGCACACCCTATCACCGTGATTACTTCTCTCCTTTGAACTCAAAGGCCTGAATCGAGCACAGACTGTTATGTTCGACATCGATTTATTGTGCGACAAGTCTCGATCTCAAATCTGTAACAAAACGAAAAACCAAAACGGTGAGCAAAAAAGTATAGTTAAGTCAATATAAGAAACCTAAAACCAAAAAAAAAAAGAAAGAAAAAACATATGTGATGTAGAATTGTATAATATGATCGAGCAGCTTCTATGCGCATGTTTGGTTCCCGAGAAAACCAAGGAAAAGGAAAGTAAAGAAAATTTTGAATAAGTAATAGATCGAATTGAATCTGTCTACTGACGAGCAATCGCTACATTTAAGGTCACAAAAATAAATGATGAATTGTTTAGTTTCTCAGAAACTGAGGAAGAAAAATGAAAGTCGTAACGAGAAATTGAAGTTTTCCGACGTAAAATCAAAACGTTACTGTTTCTTTTCTGTTTGATACATTTTCTTGGTGTCCAAACAGAACGAGAGAGACGATTCGATCATATTTGATTTTTGAAAAAGAGAAGTGCTTGAAGTATTATTTAGGAAATCGATTTAGTAGAATTTTGAAAATTAGAAAAAAATTAGAAAAGGAGAAACAATTTGTTATCTTCTCTATACATTTTCTCGGAAACCAAACAGGGTGGAAAGAAAGTTGTAATTGGTAGAGTGAGGCTGCGATGAATCGTTTTCAAAGTGAATCAATTGATTGGCGGGAAATAGAGCGATGAGATTGCCAAACGACTGTGCATATAAATTCTTACTCCACTTGAAGTTATGAGTGGTAAAGGACATGTCATCTAGATGATAAATTTTAATTGACAGGTCATTCAATTCTTACTCCACTTAAATCAAATACGACATGTTATCTATCTAACTAAGATATAAATGACGAGTCATACGATTTTTTAGTCTTGAAGGCTGATCTCTCCTGTTTGTCAAAAACCCTCTACTTACAAGGAAACAAATTGATATTATGAATTCTAAATAAAATAAGAAAACGGAATAATAAAACTAAAAAATAAAAGTAATCCTAAATTTAATGTGATTAAGGCGAGTTTTTTATGAAATTGTGATGGGTATATATGTAGTTATTATATAAGAAAAGACAAGAGGGCAAGGACTAATCAAATATCACCACCGGCTTGGTTTACGATAACTAAAGGAATGAGAACAAGAAAGATGTTAGCACCGGAGGAAGAAGGAAGCCAACTGATCAGCTGTAACTTTAAGCGTCAAAAGAAGTGCCAGACAAAAGCAACCAAGCCACAATGCGATTGGTCCGATCTTCCCAGAGAGATCGTGAGACTTACAATGGCAAAACGAGGCTGGTCAGACAGGTTAAGACTCTCCAGGGTTTCCAAGTTCTGGAACGAACATCTCAATATCAACGAGTATGAGATCAAACCTGCTGATATGCTTCCATGGCTAATGTTTTACGATTGCCAAGCAACCCATGGTGGCAGAGTTCGAAGCGTGTGCAATCTCGGCGACCCATCTGTCTGGAGGACTTTCCTTGTAGAGGAAGCAACAAGCCCTGCTGCTGCTGAAGATAAAGACATTCTTGTTGGTGCAAAACCTTGCGCATCAAGATATGGTTGGGTTCTTTTCACAAAAGGTTATTGAAGAATCTTGTCTTTGTTGTTGCACTCTTGTTTTCTTATATAGTCCTTTTACTAATGAGATCGTTAGGTTGCCTGAGTTGGGGATGGGTCATTGCAATTTGCAAGGCGTCATTCTCGTTGAGCCCTAGCTCTCCTGGTTGTGTGGTTTTCGTTGTGTCGAGTTGTATGGAACTTGGAACAGACATTGCAACTTGTTGTCCGGGAGATAAAGCCTGGAGGAAGCATATGCATCACCGGCCTGGTGCCTATGGTTCCGTATTGGATGTAAACTATGTGGGTCATTTGTTCTATTGTGCTTTCACTGATGGCAAGCTGTGTGCTTTTGATATAAGAAACCAGAATTGAGAACAGCTCTGTGATCAAGGACCAAATAGGAACAATATCGAAGCTTCTGTTTCTGTTGCATCTAGTGAAGGTTATATCTTGGAATGGAAGTCTGAATGTCTATGGAAATTCTGGAAGTTTGATTTATCACAAAATCAATGGATTGTTGTGCATTTCAAGGAGCAAACCTCGGTGATATTAACAGGAAGCACATCGTTCGCAGTTCCAGCTCTAGCCAAGGTGTATTATTTTCTTCAAAGTTTCTTGACTTGGCATAAGGGGAGATTGACCATGCCCTGGTGTAGGTCTTTCTATTATGATTCTAAGAGGGAAGATGAAGTTTACTAGTGGATTTCACCGGATGAGTATGGCATGAAAAGGATTTGGATTGTGCCTCCCTTAGAATGTATCTGGAAAGCTTGTGATTTACTTGAATCTATTTGTGAACCTACGGTGGACAAAAAATCAACTATTGTGGGAGATCTGATATTCACTTTAATAGAATGATACATGATAAGATCTTTGGTAGATCTCAATGTTTAGGACTTTTGCATTGTGTTTCAAGGTACTTTCATTTTAACAATGCATTTTGTTAATAGAATCTAATTTCGGAATGCATGATCTCTTTTTTCTTGTATGATTATTAATGCAATTGTCTTCTTTTGGAGAAATAACATCTAACTTGTAACAAATTCAGGTTGCTGGGAGGAAGATTGTTTTTTAACAGAATGTAAACAGCTGACCATTTGCATCAAACTTCGAATTAGATATTAATTATTTTTAGACATTACAGAAGAATACAATTTGCAGGTTCTCTGTACTTATTCGACATAGAATTGACTTGAGTTTGCAGTGACAGAATCATAAAAACAAACTTTTGTTGCAGCAACATAAAATTTTATTGGTGCATACTCTGGCTTATTCATTCATGAACTTGGAAGCAATTTCAGCTCATCAGTTTCAGGCTGCGCACTGTTGTGCCCGTCAATAATGACAATCTGGAATGAGAACTCAAAGGTTGGAGCTAGAAAACAGCATATGGAAGTTACTTCTTTAAGAATCGAAAACGATCTGAAGAAATTTATAGTTGGTCGAAAGAATTTAACTAACAGCTCTTCACCCTTTTCCTTCTTTGCTCATTTGCTATATGAAACAGGTTCTGAATCTCGTTTTTATATAACCAATGAAAGTCTCATTTTCACTTGAGGGAATTGGAAATAGTGCTTAACCAGAGTAAGAAAGCATACCTTTTGAAGCTCCATTACTTCAAATATTCTGTAACCATTGCGACATTTGAATTGACTAATAGGATGGTATTGGCACTCCTGACTCTTCTGTCTCTTTTTTGTAAACTTTTTGAATTCTTTGAGTTACAGGCCCCACTTTTCCATCACCAACTACGCGCCCATCGATCTTCACAACCTGGTGAGGAATGGCGGAGAAAACAATTTTATTGATGCAAAATGGTAAAGGTATGAATTAAGATATTAATAAAACTACTATCACATTAAATAATCTTCTTTTGCCATCTTGGTGCAGAAAGGGAAAAGCAATTCTAAAGGGGAACTCACCGGTGTTAGCTCTCCCATTGTTCCAGTTGTCCAAACCTGCAGAGCATCCATTCTTGATGTCATTAACAAATCGAATACAAAAATATAATCTGAATTAGAATGATTTTATATATGAACAGCTTTGGCTTCTGATTCTTATATTGTTCAGAAAAGCAGATGGGGTTAGATTGAGTATTTGCATCCAAAGCATCAATATTTACCATTCATATAAAGAGATTTGACTTCCATCAAGCACCTACGAATTTGTACTTGGTTACTAAAGACAACAGCAGGCATCTAAGAACTTGTAATACAGCAGTAATTACTGACAAAATGGCCATGGGAATTTTAAAGCCAAAAAAACATAAGGATAACCCCAGAATGAATGGAAGAATAAAACAGAAAGGCTCAGCAATATAGTTATAAAAAATCTTGCACATTTTACGGGATTCTGATGTCAAAAAACTGAAGTGATTTGCTACAGGATGCTTTCTGTACAAATCATACATAAAGTTATTATTACATAGTATCTAAAATCACACTACAGTTCTAAATCTGCCAATCATTTTTTTTTGTAACATATTTGGCATCCAACTAAACAGTAAATACATTTAGCAGAGACTCCCAAGGATAAGCATGAAAACCTCATCCGCTGTGTGAAACTCTGATAGGCTGATTCTGCGCTCCTCTAGGACCAAGTTTTCCTTAACCAGAAGATCCATGACCTGCAATCTCAAAAATGAATCATTCACACTAATACCAAACTTTTCCTTTGCCCACTCTCCCAAAAACAAGGAGTGAGGTAATTGATATTCAAAATGGCCCATATTTAACTTCTACATGTTGATTATAATTACCTACTTCCACATCTATTCCCCCCAACCCCCCCCCCCCCCCCCAAAATTAGTACAAAAGAAGTTAAAAGATTAACCAAATTTTGAAAAAAAAAAAGTGATGATGAATGTTTAATACAACTTACTGTTGCTCGAGTGATACCAGGAAGGCAATAATCAGCATGAGGTGTCAAAACACGACCTTTCTTCACCAAAAACTGCAAATTTAAAGGATGAGAAACTCAAAACAAATCAACAGGGAAAAAAAAAATCCAAAAGAACAATATCTTTTTGAAATATTGGAGCAGTATTTTCATGAGAAAGCACCAACCCTAGTCTTAACCTTTTTTCATCAATATGATAAAACCTACAATCTTTTTTCAACTACATTCTGGCCTGGAGGCAGGGATATTGGATCTATTAATTTTGTCTGGAAATTTTGTGGTGATAAATATTCAGTTGATTGCTTCAATAGAAGCTTTTAACAACCCCTACTAACACTTTGCACATTAAAATCAGAAACATCAACAAAGGTGTAGGCTTACGATATTTGTGGCATTTGTTTCAGATACATAACCGTCCTTGTCAAGCATGATTGCATCACCAGCATCTGCATTATTCCCTTCTATCTGCATTAATAAAAATTAACAACCACACATAGTTATCGATTAGAATGCAGTAAAAATTATAATCACACTACTAACTTTGGCACAAAATCAATATAGTTGAAGTGGTCAATACCTTTGCAAGTATATTATTGAGGAGGTTATTGTGGTGAATCTTCGAATCCAAGTTCTGGAGAAGACACAAGATAAAGGTCAAAGTTGCAAGATGTGGCCAAAATCAATCAGATTAAAACTTTGAAACTTTTGTGAACTTTATGAACAATATACTGATTTTGGAGTCATGACAAAACAGTTTTTCCATCCTGTACTCTCAGTAACATGTATCCCTAGATTAGTAACTGTATGTATTTTACCATTAAAATAAAATACAAATCTGTTAAAACATTAAACAGTTACTGCATTTCATGAACCGGCGAAAATTAATAAAAACATGAACAAATACTGAATTACTAAAAATATGTGGCAGAAAAATTGGAACAACTAACCACAAATACCCATCCCAGTTTTCACAAACCGTGATGAACAAGTCAGGAAAGCCAGGCATGTTTTTCGGTTTTATGTGTAAATAGCAACTGAACAGAAAAGGAACTTTAAGAATCTTACATTAGGGGAATTACGACGTGTGGTTGCTGTCACCAAATTTATACCATGTGTATTGTCATAGAATGGGGGTTTCCATTCAGGAAGCACTGCATATTCAGATTTACTAATGAGTGTATCATGAGAAAGCTCATAATAAGACAGCAAAATTGTGGGAACTTCCAACAAAAGAAATCTCCTCTTTTACATGAAAGCAACCGTAATATAACACCAAATCTAATGGTTGTTAAGCCAGCATGCACAAAGAAGAGGAGAACAATAATTTAGCAATGTCACTGATACAAGGTGCTGAAGATTCGGACATTACCGATTAGCGTGCACCCATAAAGATTAAATGCTGGGCTCATGCCAGAAGTAACCTGAAACAACACATGAATATGGCATATCTGTTAAGCAAATTTAGAATCCAGAGCTTATGCCACAGCAATGTGTAATTCTGAAACTTGGATAAATTACATTCAAGGAAGAGAGCAGATGGATGATAAAATTATTATGTTCTTGCATGTATTTTACCATTAATTTCCCATCAGAACAATGCTTATCCTTCAAATAACTGAAGCAAATTCGTTCCAAACAAGTAAAAGAAAAGGGAAGGAGATCGTAAACCTTTTTGCCACGAGTGAGTGTTAGCCGGATATGTGCATTATCCAGCATACCATTCCTAATGAGAGTTATGAAGATGGCTTGCTTAACCTGCAATTTTATGCAATGTTTCACTAGGATGTACTTATCAGTCTTTTCTCATGACACGGGAAACAAATAATAATAATAGAGCAAATCTTTCCATCCAGAAAGAATCATACAAGTGCAAACATAGATATATTACATGTAAATACTTCTTCAGACCTTACCTCTTCACGGGTTGGAACATTGTTGAAAGCCAAAGCCTTTGCTGAGTCAAACAGCCTGATCAACAGAAATATAAAGCCAAGTCTGATTATTTTGAAGATTGAAGTTAAGGTTTTGTAGAAGCAACATAGATATATTATACCATAATCACTAGTTCTGTTTATCAGACAATGTATATCATGTTAGAAGAGTCAAAATTTCCAAACTTCTGCTTTCCTTTCACTAACCTATCTAAATGCTCTTCAAGCTTAAATACCTTCCCATTGTAAACCCGGAGTCCCTCCCACACTCCATCACCACCTTGGACAATTGAGTCAAACACGGAAACCTAACAGTCATGAGGCAAAAATGAGATGGCTAGAAAAGCATGCATAAATGTGCATTAGGCTGAAAGTCCGGATTGTCAACAGTCAATGAATTTTATTCTTCTTAATCACGTACCTTTGCATCATCACGGGGCACAATTTCGTCACCAACCCATGCAAGAAGATTTTTATTTGAGGGAACCGGAAGATCTGGTTCAGGTAATGGACTCTTCAGAAGGGATGAAGTTTTTCTGACATTGCACCTGAGCATGTTGTAAAAAGGTAGACTTTGCTCCAGCAAATTGTAAAGAGACATAGGAAATGGCTGAAAATGAAATATAATATCTCTGGTTTCAGTCATTTTGTTAAGAAGTGATTTTACATTAAAAAAAAAAAAAACTAAAAGGATACATTACACGGGAACACCGGAAGAACATTAATTGCTATCTTTAATTATGATAGTTGATTCCACTGATAAATTTTTAGCTTTACATTGAGTTGTGTCCCACATTGGTTAGTAACAGGGAGTCACTTGCACTTAAAAGTCAGAAAAATCCAAATCAAATTACTACTAGTCCAATCATTTTTAGCTCTAATCAAAGAAATGGGGCAGACTACTGAGAAAAATAATTCATCAATTAAGTAGGATGACTATGACTTGTTAGATTCTCTTAAAATAAAAAATGATTTTGTGAACTATACATATGTTAACTAGTTTTGAACTACACATATGTTAACTAGGAAACATGAAACAGAAACTACATACCATGGGATACTCTCTTGCTGGTATGAAACCTGTAGATTTATGTACACTTTCATACCACCACTTAGCCCAAAGGCCATCTATTGGTTTTGGACCAGCTTCCCATCTGAATAAATTTGGATTTGAAACTTGTCACGCACACGGGTTAAACTATAATGCAAAGGAAGAGATAGTTGAAAACTCCATGCATGCTTTCTCCAAATAAGTTGTATAATGCACCAAATTTGGAACCTACGAATTTTCAACACAATCAAGAGAAAATTTTCTATGAAAGAAGTATTAAATAGAGATGTAAAAGTTGCATTATATGGAGAAGATGAAGGCTGGATTTGCCACCAACTGGGCCTTGAGTTCAAGTCATTGAGCCATCCAAGGTGAAGATAATGGAAAACAAGCTTCTAGCAGCTGAATATAATCACTCAAGATTGAATTTGGGCCTTTCTCAAGAATAAATTAATTTGGGCCTTAACTGTTGTTGCTAATCATGGCAATGCTCTATAAAATCTAAAGTATCTCTTTGATAACAAGTAAAAATATACAGTAAGTGAAGCAATTTTAAATTTTCAACTGAACGGCTTTAGCACACCTCAGCATTGTGGCTTGAAAAGGAATATCCAAGTCTTCACAAAGACTACGTAAAGTGGCCTACACATCAAGAAGGCAGATAAATAAAATCATATTAAAAGTAAAAAGCCAAGTATTTTAAATTTAAATAACCAGCAGCCATTAGATATGTAAATGAGAATGTTGAACAAAAAAGCAGAAAGAGAGATGACCAGTTCTTACATCACACCGATTTCCAACTGAATAACAATGAAATCAATTCAAGCTAGTGTTGTTAAAACACTCACTAGACCACGTAAAGCTCATGCTAAAGCAAAAATGTCTATGTCAGCATCCACATCTCTGTAGAGTTCAAAATGCAGACTTCATATACAGACCGCTTTTTTCCAAGAAAACGTTAAAATATTTAACCATACAAATCTCCATTTTATCAATGAAATTTAAGTGATTGAAGGGATTAGAGAATGCAATGCAAGTATAGTGACTCCAAATTGAGTGAATAAACAAGCGATATCCAATTGTAAATCACTTTATGAAGCAAAATAGATCCTACACATTTTATAAATTTAGAGAGCTGTTCAACCTCAGGATCTTGTTGAAGGTCTGCTGCATCAACTATAACTGGACTTTTTCCCAGCTCACAGAGCTCGCTGTAAATGGTGACCAGGTCTGCCAAACCTAGCTCCTTAAAGGATGGAGACACAATCTTATCAAATGATGGCTGCCAATACATATCACACAAAAGATAAACCGCAGCCAGTCAGTTTCATCAGAATAAATAAATGCAAATTGCTAATTGCTCCATAAAGAAATAAAATCAAGCAATAAGAATTATACATATAGAAAATGGATTGCTTTTTGTGGAGATTAAACATTTCAAGTTAAAATTCGTCACTAGGGTATGAATCACACCATAGACATTAGAGGAATATATGAGATTATGTGTATATTTTCAATTTGATGCCTTGAGTATCAACAGAAGTCCACATATCTCACCAGCGAGTCAAGAGGATTCCGTATCAATATAATGTGCTTCCCTTTCTTCATTAAATCATCTGGCAAACCAGGTAACCGTTGTTTTGCCATATGCTGTAGAGAGTGAAATATAAGTAAAATCCAAAAAGAAACCATCAACTGGAAATATAGGAAATTCCCATCATATAGTAATCTGTCAATCATGTGCATATGCATGCATAATATTACCTTGCAATAACGATATTTCTTTCCTCCTGGAGAAAAAATGACCTCTTTTACAACCTTATTTCCATCAGATTCCTACAAATTGAAAAGTTGATATTTCGTGGTCAACATAAGTATAAATGATTCTAATGCCATACTTAAACCCATTGTGTAGCCCAAGATTTAAAGAGAGAGGAAAAACAACAACTATATAAAATATTAAGATGAAGTTGGTCATATCAGTTTTTGGTAGAAGGCAATTGCAACAAAAATAAGCATGCTAATATATTCAAATGATACGGTATTCGAAGACAGCGAGAAATAATTAAACTAACAAGTTTGGATAGAATCTCCTCTCTGTAGGGCCGATCAAACCCTGTTACCCGAAGAAAAGCTGGATAGAAAGGTTCATCGAGCACTTCCGTGTCATCCCTCTACAAAAAAGTACAACACAAAAGCTAATAAAAAACAAATATCTCAGAGAAGAAACAAGGAAATTATTATCAAAATTAGAATAATGGCAAACCCAGAATTCAGAAAGCAAATTAATTTCATTATTATTGACCAAAAAGGGAAAGAAAAAGAAACAAAAAGATTATTTTGCAATGAACAAACTATGATTCATCATCAAATATTAAAGCAGGGACAGGACATATGACATCAAATCAATTTCCAATAAGCTAAAGTTTCTTATAAATATTCTCATGAAGCAAGCAGCCACCGTTGTTTACAAGGAACACAAATACAAACAAGAAAACAGAAAAAAAATCTGATTCCCACGTAAGAAAATAATAAGCTGAAGTTTAAAAGAGTGAACTGAATTGTAACCTGAGCAAAAGAGTACATGAGGCTGGTGCTGAGTGATCTTGGAGCAGCCCATGAGTGGATCACCTCTATCTCTTGCTCCGCCATTTCTGGATGATGATGCTGATGAATGACAATTGTCAACTCTTATGAGAGTTTTAAGATGGCTGGATATACGCGTGTCTGAAAAGGAAATGACGCTATGAGAGTGAGCGCAGTTTTGTCTGAAAGCATGAAAAGCCAGCTCAAAACTTGATTGTTTAAAAAAAAGTAAAAAAAAAAAAAAAAGGCGTTTGCCAAAACGGAAAATTTTTTACTGTTCCGACAAGCTCGTAAGATCACGCGAGCATTGTCTTGTTCGTTTGTAAATTTTTTTTTTTTTTTTACCTTTTTTCTATTTTTCAGTCTAGATCTACCGTAAGATATATATTATTACACATAATTAATCTGTATGAGTAATTAATTATATAAATTTTGTACCGCAACTTTGCCCGCTCACCTACCTCTTAATAAGAAGATGTGCGATTTTTATAAAACTAGTGCGATATTAACTGTAAAAGTTATTTATTGGCACTCATCTACACATTATACCATTGATGAAGATTCTCTTTTTAGTCACATGTTAGCTTAAAAGATTCATCTTTCCATTAGAAGCTACTGTGTAGTTGGATATTGTGTAAATGAAGATTATTTATCACCCGATAAAAACGCACATTTGGTTTGAGCATGACACAGGAATGTTTGAAATTGAAAAAGCTACAATTCCTTTCGACATGGGAAAAATAAAATAAGAAAAAAAAAACCTTTGCCTCATGACTCATACTTAATGATATTAGAATCATACAACAGCAATAAAAGTTACAGTTGCAAAGTGCAAACAACAGAAGAGATTACAGAACAAGAAGCCAAGAACTGCTCATCTCTGGGTTGAGTGAGAGACTGCGAGAGTGTATTTTGGAGGAAGGAAAAGCATACAATCAAGTCTTGCATGACACAGTAAACAATCTCATGTTTGTTCGATCGTATGACTGCATATAAGGCAGCAAATTGAAGGGCATTTCGGCTTCCGTTAGATCTGTGATTGAGAGATTAGCCTGCTCTGCCAGTGAAAGGAAATAATTGAAGGTGTCGATGTTCCGAATGACGGTTGCGATATACGCCACTGGGCCTTTGCTTGTCACAGAAGTTAAATCATTAAGGTCATTAGTATTACATTTAGTATCCAGCGTAGAGCCCTTGGAACTCGCTTTCCGTGAAGATGAATCTGATTTCCTTTGATTCAATAGAATGGCTAGTATTCTAATAAGATCAGGGAAGCATGATCGATCATACATTATATCAGCACCCAAACTGCAGAAAGAAAAAAAAGATAAATCACACTGGATGTAACAACAAAAGGGTGAAACCATATACAAATTACCCCCAAGAAAACTAACATGATCTCCGATGATTAATTCAACTTTTGACTGGCAAAGAGTAATCAATATAATGGACATAAGCTCAATAGCCCTATTTCAGACATGCATGACCATGACAGCTCAAAAACCAGTCAGAAAAATATATTAGGAGATGGCTAAAATACGCACATGATTTCTGGCATGAAGGCAGAAAGCTCACTTTCTGATGCAGATTCCCAAGGCAAATGAACACATTGTACCTGAAATTTACAGTTGATTAGAACACTGACTGCTACAAAATCTTTTCCCATTTGATTACATGAGCTTTAACTTAAGACTTCCATATCAATCCAAGAATGACTTCTAGCCCGTTTGGGAGTGTGGTGAGGTAGCTGGGCTGCCAAAGCCCAGCTATTAAAGTGTTTGGTAACACTTGTAGTTGGGCTTTGGCAGGTTAGCAAATTTTTTTTCCCAACTTCTACTCCACAGCTGTAGCTTTTTCTCCACAGCAACTGCAGCTTAAAAGCTACAGCACCTCACTCCCAAACACACCCTTTATATCCTTAATAAAACCAAATTTTGGTTCAATTTCCATGAATTTGTTGTATTTGATAGTTATGAAGTACAAACAGTTCTGGAAACAAGTAACCAAACCTGGCCTATTGCATCTTGATGATTCAACTTAAAGAAAAGATTTAGAAAACTTTTGTTACTCTCAGAAATTTTATGACTTATGCAGAAAGGAAAATGGCTAGGGAAAAAAATTCTTGCGACTAAAGCTTACCGCATTCAGATCTTTAAAGCTTTCTAACAAACTAGTATCGGTGCTTAGCTGCTTCAACTCCAAATTGGACCTCATGTTAGCAAGAGTCAAATGGTCGCCATCAGTCAATGTCACCTGTGTCAAGAAAATGTGCCATGACAATAGCAATAGATCAAATGACTATGAGCAATGAGTCTGTGATATGGATACAACAATAACTCTTATGCAAACTATTCTACAAATGGGATAGCAATGAACAGCTGGACATGTTCTGCAAGCTCATAGTGAAGAAGCATAAACCTAACACTAACTATAAGGCCTGTAAGGTAACCAGAGCCTATATTTCTTCAAAATTATTCTTTTGCTAGGAACCAAAAACAGTTAAAATATGTGGCCCGTATCTGTCCACACAGTCGCTCTTTAACTGTGCAGTCATCAGAAGCCAATTCATTACTTTAGGAGCATAAACTTTGGAAGCAACCAATTTTAGAAGGAACCATCCATAAAGCTCCATATTCCTTCAAATTTCATAAAACCCAAACAAATTCATTAAAAGCCAACACCATAAAGATATATGCATGAGATTTGAATAACACACCTTTGAGGCTTTTACATGGGCAAGACAAATTCCAACCAAACCAACACCTGAACCAACCAAAAAAAAAAAAATTTGAAAAAAAAAAAAAACAAAAAAAAAAAGAGCAAGAGAGAGAATCAGAAAACGAAACTTGAGTGTATAGGAGGCCTACAAGCATGATCAAATCAACAAGCAAGAAAGGAAAAGAACTCTTTATGAGGTACAAAATAACAGTGAAGTAGAAAAGCCAGTCATTTCTTATTTATTCTCTGCCATCTTTTTAGAGTTATACGATCAAGTGATTGTCAAAAAATTTAGTAATTTGGTGTTTCAACAAAAGGGACTAGCTAAAGTTATTAATGGGTCAAGAAACCTTAGCAATAGTTAGTAATTTCAAATAGGGAATGTTATTTCACCAATAACTTACCTCAAAACAAGATTTATTTGAAAATATTTCCGGAAAAGAAAGTATAAATTCTGACAAAAGAAGGCTGGAGGGCCAAATTGAACACCTGTAAGCCAAGAACTAATTTATAATGTTAGAGAGATCACATGTAACTTTACAAGATGATGATTTGGAAAGAAATACAAATAAGAATCAAATTGAAGCATACCCAGTATCTCCTTCAAGCATGTTGAGGGAACATTGTAGTGGAACCATTAGTTTCCGAGACTTTGGGCAACTTGGGAGATCAATACAACCTAGAATTACCAAATCATCAACTAAACTTACGTGCTGATCAGAACACTGACACCAGACAGATAATAGTTATTACCGTCAGGAAAGAGAAAAGTGACGGTTTTACGGACCCTCAGGCCTTTTTCAACAAACTGATCATCCTATAAAAGCAAAAACAAATATTGTCAAACAATATTTAAGCATGACAAGAAACACAAATATTAAATAAGATAAATCCATAAGCAATTTTACCTTCAAAGATGTTATGATATCAGCATATAATTCATATATTTCGTCCAAAACTTCACCATGGATTGACTCAACTTCAACAATGAGTTTCTTTAGAAAATTCCTCAAATAAGGCGCATAAGCTTTGCCTACCTGCGTTAGACATACAACTGAAACAAGCTCTATATTAAGAAGTCAACAAATGAGATTGCGACTGCTTCTATAGAAAGCACTAAAACATATTCACGAAAGCAATTAAAGTACTTTTGGGAAAATATCTACTTGGTTTTCTCCAAAGTGAAAGCAAACTCTAAAACAACGAAAACGAAAGTGCTTAAAGAACCATTTCATAAAAGTGATTCCAATTTCCATCAACAAAATGAAACCTCACTAGAATTACAAATCTAAATCCCTATTTTATCCAATTCGAATTCTGAGACCAAAACACTAAATACCGTCAAACAATGCCTAAAAATATCATTTAAATTAAATGCAATAGAAAGCACAAAATAAGTTGCATAAAAATTCAATCTTTGGAATTCAGAAACTCATTGCAAGGGAAAAACATTAATTAAAAAAATTAAATTATAAATTGAGAAAAATAACAGTACTCACAGCTCTGCTTATACAATAATTCCAAATAAACCTCTGCACTCTCTCTGTAACTGATCCATCACCGCATACCCTGCATTTAAAAATTAACAGAAATCAGAAAATTAAGAACTAATCTTATTAAGTAATACAATATTATTATTATTATTAGTAGTAGTAGTGGTGAAATTGGGTAACGTGCGCCGACGAATACCTGGCAAGAGAAACGAGAGAGTGAGAGGGTTCCATGGCGAGAAAGGCGGAGATGAGGTGGAGCAATGGCGGAGCCGCCGGGTCCGTCATGGCTTCTTTGGTGTCAAAGTCTGGGGCTTTGCTAGGGTTTTAACCGAAGCCCCTCTGGATCTGGTTAATGCTTGTAAACGACGCCGTTTGCTTCAGAGGAAAAATGCTTTTATATTATAAAACTAGAATTACTTTCTAAAGGACATGTATGGTGTATTCCTTTTCAGGCAGAACTTGCAGTATTTCTCAAAGCTTCTTCAATTTTTAGTAATAATGATAATTATTTTTAAGTAATATTTAACACACACACACATATATATATATATATATATATATATATTTAATCATTTTTAGTGCGGGTGTTATTATTGGATCGCACGACTTAAAAAAAAAAGGCCCCTACTTGATAATAGTATGTGTACGTGTCTGTGTATATATATATATTGTTAATTTGGTCTAAAATATTTAATTTTATTAAAGTATAAAAAAGTTATTAAATTATAAAATTTATTAGTTTTCTCAAATTTTCAACAAATTCAGGCTTCAGGATTATAATATATAATATATAGTTTTTTTTTTCTAGTATAGTTGTCATGAGAATTAAAGTGTAGTTGAGAGAGAGTTTTTAATGCTATTAAACTGTATAAGTTATAATTTATTAAAAAATAAATCAATTCAACCTCACACTTTAAGAATATATCCCCATTAAGAAAAAAAAAATTATATAATATTATTTGAAAATCATTAAGCCACCCTCGAAAGGCAAGTCCTAATCAATTATAATTTATCTATTAACTTTATTTGTTTTTTAAGTATTATTCTTATGGTAAATAATGATTCCGTGCACGAATTGCATTGTTGATCTATGTATATGTGAAACAGATATTTCTATTAGAGCACCTCCAAAAATCTCCTCAAATAAGATTTTATTATTTATTTGAAGAGTCACAATAATATTTAAGCCTCCAAAAGACACTCTAATTAAAATTCTTCAATTAAGAAATGATCATCTCTCTTCAAATTTAGAGAATTATTTTTTCACTCTTCAATTTATATTTTATTATTTTTTGTTGAAGAAAAAGAGAGAGGTGCTTTAATTAATATTGATTTTTCTTTTAAAAAAATAATTATTTAATTAAAATAATATTAACATAATACTATTTAAAGAATTTTTTAGAGAGGAACATATTTTTTCACTCTTCTATTTACCATATAAATAAGTAAATAAATATTTAAAAAATAAAATTTATAAAATCTTTTGGAGATACTCTTAACAATTAATTTAAATTATTGGGAGGCAACGAAGTTTTTACACAATAAAACAGCAATTTCTTTTAGATTACTATACAATTTCCTCTCTCAATATGTGCCACATATATTATGGCATAAGTTTGCAGGGTTATCTGGAAGAATTCAAATTTATCTTCCCACTTCGTATAACGGGGCTACAGCCCGAGCCTAGGGCTTGATCATCAATCGATTATAGTAGTGTTAGTAACACTTAGCACTAATCTTTGTTAATATTATAGATTTAAGAATACAATTAATTAAGTGTTCACGCGCACATGAAAAAAGAATGTATATATGAAGATTAGTGTTTTGTCTTCTATATTGGACTGGCAAGACAAGCAGTCAGTTCGCCTCGTACTGATACACTTAAATTACAAGGACCGAAATCAGATGTGTCATTGCACTCACCTGGCCTGAATATAATATTAGTTACTTGGCATCCAACTGTATTCAATCAAGAAAGCCTTACCCCTCCTCTCTTCTTTCTAAAACTCTTCATATTTTGTTTCCCATCCGTTGTACTATGATCAGTACTAAGCTTTGCATTTGTTTTTGAAAACCCTTTTTCATGTTTTCATCTTCCTAACCTGTTGTAATAATCTCCTTGTGTTTTCTACTGTTAATCCCTCGCATCCGATCTCTGTTCACTTCAAAATGGTGGAAAGCATTCTACTGTTGTTTTAGAAGTTGTGAAGTGCTTGGCTCCTCCTACTGAACGCCAACTTGGCTATTTGCGTAGCTACAATAACAACATTGAGAATCTCAAGACTGAAGTTGGGAAGCTGAAGGATGAGATTATACAGCACGCGGTTGATGAGCTAAAAGAAAAGGTGAAGAGATTGAAAAGAAGGTTCAGAAGTGGCTTGACAGCGCGAACAATGCCGTTGCTGAGGCAGAGAAATTTGTAGGCGATGAAGCTGCTGCAAACAAGCAATGTTTCAAGGGGTTGTGCCCAAATTTGAAGACCCGCATACAGCATAGTAAGGAAGCACTGAGGCAGCAGGAGGCTATTGTCAAACTCCGGGAAGCTGGGAGATTTGATAGGATTTCCTACCGTTCCATTCCCGAGGATATACTGCTTTTGTCTAACAAAGACTATGAGGCATTTGAATCGAGAAAGTCCTCTTTGAATGATATACTTGGTGCATTAAAAAATCCTAATGTCAACATGCTTGGTATCTATGGAATGGGCGGCATCGGAAAGACGACGCCGGCGAAAGAAGTTGCTAGGAAAGATTCAAGGAGAAATCGCAGATAAATTAGGTCTAACATTTCAGGAGGAGAGCGAATCGGGAAGGGCAAGAAGTCTTTGTAATCAATTGAAGAAAAATAAGACGATATTGATAGTTTTAGATAATATCTGGGAAAATCTTGATTTGCTGGCTGTAGGAATTCCTCATGGAAATGATTACAAGGGATGCAAAATATTGTTGACAGCAAGAAGCGAAGATACGTTGTCAAGGAAGATGGATTCTAAACGTTTCTCCATGATGATGAAAACATTTCCATGCATGATGTTGTTCGTGATGTTGCCATCTCAATTGCATCTAGAGAACAAAATGTGTTTACAGCAACAGGTGAACTGGTTAATGGGTGGGAATGGTCAGATGGGAGTAGAGTAAACCACTGCACTTCAATTGTCATACTTGATGTCAAGACTTACGTGCTTCCCGAACTAGTGGAATGTCCTCAACTGAAACTTTTCTCAATGCGTGCTGAGAAAAATTCATTTTTTGCAGTTCCACACAATCTTTTCAGGAGGATGTTACAGGTCAGAGTTCTAGACTTGACTGACATGGATCTATTGTCACTGCCTTCATCAATTGGTCTTCTAACAAACCTTCATACATTGTGTTTGTACGGCTGCGTACTGAAAGACATGGCTGTCATTGGTGACCTGAAGAAACTGGAAATCCTTTGCTTACAAGGTTCTTCTATTTATCAGTTGCCAGTCGAAGTGGGTCAGTTGACTCGGTTAAGGTCGCTTGATTTGAGACATTGTTAAAAATTACAAGTTGTTCCACCAAATGTTCTATCAAATTTATCCCATTTAGAGGAATTATACCTTCTTAGCTTTTATAACTGGGAGGAGGAGGTGGATGATGGGGTCAAGAATGCAAGCCTTGAGGAGTTGAAGCATTTGCCTAACTTGACCTCTTTAGAATTATATGTCGATGATGCCAACACTCTACCAAGTGGAGGATTGTTCTTCGAGAAGCTGGAAAGGTACAAAATATTAGTTGGAGATAGGTGGTCTTGGGGGCTATATAGATCGCCTAATAAGAGTTGTAGAAGCTTCAGAATCTAGCTGGATACCAACATCTGCTTAAAGGACGGGCTTATGGTGCAGCTGCGGGGAATTGAAGAGCTTAGTTTAGCTGGATTGCTCGATCAAGATATCAAGAATTTTGTTACCGAATTAGTCAAAGTAGGTTCTTCACAACTCAAGTATCTGCAGATCGAAGGTTATCGGGCCCCCAATCAGAGTGTGTTAAATAAGGTATGATCTTCGGAGCTATCCAATATATGCATGCCTAGCTTGTTTGAAAGCACATATATATGTGCTGTGCGTTTGTATTGAAAAACATTTCTAAGGGTTGGCCTTTCACACAAATAGATCTCGTTGATATCATGTTTGTATTAAGACGTCTTGTGTTGAAATCATCTTGGAGGACGACGTCATTGTTTCTAATACACTTTTCATTGAAAAGGTCGGTTATGGAAAACTCAGTAATCTTATTAATTCTTTAATTAATTATGACTTTTTTTTTAATTGTCGTTTGTTAGCAAACATATATAGGCAAGAGTAATTGGTAATCATAATTTATAATTGTTTCAAACTTTTATACCCAAAGAGTTGTAGGTGTGACAAATACATTCTCAAAGAATGAGATGTATTTAATTTGGACTTGCCACTACTACTAGATATAAGCATCTGTTAATTAGTAACTACTGTTTTTTTATAATGGTCTGCACTGTTTGTAAATACCAAATATATATGATCTGATGACTACATAAAAAAGAAAATATTTTAACTAGGAAATTAATTTGAGCTCTTTGAATGGTAAAATCACATTAATAAGAGTTGCCATATATTTTTCTATAGTATGCACACTTTTAGAACATATTTCAATTTTAATTAATTAATATAACATATCGAACATCCTTTCCCCAAAAAAAAAAAAAAAAAAAGGTTACGTTTTGGGTATATAATTTATATTTATTTTGACTAAAAATAGATTCAAGCTAGTATTGTATAATTATTTTGTTTTCAAGAATTAGGAAGGAATAATTTGGAAACTTGAAAGCTTTAAAATTATAACAAGAAGTTAATTTTGCTGATCGAGCAGGTTGCTTTGCCAAGCTTGGAGACCTTGGAGCTGGATACAATGTTAAATATTGAAAGGATTTTGGCAAAATCAAGTTGTAGCCATGTCTTGTGGTATTCACAATTTGACGCGCTTGATTATAAGAAGTCCTAGGAATTTGAGATGTCTGTTTTCATCTTCTACAGTTATCAGCTTTGCTCGACTCCAATACCTTGAGATACGTTGGTGCCCTATCATGGAAGAGATAGTAAACGTGGACCATGAATACAGAGAAGAAGAAGAAGAAAAATGGAAAAATGTAATGTTCCCTCAGTTACAAGTTCTACAGATGATAGGTCTTGAAAAGCTCACAAGCTTTTGCGCAAGAGATGTGCATGTCGAGTTTCCATCCTTGGACCAGTTATCAATAGTGAATTGTCCTGAATTCGCCGTGGACTTTTCAAAACAGGTACATACAAGACTTTAATTTAATTAGTTGTTCAATTCTTCGGGATTATAGAGCTTAATTAGAGTTTCACTGTCATCGCCTTCAACATTTAGTTTCTTACAGACAAGAATTCGTAAGTGGCATGCTTTCTATTTACTACATGAAGTTTTTGGAAGAAACATAACCTTCATTTTTATGTTTATGATTGGGCAGCACCAGGCATCCCCCAATTTAGAAGAATTGAGAGTTGACGTAAAGCACATAACAACAAAACGGCATCTTCCAGAAGACTTGCTTTGCAACCTTAAATGTCTTGATATCACCTTTGCCGAGTCTACTACTATTTTATCACTTGATGATTCGTTCCAGAGATTGCACACCATGAAAGTGCTCAAAGTAGAAGGAGGAGAATGTATTGGGCTATCAAATCAGAAAATTGAGAATGGGATGTCTGCAATCATAAGACATGCAAACAAGTGTCGTGATTTGAAGCGCATTATAAAATAAGTGTCCTCCAATATGGACGGCTTGGTTCATTTACAAGTTTGGTGGTGTCACAATTTGATTAGTCTAGTGCCATCCTTGACAGCCCTTCAGAATCTAACAACTTTAAAAGTATGGAGTTCCAAAGGATTGGTAAACATATTGACATCCTCAACAGCAAAGAGCCTGGTACGACTGAGTAAAATGGAGATAGGTGAATGCAAGATGATAACAGAAATCGTGGCAGATGATGGTGATGCAGCAAAAGATGAAATTGTTTTCAATGATTCGAAGGAGCTGGAGCTCAGTGATTTAGAGAGTCTGACAAGCTTCTGCTCTGGCAATTGTTGCTTCAAATTCCCATCTTCGGAAAGATTAGCGGTGGACAACTGCTCCAATATGAAGGTTTTCTCCAGAGGAGATTAAGCACACCCAAGCTACATAAACTGATGCTGCGCAGGAAGGATAGACAAGCTTGGTCTTGGATGATTGAAGAGGATGGGACTCACAGGGCATTTGAAGTGCACTGGACATGGAAGGGCAATGTTAATACAACCATGCAACATTTATATCAGAAAAGGCTGGTGTGTATTGATGTGGTGCATTACTATATTCTCGATATCAACTTTTATGCCAAATTCATTGTAAATCTGATTTGTGTATCCGTATTACCATATCTCAGGAACAGGGGAAAGAAGAGAATGGCAGGTCTATCAAGGTGACTAATGCAGAAGGTGGCGGTAAGCTGACTAAATATATCTTATTTATGTTGAAATTTGCGCATTTGAAGGAATTATAATTACCTCTTTAGTAAGTCAGTATTTCTGCTTATGATCGAATCTAATTTGTGCAATTTATAAGAAAACTGCACTAAGTAGCATTACCCTAGAGTTCGTGCTTTCACCTTCAAAATGTTCTGCTCTTTGTCTACAGAAAGTGAGAGTTCTGAAGAAGATATAGGCCAAGCTTCTATGCAGCATTTGGAAGAGATATTGTATGCATTCAAGAGCTCATGTTCTCTGTATGATGAGTCAGAAAGTGAGAGGGCACATTCTATATTGATTGTTCTGCTATCGGCATTTTTTTAATTGCAAAATCGGCTTTTAGTTTGTTGCAACACTTATATTTCTTTCACTTGATCATTTCAGGTTGTTGTTGCGGTTCACTGGATTTGTCTGTCATATTTAATTTTACAACAATGTTTGTTGTGTATCGTTTAGTCCAGTACACAAATGAACTCAATGCAGGAAGAATCACGGCCTGTTGTATACACTCTGTTGGAGAAAATTGTGAAAACTTCAGATTTGGCAGTTAAAAGAGGAGAAACTTTGTTGTACTTTCCTTAAGACTGAACAAAACTCACAATAATTCTTCCAACTCTAATTCCCATGTGCACTGCTTAATTAATTTTCTTTTTTCTGGATAAGTTTGGTAAAACTTACAGCGAAAGAAAACGTGCTCTAGTGGAATCATTAAATTCCTTGTTAATCAAGAAAAGTTTCTGTCTCATTTTTTAAAGTAAAAGACCTCATTAATTTTGGCTTCACTGAGAATATTTTGGAAGAATTCAAACCACGGGGCACAAGCAACACATGCTTCAGCTTTTAAACCTCCATAATATCTTCTTCAATTTTTTTTTTAAATCTATCTGGCTGTTTCATTCATATAACACAAAAAGACCAAGCTTCATATGCATAGTGCAACAAGGTTCAATTTGCAGATTCTCCGTAACATTGTAAAAATTCAGGTTTTTGACAAGAAATTCTTACCTTTCTAGCATGCAGGTCCAGTTTCAGCTATGCAATCCTTAGATTCATTAAATTTCGGAGCTCACATTGGATTTTGCTGCAATAGGAACAAAACCCGTGGGGAAAATTTTAGAATGTGCCCAGGCTTGCCTCTCTAAGTCCGGAACAAAATCTTAATTACTTATTTTTTTGAATTAATATATATATAGAATAGTATTATAGATAAATCTGATACTTATAATTATATTGTGAATAACTACACATTTTCTATTTTATATATTTTATCAAAAGTGATTTTAAATTATGCTCCCCTCATCCGTTCCATTCGAGATCTCATTAAGCGAAATTGGGTTATCACCATCAACCACGTATATCGTGAAGCAAATTTCGCAGCGGACTTCCTAGCAAATTATGCCTTGGCACTACCTTTGGGGTTGCATCTTTTTTCTATTCCTCCTCTGGGGGTTGGTAATTTTATTACAAATGATTTGTATGAGATTTCTTACTCCCTTTATATTTTGCCTTAGCTCTTTGTAGAGCCCCTCTCTTATTAAAAAAAAAAAAGATTTTAAAAAAAAATTTACTAAATACTAAAACTAACTTTAATCCTCTCAAAACTGCATCCATTTGTTGCTAATCAGTAAATTTAGAGTGCGGGAACTGACCACATAAAGTTTAGCAATTACCTCAAAAACACTGTCGGCCTTTATCGCTTTATTAAATAAGAATAAAATCCTTTTTCTTAAAAAAAAAAAAAAGGGTTCACCAATAAATTAGCAAATCATCATCATTGAACTAAGCTGGTAATGAAAGCTTTGGGGCCCTCTTCATGTAAGAAATAGTCAACAGCACTTACACAGTCAGCTATTCAATTATTGGAACCGAGCTGTTCGGATAAATGCCTCAGAGACATCAGTTAAGAGGACCACAGTCTCATGCTTTATCTATTAATTTCATTTCTTTCTGAAACAATTTATTCAGCTTATTTAATTCATAAAACATGCATGGCGCTTTTTCACGATTTGGCCTTTACACTTATTTAATCTAATATAATTCATAACTTACGACAATGACATTTGAGTTTATATAAACTCTTTTTGTGCAATTGATTTTCAACTTCAATATGCGGCAATTAAAAGCTTATTTCTCTTAAAAAAATATTTTAAAAAATCCAATTACCTGTTAAGAAATTAATTTCATGGTCTGCATTGTCTTTTTTTTTTAAATAAAAAAATCAGAAAAGTCACACGTGCCTTATTGTAGCTAGTCAATAGTCTAAGGATTATTAGGTGGCCAATGTAACAAACCAGGCGCACAAATTAATAATTAGCAACTTTGTTGCTTTTATTTCCACTTAATTTGTTTCGTAAACAATTTCATTTTGCAGGATACAATCTTTTATGTAATTTCTCTAGCTATCTGCTGCATTTCAAATGATTCTTTTGCTTTTTCTAATTGTTCTATTGGTCTATATGCAGATATCTATTCATGACTATGCATTCAACTTTCATTGTTGTTGACGCTGAAATAGAAATCTATCAAGTCGATTAACGGCTACATATAAGACTTCTGCGCTAACATTAAATTTATTTGTTGGGAAAACGACTAGCCAATCACTAAGGATGCCCTGCGACCACTAGCAGATAACTTTCGAACATCTAAAATCACAAAAAACGGTAAGAGGTGCTGAAAATTTTTTCGGTTTTAACTCTCCGACACCCAAATCAATTTATAGGTGTACATGAAAAATAAAATAATTAACTTTTAGTTTCTTATATTGAAATAATCTCAAGAAAATGTAATAGAAAAATAAAAATTGAGAAGGAGAATTTAACCTCCCTCTTTATTAATTTCCCTAGTGACTTTTATAGAGGTTGAAATTTGACCTCAGCTTTGTGATCGAAAGATGGAATTAAGGAAAGGGCCTTTTTTTTTTTTTTAATTCCCTCTTTCTTCATGCCAAAAAAGACTGATCTTAATCATGGAGGAGTAATGCCCCCTTTTTTTTCTTTTCTCATCCTCTAGGGAGATAAATAGAAAGGTCGGCTTACAACCCCGCCACAAGCACATGTCATTCCTAGCTGACCCCTTCCACTTCCTTAGACTCTTTCCTTTTTATTTTATTATTATTAAAATAAAAGGATAAAATAAAAAGAAAGTGGGCTTATTTAACCCACCCAAACAATTATCATAATATAAAAACAGTCTTTAAAAATTTCATTGGTAGCTAGGATTGTCAAACTAAGGAGCCATTTATTTTTTTTAACTTAATGACTTAATTGACTTAATTGCAATCAGTTAAGTCATTAAGTTCGTTTGTGTTTTAAACGTAATGAAAATTTTAGTCATTAAGTTATTAAGTTAATTTTTTTTTTAACTTTTTGCTTGATATAAAATGTCTGAATGACATCGTCAAAAAATATTCTCCAAAATATCCCTATCTAATTAATTAATTTTAGTTCATACCTAAATTTTAATAATTAGCATTATTACCCATCTCAATAACTTCTGGTAATATAGTGGTAGACCATTATTATTTTATTTTTTATTTTCTTCAAATTAACATTATTTATGTTTATAATTTTTAATGAGCATTTTTCATATAAAACATCATAAACAACCATAAAATTAATTAACATACACTAATTTAGAATATTAAAGGTTTGTATTCAATTAAGCATGATTATATTGTGAAAGTATATTATCTTATTTATATTCTTTAAGATGCTATTAATTATTTAGCATTTATAATTTGTAAGGACATAGATGTAAACATACTAGTTTTCCTATTTTTTTAAATTAAAAAAACAAATAACTTAATACTTGTTTGTAGCGATTCAGACATAAAAAACAAACATGTCATTCAAATTCAGATATTCAGTGCTATTCAGAATTCAAAATAATTTAGATCTATTCAGATTTCAGATAAAAAAAAAAAAAAACATCGTCTAAGCATCCAATAGCCATTTCAAATTTTCAATGGCCGTCAAAACAATCATTTGCATCACTTTAATATTATTTTCCTATCTTTTATGATTTTATGAATAATTTGATTAATTATTCTCTAAACTACGATCTTTAATCAAGCTATGAACTCCCCCATATATATGTATGTATGTACGTACGTATATATATATATATATATATATATAGAGAGAGAGAGATTTTAAAAAATTCTCTATCATACTCGATCGATTCTATGTAAACTAGAGGAGACACATTCAAAATATGGGTTTTCTTATTCTTTCTTTCTTCAGATATATATATATATATATAGAGAGTGCGTGCTTAGAGATGACAATATGTATTATAATGGAACTTATTATTTTATATATATATATATATATATATATTTTAAGTATCAAGTAATTGGATTAGTACTGCTTGCTTTTTATTTTGTCTCTTTGGTTGAATGAGATGCTATACAGCTACTGATTCTGCATTACAGCATATAAATTATGAAGATACGAATTCCAATTCTTTCATTATTGTCACCTAATCTCCTATCGTTTTACTCGACTTTCATTATTATCGGTCCTCTTCCTTTTATTAATTGTTTTCTCATCCAAATTTGCCTCTCCGACTCACTAACTTTATCTTGAGTGGAATATTCACTTTATTCCCCCGAGTCTTTCTTTACATTTCATAGCACTTGCTTTTCATTTTGTCTTGGCGGAAATTGCTTGAAAAATCTTAGCGCTATTCAATTAATCTGCAATTTTAACACTATTTTCATGTAATCCCATAATTCTACCACGTAGGGCTGGGTAAACGGTTCGGTTTTTTCGAAACCGAACCGAACCGAACAGAAAAAACTTAATTCGGTTCGGTTCGGTTCTAAGGTAAAAAACCGAATGGTTTGAAATTTAAAAAACCGAATGGTTTGAAATTTAAAAAACCGATTGGTTTAGATTCGGTTCGGTGCAAAACCGAACCGAACTTAAGAACCGATCGGTTCAGCCCACTTATTTACATTTCTTAAATTATTTTAATTAAAATTCAAAAATATAAAACCCAAAATCTCAAATCTCCTTTTTTCATCTCCTAATTTCGTAACCCTAAAGCTCGAAATCAAGCTATCAGTGCCTCGTCGGTGTCTCCATCGCCGGATCGGTGACTCGCGGCCTCTCCCTGAGTCCCTCGCCTCACGGTCAGCGGTGGCACAGCCCTTCGAGCTTGGTGACGCTGTCAAAAGCCCTCGGTCTCTCACAGTTTGTCGCGTTCAGTTGCTCGGTCCGTCACGCCGCCATGGTCGTGATCGCCGCCGTCTTCCTCACTCCGCAGTCTTCTCTAACTACTCATCATCTCACACCTCACGCCTCCTCTCACCACCGGTCCAGACGTCACCGCCATCACCGCGTCTTGAATCTTCACTGCAGTTCTTTAATCAGCCCGTCTTTGATTTTAATTTCTTTTGTTTGAATTGAGCTTATGTGGGGTTAAATTTGTGGATTGTGGTTGTTGGTGTATCTGATTCTTTGGAAGTATAGATTTGTGGTGTTGTTGGTTATTGTTGTATCATCTGATTCTTTGGAAGTTAAATTTGAAGTATGACGATTTGTGGCGTTGTTGGTGTATACAGTTGTTGGTGTATAACTGTATACGGTTGTTTAATTATTGAATAAGATAATTGTCGTTTAATTATTGATTTGGTTTGGTGGTTGAAGTTAATTTAAATGACGATTTATGACGATTTGGTGCGTGCCTGCATACTGGAATAGTTTTTATTGTACAATGAGCAAAGATAATGGGTAATTAGATATGGCCACTGCAAGTGAAATAGCTCTATAATTGTACATTGTGAGAATATTGGTATGTAAATATTAAATTATCAACACCGTTCAATGCTTTTAGAACTTGGATACAGAGAATATTTGTGGTTCTGTAACTTTTATTTAGTACGAAAATGGATGAGAAAAAGTATATATTGTTTGGTTTGGTGGTTGAAGTTACTTAAATATCCCATTATTATCATGTTAAATTGTTAACTAGTTGAATTTGAATGGTCAATGTCATAATTATGTAATTGTAAATAAAAATTGCTGCATAGAAAATAAAATTCAAGAACAAATATATAATTAGTTAGAATAATTATGAAGTAAATTAAAGTTGTTGTTTCAATTTTTTTCATTGGAAGTAAATCAAATTATTAAATAAATCATGATTGTTTATTTCTTTTTATTTTATTTATTTTAGATGTCTAATTATTCAAGAGTTCAAGACAACCTTGATTGTGTAGCCGATGATTTTGAGCATGGAGTTGATGATAATGAAAATGATTCGGCAACAATTGTCACTGGTGGAAACAAGCGGAAAAAGTCATCATCATCCAAACCACCACTACCAAGGAAAAAAATGACTCCGAGATCAGCAGTGTGGCAACATTTCACTAGACTTCCAAATAATGATAGAAAGTGTAAATGCAACTATTGTGGTCAAGAATTTGAATGTGGGACAGTAGGATACGGGACTAGCACTTTGAGAACGCATAATCGTGAAAGATGTCAAAAGTTTAAGGACATGCAAAAAGAGCAGACAACATTAACTCAAGATGTTGGTAGTGATGAAGTTGTAGCAAGAGGATTTAGTCAAGAAGCTTGCAGGAGGGCAACCGTGAAAATGATTGTTCTTGATGAATTGCCTTTTTCTGTTGTGGAGAATCCGGGTTTTAGGCATTTTGTCAGTGTTGCTGCTCCAAGATATCTTCTCCCATCACGAAGAACCATAAGTAGAGATACTCTTGAGATGTATTTAGAGGAAAAGGCTAAGTTGAAGAGTTTATTGGTGGGGAATAAGCAGAGAGTATCTTTGACTACGGATATTTCGACTTCCATTACAACAGCTAGCTACATGGTCATCACAACTAACTTCATTGATAGAGATTGGAACTTACATTGGAAGATTATCAGTTTTAACACTGTTAATGATCATTCATCGGAGACAATTGGTAAGCAACTTGAAAAATGTTTAATTGACTGGGGTATTGAGCGAGTGTTTACTGTAACTGTTGACAATACAAGTCCAAATGAGGGTGCTTTTAGGTACTTGATTGATAGAGTAAAGACTTGGAGGGATGATGGCTTAGTGTTGAATGAAGATATTTGCATGTTCGTTGCTGTGCGCACATATTAAATTTGATTGTTACTGAAGGGTTGAAGGAATTAGAGCAGAGTATAGTTAGTGTTCGGAATGCAGTGAAGTATGTGAGATCTTCCTCTGCCAGGATGCAAGCATTTCAAATTCGTGTGCAACAAGAGAAGATTAATTGCCGAGGAAGTGTGATTTTGGATTGTCCCACTCGGTGGAATTCTACATATTCCATGTTGAATACGGCATTGAAATTTAAGCCGGCATTTGATCGAATGGCACTTGAAGATAAGCTTTATGATACTTATTTTAATGAAAAGGAGGGTGGGCAGAAAAAAAGGGAGGGGCCGCCATTGTACAGTGATTGGGAAAATACTCGTCGCATAGTCAAGTTTTTAAAGACTTTTCATGATGCGACTTTGCAGTTTTCTTCATCTTTGAAGGTAACATCAAATCTTTATTAAATTTTTTTAATTTTTGATATATAATGATATGATGAAGTTTACTTAAGCTTTATTAACATTGTTTTAATTTATATAATAGAAATATATAATACAAAAGACAATAAAAAAAAAAGAAATTCTATAAGTTATATTTTCTTTGAGCTATATTTTTTTTTATTTTGATATGTAATAGTATGATGAAGTTTACTTTAGCTTTATTAACATTATTTTTTTTTAGGTGACATCAAATATTTGTTACAATTTGATATGTCAAATTGAACAATCTTTGGGATCATTGTCCGCTAGTAATGATAGTCTTTTGGGTTTCATGGCAATTAAAATGAAGGAAAAATTTGATAAGTATTGGGATGGTTGTTTCAAGATAAATAAGTTGTTGATTCGCTTAGTACTTGATCCAAGGGGAAAAATGAAATTTGCAACACATTGTTTTGAGAAATTATATGGCAAGGATAGTGCCAAATGTGTTGAGATGAAGGAAATGGTCAAGAATTTGTTGATTAAGCTTTATGAGTCTTATAATGCACAACACAAACCTGGTGGAAGTGGGAGTGCAAGTGCAAAGTGAAGCACAAGCGGAGCCAAACTTTAGCTTTTGGAAGTGGAAGTGGTTCAAATTTTTGGGATTTGGGTGGTGATGATGATGTTATGATTGAGGACCCTTTCTCCGAATTTAGTAAGGCGGTTGCAGTTAGTGAAGGTAGCCTGGAATTGTCAAATGAGTTGGATCTTTACTTAATAGCGAAGACAAAAAAAAAAAATTACAAAAGGTAATTTGGGCACAAAATTTGATATTTTGTTATGGTGGAGGGTGAATAGTGCCAATTATCCAATTTTGTCACGTATAGCAATGGATGTTCTTGCTATTTCGGTGTCTACTGTTGCCTCCGAGTCTACCTTTAGTACTAGAGGTCGTACTCTAGATCAATATAGAAGTTCTTTGACTTTGGACATGGTTGAGGCACTGATATTATTACAGAATTGGTTGCAGTCTTCTCTTTTCGTGGATACAACAGCGGACCTCAATAAATTAGTTGAAGAAAATGAGTTTATGGATCAACTTGCAGAAGGTATATTTTATAAAACTTTAATTTAAATTTACTTTTTAAGTAGTATCAACCTTATATAATTTTTTTAATTTTAATCTAAGTTTATTTTTTAAGACATACTAACCTTGTTCTTTAAGTCATACTAACCTTATTCAATTTGTCTAATTTTTTTATGTAGAACTTCCCAAATCAACAACAGCCGAACAACTTTGTAGGTCAACATGAAAATTGCAATTGAACATAAACCATTTTTAGGTAATTAAATTGATATATATTTATTTGTTAATTATTAAATCACTTTATTTTATTTAGTTTAATTATTGAGTGCTTTGGCTCACTTTGAAAGTTTGAATTTTGATGTAGGTGATATGGGTGGCCATGGCGGATGAAATTGTTGCTTGTGTATTGAAGTTGAAGGCTTCTATTATTTTGTTTAGAGTATGAGATTTTGATGTAGGTGATGTGGGTGGCCATGGCGGATGAAATTGTTGCTTGTGTATTGAAGTTGATGGCTTCTCTTATTTTGGTTAAAGTATGAGATTTTGATGTAGGTGACTAGGTGATATGGGTGGCGGATGAAATTGTTGTTTCTCTTATTTAGTTTTTTACTTGAAGGCTTTGTATTTGAAGTTGTTGGCTTGTTGCTTGTGTATTGTAGACTTCTTGTGTTTTATTTTTCTTGTTATGAACTTATAATTTGTAATAGATTTTAAATTTAGGTGTGTGTTTGAAACTTTGAATTATGACTATTTTGTATTAGGACTTTTGTTATTTTATTTTTTTACTTAAAGGCTTTGTATTTTAAGTTGTTGCTTGTGTGTTATAGACTTTATGTTTTATTTTTCTTGTTATGAACATATAATTTGTTAAATGCAGGTGAAAATTGTAAAATGCAGTAAGATTAGATGAAAATTGTAAAATGCAGTAAGATTTGGTTAGAATTGTAAAATCCAGGAATATGTGTGAACCGAACCAAACCGAACCGAACCGAATTTTAGAACCAAAATATTTCGGTTTGGTTCGGTTTGAGTTTTTGGGAACCAATCGATTTCGGTTCGGTTCGGTTCGGGCTCCGAACCGAACCGAACCGGAAAATGCCCACCCCTAGAACTACTACCACGTCTAACACTCTAGCTATACATCCAAGTACTTAGCACATGGTGTGCTTACTAGTCTTTTTATTTTTATTTCAAGTTGAGAAATATTTTATTCAAGTTCAGATCTCAAGTTAAAAGAAAAAAAAAAAAAAAAGCGTGGACCATACCTAATTATCTGACTTATTGAGAACCTAGTTGGCCTTGGAAGTAGGAATCTTCTCCCTGTTTGAATTTAGCTCGGCATTTTTTGCACTATTCAGATTACCCCTTTGAGTCTTGAGATCACAATTGTCTGCCTCTGCATTTTCACAATCATCCCTCTTCTCTAGAGTTCTCTGAAATCCCTTCTTCATTTTCTCCTTTTCTTAATCACCCTTGTCCTCCTATTGTAAACCTTTCATTGCGCTTGTTTTTCAATTTGTCTTCGCAGAAACAAGCTCTCTTGTTTTTATCTCCAGATTTTTCACTCCTTTCCCCTCCTTCTCCTTTAAAGCTTTTTGATCAGTTTCACTCGGATAACTTATTTTAGCTGATTGGATCCACTCTTTGCAATTCTATTTATTTTTCATTTTTTAGCCTTCTTCTGTTTTGATTAGTTTTGCTTAACATAATGGAAATTCTTATCTCCGTTGTTGCAAAAGTTGCAGAGTACTTGGTTGTTCCCATTATTCATCCATTCACATTCATCCATTCACTTCGAGAAGCTGAATAATGAAGTTGATAAGCTAAAGAATTCTAGAGATAGTGTGCAGTATAAGGTTGATGATTCCAGAATTAAAGGGGACGGAATTCAACAGCATGTTGAGGAATGGCTGATTAGTGTGGACAAGGTCATCAATGAAGTCGGAAAACTTATGGAAGACAAAGAAAAATCAAACAACCGGTGTTTGAAGGGGTTGTGTCCTAATTTGCTAATAGGGTACAAGCGAATGGTTTTCTATGCATGATGTTATTCGTGATGTAGCCATATCAATTGCATCTAGAGTCCAACATGTGTTTGTGGTAGAAAATGAGGTTACTACGCAGATCAACTGGCCCGGTAAGGATACGCTGAAGGTTTGCGCGGTAATCTCTTTAAATAATAGCAATATTAGTGAGCTTCCTCAAGGGTTCGATTGTCCACAACTTAAGTACCTTTGTATTCGTTATCATGCTTCTTTGAGAATTCCAGATAACCTTTTTACTGGGACGACAGAGCTTAGAGTTTTAGATTTCACAGAAATGCAATTATTGTCATTGCCTTCATCGTTTGGTCTTTTACAAAACCTTCAAACACTGTGTCTGTATTACTGCAAGCTAGGAGATATCGCTATTATCGGAGGCCTAAAGAAATTAGAAATCCTTACACTTCGAGGTTCTGATATCGAGAAACTGGTTGGGGAAATGGGCCAGCTGACTCAATTGAGGTTGTTGGATTTGCGACGATGTTACCGACTGAGAGTTATTCCCCCAAATGTCTTATCGAGCTTGTCCCGATTAGAAGAATTGTATATTGGCCAGAGTCCCATTGGGTGGGGGGAGGTTTAAGGAGCCAACGGTGACAGACGAAATGCCAGCCTTCATGAATTGAATAATTTATCTAAATCGACCTCTTTAGAAATACTCATCCAAGATGAAATGACTCTACCAAGAGACTTGTCATTCTTCCAAACCCTAGGAAGGTACAGGATATTCATAGGATATCCGTGGTCGGATGACCCATCGGATGGGTTTTCTAGAAAATTCAAAATGAAGCTCACAGGTGCTGCCAGCATTTGCTTGAACGAGGGGCATATCATGCAACTGAAGGTTATTGAAGACCTATCTTTAGATGGATTGCTGGACATGAAGAATGCTCTTTGTGAACCAGGCAGAGAAGGTTTTTCACATCTGAAGCGTCTCGAAATCCGACATGATGGCAACATTTTTTGTCTTGTTGACATAGTGGATTGTGCAACAGCGCGGACAGCTTTCCCCCTATTGGAATCATTATATCTTGAAGATTTAAGTAACCTAGAGGAAATATGTCGTGGTCCACCCACAATACAGTTGTTTTGCAAATTAAAGAACATAAGGGTGCAAAGGTGCGATAAATTGAAAAATTTATTACCATTGGTCTTTGGCAGAGGTCTTCAACAAGTTGAGTCCATTAATGTGGCTGAGTGCCAGAATATGCAAGTGATTTTTGCTGCCGAGGGAGGAGATGATGAATCCAGCAATAAAAACGGCACTGAAGTGATTCAACTCACTCAATTAAGGACACTTGAACTTCGTTCACTTCCGCAGCTTACAAGCTTCTGCACAGGAGATCTGCATTTTGAATTTCCGTCCGTGAAACAATTAAGGACAAGGAGATGTCCCTTTCTGAAATTTAAGAGCAGTATTCATGACTTCACAGAAAAGGTACGCAATTAAATGGGTATGGGTCGAATTTATCGATTATTAAATGGGTGGTCATACAATTTTTTCATGTCGCGTTCGGGTTAAAATTCTTGACCCATTTACCTGATCAATGACCCGATTATATTTTTCATTTAAAAATAATTTGCAGGTTCTTGACATTAGAACTCAAGTATTAGAAATAATTTTCTCTTTTATTTTTTTCTTTGAAAGGATAATTATAAGCATAATGTTTTATATATAAAATTTTAAATATATTTAGAACTTTAATAGTGTAAATGTGTAAAATATTAGTGGACATGTATATTTTATAATATTGATATATAATAATATTTACATATATATAATTAAAACCTCAATAGTATAAATATGTAATATTTTGTTAGATACGTATATTTTATAATATCAATAAATTATGTATGTTTATATATTTGTATGTATGATAGTGTGTAAATATTTGATGTAACTTTTGTATTCAAATAGAGTAAAGAATACTTGAAAACTACATGGGTTTGATCTTATGGAATCAAAATTGAAGAAGAGATTCATACAAAGTGTTGGAATGAGGTTGCCCGTGGTTTATTTATGCAGCACGTAGAGAATGAGACAGAAACTGAATGATGTACATGAATTGTCATACAAAATTTGTCGTCATGAATTTTTTGTAACAATATTATGATTATAAATCAGTTTATTTATACTTTATAACATCCTTATAAACATAATTGTCATTCTTCAATAATTATTCTCATTATCGAATATTGAATTGGCTACAACCATAGATGGATTTGGATGTCTGTCAGAAAGAATGACGAAAAAATTATTTAGTAAACAATTTTTTTTCCTTGTGGTTCAATTTTTTTTCTCTTAACTATCAGAGTCTTTTTTCTTCCTCTACTTTTTATTTTATGTCTATACGTTTAGTTAAATACACGGAAGAGACAGTGCATTTGATTAGCCAAACAAAGAAAATACTCAAAAGATCTAGAGATTAGTTAATTCCCTGAAAATCTTTTAAGAGCTATTTTCAAATTTGTACTCCTTAACAATATTGTATAAATTTTGATGTTGAAGAAGAAATTGTTCATCTCATTTAACATAAATAATATTTTAAAATATATATTGAGATAGACAAAGCTCGAATGAAAAAATCCTGCTCTATTAAAGTGTTATGTACAATAAATCCATTATTGTACAATATTAAATATATTCAATTAAGTTGGGTTGAACGAATATTGATGAAACTAATAAACAGACTGTTTAAAAGAATCTGTAAGTTTAAATGTAAATTGAGAATAATTGAAATCTTTTTCTTATAGATTACTTAAAAATCTAATATAATTTGAAAATCTATCTATTGGATATGAGTTAGGAATAGAGAATGGAAGAAAATACACATTAGATTACTGTAATTAAAAAAAAAAGAAAATAATTAAAATAGAAAATCATATGCTCTCTCTCTCTATATATATAAAATAAATATTTGTTTGGCAATCAATATTTGTTATTGGAATGTTTTGCATTTACTTTAATTTGTGAAATTGTTAGAAAGAAGATCTAACTCCATCTTACCTTTTTTGTGATTGGTTGTCACCAAGGTGTTTCCCAATTTGGAAGATTTGAGTGTTGATGAAAAGGACATAGGTCTATTTCCAGAAGACTTGCTTTGCAAACTTAAATGTCTTAATGTCTGGCTTGATGGGTCAACTGCTATTTTATCACTTGATGATCTACTCCAGAGATTTCACACCATCAAAATCCTCCTTATCGGAGGAGATGATCATATTTTGGAAACGGTTGAACATGGAATGATGACAATGATAAGAGGAATAAACCAACATCGCGATCTGAAGCATATTTTGAAACAAGAGTCCACCAACACGAACGATTTGGAAATACTGACGATATATAGATGTGAATTTGATTAATCTAGTGCCATCGTCAACATCGTTCCAGAATCTAACAACTTTGAGGGTACTTTATTGCAAAGGAATGACAAATGTACTAACATCCTCAACAGCAAAGATTCTGGTGCGACTAAAACGAATGGAGATAGGTAACTCCAAGATGAACATTTTCTCAAAGCAGACCCAACTTGCACCAAGTGCAGGTTGAACGGTAGGATAATGAAGAATTTTGGACTTGGGATGGCAACCTTAATACAACCATTCAATACCTCTATCTTAAAAAAAAGGTACGTATTCATTCATTATGAGATATTGAATTTTTATAAAAATTATTGATTCAATGACAGATACATGTATAAAAGGAAAAAGAAATAGTACCCATCAAATGTTTGACAAATTCATTTTCAATCTGATTAGGAAGAGAGGGAAAAAGAGAATGTGATGTCCACCAAGGCGAACGAAAAGGAGGAAGATGCAAAAGACAGTGGCAAGGTAAACTCTATACAATTTGGAAGGTTTTGACTTGATTTTTGTGCTTACTAAATACGTTTTATTTATGTTGAACATTTTGTCAAATCACATTTGTACGTCGTTTTAAAACATAACTACTCTGCTGTATTGTTATGTTGAAGAATAGCTGTTAGAAAAGACATAGCAAAAAATTTAAAAAAATAATAAAAAATGAAATTAATTGCTTGTAGAGAGATTTGAAGGATTTCTGTGTTCTTAAGCATTGATTAGTACGAGAAAGGCCAATTCGTACAATTTAATTATGTGAAAACTGAGCCTTCAATGTGTGTTTTTTTGTTTAACAGAGTCCAAACTTATGAAGAAGATTCAGGCCAACCTTCTACGCAGCATTTTGAATCAGGTCTCCAGTTCCTTCTATATATTTGATTCAGATGATGTTGGCAAGAGGGTCATTTGTTTATGTGTTCATTTCAATTTTATGCTTTTAGCTTTGCTTTAGTATTGTCAAATCCAATTTGAAACCAGTTTTAGTTATTATTGGATGGTGTCCATGAGCTGCCATACTCAATTTTTAGGCATCCTAAGGACTATTTAAGCCGAAATTAATTGGGGAGAGAAAGAGAGAAAGATGAGTATGAATCATGCAAGTGATTGTGTACCTTGTTGAATGAATTGGATTTCTGGTGTATTTTTTTATAGTTTATGATGAAACTAAAAGTATCTCATTATGATACTTGATCTTTGATCATTCTCGAGTTCTGCTATGTTATCATCATTCTCGAGTTCTGCTATGTTATCATTCTCGAGTTCTGCTATATTAGTACCTCACTAATAATATTTTTTTTTTTTTTTGGGAGCGGTTTCGGTATTTTCAAAACATATGACTGTTTTCACCGGCAAATGTTAGCCATTTGAACATTGAGTGGGTCGATATCTCTTCCAATAGTGCTTCTGCAACAGAAACTTGCCCACCTCTCCCAGCACAACAAACAGAACTTCTGTCTATAGACGCACAAATTTCGACAAAAGGTGTCATATGTGCAGTCACATTGGAAAAATTGTACAATATCTGTAGCCGCTGCTCGGCTGGTAGAATTCTGAATCGACAGCCATTATCATTTTATCATCATCAAGAGTCTGCCAATTAAGCTAGGATCACTTGTACATTCTAAATTCTATCACCAAAAACTAGAGGAAAGAAATGCTCCAATAAGAAAAATATCGTGGCTTCATTATTTATTCATGAAAAGCCAAGCTGGAAATGATTATTCCATCTCAATCAAATTTTATAGTTTAGGCTTCTAAATTAATTAGCATTTTCACCTATCATCACTTATGATGACAACGTGTCACAGCCTAGAAGATCAACTAAAGATTGCACGTTAACCAGATTGCATAAACAGTTAAGAAACTTTAAGATCATATCCTATTGTGATATTTGTAGGAAAAAATTCAGTTTTTTAATAAAAAACTTTTAGGACCGATCTCATAAAATATATATGAATTTGTAATCTAGAAATCGTACCTTGAAAATTTGAACTGGCTTTTCCGCTGATGTGATTTAGGCTCTGAGATCACGATCCGTCACCACCACGTTCGTTAGATTACGATCCGATCTTCCAGGTTATGACTCGTGATCGATCCGCACTGACGCGCGCCTTTATCACTACTTAAAAGCAAACTAGCACGAGAAAATTTTTCTCTTAAAATTGAGAGAAAAATCTTTTTCTCTAATATTGTTGTGTCGCAAAAAACCTTTTTCTCACATATATTTATAGTGGCTTTTTCCTCTCCTATTTAGGATAGAATAAGCCCTTTATATCTCTTTCAAAGTGGGAATCCTAAGGCTCCTAGAATTATGAAACTCACGTTACTTTCCTTTTTCCATAAGGGGACCACCTTGTTAAATAACATAAGGCCCCTTTATACAAAAGAATATTCATGGAACCCCCACTAAAAGATATATTTATGTTTTTGACCCAAATTGCTAGTTATCTTACTTATTAATCCAAAGAAGCTCAATTAATGAGCTAACCCAGGGATCATTTGGGAACATACAATAGTGGCTACAACAATTAAGTTTGTAATTAAACTAGCCTAATCATTTAATTTCAACTCTACTCCACTATAAGATTGAAAATGACCTCCATAATTATATGCTCGAATAATAATTCATCCCAAGCCACATTGATTTCTTTATTGCTCAATCCTTTGTACCACATCGTTAATTAAATCGATATCTCAACTGTCCAATCGATTTAATTACATCTTATTCTTGATACTTACTGGTTTTCGCTAATGATCATTTTCAACATATTAAATATGTTGACACACTCTGGCCAGAGAATTCTATGATTAAGTACCAAAAACCCATCAAGAGACGTGTCGTACAAATTCTATATTGTTAATCTATAACTCCAATACTCATAATTGCTCCCACCAAAATACCGGGTAATCTTGACCACAAATGTGAGTCATGCCCATTGGTAATTCAAATGGAATAACAATTACAATCATGAAATCATAATTAACTCAAGATTAAGATTACAGTAAAATCAATGCCTATGAGATTTAATAAGTCTGACAGTTATTTCAAGGTTAATTAAATCTCATATGTGATCCAGCTCAATGTAGTCAAACTACATCAGTAAATTCATACATGATCAAGACAAATCATTCAATGAATTTACTACAGTCTAAACATAAACAGAGCGCCCAACTCTATTTATCAACTGCGAACTTAATTTATTTAATCATAAGATAACTTGTATTTATGTCTCCTGTGAATCCATATGATGATCACATAAATACATATAATATGATTAAACGGACCTTTTCAATATATTTATGCAATTAAAATATCTCAAATATTTATTAATCAGAAAATAAATTAATATGCTTTAAAAGAGCATATTTTTCCAACAATATCAAAAATTTATATACAAAATTATGGGAAAATAAAAGTTTACCGGGGTCAATTTGCTCATTGTAGGCACCATGTAGTGGTTCCTCCCTGAACCAAGGCGAAGATTGAGGATTGTCGGTTAATCCAAAGATTTTTTAAAAGAAAAAAAGAACTATAAATTGTTGCATCAATTTTGTAACTCTTTAAGCGATTAAAATAAGATATAAAAATTGAGATATTCTGTTGATTAGAGTTTACATTTAATAAATATGTATACATTATCATTCTTGTACTGTCAAAATTTGTTTTTCTTTTTTTCTCTTTTATATTTTATTAACAACTAATCACTAATCTTTATTTGTTGAGTTAAAAACTTTGATCCAGATAGACACGTAGTTTACTGATATTAATGATCACGATTTTAATTTAGAGATTTGAGCTCAAGATCCCCCATTTACATTATTAATTATTATTTTTTCTGATTAAAATTATATTATCAGACATATAGATATTTATAATAACTGCTATTATAACAGACATTACATACACTGATATTTACAATTAAATATACATAACTGGGACTTACATTATTAAATTAAATTATATAAAGTACATGCTAGACAAATAACCCCTTATAGGGAAGGGATGTTCCTATTCCACTCGCATTTTGCTAAGGCCAAAGTGGCATTAGTTATTTTTTTTGGTGAAAGCAAATTGATTAGAAGAATGGGGCAATAAGAAGATAAAAAAAAAATTTGCTCAAATACTTTGCCGTGTTCTTACTTGCAAATCCAGTATAACTTTTAATCACATATCATCATCATCACTAGATTATCATATATTACACAATAATTAAATCTTGCGTAACTCCTTGATTTGATCATATTAAATAAAAACCTTTTCTGCTTATCCCTTGAATTATTATTATTTTCAACAATTTTCTGGTGAATGTGAGAGATTCTATTCAAGTTAATTTTTGTGATCTCACACACACGTCAGGCATTGCAAGCGTAAATGGAAATTAAATCACCTGAACCTGCATGCGATATAGCAATTTATTGTTATTATCAATTATTACATTCTTTTCTTTTGAAACTAAATTTCAACTACTTGAGATGTGAAATTCTTTATAGTAGATGTTCTGTATATATGTATGATCGGATCCTGAGCACAGGTGAACTGCTGTTTCTGTTTTTAATTCAAGCATGTTTTTCAGCTTGATTCATCTCATCAGATTAAGAGGTTTGAAGTTGAACGCTTGGCTGAAAAAATGTTGTTCATTGAAAAGCCAAGTGAGTTGGATATTATCTGGATTTGACCTCCTAAATAGTAACACAACACAACTGACTGAGTCTGTTCACATTTTGTCTCATATTTGACTGTCAATGGCACAGCAAAAGTCTTGAGAGAGTCACCTCGTATTGATATGCTTAATTTACTTAGTAATTTGTATTCATGTTGGACTGAGGGTATGTTTGGGATTGAGGTTGTATTTGTACAAAGACTAAAGTGTTTGTAAACACTAATCATCGTAATTGGAAGTTAATATGATTTTTCACTTATATCATGAAAAATATTTTATATCTTTAATAATTTTATTAAATTATTATTTAAAATTATATTTAATATGTATTACTAGCTTTTGTTTCAATTATAGGCTTTTTTAACGTTTGTAGGCTTAAAAGCCCAAAGACCTCAATCTCAAACATACCCCGAAATGAAAAGTCCTTCACCTCGTACTGATAATACATTTTTAATTACAAAGATCGAAACCAGATCTGTCATTACATGAATTGGCTGTATAAAATAATCAAATCACTTCTTACTCTCTCATCCGTTCTATCAGCTCTTCGCATTGGTTATTGTCCAGAAACCTTTTTCTTGTTTCCATTTTCTCATCCGAACAAACCCTTTGCTTCCGTTTGGTGATACTTCCATTTTCTTGTTTCCATTAAATTGTCTGCTTAGTCTTACTTTCCTTTGGCCTTCTTCACTTTTAGATCGTTATCCGCTTGTACTACAATTAATGCCAACTTTTATGATATCAAGGCAGATATCGAGAAGCTGATCAAGGATGAAACTACGGACGTTCAGCGCAGAGTTTCTGAGGAGAAAATTGGAGGGGAAGAGACTGAAGAGAAGGCTGAGAAGTGACTGGTTAGTGCGGAAATAGATCATTGCTCAAGTCTCTCATTAATCTCCTAAATGGTTGTTTTTGCTTCCATAGGCTACACTGGTTGGTTCTAATCACAAAATTGAGGATCTTGCTGGAAACAAGTTCAAAAATTTGCACAATTCAAAGTTTACTGCAGCTACCCGGACCGACATAAGTGCTCTGTTTGGTTGCACTTAGAATTGTGCAATTTTTTGAACAACAGTTTCCAGCAAGATCCTCAATTTGTGATTATAACCGACGACTGTAATCTATAGAAGGAGAAATCATTTTGGACCTCAGTGAAAGAATTTAGTAATGATTATTCTCACCAACAAATTCATAAATTTTTCATGCAGGCTCAATTGACAAAATTGTTTGCAGGTTGCTACATCAATTATGTTGACAGAAAAGTTGAAGTTTGTAGGCAAACAAAGGGCATTGTTATTTGAACAGCTGCAAGTTTTTAGGAAGACCTGCAGAAATATGGGTAATGCTTATGCTATAGTGCCATTGTAGCATAAAAGGCGACAGCGTTGTTTGTGCTACAGTGCTGCCATTCTTGTCTTCTTGGTGTTTTGCTGCTATTCAAATATCATTTTCCACAAACAAAATATGTAATAGTATGCTCCAGGTAGTGTTTCTTCCGCTCTTGAGGTAGCCTACATTAAGATCAAATCGAATATTCTCCCTTTTAAAATACAAATCCAATCTAAAAACAGTATTAAAGAAAGCTCTTCTCTTCTTGTCTGTATTAAAAGCCACGAATTGGAATCTTAGTCAAATAAGATAAAATTACTTAGGATGGCTATTCAAAAAAAATTCTAAACACTATTATACTTTATAGGCTCACCTAGTAAATTTAAAATTTTATTTTTATTTTGTATGCTCTACTAAGTATAAAAAAAAATTCTCATAAAAAAGAGGATTCCTTCTATGTAGCATCTGAAATGAAGCCATTTTTCTATGTAATTTATGTGGCATTATATTATATGGGAAAAATGCTAAAGATAGAGAAAGATGAGAGAAATAAAACAGAAATGGGAGGAGAGAGAGTGGATGGGAAGAGAGAGGGCAAATTTCTCTCATCTTTCTCCAAGGGGTCAGGTGGCATTCGGGATCGAGAGTAGTTTCCTGCTTCTTTTGTTGATTGTTCTGGTTTTGGCTCTTTTATTTATTATTTTGAATCCACTTTTAGATTTAGCGTTTAATGATTTGATTAAATTTGCGCTTAGTTTAATGTTTTGGATTTAGTATTTCGGTAGTTAATGATGAAACACGCCATTAAATGATCTTACAATCATTCTAATTATTCAATTTTTTTGTTATGAAAAATCATTGAGTATTGCGGCAGTAAAATTCATTGAAGCAGCATTCAATTTATAAATATCAATAATTATACTAGATATTCAACGTACATGAAACCTCTATTGCAACAGTGAAAGGAGTTGAAGTTTTAGGAGACCTCTGTTTAATCATGAGAAATAAATACTATAACACCCGAAATTCATGAAGAATCTCAAGAAGAATTGAAATAAATCTCATAACGTTAATCCTATTACGATTCCCAAAAGAAAATCAAAATTGTCTATAGCCGAAACATAGGTGGTGTTTTTTTTTTTTTTTTTTTCTGAAGTCTGAATAAATATGAATTAGTCTGAATTGTGAATAGAACTAAATATTTAAATCTGAATGATTTGTTTGTTTTTTGGACTGAATTGCTAAAAATAAATATTAAGTTGTTTGCATTTTTAATATAAAAAATCTGAAAACCAATATTTTTACATTTGTAACTTTATAAATTATAAATATTAAACAAACAATAAACATATCAAAGAAATTAAATAAGATAATATATTATCAAAATATAAATCATATTCAATTGAATACAACCTTTATATTCTAAATTAGTATATTTTAATCAATTGTTTTTGTAGTTCATGATGTTTTAATATGAAAAATATTCATAAACGAATTATAAAGATAAATAATACTAATTTGAAGAAAATAAAAAGATAAAAGATAATAATAGTGTACCATTATATTCATGTAAATGGGTAACAATAGTAAATATTAAATTCATTTAGGTAACTATGAAAATTAATTAATTATATAGGGAAATTTTGGAGAATATCTATTAATGACATCATTCAAACTTTTTAGATTAAGTAAAAAGTTAAAAAAGTTGGCATAATAACTTAATGACTGAAAAATATTTTTATTAAATTGAAAAAATAAACGGACGTAATAACTTAACTAATTGAAGTTAAGTCAATTAAATTATTAATTAAAAAAAAGTCCCATAGTCTCTAAAACAATAAATATAACATTATAGTCTCTGAAACAATAAATATAACATTAATCCTCACAAATGAAATTCAACTCTAAACAATAATCAAAGTAGCAAGTCATCAAGAAAATGCCAAAAATTTCAGCTAATAATTCTCTTCTCTAAGACATGAGCCGTCAACTCAGTAAGGATACTCATGCATAAGGATACTAATAACAATAAAGTACATAATAATCATTATGAAGTACCATAAATTAGAAACCAATAGTCATTCTATAATTTGATACATAGGTACGGCAAAATTCATAATCAATTAAGTCACAATGTAATAATCATTTTCAATAACGATAATTTAAGAAATCATTTATTAATAAAACTTTTTATTCTTTCAATTATTCATGCCACATAGTGTCACTTGTATTTCCCGTGACTTAGCCAATCAATATGTCACTTGTAATCCAAGTGACCCGGCCAACAGTTCAATCAGAGTACTGTATCCCACAATATTCATCAAAAGGTACGCACAATACAACTAGTTGTTCAATCATATCAGTGACAATAATTATGAACAATGCGCCACAACCATAAATACAATTTTCAATATTTCAATATTTCAATATCCATCATTCCATAATCAATCAATAGAATGCTCTTATATGACATTTAATGGGTAAAGCTTTACAAATATATTTAAGTATTTTGAAGTCATTTTTAATACAAATTTAAGAAAATTCTTTAAATAAGCCTTAAATCAAAATAGAACTTATTAAAATAAACTATACCGGTAAAATTGCTTGAAAACAGTAAAATACCAATCCATATGAAATCTTTACACATATTTACATATATATTCATATAATAAACATTATGCATGAATTAGGGATAGCAATGGGGCTGATATGGGTTGAATCTACTCTGCTCCGGATCCAGCTCTATAATAAAAATCAAGATCTGTATCAGCTCCAAATTCATGATAGATCCATGTTTTTCGTTCCATATCCAAATCCAAAAAATAAATAAATTCTATATCTACTCCAAATCCAAAAAAAAAAAAAAAAATCCAAGTCTGCTCTAGGATGCGTCGTGAATTCTAAAACTCAACAATAAAAGAGCAATAATTTTTTAGAATGAAAATTAAAGACTAAAATGTATTGATAACAATTAAATTGTATAATTTGTCTTTAAAATATAATAAATATTGTAGCTTTTTCTTTTACACCAAAACAAGCATATAAGAAAGATAATAAAATATCTTTCAAAAGTAACTGCAAGAGTAAGATCAATCTAGGGATGACAATGGATCGGATCTGATCCAAGAGCCATGTGATCCAAATCTAATACCATTGGATTTGGATCAGTTTAAAATGGATCTGAATCAGATTTGGATATCAAGGTGTGGATCTAAGACGGATCTGGAGCAGGTCTGCATCTATCTTAATATTTATATCCATATCCATATTCACCTATCTTTTAATTTAATTTTATTTTAAAAATTTCTAAAATTGGGTAATTATAAATGACAATAAATTTCATTCATAACATATTAATGTTATTTACCATATATTAAAAATCTTAAAACTTAGAGTTAGTTATGTAAATTTAAATGATAATAAGACAAAAATAATTAAGTTTAGGCAACCTAAAGCATGCACATATAATATTCAAATTGCAAGCCAAGTATAACACACTGGCAATTTATTTTATTATATTGGCCAAACAATTTTTAAAGAATATAGCTATTCATATTTTAGTTAAATATGGTCATAATAAAAATAATAAAACGTTGAATATAAATCATATTTAATTTATATGTCATTATCTAATATTGTAGGAAAGATGGTGGGTGTGCCGTGGATATCATAATAATGAAGAAGACAATAGAATATTATATTGATCTTACTCCGGCAGTTACTTTAGAAGGATATTTTATTATCTTTCTTATATGCTTATTTTGGTGTAAAAGCATAAGCTACAATATTTATTATGCTTTTTAGAAAAATTACATAATTTAATTGTTATCAATACATTTTAGTCTTTAATTTTCATTCTAAAAATTTATTGCTCATTTATTGTTGAGTTTTAGAATTCACGACAGATCTAGAGCAGATTTGGATTTTAATTTTTTTTTGGGATTTGGAGTAGATATAGATATTTATTTCTTTTTTGGATCCAAATATGGAGCGAAAAATATAGATCCACAATGAATTTGAAGTAGATACAGATATAGATTTTTATTATAGAGCTGGATTTGGAGCAGAGTAAATCTAACCCATATCTGCCTTATTGCCATCCCTAGATCAATCTAATATTCTATTGTCTTCTTCATCATTCTGATACCAGGGCACACCCACCATCATTACTATAATATTATATAATGATATATAAATTAAAAATAATTTATATTTAGTGACTTATTATTTTTATTATGACTATATTTAACTAAAAATATGAATAACTATATGCCTTAAAAATTGTTTGGCCAATATAACAAACTAAATTGTCAATATTATACTTGGCTTGAAATTTGAACATTTCATGTGCATGCTTTAGGATTCGCTGAACTTAATTATTTTTGTCTTATTATCATTTAAATTTACAAAACTAACCTTTAAGTTTTAAGATTTTTAAATAGATGGTAAATAACACTAATATGTTATGAATGGAATTTATTGTCATTTATAATTACACAATTGTTAAGAAAGTTTTAAAATAAAATAAAATTAAAGATAAGTGGATATGGATATGGATATGGATCTAGATATTGAGATAGATCCAGACGTGCCCCAGATCTATCTTAGATCCGCACATTGATATCCAAATCTAATCCAAATCATTTTTAAACCAACCCAAATCCAATTTGGATCACATGGATCTTGGGTCAAATTTGATCCATTGTGATCCCTAGCATGAATTCACTTTCCTTGATCCAAAGCAACTAACAATAAACCCAAACACATGATCCAAAGCTTCCTCTTGGCCTAAAATTATCAAGATAAGGTTCTCATCAACATAATATTCAATTCTGACCTTGATAGAAAATCCAAACATCCTTGAAGCAAAATCTCTTAACTTAAGCATATCAGTTCTCTAAACTACGCTCGACCATTTTACATAAGCTTATTTCTAACAAACTATAAATATGTTGAAAAAAATCATAAATATCATAAAGAGCTACTGTAAGCATATTAGCATTGAATACTAAATTTAACAAAATTAATTAGAGTTCAAAAACATCTCTGAAAACTAGTATTCCACAATAGCATTTAGACTATCCAGTAATGATATAAACTAGTATTCCACAATAGCATTTAGACTATCCAGTAATGATATAAACAGATGGCTGCTGATTCAAAATTCATAACTTTTGTTCCGTATGTTCAAAAATAATAATTCAAGTTTTACAATTAGAGGAAACAATAAGAAATTAGGATTAAAATTTGTACAACATTTAATCACAAAAAAGTAATCCAAATTGACTTCAATATCAGCCTTTGCAATTTTTGAAAATAATTTCAGGATTATGGCTGCCCAACTCTATGATCTTTAATGCTTTTATTATAAGACTAAAAATACAAATTTAAAAATACTTAAACTAGACCTATATATGTACCATAATAAAAATTCAAAAAATTTTCAAAATTCATTTGATTTACAAAATAAATTATAGAATTGGGATCTGCTGCTGGAAATTCGAATTTTCAAACACCCATGCTTCAATTTTGAAAAATGGTAACAATTAATATATAATATGTTTTTGAACCATAAACATATGCATAGAAAGATAAAGATATCCAGTTTAATAAATAATAAAGTTTCAGGCATGAGACTAACTGAAAACAACTGTCATTCATTCAATCTATACTGTTCATAGTTTTTTATGATAACACAATAGCACTACTTCCGCTCAATAACAAAATAAATCAATACATGATCATATTTTCGCGAGGGTTTTGAAAAAGAAAATAATACAAGGAGTTTTTATAAAACCAAATCTTTTAATACCCTCACCCATTAAGGATTTATTTCCTGTTTAAAAAGCTATTCATTAGATTGGTAAAAACGTTTAGTGATTTGAAACTTAAAAAAAAAAAAAAGAATACCCTTAAACATTATGAGCCTAAAATACCATGTTCTATAAAATACACATAATAATAATAATAATAATAATAATAATAATAATAATAATAATAATAACAACAACAACAACAACTAATTACGGCTACTACAAATAGGGTTACAAAATTAGACAATTATTAGTTGCTCCGTTGAGTCAGCCCAAAAAAATCATAAAAATCACTTATAAAACTAAAAACAAATTTAATCAAATCATTGAACATGTTGTTGATGCCCGAATTTGTCTGCTCGGCAACAACGACAATTCCTCCTCGCTTAACCAACCAACGTCACTTCCTGGTCGTCACTTCCTGGTCGCCTCTTTACTAGTCTCCTCTGCTATCTCGAGCAGAAATGTCTGTCCCCTTCTCCTTCAATATCCTGCGTACACAAGTACCAGTCAGAGTGCGCCGGGTGTTTTTCCCGGCGTAAACCCTCCGACGCTCAAGTCAGCGATTTGGGTGTCTCGGAAAAACCCTTTACCACAAATCCCGTGGTTTTGACTCAATAAAATGAATACTCAGAAAAGATAAGAATCTCCCTTAGATCTTTTTGTATTTTTTTGTCCAACCCCTTTACCTTCTTCGATCGCACCATTTATAGGCTTCCTGTGGATTCGGTTTCCCCCCTTCACGTTTCCCACTTTCCGCTTATCATGCGTCATGGGTGTGTGAGCGGTTGATGGCAGACGTGGCGGTTTGAAGGTTCGTGGATTTTCGGAGGGTGGGGTCGAACGCCTCGTGGCTTTGGATCTTGCCGCGATATGCGCGTTCTGGTAGTTGTTGTGGAGTGAATCTGCTGCTTCTGCTCCCGAAACGACCCCGTCCGGGGCTGAGTAGGAGATCTCTGCTCGCAAATGCATCCTGGTGAAGAATCCTTAAGGAGCGAGCAGGAACCTCGCTCTAGCAGGTCGAGCAGGAACTTACGGCTCCATAATGTCATCGTCCAGGGGTCCTCGGCTCGTGCGGCTCGTCTGGTCGGTATTGGACTCAACACCAGTCCCCTAGTTTCTGGTATTTATAAATGAAAATGAAGAAAATACTAGAAACTTGGTAGACAAGCCCTGCTCGCGACGCATTCTATCTTCTTGTCGAAATGACGTACGACCTGCTTGGTTCCTTCAATAGCCGGTCATCTCCTCGAAGAATCGCGTCACAATTGAATGGAGGCTCAGCTGGGGTCGCTTCGTACTGCTCACCAGGCTGAAACAGAGAAATGGGAGAAGGAAGCTGATAATCAATATGAGGAGGGGTTGCGGCATTCTTACCGATGCATCATGGCTGTTATCGGGAAGCAACACCCCGGTCTGAAAATGGATCAGCTAGCTGCTGGTGTGACTCAGCACATGAATGAGCAGGCGGCGAAAGAGGGCGCAGAAGAGCCCGCAGATGAGCCCGAGCAGGATGCTCCTGTCGAGGCGGCTTCCCCTCCTCGTGCCGACCCTATTGAAGTGACTGAGGTCCACACTCCCCCAGGGGCAACTGGGGAGACTCTTCCTGCTCCACCTACCGGCCAACTCGAGGCGGCTGCACTGATCCTTCATCTTCTTAGATGTGTTATTGGCTTCCTTTAGTATTGTAATGTGCACATGTCATTACCGACCCCCCTTTAAATAAAAATTTTCTGGTCTTTTTACTGTTTTTGTTTATCTCAGACAACTATTTTTGAAATATTCTTTGTGCTAACGATAATCTGCTTGACTTAGAACGAGTGAGCAGAGCTGGTAGGCTTATTGTCGCCTAGCTCTCTTGAGTGAGATCCGCAATCTTAAGTCATCCGATAGCTCAGATTTTTCTAACCTTCCCACGGTCGCGGAGATCCGGGCAAGCTTGGCTTCGTGTCTCACCATCGACCAGGCTTTGAGACATTTGCCCTTGCGCGTGCGATGGAAAAATCTTTGGAAACTTTGGAGTCTGCGCTTCGTGGTGTGGCGAGATCTGCTCAGCACCGTGTCTCTCCATCGACCAGGGTTTGAGACATTGAGCCTCGCGCGTGCCTTAGAAATATTTTGGGAAATTTAGGGGTCTGCTCGCCTTCGAGTGGTCGAGCAGATCCTGGCACGCTTGGCTTCATGTCTCGCCATCGACCAGGCTTTGAGACATTGGGCCTCGCACGTGCCTTAGAAAAATCTTGGGACACTTTGGAGTCTGCTCGCCTTCGTGTGGTCGAGCAGATCCTAGCACGCTTGGCTTCGTGTCTCGCCATCGACCAGGCTTTGGGACATTGGGCCTTATGCGTGCCCTAGAAAAATCTTGGGACACTTTGGCGTTGGCTCGCCTTTGCGTGGTCGAGCAGACCCTGGCACGCTTGGCTTCGTGTCTCGCCATCGACCAGGATTTGAGACATTGAGCCTTATGCATGCCTTAGAAATATTTGTGAGTTTGGGTGCTCGCCGCCTTGGTCGGCGAACACTGGCAACCGTGTCTCGCCATACAACAGGCTTTGAGACATCGGGCCTTCGGCTTGCCTTAGAATTTTTCGTCAGCTTGGGAGTCTCCTCGCCATCTCTCGGTCGAGCAGAGCCTGGCAAGCTTGGCTTCGTGTCTCGCCATACAACAGGCTTTGAGACTCTCCCTTAAGCTTGCCTTGGAAAAATCTTGGGAAACTTTGGAGTCTGCTCGCCTTCATGTGGTCGAGCAGATCCTAGCACGCTTGGCTTCTTGTCTCGCCATCGACCAGGCTTTGGGACATTGGGCCTTATGCGTGCCTTAGAAAAATCTTGGGACACTTTGGCTCGGCTCGCCTTTGCGTGGTCGAGCAGACCCTGGCACGCTTGGCTTCGTGTCTCGCCATCGATCAGGCTTTGAGACATTGAGCTTTATGCCTGCCTTAGAAATGTTTGTGAGTTTGGGTGCCTGCTCGCCTACTTCTGGTCGAGCAGAACCTTGCAAGCTTGGCTTCGTGTCTCGCCATACAACAGGCTTTGAGACTTCGAGCCTTCGGCTTGCCTTAGAATTTTTCGTCAGCTTGGGAGTCTCCTCGCCATCTCTCGGTCGAGCAGAACCTGGCAAGCTTGGCTTCGTGTCTCGCCATACAACAGGCTTTGAGACTCTGCCTTAAGCTTGCCTTAAAAATTTTCGTCAACTTGGGAGTCTGCTCGCCATCTCTCGGTCGAGCAGATCCTGGCAAGCTTGGCTTCGTGTCTCGCCATACAACAGGCTTTGAGACATTGAGCCTTCTGCATGCCTTAAAACTTTTCGTAAGCTTGGGAGTCTGCTCGCCATCTCTCGGTCGAGCAGATCCTGGCAAGTTGGCTTCGTGTCTCGCCATACAACAGGCTTTGAGACATTGAGCCTTCTGCTTGCCTTAGAGCAATTTTCACAATCTTGGATTTACGCCCACACTACCGGTGCGGTCCCGCTTCGTGCCTCGGCGAGCTTTGAGACATTGAGTCTTGTCCTTAGAACTTTCGTGGCTCGAGTCGCCGCCATCTCTCGGTCGAGCGAGATCTCGCAAGTTAACCGTGTCTCGCCACAGGCTTTGAGACATTGAGCCTTGTACTTGCCTTAGAAATATTTTCTCAAACTTGGATCTCTGCGCCTTGTGGCGGTCTGTCAAGCAACCGTGCCTCGCCATACAACAGGCTTTGAGACATTGAGTCTTGTGCTTGCCTTAGAATAAATTTCACAAACTAGGATCTCTGCTGCCTTGGTGGCGGTCTGGCAACAACCGTGCCTCGCCATACAACAGGCTTTGAGACATTGAGCCTTGTGCTTGCCTGCCTTAGAACAATTTTCACAAACTTGGATCTCTGCTGCCTTCACACGGCTGAGCAGGTCCTGGCAAGCTTGGCTTCGTGCCTCGCCATAGAGCAGGCTTTGAGACATTGAGCCTTCTGCTTGCCTTAGAACATATTTTGCACAAGTATCATTCATGAAATTCCTCATAATTTTCATTAATTGTGCAGCTCGTCATACATGTTTTTGACTAACATAAGCAGAAACAATAGCTGATTAAGATGAGCAGAAACAATAGCTGATAAAATCATGAATTAATGTGACTCACAGTCGTCCGCTTTTACTGGAAATACTTTTTGAGATGGACTGCGTTCCATGGTCGTTTCACTTCGATCCATCTGCACGAACGAGTTTATAAGCCCCTGGTCCAACCACCTGCTTCACCCTATACGGACCTTCCCAGTTGGGCCCGAGCACCCCTTGGGTTGAATCTTTCGTATTCTGGTTCACCTTCCTAAGCACCCAGTCACCCATTCTGAACTGTCGGATGTGCACCTTCTGGTTGTAATAACGGGCCACCCTCTGCTGGTAAGTGGCAGACCTTCTCGAGGTAATGTCTCTCTTTTCGCCTAGTAAATCGAGATTCAGGCACATCTGATTGTCATTTTCTTCCTCATCAAAATGCTCCGTTCGATGGGTGGGTACACCAATCTCCGCAGGCGCAACTGCCTCATGCCCAAAGGCTAATGCGAATGGAGTTTCTCCTGTCGCAGTTTTATGCGTTGTTCTGTACGCCCATAACACCCCTGGTAGCTCATCCACCCATGCACCCTTCTTCTCTCCCAGCCTGGTCTTCAAAAGCTTCTTAATAACCTTGTTCATCGCCTCGACCTGCCCATTAGATTGAGGATGAGCAGGAGAGCAGAACTTCAGCTCAATTCCTAGGTTCTGGCAGAATTCTCTAAAGTTGTGGTTATCAAACTGCGCGTTGTCATCCTTGCGTGCGGGATTCCGTAACGGCAGACCAGATTCCTCCATATAAAATCTGTCGTCTTCTTTTCTGTGATGCTGCTAAGGGCTTCCACCTCGATCCACTTCGTGAAGTAGTCTACAGCCACCATAGCATGTGTGGCCGCTCCTCGCCCTTTTGGTAAGGGCCCGATTAGGTCAATTCCCCATTGAGCGAACGGCCACGGTGAGGTCATGCTGGTGAGCTTTTCGGGTGCCTTCGCGGGGATGCTCGCAAAGTTTTGACAGCTTCTGCAGCTCCTGGTCTTCTCTTGTGCATCCCGATGCATCGTCGGCCAGAAATACCCTTGCCTAAGCGCCTTGTGTGCTAGCGATCTGGCTCTGGAATGATTTCCACAAACTCCCTCATGCACTTCCCTTAGCACGTAATCTGCATCGTCCTCGTCCAGACACCGCAAAAGCGGTAGGGTATACCCTCGCCGATATAACACCCCATCAATCATTGTATACCTCGATGCGAGGCACTTGATCTTTCTTGCTCCCACCTTATCTGCTGGTAATATCCCGTCTCTTATGTATGAGATTATTGGATCCATCCACGAGGGCTTCTGCTCGATTCTCATTACCTCCAGCTTCTGCTCGATACTAGGCTCGGGCTTGATCTCAAGAGGGACTGACTTCGGCATTTTTGGATCTGCTACAGCAGCCATTCTAGCTAGGATGTCTGCTCGGAAATTTTCGTTCCTTGGGACTTGGATTACCTCTACAGATTCAAACATCTTGATCATCCGTCTTACTTTCTCCAAGTATTGTCCCATCTTGTTGTCTTTGGGTTGGAACGTTTCATTGACATGGTTGGCCACCAACTGAGAATCAGCCCGTACTTTCAGCCTATCTGCCTTTACTGCTTTGGCCAACTCCAATCCTGCTATCAAGGCCTCATATTCTGCTTGGTTGTTTGTGGCTGTGAATCCCAATCTAACTGCATAAGAGATCTCCTCCCTTCGACTTTCCACACAATTCTTTGCCGGACCCTTGTTCGGCCGAGGACCCATCAACCGAGACCTGCTAGATTTGCTCCTCTTTGTCTCCGGTAGCAACAGTTGGTTTGTCGTGTATCATTTCTGGTTCAGTAAAATCCGCCACAAAGTCCGCCATTGCTTGGGCCTTTATCGCTGCTCGGGGCTTGTAATTGATCTCGAACTCACTCAGTTCTATCGCGCACTTCACGAGCCGACCAGAGGCATCCGGCTTGTGTAGTGTCTGCCTCAGCGGCTGGTCTGTTATCACGGAAATTGAGAACGCTTGAAAATAGGGCCTCAATTTGCGAGCTGCCACTACCAGGGCCAATGCCCATTTCTCCAATGGGGGGTACCTTGTCTCTGTGTCGACCAGAGCTTTGCTCGTGTAGTATATCGGGTATTGGACTCCTTCTTCCTCCCTTACTAACACCGAGCTGGTAGCATAATCTGAAATAGCCAAGTACAGGAAAAGCTTGTCTCCTTCTCGTGGTGTGGCTAACAACGGTGCCTGCTGCAAGTATTGCTTCAGCTTCTGAAAGGCTTCTTCACACTCAGGGGTCCATTCCGTTTTTCTTCCCTTCCTCATCACTTGGAAGAATACGTGACACTTGTCTGTGGCTTTGGATATGAACCGGGTGAGTGCTGCCAACTTCCCTGTGAGACTCTGTATCTCCTTCAAATTACGAGGAGACCTCATCCCCACTATCGCCTGAATCTTCTCGGGATTCGCTTCGATCCCCCGATGGCTCACCATAAATCCCAGGAATTTTCCTGACCCCACTCCGAAAGCACACTTCTCCGGGTTGAGCTTCATCTTATATCTTCTCAAAAGCTCAAATGTTTCCTGCAAGTGCTTTACGTGCTCGGTGGGACTCTTTGACTTGGTGATCATGTCGTCCACATATACTTCCATAGTTCGCCCTATCAGTGGCTGAAAGACCTTGTTTACCAATCTCTGGTATGTTGCTCCAGCATTTTTTAAGCCAAACGACATTACCCTGTAACAGAACAAGCCCTGATTAGTAATAAACGCCGTGTGCTCCTCATCTCGTTCGCTCATCGGGATCTGATTATATCCCGAGAAGGCATCCATAAAGCTCAGCAAGTCGTGGCCTGCTGTGGAATCGACGAGCTGGTCAATCTTAGGCAGTGGAAAACTGTCCTTGGGGCATGCCTTGTTGAGGTCTGTGAAGTCAACACACATTCTCCACTTCCCATTAGCCTTCTTTACGAGAACAACATTTGATATCCATTCAGGGTAGTTCACTTCCCGAATGAATCCTGCTTTCAGAAGCTTCTCCACCTCACTATTTATAGCTTCATACCTCTCCTGATTAAAACATCGCCTCTTCTGTCTTACTGGCCGGGCACCCTTCTTTATAGCCAACTTGTGGCAAGCCACCTCCGGGTCGATCCCAGGCATATCTTCATGCGTCCAGGCGAATACATCCGCATGGGATTGCAAGAAGTTTATCAGCTCCTGCTTCAATTTTTTCTCCAGTCTCGACCCCACCCTAACCGTCTTTCCCGGCTTCAGATCAAGTCCACCACCTCCACCTCACCGATTCCTGTCTTCCACCCATATCCATGAGTTTCTCAGCCTTCTTTTTCTTCTACTCTCGGTGTACGGAAGCTTTTTGCTCAGCTCCCCACAGACGGCGCCAAAATGTTGATGCGCAAATTTGTCTGCTCGGCAACAACGACAATTCCTCCTCGCTTAACCAATCAACGTCACTTCCTGGTCGCCTCTTTACTAGTCTCCTCTGCTATCTCGAGCAGAAATGTCTTTCCCCTTCTCCTTCAATATCCTGCGTACACAAGTACCAGTCAGAGTGCGCCGGGTGTTTTTCCCGGCGTAAACCCTCCGACGCTCAAGTCAGCGATTTGGGTGTCTCGGAAAAACCCTTTACCACAAATCCCGTGGTTTTGACTCAATAAAATGAATACTCAGAAAAGATAAGAATCTCCCTTAGATCTTTTTGTATTTTTTTGTCCAACCCCTTTACCTTCTTCGTTCGCACCATTTATAGGCTTCCTGTGGATTCGGTTTCCCCCCTTCACGTTTCCCACTTTCCGCTTATCATGCGTCATGGGTGTGTAAGCGGTTGATGGCGGACGTGGCAGTTTGAGAGGTTCGTGCCTGGATTTTCGGAGGGTGGGGGTCGTAAACGAGCCTCGTGGCTTTGGATCTTGCCGCACTATGCGCGTTCTGGTAGTTGTTGTGGAGTGAATCTGCTGCTTCTGCTCCCGAAACGACCCCGTCCGGGGCTGAGTAGGAGATCTCTGCTCGCAAATGCATCCTGGTGAAGAATCCTTAAAGAGCGAGCAGGAACCTCGCTCCAGCAGGTCGAGCAGGAACCTCGCTCCAGCAGGTCGAGCAGGAACTTACGGCTCCATAATGACATCGTCCAGGGGTCCTCGGCTCGTGCGGCTCGTCTGGTCGGTATTGGACTCAACACATGTTGCCACTGGTATTGCAATCAAAACATTCAATGATTAACCATCTCAAATTTAAAGCTAATTACTTAATTAATTTCAGCAAGTATTATTCTAAATGATTGTGGTTTCTAGGTTTACAGACATGAATTTTTCTTTTTGCTCAAATTTCACTAACGAGTACACCGAAGGCTCTAAGGTTTTTCTTTTATTATAATAATTACATTGTGTTCACCCATAAATTCTAAAATATTTTGTTGTATTCTGTATAATATATAATATATATATATATATATATATATATATGCATTTATTTTAAAAAAAATCTTGCGATTAATGGTTATATTTAATTAACAGATATGCATTTGTGAAAACATTATTATATTCAAACACAACGATTCGTATAAAAGCATGTTAATGAATATGAATCTGATCGCTTTAAACTTTAATTGACATTAAACGATGCATGACGGAATCAGCATTCCTTGATGATTTTCTTCAATAAACAGCTACCAGATGGCCAATGTTGGCAATGGCATGTGGCAAGCTTAGCAATTATATTAAGCAACTGCTAAAGTCACCAGGTTAATTTTTATCTCTCAGTACTCGGTTTTGCACGGAGATATCCAGTATATACTAGTTTATCAAATAATTTTTATTAATGCTGAGGGATAGTGTATTAGTCTCCTAATTAATTAAATGTGAAAGCATTATATTATATACTAGTTGATCCATTTTTTTTAATCTTCCAGTTATATTCCACGACGTAGCTGATTTAGAGACTTGGACCAACTTATCCCTCTCTGCTCATTTAATGTTAATATTTTTCTGCCCCAAGGTTGATTTGATTGTACTTTATTTTTATTGACTTGTATTTTTGGTTGAATATTGACAAAAAATTAAGAAAGTAAACAGTTATCAGCTCTTGTAACGTACTCAGTTGTCTACTAAAAATATAATCATTTATTACCTCTAGTTTATCAAATAATCACGATTGATGCCGCTAGGAAAGTCTTTATTAGTCTTTCTTTTAATAAATCAGTACCAATCTCGCCAGCTTTTGCTTGTAGTTAACATTGTCTTTGTTTATATTTGATGATCCCCCAAAATACACGTCAACGTAACCATTGTTATCGCGAATATTTTAACAAAGTTGTTGGATTGATGCTTTCTATGTCTTGTCTTTCTTGTTGACTTTATCACGATGTAGAGTCTTTGAACGCGTCTTCCAAATGCAGATGCCGAGTATATCAACCGTTCGATGAAATGCCCATATGAATAATTTGAGGACCCACGAGGCCACGCCACTGGTATTAGACTACTTAGCCAAAAAATAATAATAATAATAAGTACAGCTGTTATGCATTTTTACAGTAAACTTTACAAAGTCTGGTGGCATATTGACGATTATAAATTTATAATTCTACGAACATGAAATCATCAAAGTTTTATTTAATTTAACTCTTCTCAACTTGGAACGTGAGTTTGATTCTAGTATTAGCATTCGTATAATTTATTAATGAGCTCTTTTCGTGTCATCCAATGCCGACGTTTATAAATTCTACTCTACCATTTGATTATTGTATGTCTAGTACTTGTAGATCAATTAATTATATACTTTAGCCCCCAAGGGCGTGGTCGGATGGTTGCCGTGCAGCGGTAGCCCTGTTTCGGATCCCGGATTTAATCCTTAGGGGTGGGAAAGGGGGTTAAAATATATTTGGGCTTGCCCACCCCTTTCCCTTTTTTTTAAAAAAAATATTATATACTTCATACTTGATGGAGTGAATATAGTACATAAGATATTCATTCAGTTATATGTAGATATATTAAACTTTAGTTTACGTACTAGACTAATAGACTTCTTACCTAAATCATCGATAGATTCTTAAGATAATTAGGCTAAAATACGCTATCCTCACTAATAATTCATAGTACATGAAACCTCCATTACAACAATGATAAGAATTGAAGCATTAGTTGCTCAGTTGAGTCAACTAAAAAAAATCATAAAAATGAATTGCAAGAATACGAATGAAATCATTCATAGAACTAAAAACAAATTTATTCAAATCATTGGACACTCTTGTTCTAAGTTTCCTTCTTTACTGATTCTTAGTTTTGTTCATTGTTTGATCCTTGAATCTTGTTAAGTTGTGCGTCGCTTCTTGTTTGGGGATCTGTTGTTGGGTCATTCAAGATTGTGTTCTTGGTTCAATTGAGCTTTGGGATTAGCCATTACATCCAGGACATGGAAGTATGGTAAATATGTCATCATTTTTATCTTCCAATCACAAGTAACAAGATATAAAATTCCCAAGGAAAATTAAAAAGGTAAAAAATTATCAACTTAAAAAGGAAAAATTGTCTTACATCACCTTTTGAAAAATGAAATATTATCTGGGCACAAAAGCGGAGTTTTGATGGAAAACAAGATAGAAGAAATGGTCAATTTCGCTGTACAATCGAGAGATTTTGAAGGTTTCCTCCATAAATTTATCACCTCATCATTCTCAATTGAGATCATTAATGCTCAAATGTTTCCGAAATTCTTTACAATCCCCAATATATTTAAAAAGGTTTATTTTTGACATTTTAATAATTTCAATTAGGCCAAGCATATTTGGTTTCTTGAAGATTTATTCCTGAAAAATCCAACCTGAAATTTTTTTTCAACGTTCTTTTATATTTTATTAACAACTAATTTCTAGCATTTGTTTATTGATCAAGATAGAGTTGGAGTCTAATGATTAAATGATCACTATTTTAACTTGAAGATTTGAGCTCAAAATCCTACCGTTTACATATATAAATCAATTGATTATCATATATATATGTATATATATATATATATTGTTGTGACACCACTGCAAGCTCCACGAGAAGTTCTGTACGAGAACGAGATCTCTGCTCGTCCTATAAAAGATTCTTCACCAGGATGCCTTGGCGAGCAGAGATCTCCTGTCCAGTCCCGAACGGGGTCGTTTCGGGAGCAGAAGCAGCAGATTCACTCCACAATAACTACCAGAACGTGCATATCGCGACGAGATCCAGAGCCACGAGGCCCGTTACGGCCCCCACCCTCCGAAACTCCAGGCACGAACCTCTCAAACTGCCACGTCTGCCACCAACCGCCCACACATCCATGACGCGCGCTAAGCGGAAAGTGGGAAACGTGAAGTGTGGAAACTGAATCCGCCAGAAACCTATAAATGGCGCAATCAAAGAAGGTAAAAGGGTTGGACAAAAACACACAAAATAGATCTAAGGGAGATTCGATTTTTAGCATTGTTTTATTAAGTTAAAACCACAGTGATTTGTGGTAAGAGGTTTTCCGAGGAACCCAAATGACTTGAGCGTCGGAGGGTTCTGTGGAAAACCGCCGCACTGGTACTTGTGCACGCAGGAAACTGAAGAAGAAGGGGACGGACATTTCTGCTCGAGATAGCAGAGGAGTCTAACGAGGAGGCGACCAGGAAGTAGAATTGGCTGACCAAGCGAGGAGGAATTACCGTTGTTGCCGAGCAGACAAATTCGCAAGATCAACATTTTGGCGCTGGGGGAGCTGGGCAAAAGCTCAGTATAAAGCAGAAGAAGGAGAAGAAGGTTGAGAAACTCATGGATATGGCAGGAAGTAGTGCTCAAGGAGGGGACACAGGGTTGAACGAATCTGCAACTCTTAGGGAAATAGCTAATGAGGCACGAGAACGAGGGATGCATGAACGGATGGAACGGATGGAAAGGCAGATGGAAACCCTGACAACCATCCTGTGCGAATTGAGAAGCGGGCAAAGGGAAGCTCAGGAAGAGCGTAGAAGGAGCGGTGTAGGGACGCAGGACCGTTTGGATAGAAGGAATGGCGATGAGAGAGTTACACAGACAAGGGAGGGGGTCACAGGGAGCCTGAGTCAGGGGGCCAATGATCCCAGTTACTGGAGAGGAAGCCAAGTGAGAGGGGACCAATTCCCCGATAGGCTAGAGGCTGGTAACAATGACCGGGTGGTGAACGAGGAGGAAAGGGAGCTTCGACAACATCTGCATGATGTTGAGCGAGAGCGAGACCAGGTGGCAGCACGTGATCCTGGTCGAGCTATACAGTTGGAGGATGAGGTACGGAGACTAGCGCAGGTCATAGACGACATGAGAGCTGCAAGAAAGCAAATGGAGAATAATGCCGACGGAGTCACCCCTCTCTGCGGAAATTATGGGGGCCGTCATCCCGAGGGATTTTCGCCTCCCCGACCTCAGATATGCTGGACGGACTGACCCTCTAGTGCACATAGAGCGGTTCAATGATATGACCGGAGTGCAGGGGCTTTCACATGCCCAGAGATGTCGAGTATTCCCACTGACATTGGAGGGACGAGCACGGGAGTGGTATCGGCAGCTTGCTCGAGGGAGTATAAAAGCATTCGACCAGATGTGTCAGGAGTTTGCTGAGCATTTTCGGGGCGCGATGGCGCCAGAAGATGACATGATGGAATTAATGAGCATAAAGCAGGGGGAGGAGGAGACCTTGCGGGAGTTTATTAAGAGGTATCACCGGGCAGTGCTCGACATTGGAGCTTTTAATCATCCACAATCTCTCAAGGGACTGACAAGTGGAGTAAGAATAGGGCGTTTGTGGTATAACCCCGAGAGCTCTCAAGAAGATCTACTCAAGAAGATATGAAAGGTGCAAAGAGAGACATGGAAATTGAGGAGGAAAAGGCTGCGAAAATTGTAAGTGAAGATGGAAGGGCAAGGAGGAAGGATAAGAAAGCCTCGGAGGGGGGGCCGATTAAACTGGAGGGAGCACCAGTCTGGGAAACACGAGCCGCCTCACTATGTACCAACCCCACCAGAGGCCACCTCAAACCCAAAGAGAAAGCAGAGGGCAACCTGCTCACCATCCACCCCGAGATTCCTGGAGGAGGGTGGAGCAGGCATATGAACAACCATACCGTCATCCACCGGTGAGCCAGCACACGATAGGCGGAAGGATGAGCAGACCTGATGCCCCGCCTCCACCTCCTGGTCGAAATAATGCCCCCGGAGAAAGAACAGTGCACCTGGTCGATCAGAGCCAAAGTTACGGGCAATATACACGCCTGAAAGCGCCATTGGACGAAGTGTACCAGGCGATCAGAAACCGTGGCCTGCTATACCCTCCCACTCCAATAACCAAGTTGAGCAGCAGGAGAGACAGAGGGCGATTTTGTGAATTCCATGACACCCATGGCCACACAACCGCGCAGTGTCGAGACTTGCGGAACCAGGTGGAGGACCTAGTCAGGAATCGATACTTGGACGAATTCATTGATGGAACACTCCCTACCACAGAGTCATCACGGGGGATAGACCAGAGGGATAGGAGAATGGGGAGTGAGCAGCCTGTTGTGAGGGTTATTGCTGGGGGGCCAACGTTAGCTGGAGATTCGAACAGATCCAGGAAGAACTATGCCAGATATGCGATGACCAGCAAGGAGGTATTCTTTAATACTCCAGTGGCAAAGCGGGCCAGAACTAGACAAGTGCCGATAATGTGGACTGACGAAGATGAAGAGGGGGTGTTGTATCCTCACGAGGATGCACCGTCATCAAGCCACCATCACTAAGTAAGAGGTTCGATAGAATTCGTCGACACGGGAGCTCGGTTGATGTCCTCTTCAAATCCACATCGGAGGAAATCGAATAGCAGATTCAAGATAAAGACACCAACACTTCGAAGCGGTTCGGGGAGGGAGGCTAAACCTCGCTGGTCGAGCCGCTTATTACAATTGGTTCGCCCATCGAAAAGACCATGATTCTGACTTTGTTGTAGTCGATGGCGAAAGTCCCTATCATGTGATTCGGGCCGCCTTTTAAGAATCTAGCAAAGATTATCTACCCATTACTTGGCCCTCAAGTATCGGTAAACGGAATAATGGGCGGGGAAATCAGAGAGTTGGAGTCATCTCCACGCAAAGAAAGCGAGGCAATGCAAATCACCGCTAGATGCCCGAAAGTAAACCGGTGGAAGACAGAATCATCAAGAATCGAGATGGATCTGATAAGGCACGGAAAGACGGTAAAAGTGGGGTCGATCGAGGAAAAGTAAGCGGAGTCGATAAGCTTTTACAATCCCACGTGGATGTATTCACCGGACGATGAGGATATGCCCGATCGACCTGTAAGGCTTGCCACCACCACCATAAAGGGGCGCCCACCAAGAAGGCGTAAGAGGCGATGTTTCAACAGAGAGGTATGAGGCCATAAATGGCAGGTGGAGAAGCTTTTGAAAGGTGATTCATTCGTGAGGTAAACCACCCCGAATGGATATCAAATGTTGTCCTCGTAAGAAGGCTAATGGAAGTGGAGAATGTGTCGACTTCACTGACCTCAACAAGGCATGCCCCTAAGTGATGCTCACGCCCAAGATCGACCAAATTGTCGACCCACAAAGAAAGCTACTCGAGTTTCATGGATGCCTTCTCGGGATACAACCAAATCCCGATGAGCAAACAAGACGAGGAGCACACAGCGTTTATCACTAATCAGGGTCTGTTCTGTTACAGGGTAATGCCATTCGGCTTAAAAAATGCTGGGGCAACATACCAGAGACTGGTGAACAAGGTCTTCAAGCCACTGATAGGGCGAACTATGGAAGTATATGACGACATGATCACCAAGTCAAAGAGTCCCACCGAGCACGAAACACTTTGGAGGAGACATTTGAGCTGAGAAGATATAGGCACAAGCTCAACCCGAGAAGTGTGCTTTGAGTAGTGTCGTGAAATTCCGGGATTTATGCGTGAGCCATCGAGGATCGAGGCAACTCAAGATTCAGCGATACGGATGAGGTCTCCTCAGAATCAAGCGAGATACAGTAGTCTCACGGGAAGTTCAAGACTCACCCGCTTCATATCCAAGGCCACCGATAGATGTCATGTATTCTTCCGTGATGACGGAAGGGAAGAAAACTGAACGGACCCCTCGAAAGAAGCCTTTCGTGTCAAGAAAGATTGCAGCAGTAACTGCTGGCAACACCACGGTAAGGGACCGCCTTTTCTATACTTGCTGCACTATGCTACCACCGGTTCTAGTGAGAGGAAGAAGGGTTCAAGATCCCATATACTATACGAGCAAAGCCTCGTCGACGCAGAAACAAGGTACCCCGATGGAGAAATGGGCATCGCATTACCGTGGTCATGTAGTTAAGACCCTATTTCCAAGCATTCCCCATTTCTGTGATGACAAATCAGCCGTTAAGACAGACACTACACAAGCCTGATGCCTCTGGTCGGCTCGTTAAATGGGCAGTGGAACTGAGTGAGTTCGAGATCAGTTATAAGCCCCGAGCACCATAAAGCGCCCAAGAATGGCGGATTTTGCGGATTTCACCGAACCGTAAATAATGTGTGATCACTGAGCTGCTACCAGAGACGGGGAACAGATTTAAGGTGTCTCGCTTGATGGGTCTTCAGCAAGGCCCTATATGGATCGCACAAGAGTCCGTAAGAGGAGATCTCTACGCGTTAAATCGGGATTCACGCCACCAACAACCAAGCAGCACGAGGCTTTGATAAGAGGCCTGAGTCAAGGCAAGGCAGAAAGCGGTGAAAGTACGGACCGATTCCCGCTGGTAGCCAATCATATCGGAGACGCTCCACCAAAGACAACAAGACGGGCAATACTGAGAAAGTAAAGATGATCAAGATGTTCAATCAGAGGTGATCCAAGTTCCAAGGAACGAATCGAGACATCCCGCCGAATGGCAACGTAGGCATCCAAAGCTACCAAAGTCCCCCTTGAAACAGAGCCACCCAAGTATTGAGCGTAACTTGAGGCGATGAGAATCGAGCAAAGCCTCATGGATGAACCCAATAATCTGACGTAAGAGACGGATTCGCCACAGAGCAAAATGGGAGCTAGAAAGACTGCCGTGCATCGAGGTATACAATGATCACGGGTGCTATATCGGCGGGGTATACCCTACCACTTTTACGATGTCCTGACGAGGACGACGCAGACACGTGCTGGGAGGTATGGGAGTTTGTGGAAATCATTCTGCCGATGATCGTTAGCACACAAGGCGCTAGTAAGGATATTTCGCCAACGATGCACGGATGCCCAAGAGAAACCGTGAGCTGCAGTCGCCAAAACTTTATGCAGCATCCCCAAGACACCGAAAAGCTCACCAAAGATGACCTCACCATGGCCGTCACCAATGGGGATCGATCTAATCGGGCCCTTACCAAAGGAAGAGGGCGCCACACACGCGGTGGTCAGAGACTACTGGCCGGATCGAGGTGAAGCCCCAAGATCACGTAAAAGAAGACGGCGGATTTTATATGGAGGAATCTAGTCTGCTGTTATGGAATTCCCTACGCTTTGATAACAGACAACGGCAGACAGTTTGATAACCACAACTTTAGAGAATTATGCCAGAACCTCGAAATCGAGCTGAAATTCTACTCTCCTGCTCATCCTCAATCCAATGGGCAGGTAGAGGCGATTAACAAGGTTATTAAGAGGCTAAGACCAAAGTGCTAGAGAGTGCGTGGTGGACGAAAGTTACGGGCATGGGCGCATAACAACAAATAAAATCAAGGACAGAGAAACTCCATTCGCATTAGCTGACACGAGGCGTTGCACTGGAAATCATGCACCCACCCATCGAACGGAGCATTTTGATGAGGAAGAAAATGAGGACCAGATGTGCCTGAATCTAGACTTGCTGGACGAAAGAAGAGATATTGCCTCGAGGAAGTCTGCCACTTACCAGCAGAGGGTGGCCCGTCATTACAACCGTGCGTGCACATCCGATGCTCGTAATGGGTGATCGCCGAGGAAAGTCAACCAGAGTACAAAGGATTCAACTCAAGGGGTGCTCGGGCCAAACTGGGAAGGTCCGTATAGGGTCAAGCAGGTGGTTGGACCAGGGGCTTATAAACTCATTCGCGATGGGTCCGGTAAAGCGACCATGGAACGCACCATCTCAAAAATACTTCCAAAGAAATGGACGATGAGTCACGCCTATTCATGTTTTTATTAGCGATTGTTTTGCTATTTTCATCAATAACATGTGACGAGCGCACCGTTAACGAGAATTACGAGGAATTTCATGAATAATACTTGTGCAAAATATTCTATGCGCAACGCTCAACGCCTCAAAGCCCGCGTTATACGGCGAGACGCCGGTTGTTGCAGCTGTGATCCGCCGACCACGCCGGCGCAGCAGTCCAAAAGATTTACAAAATATTCTACGCGCAAGGCTCAACGCCTCAAAGCTCGTTATATGGCGAGACGCCGGTTGTTGCAGCAGATCTCGCCGACCACGCCGGGCGCGAGCAGAGTCCAAAATTTACAAGATATTTAAGGCATGCGCAAGGCTCAACGCCTCAAAGCTCGTTATACGGCGAGACGCCGGTTGTTGCACAGATCTGCCGACCACGCGAAGGCGAGCCGAGTCCAAAAGATTTACAAAATATTCTAAGGCACGCGCAAGGCTCAACGTCTCAAAGCCGGTTATATGGCGAGACACGGGTTGCGCGCGTGATCCGCCGATCCACGCCAAGACGAAAGCAAACTCAAGTTCCCTAACACTTAAGGCATATATACGGCTCAATGTCTCAAAGCTCGTTATACGGCGAGACACGGTTAAGCAGGTGATCGGCCGACCACGCCAGCGTAATCCAAAATTTTACAAAAATATTTCGAGGCATGCGCAAGGCTCAACGCCTCAAAGCTCGTTATACGGCGAGACGCCGGTTGTTGTGATCCGCCGACCGCCGGCAAGCGTAATCCAAAATTTTACAAGATATTTCTAAGGCATGCGCAAGGCTCAACGTCTCAAAGCCTGTTATATGGCGAGACACGAAGCCAAGCGTGCCAGGATCTGCTCGACCGCGCGAAGGCGAGCAGAGTCCAAAAATTTTACAAAATATTCCTAAGGCATGCGCAAGGCTCAATGTCTCAAAGCCTGTTATATGGCGAGACACGAAGCCAAGCGTGCCAGGATCTGCTCGATCACGCGAAGACGAGCAAACTCCGAAGTTCCCTAACACTTCTAAGGCATATGCAAGGCTCGATATCTCATAGCTTGGTCGATGCCAAGACACGAAGCCAAGCTTGCCCAAATCTCCGAGACCAGGGGAAGGTGAGAAAAATTCGGGCTATCGAATGACTTAAAATTGCGGATCTCGCCCAAGAGAGTAAGGCGATACTAAGCCTATCAGCTCGTCACTGCTCAAGCCAAACAGATTATCTGGAGCACAAAAATATTTCAAGGCAAAAATACTTGTCCGAATTGAACAAAACAAAGATAAAGACCAGAAAATTTCATCAAAAGGCGACCAGAATGACTTGTACATCACAATATGTAAGCCTATAGTAAGTCTAAGATGAAGGAACAACAGTAAAACCGCCTCTTCATTTTGGCCAAGAGGGAGCAGGAGGAGTCTCCCGCTTGCCCTGGGAGTGTTAATCTCACCACCTCAATAGGTGCAATGAGGAGAAGAGGTCATGTAACAAAGATCTTGTCTCGCCTCCTCACCCCGCCCGGCTTCCGCACCCTCCTTCGCCTCGCTCCTTCATGTGTCGAGTAACGCCAAAGAACAAGTCGATCCATTTCGAGGTCCGGGTGTTGCTCGAGGACAGCCATGATGCATCGATAAGAATACCGCAACCCCCGCTCATACCGAATATCACCTCCCGCCTCCTTGTCACCGGTGAGCAGACGGAAATGACTCCACCGAGCCTCGTGAATGTTCCGCTGAGTCTCCAAGTCATCTTTCAGCTTCTTCACCTCATCTTCGCGGTAACTACCGCTGAGCAAGAGAAGACCGCCCACCGCCTTCAAATTCTCAACATCGAGACTCGCTTTCTCCTGCCCATCAAGACGCTTTGGCCGATCAATATCATCTTTCATTTTACGGCCATAACGACCGACTTTGGCCTTATAGTAAGTGGCCAGACAACCCAAATGGAACGACCGAATCAAGATAATTAAGAACGAGCTCACCAAGAGTGTTCCCTTCAAACTCCTCCAAATCCTTTTTGGCCACCACCTTGGTGAGTTCATTCGCATAAGGCGCCAACTCTGATCGGTCATCCGATGCCTTCTGCTTAGGTCCTTCTCGGTAAGAGGGCCACCACTGAATGCCACCGGTCTCGCCAAATCAAGGACGAAGGCGGCAATATTTTCAGGGGAGCAGCCCTCTCCACTACATTGATTCGTTTTGCGGGGGGCACTTCCTTACTCTGACCTCCCTTAGCAGGGGCTGCACGACGACGCTTCTTATTCATAACCCCAATCAACTCGTCTTCCATGACGCACATCGTGACGCGATCAACTGCATCACGAGGGATAACAGTCCCAGACGAGCAGATTTAGCCAACGCCGTCAGATTGAACGAGTACTACCGAGAGGGAAATTCACCCCCCAAGAACCTGCAGTTGAATCAAGAATCGTGTCACAAACGACGAAAAAAAAAAAAAAAAGAGAGAAAGAAGAGAAGGGGAGCTGGAGGCACAAAACATCCAAAAACAAAGCGGGCAACCTGGAACTACGAAGCGAGAAGGGACATAAACCCTCCTCCCATCAATCTCCGCCACTTGACCCTGGCCCCCAAAGAAAGAAGAACTTGTCTTTCCACCTCCCACCACCACCCGGAAGGTCCTTAAAGGCTTCCGGTCTTCGAGCTTGACATGAAATAATACGCATCCTGGATCGCTTCTTCACCGGTATAAATACTTAACCTCATCGATCGTAGGCTCACTTTGACCACATCTACTCCACAAGACAAACAAACCGTAAAGCAATCTCCACCCATCGGGATTAAGTCACCAGAGCTGTGCCTAATCCACCGAGCAGCCGAACAAAATATGGCTGCAACGGAAGTCTCAATCCGAGCTTAAAACTTTCTAATAATAGAGTAACGTACCCCCTGGGAGGTCGGCTAGGGGTGTCCTTTTTCCTGTGAATCGGAGGTATCTCCAGTATACTGCACTAATCCAAGTTCCCGAGGTCTTCTAACGCGGTCGAGCTATCCATTATCTATATAATCTGCCTCACCGGGTTTCTACTACCTAACTTTTCTCTTCCCGGTCCTCACTCTCCGGCGGTGAGGCCTCACCAGACTCTCTACTCGACTCCTCACTAAGGGTATCCTCCGAACACGAAGATCCCCCATTACTACCACCACAAGTTGAGGAGGTTACCTCAGAAGACGCTCCCCTAGTACTACTCCTACCATGTGGCTGCTCTGCTAATCCTAGAGGAACCCCAGAAACGAGAGAAGACACAGCCAAATGTCTCGGCGGGGAATCTGACTCGTTATCATCAATCTCAATTACTTTCTCTTTCCCCCTCGACATCTCACAAAACTCCACTCACAACACCACCACCCAAGGAGAAACGAAACGAAAGAGAAGAACACAACAGCAGAAGACAACAGCAGAAATCAGAGTCGAAAGAGGGAAAATGATACCTGAATCGACAGCACGCCGGCGGGATCACACGTATTCCGACGAAGAAGAATTGGAAGCAACCGAAAAAATTCCAGAAAAAAGAAAGAGAAGTTCGATTTGTGAGTAATCGCGGCTCCTAAACCCTAAACATTCTCTTTATAACCATAGTACCGCACGCGCCCCGAGAGACTCGTAACCGTCAATTTGAAATTCAAATGGAGGGATAAGATTGACGCCACCTCACCAGCATTTAATTGTGGCGCGACTCTCCGAGAAGATGATCAGCTATTGAAGGGGCCAAGTGGGCCGGGCTACACGCCATCTCGACAAAAAGACAGATTACACCGCGGGCCGGACAGGATTACCAAGTTTCTAGTATTAGTCTATTTCATTACTAATACCAGAAACTGGGACCTGTCATGGATGAATAACGACTGTGCAAGCTCCACGAGAAGTTCTCGGTCGGCCTTTGAACGAGATCTCGCCGTCCTATAAAAGATTCTTCACCAGATGCCTTGGACAGAGATCTCCGTCCAGCCCGAACGGTCGCTTTCGAGCGTAAGCAGCAGATTCACTCCACAATAACTACCAGAACGCGCATATCGCGACGAGATCCAGAGCCACGAGGCCCGTTACGGCCCCCACCCTCCGAAACTCCAGGCACGAACCTCTCAAACTGCCACGTCCGCCACCAACCGCTCACACATCCATGACGCGCGAAAGTGGGAAGCGTGAAACGTGAAGTGTGGAAACTGAATCCGCCAGAAACCTATAAATGGCGCAATCAAAGAAGGTAAAAGGGTTGGACAAAAACACACAAAATAGATCTAAGGGAGATTCTGATTTTTTTTAGCATTGTTTTATTAAGTTAAAACCACAGGATTTGTGGTAAGAGGTTTTCCGAGGAACCCAAATTGACGTCGGAGGGTGAGGGTTTACGGAAAACCACCACAAGACTGACTGGTACTTGTGCACGCAGGAAACTGAAGAAGAAGGGGACGGACATTTCTGCTCGAGATAGCAGAGGAGTCTAACGAGGAGGCGACCAGGAAGCAGAATTGGTTGGCCAAGCGAGGAGGAATTACCGTTGTTGCCGAGCAGACAAATTCGCGCATCAACATATATATATATATTTTTTTTTTTTTTTGAGAAGAAAGTAAACCTTTCACTTGATTATCATATATTACTCAATAATCAAAGCTAATTATTGAAACCTTGCAACTCCCTGGAACCTTCGTGTAAGTGTAGATTCCGAGAATATCACTGTTCGATAAAATGGGGAAATTTACAAAAATAACCAAATATGATTTACTATTTTCGTAAATAACTCTTGCAATTTTTTCCTATCAAGATTAGTCAAACACAAAGTTTTACTATTTTCGTAAATAACTCTTGCAATTTTTTCCTATCAAGATTAGTCAAACACAAAGTTTTATCCCTACGTTATCAAGATTAGTCAAACACAAAGTTTTATCCCTACGTTACCCTTGTTTACAAACGAAAACCACCTTCCCTTCTCCTCTTTTATCAAAACAAGAGCAGTCTGTACTCTTGAATCATCGCCGACGACGGTAAAAGATAACGGCAAATACTGGCAGCAGATAAACTCCGAACATAATACATCTAGATCCAACACAACACGAATCTGCATTACGTCACAACACGAATCCGCACATTACGTGGTAAGAGTTATTTTTTCAACTTCCAATTCAGTTCAGGGCGATTCATCTCGGTGCGACAGGCAGCCCGTCGCATAAATTTTTGTGAGACTGGCAGCCTGTCGCAAGAAATTGCAAGGCCATTGGTGTGATAGGCAGCATGTCGCACGAGGCCTCATGCAACAGGCTGCTTGTCGCACGGGGAGACAGATTGATTGAATTTGTCTTTGCGCGACAAGTGCTGCAAAAACCATGCGACAGTGTCGCACGCGGCAGATTCATTGCACAGCTGCGTTTTACTGTCGCATCAAAACCGCATGACGACTGTATGTACCAAAATACAGATTCATTGTAACTGATTTTATTAGTATTCGTAATTAATTTTTTTTTTCAATTTCAGGTTTAATGGATTCAGTTGTGCTTGAATTGTGTTATGATGATTGGTGGGAGACGTTAGAGGATGGCCGTATAGAGTATGTAAATAGTAAAAATAGAGCTTTTTTTGTTTAAAAAAATTGTCTATTTGATCAATTTTTGGCAAGAGAATACGAGCTGTTACAAATAAATCCTAATGAATATAGTATCACAATGAAGACACATTTGAGGTCTAGTAACACATTATATCGTGTATGTGCATTGCCTATGGATATATTTGATGATGAAATGGTGAGGGTTGTGTTGCATATGGCATCTAATGTGGCCAATTATGGATGTATTCCTATATTCGTTACCACATCATCTCGAGTTGCGTGCGACAGGCATGGGTGCGAACGCGCCCGCACGCACCCCATATCACTCCCCCCAACCTCCCCACAAAATCTACATGCACCACACACACCGTAACCCATGCAATCAACACCCTTCCATCTTTATTCATTATCACCAACACAACAAGATAACATAGAACAACAAAAGGAAGTATAACACTAGGGGTCTTTTAGCTAACTTTTAATTTGAGTTGTTATCTGAGGTTTTAGGAATGTTTGCTGCCGAGGATGAACTCCGAGAAGCTGCCGGCGATGAGTGGAAACTGTGGCAGCGTAGTCATCGGTGGGGGAGACAAAGAGATCGACCGAGAGAGAGTGAGGAAGGTGAGGGAGGATGCTGTGAAATGAGAGTGGTTATTTCGGTAGTTGGTGTGTTTTTTGGCTAATCTTGATAGAAAAAAATTACAAGGGTTATTTATGAAAATAAGAAAACTTTTGGGCTGCTTTTGTAAATTTCCCGATAAAATGCCCATTTGAAGAAGTTGAGGACCCACGAGGCCACGCCAGTGGTACTATGAGTCTCATCGTTTATCTTTTTATTTGTATATCTACCTCCAAGGCCCCAACATTCTCATTTGCTCGAGAAAAGTTTTTAGTAATATTATTGTTAATTTGTTATTGAATGTAACTGAAATGTAATTAAGATACGCCTTCCATAATTACATGATTATTATTTATATAGAGGGTTTTTCCCGTAATGTTCTTGACCAAGCGCTTGTGTTTATTGGCTAATAGGATTTGCATTTTGATTGTTCGTGAAGCACTCGAAAACTCGCCCTGAATCAAATCATTCTCAGGCTCCGTTTGGTACAGCTTATTAAATAGAGCTTATAACAGTAGAGCTTATATGAATAGAGCTTATACTAATAGAGCTTTTGGATAAAAAATATTAGATGTTTGGTTGTCAATTAAAAAAGTACTTTTGAACCATTAAACTATTTGGTTGTGTAAAACTAAAAGTACTTTTATGTAATTAAATTACCAAAAAGGATATGTATTCATAATTATATAACATGTAACAAAATGCATCCAAGCTATCGATTAATAAGAAAAAATTAATTCAATCACTTCTTTAATTTTCAAAATAAAAAATTGCATCATTCATATATTCTCTCAAACAATTAATACTATCCAAATTAAATTGCATCATTGATATATACTCTCTCAAGTGTTGGGTATGTATAGAGATTATAAAATTAAAGTGCTAGTTATTTTTTTTAAAAAAAAGAGAGAGATAAAGTGAAGTGGCGGCGGCAATATGTTTATATAGCAGCAACAATTTTCGTTGAATAGGTTTTATACAAAAAGGTATTTGTAATTAATGAAATATATTAAGGATATTTTTGATATTATATATTTTTTAAAAAAGCTCTCTAACCTCTACTTCCAAAAGCTTAAATTTTGGGCTTTTGCTAGTAGAGGTAAATTAGCTTATTTAAGCTAAAAAATCTCTACTAAAAAAATAGCCAAACACTATAAAAATTTTTAAAAAGTGCTTATGGAATTAAATAAGCACTTATGCCTCTTAAATAAGTCATACCAAACATGCACTCAATCTAGCGGTATTATTGCTTATCAACTACAATTTTTAAATTACAGTAGTAAAATATTTGATAAACACTTAAAATGTCTTACAACTACAAGTTGAAAAATATCGGCACTCGGCAACACAGCAGTTACTGGCAACCAAGAAAATTCAAATGAAACGCCAAAATGCCACCTAGCGCTATCCACCTAACCTGCAACTTTAATACTATTTACATGTAATTGTAACTAGGGTTATTATCATTTGACTTGCATTATAAATTATGAAATATCAAATGACTATAAAAAAATATTAGTGTTTGGTACTTTATTTACTACATATTTGTAAAATCTTTCATTTTACCATATTTCTGTTTATCACTATTAGTTAACTAGTAAAATACTAAATATAACCTTACTTTAAAAATTAATTAAATTTTTAACTAAAAAGGTAAGAAAACAAAATAAAAAATTACACCCAGTTGAAGAATGCCTGTCTTTGCTGTCAAAACTTCTTATACTTGTGATTAAATATCTTCCTTCAGTGCTAAACTGCTAATTTTGGTCTCATCAAAGTATCAAATTGAAACCACCGTTAAAGCTTGAAGATAGCAAATTGAAACTGCCATTAAAACTTGGAGATCAATATGCTTTCTGTCAATCTTAATTTCTATTTAATAAATCCTTCAAACTCATAATAAATAAAACCATTATTCCATAAAACAAAACTGATCGATTGAAAAGCAATCTCAGAGAAATTTCATGTAAAATCCACTTTCAAATTAATCACGTATTCCTAGAGATAAATCATTTGGAAAAAAAAATTACACAGCCACTGATGCCACCAAAATTCCTGTAATTCCTCTTTCAGATGAGACCATCAATGCTAATGCATGGCTCAATACCCATTCGAAAGTGCCAATAATTTTTCAAAGATGGTGAACCACTGTCTGAAAAAAAAAAAAAAAAGAAGAAGAAGAAAAAGATAATGATGACGCTAGATATTTGAGATTTGCAATTTTTTCCCTCTTTCTTAACCAATAATAACTATACCGCCCTTGTAATGTTAAATTGCATACAATTTTATCATAGTTTTGTATGTAAAGACGCTTTTAGCCCTTTAATATTAGTGTGAAATTAGTTTTGGACTCACAATTTAAAAAAAATTGTAAAATAAAAGGTTTTTTTAAAGATTCACTAATAAAATGATAACACCGATACTTCTTATAGTTATTTTATATCTTATAATTTTTTTTAAAAAAAATAATGAAACCATAATAACCCTTATAACTATCTGGTTGACTTGGAGCACGAGTCTTCTCGTCATATGAATGTAGTTTGGCATTTTTGCATTACTCAGATTACCCATTGAGTCCTGAGATCAAACCTGTGCCTCTGCATTTTCATAATCATCCCTCATCTCTAGACTTCTCTGAAATCCCTTCTTCATTTTCTGTTTCCATAATCTAAATCATCCTTGTCCTCCTTTACCTCCTTTGCAAATCTAGAATTTTCACTCCTTTCCCCTCCCCCTCCCTTAAATCTTTTTTTATCAATTTCACTCGGACAACTGCTTATTTTAGCAATTTATCCGAACTTCTTATTTCCCTCTTCCCAGCGATTGATTAGTTCTGCCTGGTTTGATTACTTTTGTTTTCCCCTGTTTTCTGAACAAAAAAAAATGGAAATTGTTATCTCTGGTGCTGCAAAAGTTGCAGAGTACTTAGTTGCTCCTATTATTCATCCATTTACTTACTGCCGCACTTACAAGACCAACTTCGAGAAGCTGAATAATGAAGTTGATAAGCTAAAGAATGCTAGAGACAGTGTGCAGTATAAAGTTGATGATTCCAGAGTTATAGGGGACGCAATTCAACAGCACGTTGAGGACTGGCTGATAACTGTGGACAAGGCGATCAGTGAAGTCGAAACACTTATTGAAGACAAAAAAAATTCAAACAACCGGTGCCTGAAAGGGTTGTGTCCTAATTTGAAGACTCGGTACCAGCTTAGCAAGAAAGCAGAGAGAGAGGCGAATGCTATTGTTGGACTCCGGGAAAAAGGGAGCTTCGACAGTGTTTCTTTCCGTACAATTCCAGAGGAGACATGGCTTAAGTCTACCCAGCGTTTCATGCACTTTGAATCGAGGGAGTCCACTTTGAAGGAGATACTAGACGCACTCAGCAACCGTAACTTCGACATGATTGGGGTGTACGGGATGGGTGGCGTTGGAAAGACAACGCTGGTGAAAGAAGTTGGCAGGCAGGCCAAGGAAAATAATCTCTTTGAGAAGGTCATTTCTTCACGCGTTTCCCAAACACCGCAAATAAAAAATATACAAGGAGAAATCGCAGAGAAGATAGGCTTAGAATTGGCTGAACAGAGTCATGAAACTGTAAGAGCAGGGAGGCTGCTTGAACGATTGCAGAAAGAGACGAAGATCCTTATAATCTTAGATGATATTTGGGAGAGCCTTGATTTGGAGGCGATTGGAATTCCATTGGCAGATGATAACAGCGGATGTAAAGTTCTGCTGACAGCAAGAATTCAAGATGTGTTGTCTTGTAATATGGATTGTCAACAAAATTTTTTTGTTGATGTTTTGAATGGGGAAGAAGCTTGGAGTCTTTTCAAAAAGACGACGGGTGATTGCATAGAAAATGGTGAACTGAAATCTGTAGCAACAGAGGTAGCCAAGGAATGTGGCGGTTTGCCCATTGCCATTGTAACCATAGCAAAGGCATTGAAAAATAAGAGTCCCTATGAATGGAGGAATGCTTTACGACAATTAAAAAGCCCTTTGAGAAGTTTCTCTGGGACACAAGAGGTGGCCGCCTATTCAACTATCGAGTTGAGTTACTATCAGCTGGAAGGTGAGGAACTCAGGAAAACGTTTTTGCTAATAGGGTACACGTTCATCTATTGCGTTCAAGACGTACTTTATTATGGCATGGGTTTGGGTCTGTTTCAAAACATCAACACCTTGGAAGAGGCACGGGATAGAGCACATACATTGGTTGATAAACTCAAGAACTCTTGCTTGTTGCTTGATGGCAAGACAAGTGAATGGTTTTCTATGCATGATGTTGTTCGTGATGTAGCCATATCAATTGCATCTAGAGTCCATCATGTGTTTGCGGTGGAAAATGAGGTTGTTCCACTGACCAGCTGGCCAGATAAGGATAAACTGAAGGTTTGCACCGCAATCTCCTTAATTAATAGTATTATTGGTGAGCTTCCTCAAGGGTTCGAGTGTCCGCAACTTAAATACTTTCGTATTCAAAATGATCCTTCTTTGAGAATCCCAGAAAACTTTTTTACCGAGATGACAGAGCTTAGAGTTTTATATTTCACTCAGATGCAGTTGTTGCGATTGCCTTCATCGCTTGGTCTCTTACAAAACCTTCAAACATTGTCTCTCGATGATTGTGAACTAGGAGACATGGCCATTATCGGAGACCTAAACAAATTAGCCATCCTTACGCTTCGAGGTTCTGATATGGAGGAACTGGCTGGAGAGATAGGCCAGCTGACTCAATTGAGGTTGTTGAATTTGCGCCGATGTTACCGACTGAGAGTTATTCCCCCAAATGTCTTATCGAGCTTATCCCGATTAGAAGAACTATATGTTGGTGAGAGTTCCATTGAGTGGGGGAAGGTTGAAGGAGTCGACGGTGACAGAAGAAATGCCAGCCTTCATGAGTTGAATAATTTATCTAAATTGACCTCTTTAGAAATACTCATCCAAGATGCAAATACTCTACCAAGAGACTTGTCGTTCTTCAAAATGCTCAAAAGGTACAGGATATTGATAGGATATCCCCGGTGTTTGGATGGCCCATCGGATAGGATTTCTAGAAAATTTCATCTGAAGCTCACCGATGGTGCCAACATTCGCTTGAATGAGGGGCATTTCATGCAATTGAAGGGAATTGAAGACTTATCTTTAGATGGATTGCTGGGCATGAAAAATGTTCTTTATGGATCAGACAGAGAAGGTTTTCCACAACTGAAGCGTCTCGAGGTCAATGATAATAGCAACCTTGCATGTGTTGTCGACACGGTGGATAGAGCAACAGATCGGACGACTGCATTCCCCCTCTTGGAGTCATTATTTCTGCAAGATTTGAGTAACCTTGAGAAAATATGCCGCGGTCCACTAACGGCAGAGTCCTTTTGCAAATTAAAGAACATAAAGGTGCGAAGCTGTGATAAATTGAAAAATGTACATCCATTGGTCAATGGCAGAGTCCTTCAACAACTTGAGTCCATTGAAGTGAATGGATGCCTGAAAATGGAAGTGCTTTTTGCCGCCGAGAGAGGAGATGAATCCAGCAACAATAACACTCAAGTGATTGAACTCACTCAATTAAGGACACTTGAACTTTGCTTTCTTCCCCAGTTTACAAGCTTCTGCACAGGCGATCTATATTTTGAATTTCCATCCTTGAAACAATTAACGATAAGAAGATGTCCCGATCAATTCATGGTGAAATTTAAAAGCATTGTTCACGACTTCACAGAAAAGGTGCGTACAAGGCTTTTTTAATTATTGTTCAATTCTTCCGTACTTGAAAATATTTCTACCCAGAGTTTAGAGTTTTATAAATCAGTTCGTTTATACTTTGGTTCTCCTTTAATATCCTTATTAAACATAATTATCATTCTTTGATAATTCTTATAGGCTATGTTTGGAAGCTAGGATTAAATGTTGGATTGGATTAATGTTGGGATTAATTATTTACTTTATGTTTGGCTAGCAATACAGGACTAAATTTGAATTTAGTCCTAAGATTATGCAATTAGCAATCCCAATTGAAACATGAATTTAGTTAGGATTGTCTTTAAAAACAATTGTCTATTTAATTAATTATTAATTGAATATCTAATATAATATTGATTGCTTTTATATTATTTGCTAACTTTTTGATAAAATAAAATATTTTTAAAATATTCAATAAAAATTAAATTAAATACTTAAATAATTTTTAATTTAATTTAATTTAACCTAATCTAATTAATATTTGTTTATTATAATTATGATTACATGATAACTAATTTTCTATATGTTTAATTTTAATTAATTGTCCTTTAAATTAATATTAATAACTATTTTATTATTAAATATTCATAAATAGTACATATTTATACTAAAATGTCAACATAAATACTATTAAATTTCATTTAAATATAATTTAATATAGTTCAATCCAATATTGTATCAAACATAAGAAAGTATTATGTAATCCAATTTAATTCAATTAAATCTAATCTACTTCAATCTTAATAATTAGTTCAATCTAATCCCGCGTACTAAACGTAAACATATATCATTATCCAATAATATGGAATTGGGCTTGGGCCATTATCCTTATTTCCCACGAGGCTGCATTTTTTTTTCCCTTACCAGACATGTTCAGTTGATTTGTGCTGGAAATTCAAGTTATTTACTTATTCTCATTTTTGAAAAAAAAAAATATCCATTTTTTCAAAGAAAGAAATTTGTAAGATTTTTAATTCAAGCCAAATAAATGGATCGATTAAAAGAATCTGGAAATTTAAATGCAAATTGAGAATAATTGAAGTTTTTTTCGTATAGATTGCTTATAGACCTAACACAATTTGAAAATCTATGTACAGGATATATGAGTTAGGAAGAGAAAATGGAAGAAAATACACATTACCATATTTGAAAATAATAAAAGCAGAAAATCATATGCTATATATATATATATATATATATAGACACACACACACACACACACACACAAAAACATATATTTGTCTGACCATCAATATTCATCATTGGAATGCTTTGTATTTACTTGAATTTTTGAAATCGTTAAAACGAAGATCTAACTCTATCTTGCTATTTTTACGATTGGTGATCACCCAGGTGTTCCCCAATTTGGAAGATTTGAGTGTTGATGAAAAGCACATAGGTCTATTTCCAGAAGACTTGGTTTGCAAACTTAAATGTCTTGATGTCTGGCTTGATGAGCCAACTGCTGTTTTATCACTTGATGATTTCCTCCACAGATTTTACACCATCAAAAGTCTCCTTTTAATAGGAAACGCTGGTCTTTGGGGATATCCATTTGAAGAGTTTGAAAATGGGATGCAGGTAGTGATAAGAGGAATAAACCAGCGTTGTGATATGAAGCAAATTTTGAAGCGAGAGTCCTCCAATACCAACAATTTGAAAAAGCTGGAGATATTCCATTGTGACAATTTGATTAATCTAGTGCCATCCTCGACATCGTTTCAGAATCTAACAACTTTGAAGGTACTTTATTGCAAAGGAATGATGAATGTACTAACATCCTCAACAGCAAAGAGTCTGGTGCGACTGAGGCAAATGAAGGTAGCTGAATGCAAGATGATAACAGATATAGTGGCAGATGATGATGATGACGGCAGGGCAGATAATGCACCACAAGATGAAATTGTTTTCAGGGAATTGAAGGAGTTGGAGCTTTCTTATTTAGAAAGTTTGACAAGTTTCAGCTACTCTGGCAATAATTGCGCCTTCAAATTCCCATCTCTGGAAATGTTAGTGGTGAAAAATTGCCCCAATATGAACATTTTTTCACGAGGAGAATTAAGCACACCCAAGTTACACCAAGTGCGGCTTAAAGGGTGGTATGGTGAAGAATGTTGGACTTTGGATCGTGACCTTAATACAACCATTCGACACCTATATCTTACGGTACGCATTCATTCACTGTGAGATGTTGACTTTTCTATAAAAATTACTGGTTTAATAACAGATATATTTAAAAAGGAAAAGAAAAAAGTACATATTAAATTTTTAATAAATTCATTTTAAATTTGATTAAGAAGAGAGGGAAAAGAGAATGAGAAGTCCTTCAAGGCGAATGAAAAAGAGAAAGATGCGAAAGACAAGTGGTTAGATAAAATCTATACAATTTGAGAGGTTTTGATTTGATTTTATTTTACTGACTAAAAATGTTTTATTTATGTTGAAATTTCTGTTGAATCATATTGGTACATCTTTTTAAAATATAACTACTCTGCTCTATTGTTATGTTGAGGATTAGTTGTTAGACAAGACATAGGGAAAAATAAAAGAACAAAAAAATTAATTGCTTACAGAGAGAATTGAAGGATTTATGTGTCCTTAATAGGGGCTAATTTGTGCAATTTAATTATGTGAAAACTGCACCTCTAATGTGTTTTTTTCTGTTTGTTTACAGGGAGTCCAAACTTATGAGCTATCAGGACGATTCAGGGCAACCTTCTGTGCAGTATCCTGAATAGGGCCTCAAGTTCTTTTATATATATTAAAGAGTCAGATGGTGTTGGTGGGAGGATCTTTTGATTGCGTGTTCAATTCATAACTATGCTTTTAGCTTTTGTTTGAATAATCAAAAACCTAATTTGAAGCTAGTTTTGCTTCTTATGGATGGTGTCCAAGAGCTGCCATATTCAAATTGCAGGCATCTGAAAGTCTCTATCAGCCTTAAATTAATTAAAGAGATGTGTGCATCATATTTGTGTTCGTGCACCGACTTTGGTATTTATTGGAGGCAATTATGTAAGAAATTATGTAATTTCATGAAAATATCAAGAATTTATATAGACAATTATGGAAAAATAAAAGTCTACGGGGTCAATTGCTCACTGGAGGCACCACATGGATCTAGTAGTGGATCTAAAAATAATAATTTACCAAGGACTAAATTAAATAATAGTAAAATTTGAAAATTAAAAATTTAAATATATAAAATATTTGTTAATATATTTTATAATTGTTCTCAATACATTTTCATATTTTGAAAATATTATACAATAAACTCATTATCAATACTATTAAGTAAATCATTTCCTACATAAACAACTATGATGTGTTTACTTGTGACTTTGAGGAATGCGAATAAAGGAATGAGAATGAAACTTATGTTTACTTGACAAAATGTAATTTGAGAATGTGAATAACATATGTAGATCCCATATAATTTGAGAATAAGAAATAGAAATCACATTCCCATAGGGATAGGGAATGTTAATTAAATATAACTATTCATTGTAAGATTATTTTTTAAAAATAAATGCACACACACACATATATATATATATATATATATATAGGGAATGAGATTAAAACATAAGAACCGCCAGCTTCTAATAATGCTGGGTCCTGCATCCACCACGGTGGGGACTTCTCTGTAATGCCCAGTGATGGGCCTGGTCCAATGCCAACGACCCACTGAGATGGGTTGTTACCTGGTGCCTGGGCGGGTGCTTACATAAGTATAAAGTAGCGCCTCTCACTAATAGCTTAAGCTTTTAGCGCAGTTGGTAAGCGCCTTAAGATGGTATCAGAGCCGGCCAGGGTTCGAGCATTGGTGGGGGAAGGAATGGGATTAAAACATAAAAACCGCCAGCTTCTAATAATGCCGGGTCCCGCATTCACCACGGTGGGGACTTCTCTGTAATGCCCAGTGATGGGCCTGGTCCAATGCCAACGACCCACTGGGATGGGTTGTTACCTGGTGCCTGGGCGGGTGCATACTTAAGTATAAAGTAGCGCCTCTCACTAACAGCTTAAGCTTTTAGCGCAGTTGGTAAGCGCCTTAAGATGAGGCTTAATAAAGCTTTAAAATGGATTAGGTATCCAATACCTAACAAAAAAGATTTGCTCCAAAAACTTCATTCTTCATTCATATTTTCAAAATTTGACATGAAATCAGGTTTTTGGCAAATTCAAATTCATCCTAAAGACCGTTATAAAACAGCTTTCACTGTTCCATTTGGACAATATGAATGGACAGTAATGCCTTTTGGTTTAAAGAATGCACCTTCAGAATTTCAGAGAATTTCAGAGAATTATGAATGATATTTATAATCCTCTTTCTGAATTTTGTATTGTTTACATTGATGATGTATTGATTTTTTCTCAATCAATAGATCAACATTTTAAACACTTAAAGACCTTTTATTTTGCAACAAGAAAAGCCGGACTAGCCAATTCTAGTTCAAAAATTTCGTTATTTCAAACTAAAATCAGGTTTCTTGGACATTACATTTCCAAAGGAACTATTACTCCTATTGAGAGTTCCCTTGCCTTTACTGACAAGTTTCCTGATAAAATCCTTGATAAAACCCAATTGCAAAGATTTTTGGGAAGTTTAAATTATGTTCTTGATTTCTGTCCTAATGTCAATAGGATAGCGAAACCATTGCATGATAGGTTAAAAAAGAATCCTGTTGCATGGTCAGAAGAACATACTAAAGCTATAAAGCAGATAAAAAGCCTTGTTAAAGAAATTCCATGTTTATTTCTTGCAAATCCTGCACTGCCTAAAATAGTTGAAACTGATGCATCTGATTTAGGCTATGGTGGTATATTAAAACAAATTGATAATAATAAAGAACAGGTAGTTCAATATGTTTCGTCATTGAATGAATGTAAAATTATTCTACCATTAAAAAGAAATTTTATCCATTGTTTTATGCATTTCAAAGTTTCAAAGCGATCTACTAAATCAAAATTTTACTTAGAATTGATTGTAAAGCCGCAAAACTTGTTTTAGAAAAAGATGTTCAAAACATTGCATCTAAACAGATTTTTGCACGATGGCAAGCCATTTTAAGTATTTTTGATTTTGAGATTGAGTTTATTAAAGGCGATACAAATTTTCTCCCTGATTTTCTAACCAGGGAATTTCTTCAAAACAGATAAATGCCGCCCAAAAAGAAAGACAAAGGGAAAGGGATCTCCAAAGACCCTGTGTCCCAGACACCTTCTAAAGCCTCTTCACCTCCTAAAGAAAAATTATTATCTTCCGCCATGCCTATTAAATCATGGATCGACATGATTGAAGATGATGAAGCCCGTACTAAAGCCCAAAACCAACATGAACAGGTAAATAAATGGATCCAATCCATTTCTAAATCTCCTGAGCTTATGCTCGCTTTACAAAGTGTTTCTCAAAGCCAATCTTTTCCTAAAGAAGAAGAAATTCAAAAACCTATTTCTGAAGAAATTTCTAAAACCTCTTCTTCTTCCCAAAATATAATTCTTTCTGGTGAAAGTTCATCCTCCCAGATTGTTCTTTCACAATCAAAGCAATTAAAGAAAACCTCGGAATGGTTTGATAAAGCCCACTATCAAAATATTTTATCTATGGAAGATCGATTTTACCACTCTGATCCTTTTCAAGCAATTTCAAAGATTTTTTCCAAAGGCTGGTTTTTCAAACCATGGGATTTATCAAAACCCTAGCCTTACTACCAAAGCTTTTTGGAATTCACAGACTCTGTGAAATTCAAACATTTCTATTTAAGTGATGCTCATTCTGAGCCTGCCTATTCTACGGCAACTATTCTTAAAGTCTTAAACCCAAAATAATGGGGTGACCTACTCCATAAAAATAAAGCTTTCCCTTTAAATTTCCAAAACCGTTTAAACCATTGCCCGTCCTTTTCTTACTGGGATTATCAACAGGCCTGGTTTAACACATTTTTTATTCAAAACCCAAAAAGAACCCATTCTTGGTTATTTTTCTTCAATTCAAAAATAACCACCGAAAGCCTTCCAAATTGGTTTCAACAGTGGTGGAATCATTTTGGGCCTAGCCCAGATTTCCTTTCCCCAAATGCCACTGCCTGTTTAAACCTTTTTAAAGCCCATTATGTTCTAACAGAATCTGAGAAACGTTTTTCTCCATTTCTCTGCTTCTGTACAAATTTCTTTCTACCATGGGTTTGGATGTGCAACCTCCGGTACCAAAACCAAGAAGCCCAAATTATCCTTCAAAGAACCTTCAAAATAAAATGGTGGTCAAAATTTGATAAACAGTCAAAATTGACTATCCCCAAGTCCAAAAATGGCTATCTACAAAGTTAGTTTTGGGCTTTGGTATCAGAGCCAAGGGGAAGTAGTGTTTTACAGTTTAAAGAATTTGTGTTTGTTAAAATTTGAACAAGATTAAAAATTGACTAAATCGGTGATGGGTTACCTCCGGGTGCCTAGGTAGCTTTTGGGTGTAAGTCCCGTGTTTTCCGCAGATAGGAGTTAAGGGCAGTAAGACCAATTCTTAGCCTAGGGTGTGATTCGCTTATTTAGAATATTTTGAAGTCTTTTAAAATTTTGCATTTATGGAGTCTTTGCTCTGTAGAGCATCTTCTTTCTCTAGCTCTTCTTCCGAGAAGACTAGTGTTTCAAAGAACATAGTGAATTCAGAAGAATTCATTATTGAAGATTTTAATAAAGCAATTGACAATTGGGATTTACCAAAGATTTCCAAAGACAAAATTTATAAAATGAAAAAACTTGATTTTTTAAAGACTGATTGTGTCATAAAGACCGAAGAAAGAGATATTACACTCTCAAAGCCTTTTGAAACAATTCATTTGTTTTCTGAAAAGTCTTTAAAAAAACTAAAAGAAAAGAATTTTAATTATGTTCATATCGGTTTAATCCAAGTTGGAATAAAACCTTTAACTAAAGAAGGATTAAACACTTTTATTTTAGCTGTCCTCAGGGATGGGAGGTTCATCTCCTTTGATGATTCCTTACTCAGTAGTATTGAATCTGGTCTCTGTAAAGGACCCATTTCATTTGACTGTTATCCAAACATAACGGTTTCTCTTAAAGACAAAAATATTTTGAAAAGCATGATTTTACAGATCAAAACACATAATTATAACATGTTAGAAGGATCTGTTCCAGTCGCCTTGATTTTCAAAATATCATACAAAGCCATGATCTCAGCGTTCAATACGCAACATAAATTCCAGTCAAAAAGAGATGAGACTCTTCTCTTGCAGACTGACCTATCCAAAGCAAACACTGTCATACCTAGACCAATCCAATGGAAAGACATTAACCTTCCAGAAGAATGGATTCTAAAAGGAGCCACTGAACCAGTGATTCCAAAACAATTTGAGCCAAATACAGAGTTGCACAACGTGACTCAGTATTCAGATGGTAAGGTCAAACTATCTTTTAAAAGATCTATGTCATCCAGATTCTCTACATCTTCCGATAAAGATTCCAATATCCTAATATTGGAAAGAAAATTCTCTAAAGTCCCTTCTGTTATAAATTTACCTTTTCAAAGTCAGCCTAGGTTTTCTACCTCAGATATACCTAGTTCTTCTATACGTTCTGTTGATTATACCACTAGTGTACCTCACCCAATCTACACTAGTAGTCAACAAGAACAAAGTCAGAAAGAGAAGGAACCTTCTCAACCAACCTCTCCAACGTTTTCTGCAGTTACAGAAAATGTCATAAATGCCCTTGAGAAAGATTTCCAAGTGGATAAAGCCTTTCTGCATAATGATTTTTATTCAGAAGATAATAAAGATAAAAGACTTTGGTTTTTTAAATATTTTTTAAACAAAAGAAAAGAAATTCAAGAGGTCTATTATGAATTTGTAAATTTGCATAAAGTCCATATCATGTTTTTTGATTGGTTTGAAATTTATGCGAAAGAAAATAACATTTCTTATCTTTTTAAAGATTCTAATATGATTACAACTCGTAAAAAGGTCACTGAATGGAGTCTATCAGGAACTGATAGAACCATCGAATCTGAACATCCTCCTCTGAGGAATGTTACCATTGAACATGGTGATCCCCCTATTCAAATCAAAGCTTCTACGTATAAGAACCAAAAGCCAAATGATCCAGAAAAAAATTTAGATAGCATTATCCAACAGAACAACGTCTGTAATGCTAATCTAAATACAATAGGAAAACAATTGACTAGGATAGAGGGTCAGATCCAAAAGTCAACCATCCAAATCTCTTCTGATTCATCAAAATCTGATCCTTTAAAAAAGTTTTCTGATTCATCAAAAACTGATTCCTTGAAAAAGCTTAAAGAACCTATTTTCAAACCTTTTCAGGTTTCGAAACATAGTCAAAAGCTTGTTCAAGAACCTAAATCTGATTTTGCTAAAGCCATTAAAGAACAACTCGATAGAATAGAAGCTTCTTCTTCTGTCTCTAAAGTCCAAATTGCTCCTGATACTCCCCAATCCAGTAAGATTGGAGTAATTGAACAGGACCAATCTTCTATAGCCTCTTCTGATTTAGAAGCTTTTACAGAAGAACCTATTCCTAAAATCAATAAAGTCCATTGGGAACTAGTACTCCCAAACATTTATAGTCCACCAGATCTAGCAATAGATAATAGACCAAATGCTTTAAATCAATCTCGGTTTAATGCATCTTCTGTCTATGAGTGGAATATAGATGGAATGTCTGAATACAACATTCTAGGATTGTTGCAACAGATGACCATGGCAGCTAATGCCTATAAAACCCAATCAGGAACTTCTGACAAAGCCATTGCGGAAATACTTATTGCTGGGTTTACTGGTCAACTAAAAGGTTGGTGGGATCATCTTCTCACTCAACAGCAACAATCAGAAATCCTAAATTCTATTCAAAGAGATGAGGAAGGAATTCCTATTCTCGATGAATTCAATAGCCCAACTCAGGATGCAGTTGCTACCCTGATCATAACCATATCCCTTCATTTCATAGGTGATCCTTCTCACCTCAGAGACAAAAATGCTGAGCTACTACATAACCTGAGATGTAGGAAACTTAGTGACTTCCAAAACTACAAAGCCACATTCTTCACTAGACTTTTCTTAAGAGATGATGCAAACCATACTACTTGGAAAGAAAAATTCCTTGCTGGTTTACCTACTCTCTTAGGAGAAAAAGTCAGAAATTCCATTAAAGCTCTTTATGACAATCATATTCCTTATGACGAACTTACTTATGGTGAGTTAGTCAGTTTTGTCAATAAAGAAGGTCTAAAGATTTGTCAAGATTTGAAACTACAGAAGCGTCTAAAATGGGAACTTAGACAGTCTAAGAAAGAATTAGGCAGTTTCTGTAAACAATTCAATTATGATCCTTTTAAAGCTTCTACCTCTAAAGATTGTAATGGCAAGTGTTCTTCCAAACCTTACAAGAAACATTACAAATCCAGAGGTTACAGAAGCCACAAAAAGCCCATATCTGATTTTAGAGAAAATTCTTATAAGAAACCTTAGAGGCCTTATAAGAAGCCCAAATTCTCTAAAAGAAAACCCTATAAAGCCAAACCAAAAACTCCTTTTAATCCCAAAGAAGCCACATGCTATGGATGTGGGATGAAAGGTCATACTGCAAGATATTGCAGAATAAATAAAAAACTCCAAGAACTTGGTCTCGATGAAGAGATCCTTTCTAAAATCTCTCCTTTACTTGTCGAATTTTCGGATTCAGATTCAGATTTCTCCTTGACTGGAGACAGTGATCCATTACAAGTTGATGAATTAAATGATTTTGATTCTGAAACTTCTGTTTCAAGCATTTCAGATTCAGACTCTGAATCATATTTAAAGAAAATCAATGTTTTAACAAAAGAACAAGAAACTTTTCTTGAACTTGTTAAATACATTTCTGATCCAACTCTCCAAAAGGAATACCTTGATAAACTCTTAAAGACTCTGGAATCAAAACCAGAAACTTCTAAAGTTCCAATCATTAAAAAGAACACATATGATCTCACTGAAATCTTGGATAAAAAGAAAACAAAAAAACCAACGCCAAACATCCAAGACCTCCAAAAAGAGATTAAAGAAATTAAATCTGAGATTAAAGAATTAAAAGAAAAACAAAAAAATGATTCAAAGGTTATTCAACTTTTATTAGAAAAATAATTACAAGATAATTCTGATAAAGAATCAAACTCTAGTGGTGATAATGACCAACAACTTGAAAACATTGAAACTATACCCAATGATTTTCTCTTTGTTTTAAAACAAATCACTACAAGAAAATATTTGATCAAAATAACCTTGATTTTTTCAAAAGAATTAGAAATCGACACCATTGCATTATTTGACACTGGTGCTGATTTAAATTGCATTAAAGAAGATATTGTTCCAAAGAAATTCCAAGAAAGAACAAAAGAAAAACTTTCTGCCGCCAATAATTCAAAATTAAAGATCACATCCAAAGTTGATGCATCTATATACAACAATGGATTTGAATTTAAAACTTCTTTCGTCCTAACAAATGACATCCATCACATTGTCATTTTGGGAACCCCGTTTATAAATCTCATTACTCCTTATACTGTTAATTATGACAGTATATCCTTTAAAGCAAATGACCACAAAATAAACTTTCCTTTTATAGAAAATCCTAAAACAAAAAATTTAAACATCATAAAAGCATGTTCTATACATCAAAATAAGATTAATGTTTTATTAAAAACAAAGCAAAATGACTTAACCTTTTTAAAGAAAGACTTAAACTTACAAAGAATTGAGAATCAACTACAAAATGATTTCATAAAGAAAAAGATGTCTGATTTTCAAAATTTAATTGAGAAGGAAATATGTGCTAATTTACCATCTACATTCTGGAATAGAAAGCAACACATGGTAGATTTGCCATATGAAAATTCTTTTGATGAAAGACAAATTCCTACCAGAGCACGTCCTATTCAAATGAATATGGATTTGGAACAACATTGTAGGAATGAAATCAAAGACTTAGAATCCAAATGTTTAATTGTCAAATCTAGGTCACCATGGTCTTGTGCCGCTTTCTATGTCAACAAGAATTCTGAAATAGAAAGAGGAACACCTAGATTGGTAATTAACTATAAGCCTCTTAATAAAGCTTTAAAATGGATTAGGTATCCAATACCTAACAAAAAAGATTTGCTCCAAAAACTTCATTCTTCATTCATATTTTCAAAATTTGACATGAAATCAGGTTTTTATTCATATTTTCAAAATTTGACATGAAATCAGGTTTTTGGCAAATTCAAATTCATCCTAAAGACCGTTATAAAACATCTTTCACTGTTCCATTTGGACAATATGAATGGACAGTAATGCCTTTTGGTTTAAAGAATGCACCTTCAGAATTTCAGAGAATTTCAGAGAATTATGAATGATATTTATAATCCTCTTTCTGAATTTTGTATTGTTTACATTGATGATGTATTGATTTTTTCTCAATCAATAGATCAACATTTTAAACACTTAAAGACCTTTTATTTTGCAACAAGAAAAGCCGGACTAGCCAATTCTAGTTCAAAAATTTCGTTATTTCAAACTAAAATCAGGTTTCTTGGACATTACATTTCCAAAGGAACTATTACTCCTATTGAGAGTTCCCTTGCCTTTACTGACAAGTTTCCTGATAAAATCCTTGATAAAACCCAATTGCAAAGATTTTTGGGAAGTTTAAATTATGTTCTTGATTTCTGTCCTAATGTCAATAGGATAGCGAAACCATTGCATGATAGGTTAAAAAAGAATCCTGTTGCATGGTCAGAAGAACATACTAAAGCTATAAAGCAGATAAAAAGCCTTGTTAAAGAAATTCCATGTTTATTTCTTGTAAATCCTGCACTGCCTAAAATAGTTGAAACTGATGCATCTGATTTAGGCTATGGTGGTATATTAAAACAAATTGATAATAATAAAGAACAGGTAGTTCAATATGTTTCTGCTCATTGGAATGAATGCCAGAAAAATTATTCTACCATTAAAAAAGAAATTTTATCCATTGTTTTATGCATTTCAAAGTTTCAAAGCGATCTACTAAATCAAAAATTTTTACTTAGAATTGATTGTAAAGCCGCAAAACATGTTTTAGAAAAAGATGTTCAAAACATTGCATCTAAACAGATTTTTGCACGATGGCAAGCCATTTTAAGTATTTTTGATTTTGAGATTGAGTTTATTAAAGGCGATACAAATTTTCTCCCTGATTTTCTAACCAGGGAATTTCTTCAAAACAGATAAATGCCGCCCAAAAAGAAAGACAAAGGGAAAGGGATCTCCAAAGACCCTGTGTCCCAGACACCTTCTAAAGCCTCTTCACCTCCTAAAGAAAAATTATTATCTTCAGCCATGCCTATTAAATCATGGATCGACATGATTGAAGATGATGAAGCCCGTACTAAAGCCCAAAACCAACATGAACAGGTAAATAAATGGATCCAATCCATTTCTAAATCTCCTGAGCTTATGCTCGCTTTACAAAGTGTTTCTCAAAGCCAATCTTTTCCTAAAGAAGAAGAAATTCAAAAACCTATTTCTGAAGAAATTTCTAAAACCTCTTCTTCTTCCCAAAATATAATTCTTTCTGATGAAAGTTCATCCTCCCAGACTGTTCTTTCACAATCAAAGCAATTAAAGAAAACCTCGGAATGGTTTTATAAAGCCCACTATCAAAATATTTTATCTATGGAAGATGGGTTTTACCACTCTGATCCTTTTCAAGTAATTTTAAAGATTTTTTCCAAAGGCTGGTTTTTCAAACCATGGGATTTATCAAAACCCCAGCCTTACTACCAAAGCATTTTGGAATTCACAGACTCTGTGAAATTCAAACATTTCTATTTAAGTGATGCTCATTCTGAGCATGCCTATTCTACGGCAACTATTCTTAAAGTCTTAAACCCAAAACAATGGGGTGACCTACTTCATAAAAATAAAGCTTTCCCTTTAAATTTCCAAAATCGTTTAAACCATTGCCCGTCCTTTTCTTACTGGGATTATCAACAGGCCTAGTTTAACACATTTTTTATTCGAAACCCAAAAAGAACCCATTCTTGGTTATTTTTCTTCAATTCAAAAATAACCACCGAAAGCCTTCCAAATTGGTTTCAACAGTGGTGGAATCATTTTGGGCCTAGCCCAGATTTCCTTTCCCCAAATGCCACTGCCTGTTTAAACCTTTTTAAAGCCCATTATGTTCCAACAAAATCTGAGAAACGTTTTTCTCCATTTTTCTGCTTCTGTACAAATTTCTTTCTACCATGGGTTTGGATGTGGAACCTCCGGTACCAAAACCAAGAAGCCCAAATTATCCTTCAAAGAACTTTCAAAATAAAATGGTGGTCAAAATTTGATGAACAGTCAAAATTGACTATGCCCATAGTCCAAAAATGGCTATCTACAAAGTTATCCCCTTCACTTAAAGATATTAAAGCCCAGGGAACCTTCTTATCCCAAAAGTCCAAAGCCCAATCTCTTTTGGCCAGTGCCAAAACTGAAGACGAGTATTTTAAAGTCATGGAACAGCTCCTTGCCACAAGATCAGAACCATCTGTTCAGAGCTCTAACTCATCCAGTCAAGGCTCTGCTGAACCATTCATTTCCTTGGGAGACGACAACGAAGACGACTGCTTCGGAATCCTCTCTCCAATAAAGCATTAAAGTTGTAATTATTATGTTTGTCTTTAGTAAAAAAAAAAAAAAAAAAGTAAAAGTTAATTATTTTCTTTGTAATTATTTGTCATTTTGGGTGGTCCTCTGGACACAAGTGAGAGCGCACATGTCTCTTCACCCAAAATATTCGTCGGTAGGTGGTCCTCTGGACATAAGTGAGAGCGCACATGTCTCTTCACCTACCTAGGTCCCACTCTAAACTTGTAATCGAGTCTTAGGTGGGCCTTTGTGTCGGTTGAGTGCAAGTACTGTTCTTGCACGCGTCTATCTAAAGTCTAAAGCTCTGGGTCCCAGACCCCCGTGATTCAAGTTGTGGCCCCGCTCCAACAACTCCAAGGCTCCAGGCCTACAAAAGAAAGGAGAAGGCGTCATTTGGGAAGGAGTTCTTCTCTGAAGAAATTTTTAAGCTTCTCCAAATCTTCTAAAGCTCTCTCTCTCTCTCTCAAAGGGAATCGGAAATCGAAAGACATCAAGGAAAACCTTTCCTGTCTTAAGATTATTTTCCCTTTCTTTTATATTTTCTTAAAAGCATTCGGATTCAAGAAGATTACATGTAAGCTTTTATTTGTAATCCTTTACAAAGCATTGTAATAATTTTAAAGTTCAATGAATGTTTAAATTTCTGTATTTTCTTTAAAGCATCATCTGCAGACCGATCATATCGACCGCCATATAACCGACATTCCTCAAAGCAGACCGGATCTCGTCTTGTATTTTCTCCCCCCTCAATCAGAATATTAGTTCTAGGATCCAGATCTAATATTATCTCTGAGCCTTTGTGGTGCACACACTTGCTCTAAAGTTTTAAAGATTAAATGGTATATCGGTTGGAAACCAAAGCGTGCGGACTATTGATCTGTTCTAAGTCAGATCTGGGTCCAAAGGTAGATTTATTTCTACATCGATTTGGTATAACAACGCCACGTACCAATTAAAATTGATTATTAAAAAAAAAACAATAAAGAGTTTATTTGAACACTCACTATTTTCCACGATCCCGGTCCCTATTAGAATACAACAAAATATTTTAGAATCTATGGGTAATTATTATAATAAAAGAAAAACTTTAGAGCATTCGGTGTACTCAGTAGTGAAATTTGAGCAAAAGAGAGAAATTTATGTTTGTAAACCTAGAAATCACAATCATTTAGAATAACACTTGCTGAAATTAATTAGGTAATTTTTAACCTTAAATTTGAGATACTTAAATCATTGATTGTTTTGATTGCAATACAAGTGTCAACACGTTTAATGATTTGATTCAATTTGTTTTAAGTTCTATAACGCCGCTTAATAACCTGAATCTAATACCAGAATCGTACAGATGGTGAAACGAAATGAGCTGTAGTTCCGGAACAGGAAACGGTAATTGCATGTTTGCTTATCAACCGCGGTCAAATCGAAATTTTATCAAGTTATTAATATATTATTTTGTTTAACGGAATCTGAATGAAGTTAGATCAGGAATAAATTACTAAAAAGATTTAATTAATATTTCTAATAATTATAATTAATATTAATTAATTGTAAATTTTTAAATTAATTATTATAAAATATATTAACTAATAATATTAATATTAATTAATTAATTATAGTAATATATTAATTATTGTGATTATGCATTCAAAAATTATAATTATTAATAATTATTGTTAAAAATATATTAATATATTAATTAGTAGTAATAATTATTTTATTTAATTAATTAATAATATATATGAATTAATTTATTAAAATAATAATATATTAATTATTGTGATTATTTACTCAAGAACTATAATTATTAATATATTATTGTTAATAATATATTATTATATTATTTAATAGTAATAATTATATTAACAAATAATAATATATGAATTAATTATAATAATTATAATTATAATAATATATTAATTATTGTGATTATTTATTCAAAAATTATAATTATTAATAATTATTGTTGAAAATATATTAATATATTAATTAGTAGTAATACTTATATTAATATATTATTGTTAATAGTATTTAATAGTGATAATTATATTAACTAATAATAATATATGAATTAATTATAATAATTATAATTATAATTATATATTTTATTAATTAATTACAATAATAATATATTAATTATTGTGATTATTTATTCAAAAATTATAATTATTAATCATTATTGTTAATAATATATTAATATATTAATTAGTAGAAATAAATATATTATTTAATTAATTATAATATATGAATTAATTATAATAATTATATTAATAATTATTATAACAAGATATTAATTAATTAATTATAATAACAATAACAATAAATTAATTATTGTTATTATTTATTCAAAAATTATAATTATTAATAATTATTGTTAATAATTGTTAATATATTAATTAATAGTAATAATTATATTAATTAATTAATAATAATATATGAATTAATTATAGTAATAATATTAATAATTACTATAATAGCATATTAATTAATCAACTATAATAATATATATTAATTATTGTGATTATTTATTCAAGAACTATAATTATTAATAATTATAGTTAATAATATATTAATTAATCATAATAATTAATTAATTATAATAATATATTAATTAATTATAACTGAGGATAAAGTGGGCATTTTTAGTCTTGGGGGAGAGCAAAATAGGAATTCTAAGGAATGAGAGATTGATTCCCACATCCCCATGGGAATTAATCTCCCATTCCTCATTCCCAAATAGTTGTAGGCTCTGTTAAAGTATTAAGCTCTGTTTGGTTAACAAGAAAGTGAGAGAAAATATGAATGAGAGAGAAACAGAGAATTCTAGAAACTGTAAATTATACTCATTGTATTAATAATGATTGAAATGATACAAAGCTATTTATAGTAGAATCTAATCATTCTTCAGCATGCAAAGCATGCACTGAAGTTTAACCAATTGTAACAAACTCTTGGCGGGAGCTTAACAACTTTGTAAAACAGAAATCCAAACAAGATCCGACTCAAAGATATAATCTTAACATTCTCCGTAAGCTCAAGGTCCGGGAAAGACTTTGAGCTTAGATCTCATAAGCAAAATGATCAGAGAGTGGTTTAGTAAGAATATCGAAGTTGATCCGAATCGGGTATACGCCGAATGATCATTCTTTCCTAGCTACATGCTCTCGAATAAATGAAGATCCAAATTTCAATATTCTTGGTTCTTGTGTGATATTTTAGATTGCTGGCTAAAGCTTCTGCACTTCTATTATCACAGTACAAAACAGGAGATGTGTCCAGCTGCATCTTTAATTCTTTCAACAGATAGGTTATCCATAAGACTTCAGAAGTAGCTGAAGCAAGTGCTCGATATTCTGACTCAGCAGTAGATCAAGAAACAAGTGTTTGCTTCTTTGATGACCAGCTTACAATATTCGAACCAAGAAATACACAATAACTGCCTATGGACCTTCTATCATCTGGATCAGAACCCCAGTCTGCATCTAAGTAAGCTGTTAGAGTAAGGGTCCCTGAATGATGAAACTGAAGGCCAAGATGAGCAGTGCCTTGAAGATACCTGAGCAGTCGTTTACAAGCTTGCCAATGCAGAGCAGTAGGAGCTACTAAGAACTGACTGAGTTTGCTGACTGTAAATGCTATTTCTGGCCTGGTTAAAGTGACCTATTAAAGTGATCCAATAACACTGCTTACAAATCCACTAGCTCAGCTTTTAATCACATATATAAATCATCATCATCACTACATTATCATATATTACACAATAATCAAAGCTAATTATTGAAACCTTGAAGGGTCTTCCAAGTTTGATTATGGAGGCAACACTTGCAACTTCCGGGACAGAAACCTTCGTGTAAGTGTGGCTGCCGGGTATATCAACTGTTCCATGAAAAGCCTGTTTAGCTGTTCCCAACTTGGGGCATGAGTTTGATTAAAGTTCTTATATCACTAATATAGTATATTAATGTATAAATGATCTCTTTTCTATCATCTAATATGCCCATGGTAATATTTCAATAATTGATTATAATATTATTAAGCTTTAATAAATATCCTACACTCATAACCTAAATCATTAGCCTCCTACCTTATTATATTAGGCTTAAAATATGCAATCGTTCATAATTGTTTAATAATTATCATTTAGGAAAAAAAAAGAAAAAGAAAGGCTTCAGTTTTTCTAAAGCGTGTGAGTTAGAAATATTCTCATCTTCAAAGAAAGGTCAGACAGCTCTTAAATTTGTATGTATTGTAAGAAAAATACTAAACTTTTCTTTCAAACTATGATCGAAATATTTTTATTCCAAATGCAGTTATTCGTCTTTGGCATTCAGCTCAGTATCCATTAGCAAGAACAAACATATTTAATAATTAAAAGAATTATTTAATGATTTGAAAGAAGTCAGCTGAGGCCAAGTATTTTTATTATTTAGGCAATTGGATGATGAATGGTGTTGTGGATTTGACCCCAATAAAAGAGATCAAACTCACCCCCAAGGACCCTTAACTCTCTAATCTGATTTCAAGATCCATCAAGAATTACTCAACACACTTTAGAACCAAGAATCAGAAACAAATCAGAGACAAAACGCACACAATTTTAAGTGGTTCAGCACCAATTAATGGTGCCTACATCCACTGGAAACAAGCACTGTGTTTTCACTTCTTATTGCTTTCAAGAGTTACAGAGAGTATCAACAGAACACAAAGAATACAAGCTATTAATTCACTCTCACGTTCCCTTCTATAATGTTCTCTCTAGTCTGTTCTATAATCCCAGAATCCAGCCCTTTTATAACCTGATTTCTGGTTCTTTAATCATTAGCGGCTTTTCCCGCTAATTCCAACAGACTTAACAGCCTCAACCACGTGCTTGCAGCATGACTTCGTAACAGGATCCAAAAACGGCATCTTCCTTAGTCGTTTTAAGCGACTGTATTTTACTCAGATCACGTGCAAGACATGTGAGCTACTTATTGTCTTAGATGACAGTCTAGGAAATGTCGGTTTCATCCTAAACCCTTGTCCAACGACATTTCATGCTTACAAGCAACTACCATACGACATGACAGGATTGAGTATTTAGTTCAATTTCCAGCAAATGGGAATTGTTGAACAATTTTTTTTATTATTTAGGCAATTAGTTGAGGCTACGTACTTTTAACGTTGTTGCAAGTTGGAAGATGTCGGCAGCATTAGCGACTGTCAGGAATCTTCGCGCAAGTTGTGAGCCACCCGAGCCGAGTCCCAATTCTTTTTTTTCCATTTCATTTTCGTTTACTTTTGAGAACAGAAAATGTAAATTTTGAATAAGTACATATTTGATATGTTTTATTTAATGGTCATAAGTACTCATTTAATTTTATAAACCCTTATTATAATTGTTGTTATCGTTTGATTATTTTTATAATCGGACTTTTAAAACTTAAATAAGTTATTTTATCTACATTAGTAAAAGCTCAAATTTTAGGTTTAGGGAGTAGAGGTTAAAAAGTTTTTTTTTAACTATTAAAAATCTAAAATATTATCTACTTATTTGACAATCTTATTTTATTCTTTTCATAACATAACTTTAAAAAATTTACCTCTTAAAGTAATTTTATAAATTTTTAATAAAAATTCTTATTGACAACTAAATAATAAATTTTTTTTTTGGATAAAATCTCTATTTATAAAAGTTCTACTAATAAAATCTTTAATTAAATATATTCTACATGAACAATTGTGTCAAACGGAGCCTAAGAATAGCTTGCTTGAAAATTAGAAAATGATTGGAGACAACAAAAAAAAAATGATAAAGAAATATGTTTAAAATGATGTGCTTTTGGTTTTATTTAAAAAAAAAACCTAAAATGCTGTAAGGAAAGCTTTATTATTCTTTCTTTATCAATCTCGCCAGCTTTTGCTTTTCTTTTGGCATGGTCTTCGTCAGCTTAATGTCTCTCACCAACTCAAAGCTTTAACTATGACCTTCTATTAAGTAGATCTTCTCTAATAAAAAATTGAGATCCTCTCTTGAATAGAGTTTACACTTGAAAAATAAGCATACATTGTCATTCATGTATTGTCAAAATTTGAGCTTAAGACCCAACTATTTACAAATTATTTTTTTTCAGCGAAAGCAAGTCGTGAGTCCAATAACGATCAGATGCCGCACGAGCCAAGGACCTGGACGATATCGTTATAGAGCCATAGTTCTCGCCGACATATGGAGCAAGATTGCCGTCCCATTGGGCGATACTTCACCAGGGGACCTTTGCGAGCAGACATCTCCTACTCAGTCCCGGACGGGGTAGTTTCGCGAGCAGACAGATTCACTCCACAACAACTACCAGAACGCGCATATCGCGGCAAGATCGAAAGCCACGAGGCCCGTTCACGACCCCCACCCTCCGAAACTCCAGGCACGAACCTCTCGAACTGCCACGTCCACCATCAACCGCTTACACACCCACGACGCACACTAAGCGGAAAGTGGGAATCGTGAAGAGTGGAAACCGAATCCGCCAGAGGCCTATAAATGGCGCAATCAACGAAGGTAAAAGGGTTGGACAAAAAACATAAAAAGGATCTAAAGGTGATTCCTATTTTCTGAATACTCATTCATTGAGCCAAAACCACGGGATTTGTGGTAAAAGGTTTTCCGAGACCCAAATCACACTCGAAAGGCCGAGGGTTTACGCCGAAAACCACCCGCCATGACTCGACCAGATTTGGTACGTACGGATCGAGTATGAACTGATTTTTCCGCCGAGATACAGAGGAGATTAAGGAGACACTGTGGGAGTGACGCTGGTTGATCAAGCGAGGAGGAACTACCGTTGTCCGAAAGGCATAAATTACAAGATCAACATTTTGGCGCCTGGGGAGTCGAGCAAAAAGCTTCAGATACCGAAAGTAGGCAAATAAGAAGGTTGAAAAATCATGGATACGGAAGTAAGGCCTGCGGAGGAGACACAGGTCGAATCGAATCCAACTCAGAAATAGCCAATGAGGCACGAGAACGGGGATGTACTTAACGGACAACGAATGGAAAGGCAGATGGAAACCCCGACAACCATCCCATGAAAGCGTTGTTGACAGTGAAGCCTGTGAGAGCGAGGAGGTGCAGGATGCAACCCTTCGATGTAAGGAATGGTGACGGTAGGGTTACGAGACAAGTGAGGGGTCAGGAAGCCCGAGTCGTGGTCAACAATCCCAACGGAGAGGAAGCCACAAGAGGAGACCACCCCGACATGGATGCTCAGAAGAATGACCGTGGCGAACGAGTGAGAGAGAGAGTTCGACAACATCCGCATGATGTTGAGCTCGAGCGAGACCGCGTGGCGACGTGATCTCGGTCGAGCTACGCAACGGGCGAGGAGGTGCGAGACTAGCGCAGATCATGTATGACATGAGTGGTAGCAATAAAGTCACGAGTCGTGAGGATAATGCCGACAATGAGTCACCCCTCTCACCGAAATTACGGAGCCATCATCCCGAGGGATTTTCTCCCGACCTCAAATATGCAGACGGATCGAATCTCTCGCACATAGAGCGGTTCAATGATATAACTGAGTACAGGGCTTTCACACGCCTGCAGAGATGTCGAGTGTTCCATACTGACGCCGAGGGCGAGCACGGAGTGGTATCACTTGCCCGGGCAAGTATAAAGCGCATTCACCGATGTGTGAGTTCACGAACATCGGGAGCGATGGCACCTGTAAGATGACATGATGGAGTCACGATGAGCATAAAATGGGAGGAGGAGACTCATGGGAATTCCGCAAGAGGTACTATCCAAGGCTCGACTGAGCTTTTAATCATCCTCAAGCTCTCAAGGATCAGTGCTGGAGCGAGAATGGTGTGCGTCAGGTATAACCCGAGGTTTCCACAAGATCCCAGACGCAGCAGGCAGGCCAAGAGTTATATGGAGATTGGGAGGAAAAGTGCAAGATTGTCTTGCATGGAAGGGCTGCTAGTGAAGGATAAGAAAGCCTGAGGAGGGCCAATTAAATCTGAGAGAGCAAAGAGTTCGGGAAACACGAAAGCAGCCCTCCCCAGATCAACCCCACCTGTAGAGGCCACCTCATCCCCAAGAGAGAGGGCAACCTCACCATCTACCGCGATTCTCGTAAGGACGAGCAGCGATGAAGAAAGCCATATCATTATCCGCCAAGCCAAGATGTGGTCGACGGAAGGACGAAAGCAGCACGATGTCCCGGCCCCACCTCCTGGTCGAAACAATGCCCCCAGAGAAAGAGCAGTGCACTTGGTCGATCAGAGCCAAGGTTATGAGCAGTATACACGCCTGAAAGCACCGTTGGACGAAGTGTATCAGGCGATCAGAAATCGTGGCCTGCTATACCCCCCCACTCCTATAACCAAGTTGCCCGGCAGGAGAGACCGGAGACGATTTTGCGAATTCCACGAGACTCACGGCCACACAACCGCCAGAATGCTCGGACTTGAACCAAGTGAGGACTTAATGAGGAACCCAGATTTGGATGAGTTTATCACGGAACACCCCAATCACCGAGTCGCGGGTCCCACCAAAGAGATGTAAGAGCCGAGAGTGAACAAATGCCTGCTAAAGAAAGTTATCACGGGAGGCCAACTTTAACGAGATTCAATGCATCCGCGGTTAACTATGCCAGATACGCTATGACCAGCGCGAGGTATTCTTACATCCTAGAATGCCGGGCAGAACTGTGCAGCCAATAACGCGATGTACGGCAGGGGTCAGATCCCCACGAGGATGCACCGTTATCGAAGCCACCATTACTAAAAGAGGTTCAATAACTCGGTCGACACGGAGCTCACTGATGTCCTTTTCAAATCCACGGAGGAAATGGAATAGCATCTAAAGATAACACACCAACACTTCGAAAGCGGTTCGATGAGGGAACTAAACCCCATCAGGGTCGAGTTACCCATTACAATCGGCTCGTCCATCCGAAAAACCTCGATCCCGGATTTCGTCGCTGGCGAGAGTCCTTATCAAAGTTATTCTCCGCCTTTCCGAGGTCGAGCAGGTTATCCACCATTACTGGCCCTCAAGACGCGAACGGAATTAATGGGTCAGGGGGACCAGAGAATCGTTTGAGTCGCTATTCTACGGCCGCAGCGAAGCGACGCAAATCACTGCTAGATGCCCCGAGCAGTAAACCAGAAGGCAAGGTCAAGATGAGGATGATGAAGTGGAATCGATGAACAGGCAACCCAGTGGAAAACAAGAAAGTGACGAGATCGAGAAAAAAGGCAATGATAGACTTTCCGCAATCATACGCAGATGTATTCCGCCGGACGCACGAAGATATGCCCGAATCGACCAAGCGTGGCTTGCCACAAGTCACATAAAGCAGGGTCTACCAAGAAGCGTAAGAGGCGACGCTCAATCTGAGAGGTAGCCTACAATGGATGGGAGAAGCTTTTGAAGCAGGATTCATTCGAGTAACTACCACCGAATGGATATCAAATGTTGTCCTCAAAGGCTAATGGAAACGAGAAATGGTCGACTTCACAGATCTCAACATGCATGCCCCAAGTGATAGTTTTCCACCGCCCAAGATTGATCCTGTCGATTCCACAAAGAGCCATGGCTTGCTCAAATTTTACGATGCATTCCTGGATACAATCAAACTCAGAGCCGGGCAAGACGAGGAGCATACTGCTTATTACTAATCGTGGTTTGTTCTCACATTGGTAATACCGTTTGGCTTGAAAATGCTGGGCAACATACCGTAGATTGGTAAACAAGGTCTTTCACCATTAATCAGTGGCTAATCTGCCAAGTATACGCGACGACATGATCACCAAGTCAAAGAGTCCCACGAGCACGAAAGCACTGCAGGAAACATTTGAGCTCGAGAAGATAGGCATAAGCTCAACCCGAGGCTTGGAGCGGAGTCGTGGAAATTCCCTGATTTATGGTAAGCCATCGGGAATCGAGGCAACTCGGAAGATTCAGCGAGCAGCTGGACGAGGCCGCCTGACTGGGCGAGACATGAGTCTCATGCGAAGTTCGGCAAAGACTCACCCTTGGCTCATATCCAGCTACGATAGTGTCACATATTCTTCCAAGTGATGAAAAGGAAGAAAACAGAATGGACCTCGAGCGGTTAAGCCTTCAAAAGCTAAAGAAGATTGCAAAGAAAATCGTTATCGCCACACCACGAGAAGGGGACAAGCTTTCTCTCTACTTAGCTATTTCGGATCACGCTACATTTCGCCTAGGAAGAGGAGGAATGAGTCCAAGATCCAATATACTATACGAGCAAAGCCTTGGTCGACGCGTGACAAGACTTCGATGGAGAAATGGGCACCGCCCCGGTAAGCGGGTACTGTAAATGAGGCCCTATTTTCGCCGCCCCACTTCGGATAATGCACCAGCTGCTGAAAGGCACTACACAGTTTGGATGCCTCGGCCTACCAGAAAGTGGCAACTGAACTGAGTGAGTTCGAGATCAATTACAAGCCACGAGCAGCGATAGGCCCCAAGCAAAGGCATTCGGCGGGTTTTCACTGAACCAGTAGAATACGCGATCCAACCAATCATACACCGGAGACAAAGGAGCAACCGGTCTCTCAATTGATGGGTCCCTGGAGTAAGTGGTCCGTGCAGAATCATGTGTGGAAAGCCGTAGGGGAGGAGATCTTATGCAGCTAGATCGAATCTGTGGCTACCAACAACCAAGGTGCAATACGAGGCTTTAATAATAGGGTCGAGTCACAAGGCAAGAAAGGCAGACAGAGCAAAGTAAAGATCGACCTCACTGTGGCCAATCATATCAGCCGAGACGCTCCACCCAAAGACAACAAGCATTGGGCAATACTTGGAGAAAGTAAGCGCGATGATCAAGATGTTCGAATCAGAAGTAATCCAAGTTCCAAGGAACCAGAACTTTCGAGCGACATCCTCGCCGAATTAAGTACCGTGGCACCTAAAATCCGCCAAGTCGGGCCCTTCGAAACCAAACCCACCCTAAGATCGAGCGTAATTTCGAGACGAGAATCGAGCGTAAGGCCCCGCTGACGGACCCAATAATCTCAGACATAAAAGACGGTGCTACCAGCAGAGTGAAGCAAAGACCAAGTGCCCCATGACAAGATATACAATGATCACGGACGTCAGACGACGAGGGTACACACCACCATGGCGTGTCCTGGACGAGGATCGCAGACATGTGTTTAGGAGGCACGAGGGAGTTCGCGAAATCACCGTGGCTAGGTCACTAGCACATGCGCACTCAGCAAGGTATTTCGGCCGACGATGCACCGGGATGCACAAGAAGACACTGTTGCGTGTCGCCAAAATTTTACGAGCCCCCACAGCACCGAAAAGCTCACCAAGATGACCTCACCGTGGCCCGTCACCAACGGGAATCGATCTAATCAGCCTTACCAAAAGGGAGTAGGAGCGCCACATGCCGCGGTGGTCAGACTACTTCACGGGTGGATCGAAAGTGAGGCCCCAAGAAGATCACAGTAAAAGAAGACGACAGATTTTATATGGAGGAATCTGGTCTACGAAATTCGACGCCTTTAAGGATGTATAACCAGCAGTAATTGATAACTACAACTTCGTAGAATCTCGCTGTAACCGAATTGAATTATTGCCTCCCATCCTCGCCTAATGAAAGGTGTCGAGGCGATGAACAAGGTTATCAAGAGGTTTTCAAGACTGTGCCGAGAGGCATGTGGGTGGACGAGCTACCCGGGTATTATGGCATACGTATCAACGATAAAACGGGCGACAGGAGAAACTCCATTCATGCTGGACACGAGCTTGCACCATGGAGATCGCGTGCCCACCCATCGAATCTGAGCATTTCACGATGAGGAGAATGAGGACCCGATGTGCTCAATCTAGATTTCAGGGCGAAAAGAGAGACATCGTCAAGAGGTCTCGCCACTTACCAGAAAGGGTGGCCCGTTATTACAACCGTATGCACATCCGACGCCTGTAATCGGGTGACCTGTCGAAAGCGAACCAGAGCACTAAAGATTCAACCTGCGCCCCCCAACCGGGAAGCGTCCGAGCAAGTGTTGGACCAGGGCTTATAAACTCGCTCACAGCAGATGGATCAAGTAAAGCGACCACGGAACGCACCCATCTCAAAAATATTTCCAGAAGCGACGATCGCGAGTCACGTTAATTCATGTTTTTTATCAGTTATCGTTTCTGATTATTTCAATCAATAACATGTATGACGAGCTGCACAATTAATGAGAATTATGAGGAATTTCATGAATAATATTTGTACAAAATTTTTCTAAGGCATGCATAAGGCTCAATGTCTCAAAGCCTGCTTGATGGCGAGACACGGTTGTTGCTGATCCGCCGACCACACCGGGCGCGAAAGCAGACTCCAAAGCTTCCCAAATATTTCTAAGGCATAAGGCCCAATGTCTCAAAGCCGCTGCCACGGCGAAACACGGTTGGGCGTTGCTGTGATCCGCCGACCACACGGCGAGCAAATTTCCAAAGCTTCCTAATATTTCTAAGGCGCATAAGGCTCAATGTCTCAAAGTCGCCACGGCGAAACACGGGTTAAGCCGCATGTGATTCGCCGACCACATGGCGAGCAGCCTCCAAAGCTTCCCAAATATTTCTAAGGCATGCATAAGGCTCAATGTCTCAAAGCCCGCCACGGCGTAGACACGGTTGCTGCCGTTGTGGATCCGCCGACCACACGGGCGCGTAGCCCTCCAAAGCTTCCTAAATATCTCTGCATGCATAAGGCTCAATGTCTCAAAGCTCGCCACGGCGAGACACGGTTGTTGCAAGGTGATCCGCGACCACACGAAGGCGAGCAGCCTCCAAAGCTTCCCAAATATTTCTAAGGCATGCATAAGGCTCAATGTCTCAAAGCCTGCTTGATGGCGAGACACGGTTAAGCGTGCTGTGATCCGCCGACCACACCGGCGAAAGTACCCAAAGCTCCCAAATATTTCTATGTACGCATGTGCTCAATGTCTCAAAGCCCGCCACGGCGTAGACACGGTTGTTGCATGTGATCCGCCGACCACACGGGCGCGAAGCACTCCAAAGCTTCCCAAATATTTCTAAGCATGCAGGGCTCAATGTCTCAAAGTCATTGACGTAGACACGGTTTGTTACAGATCTCGCCGACCACACGGGCGCGAGCAGACTCCAAAGCTTCCTAAATATTTCGGGCGTATGATAAGGCTCACGTCTCAAAGCTCGCTTAACGGCGAGACACGGTTGTTGCACAGATCCGCCTGACCGCACGCCGCGAGCGTAATCCCAAGTTTATGAAAATTTTCTCTAAGGCATATATAAGGCTCAACGTCTCAAAGCTCGCGAATGGCGAGACACGGTTGTTGCAGTCAGATCTGCCTGACCGCACGCCAGCGTAATCCCAAGTTTATGAAAAATTTTCTATGCATATATAGTGCTCAACGCCTCAAAGCCCGTCACACGGTAGACACGGTTGTTGCATGTGATCTCGCCGACAGCGGGCGCAGCAGACTCCATGCCCAAAATTTTCTATGCATATATAGGCTCAATGTCAAAGCTCGCCGATGGCGAAACACGAAACTACAGAGCAAGATTCCGCCGATCACAGAACGGCGAAAGCAGACGCCCAAGTTTCTCAAAATTGTTCTAAGACACGAACAATGCTCATGGTCAAAGCCGTATCACAAGGACACAAATAAATTAAGCCCCGCAAGCTACGCGAATCGCTCTAAGTCGAATAGATATCGAAGTGTAAAAATATTCATTCAAGTGAATGTAAACAAAGACAAAGACCGTAAAATTTTATTAAAGGAGAATCGGTAATAACATGCGCATATTACAATGCCAAGGGAAGCCTATAACATATTTAAGAAGTTGGGGGATTAACAGGCGGCTCCATTTCTTCTTTGACTGCAGGGAGCAGGAGGAGTCTCCCCACCGCTTCATGGGAGGGCGGCCATTGCTTCAAGAGGGTAGCACGAGGAGGAGAGGTCGCCTCGGCAGCAGCATCTTGCTCTGGCTCTTCTGCACCCCGCTCCGGCTCTTCCTCATCTTCTTTGGCTGCCTGCTCATTCATGTGTTGAGTCACACCAGCAGCCAGCTGGTCCATCTTCAGTCCGGGGTGTTGCTTCCCAATAACAGCCATGATGCATCGATAAGAATGCCAAGGCCCCCGTCAGATCGACCATCGCCTTCTCCCATTTCTATGTCACCGACGGGCAAGACGGAGCCGACTCCACCGAGCCTCGTAAGTGTTCCGCTGAGTCTCAAGATCGTCTTTCAGCTTCTTCACTCATCTTCGCGGTAATACTACCAAAGAAAAGAAGATTGCTCCGCCAGCTTCAAATTTTCATCATTTAGATTCCCGGCTTTCTCCTCAGCTTCATTGGCACGTTTCCTGGCCAATTGAATGTCGTCTTTCATCTTACGATCATGGCGACCGACCTTGGCCCTGTAGTAAGTGGCCAGACAACCCAAATGGTAAGCATCAAACTCCATACCCGCAACCAGCTCACCAAGGGTGTTCCCCTCGAACACTTCCAAGTCCTTTTTTGTCACCAGCTTGGTGAGCTCGCTCACATAAGGCGTCATCTCTGGTCGATCGTCTATGATTTTTTGTTTTGATCCTTCTCGAGAGGAGGAAGGGCCAGCTCTACTGGCAGTACCGCTGGCCTCACCAGCTGAGGAACGAGGAGGCGGCAATATTTTCAGGGGAGCGGCCTTCTCGACCACACTGACTCGCTTTGCAGGAGGCCCTTCCTTACTCTGGCCTCCCTTAGCAGGGGCAGGACGACAACGCTTCCTAGTCAAAGCCCCAACCACATCGTCCTCCATAACTTCACCCGCTATAAGCAGGCACGGATCGACCAAGGCCGAGAGATAAGCAGATCCCGAGCATAGAAAGGTGATCTCGCCAAAGCTGTTTGAACCCGCACGAGTACTGCCGGCTCGAGTTTGTAGCTCACCCCCCAAGAACCTGCAGACAACCAAGAATCATGTTACAAACATGTTAAAAGAGAGAGAAGGGTAGATGAAGGGGAGTTGGAGGTACAAAATATCCAAAAACAAAGCAAGCAACCTGGAACTACGAAGCGAGAAGGGACATAAACCCTCCTCCCACCAACCTCTGTCACTTGACCCCAAGGACCCCCAGCGAAGAAGAATTTATCTTTCCATTTTCCACCACCACCTGTCGGGAGGTCTTTTAAAGGTTTCCTGGTCTTCGAGCTCGACATGAAGTAATACCAGCCCGCATCTTTAGGACTACTCTTCAGCTGGTATAAATACTTAATTTCGTCAACTGTGGGCTCGCTCTGGCCACATTTGCTCCACAAGACGAACAGACCAGAAAGCAACCTCCACCCATTGGGGTTAAGCTGACCAGGAGCCAGGCCTAACCCGCCGAGCAGCCGAGCAAAATATGGCTGCAACGGGAGTCTTAACCCGAACTTAAAACTCTCTAATAACAGGGTAACGTACCCCCTGGGAGGTCGGCTGGGGGTATCCTTTTTTCCGGGAATCCGCAGGGGAATGCCCTCGGGAATACTGTACCTAACCCGAAGCTCCTCGAGGTCTTCTACTGTGGTCGAGCTAATCGTATAATCTATAGGATAGCTTTCTACGGGGTTTCGACTACCTATTTTTTCTCTATCTCCTGGTCTCCCCACTTCTGGCGAGGAGGCCTCACCAGACTCCCTACTCGACTCGTCACACGGGGTATCCTCTGAAGACGAAGATCCCTTATTATTACTGCCACCAGTCGAGGAAGTCACTTCGGAAGACGCACCCCTAGTACTACTCCCACCAGGAGGCTGGGCTGCTAATCCTAAAGGAACCCCAGGGAGAAAAGGAGACGCGGCCAATAATCTCGGCGGCGAATCTGATTCGTCGTCATCTATCTCGATTACCTTTTCCTTCCCTTTCGACATCCCCACAAACCTCTACCAATAACGACGCCCACCCAAGCAGAAAAGAAGCGAAAGAGAAGAAAACAAGAGCAGAAATCAAAGTCGAAAAGGGGAAAATGGTACCTGAAGGGACGGCACACTGGCGGGATTATGCGCACTCCGGCGAAGAAAAGATGAAAACAACCAAAAAATTCCAGAGAAAAAGAGAAGGAAACGCTGTTTAGGTTAATCGTAGTTCCCAAGCAAGTAAGGGCACTCTTCTATTTACATCGATAGTACAGCACGCGCCCCTAGGGGTTTATAACCGTCAGTTTGAAATTCAAACGAACGGATAAGATTAATGCCACCCCACCCGCATTTAATTGTGACATGACTCTTCGAGGAGGTGACCGGCTACTTAAGAAACCGAGTAGGCTCTGCGTCAATTCTATAAGAAGATAAATTGCGTCGCGAGCAGGGCTAGTCTACCTAGTTTCTAGTATTAATTCATTTTCATTTACAAATACCAGAAACTGGGGGACTGGTGTTGAGTCCAATAACGACCAGACAAGCCGCACGAGCCAAGGACCCGTGGACGATATCGTTATAGAGCCATAAGTTCCTGCTCGACATAGTGGAGCAAGATTTCTGCTCGTCCCATTAAGGATACTTCACCAGGGGGCCTTTGCGAGCAGACATCTCCTACTCAGTCCCGGACGGGATAGTTTCGCGAGCAGACAGATTCACTCCACAACAACTACCAGAACGCGCATATCGCGGCAAGATCGAAAGCCACGAGGCCCGTTCACGACCCCCACCCTCCGAAACTCCAGGCACGAACCTCTCGAACTGCCACGTCCACCATCAACCGCTTACACACCCACGACGCACACTAAGCGGAAAGTGGGAATCGTGAAGAGTGGAAACCGAATCCGCCAGAGGCCTATAAATGGCGCAATCAACGAAGGTAAAAGGGTTGGACAAAAAACATAAAAAGGATCTTAAGGAGATTCCTATTTTCTGAATACTCATTCATTGAGCCAAAACCACGGGATTTGTGGTAAAAGGTTTTCCGAGACCCAAATCGCTGACTTGAGCGTCGGAGGGTTTACGCCGGGAAAACCACCCGCAGACTCGACCAGTGTTGTAACGCAGGGATCGTGGAATGAACTGATTTTTCTGCTCAAGATAGCAGAGGAGTTTAGTGGAGAGGCAATGAGCGACGTTGGTTGATCGGCGAGGAACTACCGCCGAAAGCAGACAATTCATGATCAACGATTGATTAGAAGAATGTGGTAATAACTAATAAGCAGATAAAAATGCTTGCTCAAATACTTTACCGTGCGTTCTTACTTACAAATCCACCAGCTTAGCTTTTAATCACATATATAATTCACCATCATCACTAGATTATCGTATATTACACAATAATTAACGCTAATTATTGTGTAACCTTTATTTTAAAGAAAAAGAATTATTGAAACCCTCCGAGTTTGAAAATGCCGGCGGCACTTGCAACTCCCAGGAACCTTCGTGGAAGTGTAGATGCTGAGTACATCCAACAGTTCCATTAAATGCCGAAGTGATTCGAGGACCCACACGAGTCTTGTGACGCGACCACGCAACAGGTTTTTTTTTTCATTTTATTTCTATATCTATTTCTTAAAAAAAATAAAAAAAAAAATCATAAAGTCCCGAAACTTGGGTTTTACGGCGGAGTTATTAGAAAAGCACGAGAAAATTCAATGAAAATAAAAAATAAAAAATAAAAAATAAAAAAACATAAAGTCCGGCGACGGCAGCATAGCACTTACTGGTAACAAGAAAATTCAATGAAATGCCAAAATGCCAAAATTCAATGAAATGCCAAAATAACCACCTGTTATTTAAAAAAAAAAATTCAATGAAAATTGCTAAAGCACAAGAAAATTCAATGAAAATTTAAAAAAAAAAAAAACATAAAGTCCGGCAACGGCAGCATAGCACTTACTGGTAACAAGATAATTCAATGAAATGCCAAAATGCCAAAATAACCATCCCTCTTCTCTAATCTCTGGAGTTCTCTGAAATCTCTTCTTCATTTTCTGTCTCCCTTTTCTGAATCGTCCTTGTCCTCGACCCTACACCTTCTTTGCAAATCTTTCATTGTACTCGCTTTTCAATTTGTCTTAGCAGAAGAAGGATCCCCCTTTGTTTCATGTCTAGATTTTTCACTCTTTTCCTCTCCTCCTCCCTTAAATCTATCCAACCTCTTATTTTAGCAATTTATCCAAACTTCTTATTTCCCTCTTCTTCTGCTTAGTTTGATTAGTTTTGCTTTCCCCTGTTTTCTCAAAGCAAAAAAAAAAAAAAAAAAGGGCTAATGGATATTGTTATCTCGGTTGCTGCAAAAGTTGCAGAGTTCTTGGTTGCTCCCATAATTCATCCATTTACCTACTGCTGCACTTACATGACCAACTTCGAGAAGCTGAATAATGAAGTTGATAAGCTAAAGAATGTTAGAGACAGTGTGCAGTATAAGGTTAATGATTCCAGAAATAAAGGGGACGGAATTCAACAGCACGTTGAGGAGTGGCTGATTGCTGCGAACAAGGAGATCAATGAAGTCGAAACACTAATTGAAGACAAAGAGAATTCAAACAACTGGTGTTTGAAGCGGTTACGTCCTAATTTGAGGACTCGGTACCAGCTTAGCAAGAAAGCAGAAAGAGAGACGAATGCTATTGTTGGACTCCATGAAAAAGGGAGATTCGACAGTGTTTCTTTCCGTACCATTCCGGAGGAGACATGGATTAACTCTACCCAGGGTTTCATGCACTTTGAATCGAGAAAGTCCACCTTGAAGGGGATACTAGATGCACTGAGCAACCGTAACTTCAACATGATTGGAGTGTACGGGATGGGTGGGATTGGAAAGACAACGCTGGTGAAAGAAGTTGGCAGACAGGCCAGGGAAAATAATCTCTTTGAGAAGGTCATTTCTTCACGTGTTTCCCAAACACCGCAAATAAAAAATATACAAGGAGAAATCGCAGAGAAGATAGGCTTAGAATTGGTTGAACAGAGTCATGAAACTGTAAGAGCAGGGAGGCTGCTTGAAAGATTGAAGAAAGAGAAGAAGATCCTTATAATCTTGGATGATATTTGGGGGAGTCTTGATTTGGAGGCGATTGGAATTCCATTGGCAGATGATATCGGCGGATGTAAAGTGCTGCTGACAGCAAGAAGTCACGATGTGTTGTCTTGTAAGATGGATTGTCAACAAAATATTTTTGTTGATGTTCTGAATGGAAAAGAAGCTTGGAGTCTTTTCAGAAAGATGACAGGTGATTGCATAGAAAATGGTGAACTGAAATCTTTAGCAACAGACATAGTCAAGGAATGTGCTGGTTTGCCCATTGCCATTGTACCCGTAGCAAGAGCATTGAGAAATAAGAGGCTGTGTGAATGGAAGGATGCTTTGCTAGAATTAAGAAGGCCTTCCTTGAGGAACTTCAGTGGAACACTGGAGGTGGCATATAAAAGTATAGAGCTAAGTTACAGTCATTTAAACGGGGAGGAGCTCAAAAGTACATTTTTGCTAATAGGGTACGCATTCATCTCTTGCGTTGAAGACGTGCTCTTTTATGGAATGGGTTTGGGTCTGTTTCACAACATCAACACATTGGAAGAGGCACGGGATAGAGCACATACATTGGTTGACAAACTCAAAAAATCTTGTTTGTTACTTGATGGCAATACAAGTGAATGGTTCTCTATGCATGATGTTGTTCATGATGTAGCCATATCAATTGCAACTAGAGACCAACATGTGTTTGTGGTGGAAAATGAGGTCGTTCCCCAGATCAACTGGCCAGATAAGGAGAGACTGAAGGTTTGCAGAGCTATCTCCTTACGTAGGTGTAATATTAGTGAGCTTCCTCAAGATTTTGAATGTCCGCAACTTAAATACCTCACCATTGATGATGATCCATCTTTGAGAATCCCAGATAACCTTTTTACTGGGATGACAGGGCTTAGAGTTTTAGATTTCACTATGATGCATTTGTTGCCTTTGCCTCCATCGCTTGGTCTCTTACAAAACCTTCAAACATTGTCTCTCGATGCTTGCAAACTAGGAGACATGGCTATTATGGGAGATCTAAAGAAATTAGAAATCCTTACACTTCGAGGTTCTAATATGCAGAGACTGGTTGAAGAAATAGGCCGGCTGACTCAGTTAAGGTTGTTGGATCTGAGCAACTGTTCCAACCTAAAAGTTATTGCAGCAAATGTGATATCAAGCTTATCACGATTAGAAGAATTGTATATTGGCCAGAGTCCCATTGAGTGGGGGAAGGTTGTAGGAGTCGACGGTGAAAGAAGAAATGCCAGCCTTCATGAGTTGAATAATTTATCTAAATTGACCACTTTAGAAATACTCATCCAAGATGAAAAGACTCTACCAAGAGACTTGTCGTTCTTCAAAATGCTGCGATGGTACAGAATATTGATAGGATATCAATTGTATGACAGGATATTGTGGGATTCCGTATCGAGTGAGAGATCTGGAATATTCCGACTGATGGTCGCCAGTGGTGCCAACATTTGCTTGAACGGGGGGCATATCATGCAATTGAAGGGTATTGAAGACCTACGTTTGGGCGGATCGCTGGACATGAAGAGTGTTCTTTATGGATCAGACGGAGAAGGTTTTCCACAGCTGAAGCATCTCGAGGTCGTAGAAAATAGCAACCTTTTATCTGTTGTCGACACAGTGGATAGAGCAACAGCTCCGACGACTGCATTCCCCGTCTTGGAGTCATTATGTCTGCGAGATTTGAGTAACCTTCAGAAAATATGTCGCGGTCCACTCGCGGCAGAGTCTTTTTGCAAAGTAAAGGACATAAGGGTGGAAGGGTGTGATAAATTGAAAAATGTATTTCCATTGGTCATTTGCAGAGGCCTTCAACATCTTCAGTCCATTCAAGTGACTGGATGCCAGAATTTGGAAGTGCTTTTTGCTGCCGAGAGAGGAGATGAATCCAGCAATAGTAACACGCAAGTCATTGCACTCACTCAATTAACAACACTTAAACTTCGTTATCTTCCGCAGCTTACAAGCTTCTGCACAGGAGATCTGCATTTTGAATTTCCATCATTGGAAAAATTAACAATAATGGGATGTCCCCAAGTGAAATTTAAAAGCACAATTCATGAGTCCGCCAAGAAGGTAGGTGCAAGACTATTGTAATTATTGTTCAATTCTTACGCACTTAAAAGTAATTCTACTTTCAGAGTTTAGAGTTTTATTGTCATCGTCATCGCCCTCATCACTTTGTCTTTTAGTAACAAAATGTTAGTTTTATAAATCAGTTTATTTATACTTCATAATATCCTCATAAACATAAATCAGTTTAACAAAATGTTAGTAAACAATTTTTTTTTAAATTCTAGTTCAATTGTTTTCTCTTAATTATCTGAGTTTTTCTTCTTCCTCTACTTTTTACTTTTTTTTTTTTTTAATGTCTATATGTTTACTTAATACACGAAAGAGAGAGTGCATTTGATTACCCAAACAAAGAAAATTCTAATAAGATCTAGAGTTTTTCAAGCCACAGTTAATTCCCAGATAATCTTTTAGGAGCTATTTTTAGATTAGTATGCCTTAACAATTAATATTGTTACATACAAATGATTATCAATTTTGATGTTGAAGAAGAAAATGGTCATCTCGTGTTAACATAAATAATTTTCTTAAAAATATATATAGAGAGATGAACAAAACTCAAATGAAGAAATCTTATCCTATTAAATTTTCTGCACAATAAAATCCTTTCTTGTTTAGTAGTGAATATGTCCAATCCCGTTGGGTTGGATGAATATCAATGAAATACGAGCTTCTTACTATATTATTAAACTTTTTAAATTCAAGTTATTTATTCATTTTTTCTTTTGATAAAAAGAAAATAAAAGTTAAAATATCCATTTTTTAAAAAAAGAAATTTGTAAGATTTTCAATTCAAACGAAATAAACTGATCGATTAAGAGAATCTGGAAGTTTAAATGTAAATTTAGAATAATTGAAGTTTTTTTCGTATGCTATATATATATTTATCTGGCCATCAAATATTATTCATCATTAGAATGCTTTGCATTTACTTTGATATGTGAAATTTTCACAAAGAAGATCAACTCCACCTTGTTTTTTCTGTGATTGTTAGAAAGATCATATGCTACAGCTACACACACACACACACACATAGAGACGCTCATACACGATAGGCCATCAATATTCATCACCGGAATGCTTTGCATTTACTTTAATTTGTCAAATTGTTAGAAAGAAGATCTAACTCCATCTTGCCTTTTTTTTTTTTTTTCTTTTTTTTGATTGGTAATCACCTAGGTGTTTCCCAATTTGGAATATTTGAGTGTTGATGAAAAGGGCATAGGTCTATTTCCAGAAGACATGCCTTGCAAACTTAAATGTCTCAATGTTTGGCTTGATGGGTCAACTGCTATTTTATCCCTTGACGATTTCCTTCAGAGATTTCGCACCATCAAATTTCTCCGTATCGAAGGAAACAACGGTTATGATGGGGAAGAACTATTTGAAACGGTTAAAAATGGGATGAATGCAAGGATAAGGGGAATAAACAAACATCCTGATCTGAAGCAGATTTTGAAACAAGAGTCCTCCCATTCGAACAATTTGGAAGTACTGGAGATATTGGGATGTGACAATTTAATTAATCTAGTGCCATCCTCGACATCGTTTCAGAATCTAACAACTTTGACAGTATGGCGTTGTAGTGGATTGATAAATGTACTAACATCCTCGACAGCAAAGAGTCTGGTGCGACTAAAACGAATGGAGATACGTTACTGCAAGATGATAACAGAAATAGTGGTAGATGCCGATGATGAGGGAGGCAATTATGCAGCAAACTATGAAATTGTTTTCAGCGAGTTGAAGGAATTGCTGCTCGTGAACTTAGAAAGTCTGACAAGTTTCAGCTGCCCGGGCAATAATTGCGCCTTCAAATTCCCATCTCTGGAAAGATTAGTGGTGGGAGATTGCCCCAATATGAGCATTTTCTCAGGAGGAGAATTAAGCACACCCAATTTACGCAAAGTGCAGCTGCTTCGGTTTCTTGAAGAACTTTGCGTTTGGGATCGCGACCTTAATGCAACCATTCAATACCTATATCAACAATCAAAGGTACGAGTTCATTCACTATGAAATGTTGATTTTTTTTTTTCTAAAAATTACTGATTTAATGACAGATATTTATAAATATAAAAGAGGAAAAAGAAAAAAGCTATTATTAATTTTTTTATAAATTTATTTTAAATCTGATTAGGAAGAGAGGGAAAAAGAGAATGAGAAGTCCGCCAAAGTGAATGAAAAGGACAAAGATGCGAAAGACAGTGGTAAGTTAGAATTCATACAGTTTGGGGGTTAGAATCCATACAGTTTGGGAGGTTCTAATTCGATTTTGTTGTACTGACTAAAAATGTTTTATTTATATTGAAATTTTAGTTAAATCATATCGGTATATCCTTCTAAAATATAACTACTCTGCTCTGTTGTTATGTTGAGGATTAGTTGTTAGACAAACATAGCAAAAAATAAATAAATAAATAAAATGAAATTAATTGCTTACAGAGAGAATTGGAGGATTTCTGTGTCCTTCACAGAGGGCTAATTTGTGCAATTTAATTATGGGAAAACTGCACCTTCAATGTGTTTTTGCTCTTTGTTTACAGAGTCTCTAAACTTATGAAGACGATTCAGGCCAACCTTCATCTTCAATAAGGCATCGAGTTCTTTCTATATATTAAGAGTCAGATGGCGTTGGTGAGAGGATTTTTTTTGTTTTAGTTTTCATTTCATTATTATGCTTTTAGCTTTGTTTGAGGACTCAGAAATCCAATTTGAGGCTAGTTTTATTTCTGATGAGAGCTGCCATATTGAATTTGTAGGCATCTCTGAAAGTCTCTTTAAGCCTTAAATTAATTAAAGAGATGCGTGCACCATGTTTGCGTTCGTATGCCTATTTGTATTTATTGGAGACAATTATGTAAGAAATTATGTAACATCATGACAATATCAATGAAAAAAAGAAAAGTTCAGGGGGTCAATTGGACACCATCTGCCATCATGTTTCCTCACTGTAGGCACCATCTTGATCCTCCCCCGACCCTTGGCCAGGATTGATGATGATTGTCGGTTAATCCAAAGATGTTTTAAAGGTATAAAAAAAAAAAAAAACTATAAATTGTGGCATCGACTTTGTGATTTCTTTAAGCCATTAAAATAAATTATGTAAAAGTTGGGTCCTCTCTTGAACAGAGTTTCAATTTAATAAATAAGTAAACATTATTATTCTTGTGCTGTCAACATTTGTGTTTTTTTTTTTTTTGTTAATTTTATTAACAACTAAACACTAGTCTATATTTGTTGAGTTGAAAACGTTGATCACTCGAATAATGTAACAATGGAATAAATGAGCTCTTTTCCTGTCATCTAATGCCCATGGTAATATTTCAGTAATTGATCATAATTATTAAACTAATATATCTAATAAGTAAAAGAATCAAAAAATTGTTTAGTGACTTGGAACAAGTCAGCTGAGGCTAAGCATTTTTATGTAATTATTTAGGCAATTAGATCATGAATGCGTAATCTTTTTGTTTGATCAATTACCACAAATACTATCATTGTATTAACGTCGTCAAATAATCAAAACTGATCATCATTAATTAAAAAGCTACTGTAGAAACTAGAAAGCTTGACCGATCTTACAAGTTCCAGGTTGGAAGATCATGTCGGCAGCATTAGCAACTGTCAGGAATCTGCATTATACAAGTTGTGATCCACCCGAGTTTCATCGTTTACTTTTTCTTTTTCTTTTTTTTCTTAATTTCATTTTCGTTTACTTTTTTTTTTGAATTACATGAGTCTAATACTCAGATTACAACTCATTTTCGTTTACTTTCGAGAAAAAAAAAATGTAAAGATTGAACAAGAATTACTTGTTTCAAAATTGAAAAATGTAATTAATACAAAATATTCAAAGTAATATCGTTTTGGTTTTTTTTTTTTTTTGTTTCAAATTCACTTAAAATGACGTTATTCTAAGTTTTTTTTTTTTTGTCAATTTATAAAAATTTTATTTCAAGTATCAATCTTGAAAATTAGGCGAAGATTTTATAATTAGAAGCACATGCGCTGATGGGGTCTGTTCGTTTTAACTTTTGGCCTTAATTAGTTGACTGAAACGACAAAGAATTATGAAATCTGAAACTTTCGTGGAAGCTGAGGTGGTGGCTGGTGGGGTAATCTATTGGTGTTCGGTTCCCATTACCAGTAGATTACCGGTGGATCTCAAACTGTAAAATCTATTATGATCCGAATTTGGGATTCTCACTATTTTTTTTTTTTTTTAAAATAAAATTGAGCATCGGTGAACTATCTCATCACCTCACATTTCGCACAACTTTTTTTCACATTCTTTCTCCACTCTTGGCTTTCATTTCAATGAAAAGAAATAATATGATTAATTCAGTTCTGCTGACTTAATTTTTTTAAAATATAAAGTCAGTGAATCCCGCTGTAGAAATCAAATAATTGGCTACTATTAGTCCTATCCTATGCAACTCTTTCTCCATCTCAGTCAACATACTCAATCATCTTGATCGTTTTCACTCTTCAAGATTTGCGCCTTTTTGCCATCAACTCTTTGGACCTTTCACCGGATCAAGCAACACCTTTAGTTATTACAATCTTCGGATCTCAGCATTAATACGAATCGTACGTGTATCTGTTTTCTTTATTCTGTTTTGCTCTGTTCCCTATCCACTCGTCTCTGTTTTGATCTGTAGGTACTCTTCTGTCAATAAATCCCTTCTTTTATTCTTCATCTCTACATCTTTTTAGTTGTAGTCTCTCTTCAGTTTCCTTTTGGTTCGCTTCACTTCACATCTACATACTTTACAAAATTCTAAAATTTTCAAAAGAAATAAGAAAAAAAAAAAAGAGAGAAAAGGGAAGGAATTGAAGATGGTGGAAAGTATAGTAACTGTTGTGTTAGAAGTTGCAAAGTGCTTGGGTCCTGCCACAGAAAGGCAATTGAGTTATGTGCGCAACTACAGGAGCAACTTAGAGAATCTCATGACTGAGCTGGAGAAGCTCAAGGATGACGGTGCCGGTATGCAGCACAGGGTTGATGAGGCTAAAAGAAAAGGAGAAGAAATCGAAAAGAACGTTGAGAAGTGGCTTGCAAGTGTCAGCAAGATCATTACTGAGGCTGAGAAATTTACAGGCGATGCAGATAAAGCAAACAAGCGTTGTTTCATGGGGCTGTGTCCAAATTTGAAGACCCGCCATCAGCTTAGCAAGGAAGCGGTAAGGCAACAGAAAGCCATTGTCGAACTTCGGGAAGCTGGGAGATTTGATAGAATTTCCTACCGTAAAGCTCTGGAGGACATAAGGCTTATATCTAACAAAGACTACGAGGCATTTGAATCAAGAATCTCCACTTTGAATAATGTACTTGCTGCATTAAAAGATCCTGGTGTGAACGTGGTTGGGATTTATGGAATGGGCGGCATCGGAAAGACGACACTAGCAAAAGAAGTTGCTATTCAGTTCAAGAGAGACCAGCTCTTTGATCAAGTGATTTTCGTGGAGGTGCCCCAGGTTCCAGACATAAGAAAGATTCAAGGGGAAATCGCTGATAAATTAGGTCTTATATTTTTTGAGGAGACCGAATCAGGAAGGGCAAGGAGTCTTTATAATCGATTGAAGGATGAGAAAAAGATCCTTGTAATTTTAGATAATGTTTGGGAAAGTGTTGATTTGCAGGATGTAGGAATTCCTCACGGAGATAATCACAAGGGATGTAAAATATTGTTGACGGCAAGAAGTGAAGATATATTGTCAGGGAAGATGGATTGCCGACATAATTTCTCAGTTGGCATTCTAAGAGCAGAAGAGGCTTGGAGTCTATTCAAGAAGATGGCAGGGGAGTATATCGAGAGTACTGAATTCAAATGGGTGGCAACGGATGTGCAAATGAATGCGCAGGTTTGCCTGTTTCCATTGTGACAGTAGCAAGGGCGTTGAGACATAAGAGATTGTTTGAATGGAAGGACGCTTTGGGACAATTAAGAAGGCCTTCCTCAACCAACTTTAAAGATATACAGCCGGCTGCTTATTCGGCTATAGAGTTGAGCTACAATAAATTAGAAGGAGAGGAGCTCAAGAAGATCTTTTTGCTTATTGGATATACATACGTATCATCCATTAATGACGTGTTAATGTATGGCATGGGTTTGGGTTTGTTTCAAGGCATCAATGGGATGGAAGAAGCACGAGCTCGGGTGTATACATTGGTGTACAAGCTCAAGGCTTCTTGTATGTTGCTTGAGCATGGAAGCAACAATGAACATTGGTTTTCCATGCATGATGTTGTTCGTGATGTTGCCATAGCAATTGCAACCAGAGAACAAAATGTGCTTACCATGAGTTATGAACTGGTTAATTCACGGGAATGGCTAGATGAAGGTGCAGTCAAGCTTTACACTTCGATTGTCTTACACGACAGCAAGATGAATGTTCTTCCCGAAGTTTTGGAATGTCCTCAACTGCAACTTCTCTCTTTGTGGACTGAGAAATCATCATTAATAACACTTCCAGATAATTTTTTCAGGAAGTTGATGCAAGTTACAGTTTTAGACTTGACTTATATGCATCTATCATCGCTGCCTTCGTCACTTGGTCTCCTAACAAACCTTCGAACATTGTGTTTTTATGGCAGTGAATTGCAAGACATAGCTGTTATAGGAGAATTAAAGAACCTAGAGATCCTTTGCTTAAGGGGTTCTTATATCGAGCAGTTGCCTGTGCAAGTAGGCCAATTGACTCGGTTAAGGTCGCTTGACTTGAGAGACTGTAACAGACTACAAGTTATTCCACCAAATGTTTTATCAAATTTATTCCATTTGGAGGAATTATACATTCGCAGCTTTAATAAGTGGGAGGTGGAGGTGGAAGCTGCAGGGGTCAAGAATGCAAGCCTTGATGAGTTGAAGCATTTGCCTAACTTGACCACATTAGAATTATACATCCCAGATGTCAACACTCTGCCGAGAGGGCTGTTCTTCGAGAAGCTGGAAAGGTACAGAATATGTATTGGACGTTGGTGTTGGGATGATACTTCACCCAGGTGTTCGAAAACATTCAGACTCCACCTGGATGCCAACAATTGCATCAGCTTCAGGGCTGGGCTTATCGTGAAACTTCAGCAAATTGAAGACCTTTGTTTATCTGGATTGCCAGATCAAGATATCATTGAATTAGTTAATAACAAAGTGGGCTCTTACTCTTCCCAACTGAAGCACCTCTGGGTCGAAGGCAGTCAAGCCTCCACTCCGAAAGAGTCAAAGGTATGGTATGATCTTCCCAAATCTTGAACATATCAAGCAGCTAGTGCACACAAGCAAATTCTTCATTTCTTATGAGTATAATTGTGTTCTGAACAGAGATGCAAGGAATCCACGACTGAAATGCGATCGACTGAAATCATTTTGGAGGACCACGTCAACGTTCCTAATACACTTTTTATCAAGGTCGGATATTAATAATCCAATGGTCTTATTCTCCTTTCTTAGGAAATATAGGCCAGAGTGAATCAGTGATTAACGAGCATATTTCATAATTATTTTAAATTTTTCATCTCGAGTAATGTCGGTGTAACAAATACATTCTCGGATGAAAGCAGAAGTACTATGAATGCACTTAAATACTAACTTTACTCTCCTCATATAACAGTTGGAAATTTTTGTGACCAGGGTGGGTTACCAAACTTGGAGACCTTGGAGCTGTATAATGTAAATGTGGAGAGGATTTGGAAAAGCCAACTTCCGGCCATGTCTTGTGGTATTCAAACTTTAACCCAGTTGATTGTATACGGCTGTAGGGAATTAAGATGTCTGTTTTCATCGTCTATAGTTAACAGCTTTGTTCGACTCCAACACCTTGAGATAGATGAGTGCCCTATTTTAGAAGAGATAATAGTCATGGACCAGAAAGAAAGGAATAATGTTGTGTTCCCTCAGTTTACAATTTCTAAAGATGGTAGATCTCGAGAAGTTCACAAGCTTCTGCACAGGAGATGTGCACATTGAATTTCCAACATTGGAAGAATTAAAAGTAACAAGGTGTCCTGAATTCCTTTTAACTACCCATGACTTGACAAAAGAGGTGCGTACAGGCCTCTTAAAGTTTACTCTAATACTTGGTGTTATGTTTTTGTTCTTTCTTTTTTTTTTTTTTTTTTTTTTTTTTCCCTGATTGATCATGCATCCAACCAGGTATTCCCCAATCTGAAATATTTAACCGTTGAAGGAAAGAAGATACCAATCACAGCGGAGTTTCCAGAGGAATTGTTTTGCAAGCTCAACTTTCTTGATGTTATATTTGAAGAGTCAACTACTATTTCATCACTTGATTTCCTTCGGAGATTCAACGGCATAAGAGAACTCACAATAAGAGGAGGAGGATATGTTGGAGGCGTTAAGCCATCATATGGAGTAGAAAATTGGACGAAGGCAATCATAAGGAATCTACACAATTGTTGTGATCTGAAGCACATTTTGATCCAGGAGTCCAAAATGGACAATTTGGTTCATCTAACGGTTGAGTACTGTGACCATTTGATTAATCTAGTGCCTCCGTCAACATCGTTTCAGAATCTGACAACTTTGAAGGTGTGGAGATGCAAAGGATTGATAAATGTGCTAACATCCTCGACAGCAAAGAGTTTGCTGCGACTGACAGAGATGAGTATCGTTGACTGCAGCATGATAACAGAAGTAGTGGCAGATGATGAGGGAGATGCTGCTAAAGATGAAATTGTTTTCAGCGATTTGGTGGACTTGGAGCTTTGTGATTTAAGAAGACTTACAAGCTTCTGCTCTGGCAACTGCGCCTTCAAGTTCCCAGCTTTGAAATATTTAAGTGTGGATAAATGCCCCAATATGAAGATTTTCTCTGGAAGAGAGTTAAGTACTCCCAGTTTACACGAAGTAGAGAAACGCTGGCTGTCTGGTGAGTATTGGACTTGGAAGGGCGACCTCAATTCTACCATACAACAGATATATCTTGAAACAAAGGTACGTATTCATTACTGAGAGATCCAAAAGTTACTGTTCAATTAGATTAAGCACTCCCGTTTTATTTGAAAACTGTTGTTCCTGCTTTCGCCTTCAATTTGTTTTGTTCGTTGTTTTACAGTAAGTCCAAAATCATAAAGATGATTCAGGCCAACCTTCTGTGCAGCATCAGGAATGAGGCCAATTTTCATTGAAATTTGTGAGACATGGTATGCAGCTCGTGTTTTTTCTATCAAGTTAAAGACGGTAAGAGGGTCTTCATTTTTTATTGTGATTGTTCTACATTTTGGCTTTTCTTGATTACTCAAACCCAGTTTCAGAGAGTTATAATACAACACTTTTGGAAATTTCTTTCACTCACATCATTCCAGGTTGAATGGTGGAAGGGTCCTCCATCTTTGCTGTTTCAGACATCGTGAAAGACTATTTAAGAACCTAAATTAAAGATGTGTGAATCAGACTTGTCTTGTGTGCATGCGAGCCATGTGTTAGATTGCTGGTGTAGTAGTAAAAGTAGACATTCAGCACATGTTCATTGTAGTAGATATTCAACAAAGATGATAATACAGCAGCAGAAATTGGAGTTTTAGGCCATCAGACACAAACAATTGTGAAACAAGTGGGTAGAGGGAATAATAAAAATTGAAAGACATGGATGGGAAGAATATGAGATCATTGATAGAACCTAAATACAAATTCAATCAATTCATTAAGCCCTAAATACAAATTCAATCAATTCATTAAGCCGTCAAAAGTTAGTTATAAACCACTATATCTTAACATAAGTAATTTACCATCTAAAACCACTATATCCTAACATATGTAATGTACCATTATCAATTTCTGCTATGTTATGTTTGTATAGCCTAATATGTTTGGCTTGGTTTTGTCTAATATGTTTGGCTTGGTTTTGTATCCTTTCCAAACGTATGAATATTTACTCAAGCGCATGTTTGGGCCATTTGAACATTGAGTGGTTTGATATCTCTGCAGCGCATGTAGGTCAGAAACTGACCAGGCAGCTCTTCCAAAAGTGCTTGTACAACAGAAATTTGCCCACCTGTTCAGAAAACAATGTGTTCGTTTGTTAGGGCATGAAAAAAATCAGAATCTTCTGTGAATTAACTCCCAAATTCAATATTTTGAACTAATTTTGTCAAAGAATCATATGCACTCACTATGAACTTCTCGCATTGGAACAAATTGTACTATATCTCTGGTAGCTACCCGATCAGTAGAGCTCTCTAATCTACGGCCATTATCAGCATCAAGAATCTGCGACAAAAGTCGGATAATAAGACCACACTGCATATATACTCAAAATTGAATCTATCAAACTATAGAAAAAAGAAGTCAATGCTAGTAAGAAGATATTCCGGTTAGAAAACATTGTGTACCTCCATTTGTGTAAAATCTGCACCTCCCACACCCACAATTAGAATTGAGAGGGGAAGATCAGAAGCCCTTACCAAAGCATCTTTCGTTTCTTGGAGATCTGTCAGAACTCCATCCTGAATAGACAATGCAAATTTACAAATCACCCAAAAAGAATGATAGGAAGAGAAAACTCTGAATATATAGAATCATTGTCCTCACCGTTATAATGAGTAAGACGAAATACTTGCTTCTGTCGTATGAGAGGGACTGTCCAGCAATTCGTGCAGCTGTGTTGATCACTTGACCGAACAGAGTTGGTCCTGCCAAAGCAACATTGTTTAGAGCGCTTGCATAAGCAGCCATAATGCCTTCAACTCCATCTACCTATTAAATAAAGAAACCAGCAGATAAAATATAAAAAATGGAAGCAGATAAAATATACATCTTTTAGGATAAAATCCCAAGGAAATTTAAAAAAATCTAGAAACATATTATATTGTTTGTTATTAAAAATGAAAAGTTATGGGAGAGAAGCCAACCAAATAAGGATTATAGCAAAGTTGCAAACTCCAGTTACCCCTACCTCAAAGCCACCTGCTCTTCCATTCAAGTTAAAACAATGTGATACAGTGCCATCAAATGTCTTCCCTCCAAATCCCCATGCAGGAAAGCATCTATCAGAATCATAAAATTGTATGACCTCCCCAATTTCCATTATTGCCTGTAAATGGTTTAAGAGGCCAATAGCTAATCAGTGATATTCTCTCTCAACTTCTACAAACTATTGAAATATGTATTTTACTATGATGGCCATAGAAAGACTTGAAAGTCAGGCATTTTCTAAGTCGAAAACACTGGACAAAATGACCATTTTATGACCTTCAGAGTTCAGAGATCACTTGTCGGAGTACGAGTCATAACAAAATCTTACCTGCTGGTAAGAATTCAATCTGCCTGAAGGATCAATATAGTGCAAAGAATTTGGATTTCGAGGATTTCCATTTGAAGCTGGATGATTTTGCATTTAACAAGACACAAGATGTAGTTGGACCAAATTAGAGAAAATAAACCAAACAAAAAGATTATATTGCAAATTTATCTTCAATGAGTAATCTCTTTTCTAATTACCTGTAAAGTCGACTGCAACCATAAAATTCAACTCAAAGCCACTAGATATGTAATCCAGAAAACTATATTGCTCTCTCTCAACAAACTTTTCAACAAACAACTGACTTTTCAGAACCTAGGAAAAAGTCAGATAAAAAATAAAGTGATATTAAATTATCAAAAACTGAGAGCATGAACAAACACCTGTGGTGGAGTTAAACCAAAAAAGAATAAACACCTTGTCGTGGCCATGTTGAGTTGATGGTAACATAAAAGTTGCACCAGTTCTTTCTTGGTGAAGTTTCTCCAGGTCTCCAACTGATTTCTGAATTTTACTGATAACAGAAATAGAAAACCTTGACATCAGAAAGGTAAAAGGATAAAAGAGGGAAGCTAATGACATTAAGAAATTTAACAGTTACCCCATGAGTACGTGATTTCCACTGGTATTGAAATCAAAACATTCAATGATTAATGGGTTGTCCTGTACCAAAGAGAATCATAAAATAAAAAACATTTCCCCATGATCAAACTTCACTACCTAATATACATTTAAGTAACAAGCACAAGAAGATGACATGGTTACCTTGCTCACAAATTGCTGCATGCTCAAAGTTATTGGTCTCCAAATGGGATTCAAGTTATTGTTTATCACCTCAGTCTTGTAGATAGGAACAGAGTTTCCACTCTCAACAATTCTAGATATTCTTAAGAATGGATCCTATAGAATATAAAAAGAAGAAGAAGAAGAATGAGCATCTAAATTAATAGATTAATTAGTGAACCTCCAAACTTAGCTACTTTGTCAGAACTTACACTTTTGGAAAACAGGTCTACATTTTGCAAATGAGAGCAACGGAATGCTATTTCAACAGCACTCTTGGCAGCAACTGTTTCCTCAGCATGGACAGAGAGTGTCCCAAAGTTTCTTGAAACTCGAGGCCCATAATTGTTATGGAGTTTTAAGGTTAAAGTTCGATTTTGTTTGGTCACTATCTGCCATTTAAAAGGAAAATATGACACTTGTTAGTGCTGAAGAAAAATGCTAAAGAAGAAGACGAATGCTAGTAAAAAGCATCTGAGCATATTTTGCCCTTTTTTTGATAGGAAACAGATTTTTACAGAAAATTAGATGGACATATTTTGCCCATTGAATAAACAGAAAATACATAAATTCATCAAACAAAATATAACCCAGTAACTTACCTCAGAGAGAACACAGCTAGCTTCTCCCAGGAAGTCTTGATCCTCCAACTTTAGCATCTGCAGGGTAACGTAAATAAGAAGTTTGAACTTTAAACTTCATGCTTCAAAAACTATTTTGTCATGAGATAATAATGACTTGAAAGTAATTAGGGATCACTGCAGCAAAGAATCGAAAGAACACTAGATTTCCTACTTAATGTCTTAGAATCCATCTGGATTTGTTCATTGTCTCTTTCCACTGGCATAAATTTACATATTTATCATTTTTCCCAGTAATGTTAATACCATTTACAATTGACATAAATAGTCATCAAATTTTTAGGTTATCTAACTGTTTTCAGCAAATGCTTCCAAATGATTACAGTTTCTAGGATAATAACCATCAAAAATTTTTCATTTTGACTCAAGCTCCACAGACGAATACATCATAGGCTCTAAAGATTTACTTATCCATTCCAATACTTACAATATGGTCATTTTTTTATAGAAACTTCTTTAGGCCATGGCAGCAACTATTTTACTGTATTTTTTTTTAACAACATAGATCAAAATTCCACTTTGGAAAAAAGCAAATTTAGCCGTAAGGACCATCAGAAAAATTGTTCTTTCCCCATTATGGTAGCAGGACAAATATGTCAATCCTTGCAAGATGCAATAACAGAAAGTTCCATAATAACTATCCTGGCCTTAAGATTTGTTTATGATATATGACAGCTAACTTTTTAAGTTTCTTGCCATGGTAAGTGTTAGTTTATGATCAATCAAGTATTCACAAATTTCCCGAAATAGATAGAAACTATTGCCAACGCAATTTCGGTGAGACGTATGCTTAGACAACAAATGAATCAGTCAAATGCCTTGGGTAGCTCTAAACTTTGGAACTGAAGTATGTGCATATCATTTACACCTGAATTACGAGGAAAAAAATTAATTAAGAAAGTTTTAAATACCTTCACTGGAATATTGTGGTACTTGGTATCCACATCATACACATGAAAGCTGGAAAAAGAAGAAAAGCATTAAGAAATTCGAAAACATTAAATGTTATCAAATCAAGCAAGGCTTATGAGAAATGAAAAGCAAATGACCTACCAAGAAAATAAACAAACTTTAAAAAGAACACAGGAAAAACTTACACCAAGGGCTGGACGATCTCAAACTGAAAAGCAATTGAAATCTTTCCAATCCAAGCAGGATTCAGATTGTTCATAATCACCTCTGTACGTCCAATCTCCTCCAGCCTCCCATCTCTTTTCTTTGCATACACAACTGCCATGGGATCACTCTATGACATAAAAAGACATGTAAATACATTTGCTTGTAAGAATAAAAATAAAAAAACACAAGGTCTAGAGGAATGTATCCACTTATGTCATATAAATATAGACATATATTAGTTAAATAACTATAGTTAGTAAACCATCATTAAAGTACAGCAGCATTTTATGTATGCTGGTATCAGCTAGTAAAAAGATATACCGTTAATAAACGTTCTTAATCAAAGAATTTTATCTTGCACATATAACATATTTGAGTAGTGCACAAAATCGCCAAAACAATAAAACCATCAACCAAGACTTGTTATACATTATCTAGAACTCTCAAGTTACTGCTTCTTACTGGATTGCATTGGAGATATACAGTGTGTATAACAAACTATTCTTCTTTCTCTAAGTTCAGAATTTTGGTGCCAGTACTATGCATTATTCAGATCATATATCCCTAGACCCTTCATGAACAGAGAAAGGATATTGATGGGGCCATTATGAACAAATAAGCAGATCATAAAAGGAGGATACAAGATAACATGGGAATCAATCACCAAAACTATCAACAGCATGAACATGGCATTATTAGACATAAGACAACAATAATATGAAGGCGTACCTTTGATGCGATGTCGAGATCACGTAACTTTGAAGCAGATAAAGATAACTGCAATATATATTCAAAAACATAAGGAGGCATACAGATGCACGAAAAAGCGAAAAAAGAGTAATCCATGCATATGCTGTACGAAATGAAAATTGTCAGTACGATGTGGGTCAACTGACAGTCAATATATATCTGTCATAAACAGAACATGCAGAAAACCATCATTTCGGATTCTGACAGAATCACTTCTAATATTAAATCTTATAAGCAGCAAGCAAGAATATATGTAATTAAGTTTTATATAACAACAGGATGTGACACGTCAATTACAAGCATTGAACCACATTTAATTTGTTATCATATGACTTGTTGCCTTTTCTCCAGGAAAGTTTCCAAGGAGATCCTCAGGTAAGGTCCACATCAATACAGGAAAATTACAATCAGCTGGTGGTCCATGTTATGGAAAGACTTTCTTATCCTCCTAACAACATAATCCTTAAACCACAATTTTTTATGAAGTTAATGGCTTGTCTTATGCAAACCAGCATTCACAAAATCATGTTCCATTCAGGGGAGCATTATCATGGGGAATCTTCACGGGGGGTATAAGTCAAATTCGATCACGAGGGATATGAATCAATTTTGATAAATAGGCATAACCGAATAGTCAACTTTTGAGGATACACAGGAAAACCACAATGCATTCAACAGGATCAAACATCAACTTTCTCGATGTTCACAAGGCCACCGTATATTCAACACCATTCTTTTTTTATTTACCTTAACCAATCTTAATCTAAAATTCACTTCACAGAATGTTGTCATTGGGTATAAGCAGTTAAACTTACTGTTCTCCATATGCAAAACAAAAGCACTTGCTTGGTGTGAAACCATCGAACCAACACCAGCAAAAGATCAGCCACCAGAACAAATTTAAAAAAAAATAGAAAAAAAAAAGGCTTCTCAAGGAAGCACCCCGATAGGCACTCTTTTGAGAAGATGCTTAACTCCCTTGTCCTTTGAAGGAGCACCAAGTAAAATATTCACCCTCCAAAATTCCAAATACTCCTCTTACATTATTTAAAAAAAGGCATGTTTGGGATTGCAGTTGATTCTTCAATAAGAATCTCCTCTCCAATTATGTTCGAATTATCAAATAATTTTTATTAAATATAGATGATTTAAGTTGTTCGATGTTACACTGATAAGTCATCAAATAAGTAATAATAACAAACATAATTTGGGAATAGATTTTAAAACGAGTGACCCTTTGAGAATCCATCAAAATTACAGACATGAACGAAGTCAGATTTAAAAAAGTAAAATAAAAAATTATAAATAAATTAATAAACATAAACTAATCATAAATTTATAAATTTTTAATTAATTAATTAACTGAAAATAATTTATTACTAGTGGCGGTGAAAGACTCATATAATTCAGGTACACACATATACCTCGATTTGGGTGAAAAGGACTTGAAGGCCGCGAGATTTGAAGAAGAAATCAACGGCATCGTTTTGTCCAGAAACATTGTTCTGATCAGCCGCGGTGGTGGGCCGGAGCTGGGCCCCACCTACGGCTTGTTTCCCTCCTCTCACATCACTCCCAGACAAACATAATCCCATTTCTTCTCTCTCTCTCTCTCTCTCTTTATTCTCGAAAATTAAAAAATTAATCGAAAAAATTTACCTAAAAGTTTTTGCAACTTTGAGTCAGAGTACGGAGTCTTACTGTTCGATTGATGTTCTTTAATCTCTCAAAGCCGTAGCCTCAAACGGAGAACTGGAGCGCTCTCCTCTATTTATAGGCTTTTGCGCTTGAGTTGTTGTATTCGAATTTGACTCTGTTTCGCCGGCGAAAATGTAAAGAAATTTCTACTTATTAATTTAATTGCTTTTTCATGAGAAAAAAAAAAGCGTTTTTTTCCCTTATATAAAAGATTTTGTCTTTTTTTTTTCTCCCCAAAATATAGAATAATGTATATGATCGATTATTTGACTGTATTTGGAACGTTTAGGCCCACCTAATTATTAATAATAGATAATTATATCAAAATTTACCAAACTTCATTTTAGCCCTGATATTAGTTTGCGCACCATCAAATGATTAGGTATTATTATTATTATTGTTATTATTATTATTTTACAGTATCTTGGAGAATAAGTTTCCATTATATGAAGACAAATACTAGAATTTAGAGTAAAGAATTGGTAAATTTGTTATGAAATATGAAGAAACAGCAAGGTATCAAAGAATTCAATTTCTCACTATATTTGGACATTTGGACTCCATTAATGGTAATTGATTTTTTCCGCGTAAAAAAGCTCCGGATTGATTTTGTTCCTCCAAATGCCATTTATGGGAAATAAGTTTATTTTTCTGACAGCTTCAACTCATAAATTTAATTATTTCGTTACACTAATAGTTTGATTGATTCTATGCATTACGGTAGATTTTGATTAATTCCATACAATGCCATATTATTATTATTATTATTATTATTATTATTATTATTATTATTATTATTATTATTATTATTATTATGGTTAATCTATAGCCGTTTCATTAATCCACTCATTACGAGAAGGAGTACATGTGTAAATTATAAATGCATGTACACATAGTATTGGTGCTGGGGAGAGAAAGATGAGTGAAAATTGAGAAAAATTTACTTTTTCTCTTTCTATTCATTCAGTCTCTCTCTATCATTTTCTTCATTATTTCTCTCAGCTTTCTCTCAACTTTCTCTCCCTTAGTTTTTTCTTTCGAAACTTCTTATGAAATACTAGTTAAACAACAAATTACGACAAAAAGGAAAATCTTAAGTTTATATCATACATATGTACTCAAAGCTATTATTTATCATGTAATTTATTAAACTAATCTCACCTAATAAGTTGTTGAAAAAAAAGACAGTAAGTTAATATTTCGTCTTCCACAAGGGTTTGATTTAAAGAATGACTCGTCATGACTGATGTTGATAAATTAGAAAGGGAAAAATAATAAACAAGGGAGGAATTTTCAAATTAGGTCAACAATCGTAGTCTATTTAGCTTCGTAATAATGGCAATGACGAAGCCCTTCTAACATAAGCTTGCAAACGTAATCAAGCTTCGTAATATATTCTTATTATTTTTTACCAACACCGAAAATTCTATTTCTTATTTTCAATATTTGAATTTTTATTTCAATTTCTGTTTATATAATTTATTTAATTAATAATTAAATAATTTTTTAAATATTTTAAAATAAGAATAATATTGTAAAATTATGCTAAAAAATTATTGATTATTATAAAAATAATAAGAAAGAGACATGGAAATGGTATTTATTAATTTCTACGTGAAGAAAACTGCCAACATCCCTTTAATATGCAGTGAGAATGGTTAGAATTTCAATAAAATGATAATCTCTTCTACATAATCCACTGTCATTCGCATATGTGTGTATTTAAGTTGGAAAAAAAAAAGAAAAAAAAAAGACAATTATAGTATAACAAAATCAGAATGCCTATGTCATAGCTAATTTCACTAAATGGTTTATAATACGTTATATGTAGTTGAGATTTTCTTAAAATGAGAAAAGAAAAAGGCTCATTAATCAATCCTATATATATATACGTGTGTGTATGCACACGCACATGTGAAGAAACTTAAACCTTGATAATCTATATTATATGCCCATAAAATCAGCAATTTTACAATACTTCAGAGACAATACAATGAACTAATGTATATATAATATATAGAGTTAAATTTGACATAATCATCCGTTGCATGATAATTTTATAAAATATAAGTATCATTTATTTGTTATATGACTAACTTGGTAATACGATGTATTATAGAATTTTTTTCGTAAATTCTTTATTGCAATAAGGATTGTTTAGGGATAGCAATTTAACTCGAACCGGCTCGGACCCGGACGAACCCAAATAATATGAGCTGGGTTAAACCCGTACCAAATTAAAAATAAATATAGATTCGAAGGTAATTTTGCCAACTGATTTTTTTCGAGTCCGGTTCGTTCATAAACCAACATCTCGTAACCCTGGACCTTGATATCCTTATTTTAGCATTATGTTTAAATTTTTTTTAATATAAAAAGGGGAAAAAAAGCCAATGCCCTAAACCTAGTTCACACTTCACAGCCGCCTAATTGATTCTTCTCCTATCTCTTCACCTTTTCTCTTCTCTTCATCAAATCATCCTTTTTGTCTCTCTTCAGTTCTTCTCTTTATCAAATCATCATTGTCATCGTCATCGCTTCGCATTGCTATGTTCACATTCATCACCATCATCAGCCTCCGTTTGGCAGTCGTTTGTCCATCGCAATCTCAGTTTTGACTGCCGTTGCCTTTTGCAAATAGTGCTTGCGACTATGACGTGTTCATCATCATCATATCATCAACAGCCATTGTTCATTGCTTCACCAGACGCCGATTGTTGAAGTTTGTGAACTAAATCCCTGAATCGTGATTTTGAATTGTAGATATGGATTTATATTCTGTAAATGTTATGTCATGGATCTATATTTATAAACGGTTTATTACTTTGAAATTTAAAATTTGTAAATTTAAAATGATTTATTGCTTTGCATTTGATTTGTGTAGAATCTAGTTTTGTAAATTTGTAAACTATATTTAATTTTTTATTTTTCTATTTATATATGATCCGGGTTGAAAACCCGCAGTTCAAAAACCCAAATTATTCCTTGTTTAACCCGTACCGGACATAATCTTATAAAAATTGGGTTTAAATTTTGGTCCGGTACAACATTTTAGTGTCCGGATTCCAAACCAAAAAGGTCAAACACAAACGCGGTCCCAGACTTGATTTTTGCCATCCCTGTGATTCTTGAGGGACGTGTTATTAGTGAAAAGGACTGGACATGTTATCCAATAATTGAGACACTTCCTACAGGACATTTTCAAAATTGATGTACGAAAACTGTCCCTCCCATTAAAGGGAGAAGCCATTTGCAAAATTTCCAAGCGTGGGGAACATGCATGCATGCACGTGGAATTCCATGCATAAAATGATAAAATACTCGTCAAGTCTCTTCATTAATTTGCAGTCTATATAATTTGCAAAGAAGTTTCATTATTTAATTTCCAGGTCTTGGGTCGTGCCACCGCGTACATGAATAAGATTGCTTCCCACGATTACCAATTTTTCATCACTTTATTAATTCCTTTTCTTCCTGTACATGAATCTTGTTAACTTCAACTTACCATTTTACTTTTTTTTTTTTAATTTTAAATTCTTTTCTATATAATACTTTGAATCTTGTTTAAGGAATCTTTGTATTCTTTTGTCCGCATGTGCAGCACAAATAATATTTTACGTTACACTTGATATTCATTCATATAAATTAATTAAGGATAAGATATACATTGCCAAATTGATTAAAATAACTATTAATTTAAAATTAATAATTCCTCTATCCATAACACTGATAATAAAGTCCGATTATATATAGGCATGCACAACTTTCCATGGGGATTGAGAATAAAATTTTATAGCGGGTAGTTAGGTGCAACCGTGTTGGTAGATCCACCTACTTAATATTAATTAATTATTGAAAAGAAAAACATTTAGTTTATAGTTAAACCAAGATTGGTGCAGAAAGGGAAAAGATTAAGTCAGTGCTCATGAAGTGGATAGAAATAACAAAGAAAGAAATAGCTATATACAATAAAATATCTCTCCTATATAGTTATATTTTTATATAGAAATAATTTTCATTTAATTATAAAAAAGATTTAATCTCAATTTAAGTAAGTTACAAACAAGTATATACTCTATATTGTAATACGTTATAATTTTTTTTAATCTTGTTTAGAAAAAATTTGTCTCCACGTAGTAATATTATTTGTATATAGTACAAAAAATATAGACTAATTTTTTAAAGTTAAGCCTATCTTTATTATCAATTTTTGTACACTGTATATTAATTGCACCAAGGATAACTAAGTCAAAATAATAATTTTTACAACTATAGCTTTATTAAGTTGATTATGACATTCTCATAGTAATAAAATTAATTTGTCTCAATATTATGATTATAGATAAATTTGACTGTATTTGCGGATTTTGAAAATGATGATCATGACTTATGCGCTCGATCTATGGTTTGAGGTTGAAGTTGATACTGCTGAACCATCAAAACGTTTAAAGCACGTTGTCAGTCTTTGTTTCCGAGTAGAGAAAAGTGTCAAATACTATGTTTACCAAGAAGAACATTATTGAATCTTTTTTTTTCCTCTTTTTTTTTTTTTAAATGATAAATGATAAATGAGAGATGAATTCAAATTAATTAGGAATTTTTATCCATTATTTATTAGAGTTGTGCTAGTATTTTTTAAAAAACTACTAATGACAACCTTAAGTAAAACCAACATATATAGCTCATCATGTGATAGCACGCAGAATCCGACTTTCCTTTGAGACTTATATCTCTCTCAAATTAAAATACCGCAAACAAAAGTATAAAACAAGTAATATTCAAAATAACATTTCCTTGCAACGATTCATTATGATCCCAAATGGAATGGTTCGTTTGACCAAAAAATGCCGGTAAAAATGTAATTCAAGTTGGTTTTCTCTTTCATTCGGAACTTTAGATTTGGTCTCAATGAAGGGAAAATGCCTACGAATATGTTTTCAGCTTCTAGTTGTTTTCGTAATTATGTCGTCACAAGGATTGATGCTGAGTATATAGAATATAGAAAAGTCATTCAAAGCCGTCCAAAAGTGGATAACCAATCCTTGGCCCGTCATTGAGTACGAGGATTTGATTGTTTGAATTTTGATGTGTATGTGGGCAAAGAAATGAGAATCACTCTTTGTCTCTAATATTGAAGGAGTGTGGTATACACACTCCCTTTTAATTACTATTAACTCCATATATATATATACATAAAAGATTTCAACCCTCCTCCACATGTAAGGCCATCGCCAAACTAACAAGTTGTTCTCAGCGCCATATGAATATTACTTAATTATGTCATAATTTTATCAATAAAGAAAGAAATTAATTTACATTTTTTTTGTAAAACAATTTTGAAATTTATTAAATAGGTAAATGTTGTTTTAATCCCTGTAGTTTGAGAGTCAATTGTCCAGTTTGGTCAATATTATATGTTAAAAGATTATCCAAAGCATCTCTTTGCTTTCTTTCTTAGTTGCTGGACATAAATTTTTAAAGCTAAAAAAGAATTTCTATATGATAGAGTTTAAAATACAAACTAATTTAATATATAGCAGATGAAAGATAAAAAAATAATTAAGTAGATTTTAACCAAAAAATACATATATATAATATGGATTTTTTTGAGTGAATTTCTAAAAATATATTGACTCCTTCACGAGTACTTAAACTACGGGGTCAAACAGACTTAGTTATATGCAAGTCGTCGCAACTCGCAAGGATTGTTCGTTGTACGTGTGCGTACAATGACATGTCATGAGTTATCCATTGAGACTTTTCCAAGACAATATTTTGTGATGTACCATATGCATACTTAATTACAGGTGCATTTGTTGGGTACATGCATGCATAGACGTGGAATTCCATGCAAAAAATGATAAAATACTTTTCAATTTTTCTTAGTTTAATTTGCAAAGATGCTTCGCCATTAATTTGAAGTCTTTAGGTCCGGAAATCTCTATTCATCATATATTTGTTTGTCTCTTGGCACGCCCGCATACGCGCGCGCACGTACACACGCAAGCACATATTTGTGTGTGCATATATATGTCTTAATACGTATACTTAAGATATATCTATCATTCTAAGTTAAACTAATAATCATCCACTTTGTATTTTGTTCTAGAGCACAATAAGATAAATTAGCATTTATAATCGATTTTTTTTCTAACAAGTAAATTGAAATTGCATTCCATTAAACTGCTCACAACAACAATAAAAGTCGTGGTGGTGGTGCCGAGAGTAGTTTACAAACTGTCTACAAAGAATATAATGAGTTAAACCATTAAGTATTCGAGAGATACCTTTAATAACAAGTACTTTCATGAGCACATAAAACTTAAGCTTTATAAGAGTTATTTTCAAATTAAAATCCTCTTTTGATTTTTTAAAAATTTTGTATCACTTATCTTTTAATATTAATATATGATTAGAATTTAATTATTTTTGTTTCTTAATTTATTAACTAATAAACATATAAGTGAAATTTGCTTAAAAATCAGATCATTAAGGGCCCGTTTGGTAGCGTTTTTTACTCATTATTTTCATTTTTGTTTTCATAATACAAACAAATATCTGTTCGGTAGGATAGATTCCAAAAAAAAATCACAAAACAATAAATTCAGATTCAATACTATAACTACAAACATGAAAGGCATCCGTGTTCTCCTCCCCTCTCATATCGTGTTCTCAACTGGTCTCTACCCCACCATCGCTCTGCTCGGTCTCCCACCTCTCATCGTTTTCGATCTGGCCTCTCCCTGTCTCATCGTTTCGATCTGGTGTGCTCGATCTACACTCTCCCCCTCTCATCGTTTTTGATCTGGTCACCTCCCCTGCCATCGTTCTTGATTTGGTCACTACATCGTTCTGGATCTGCTGCAACTTCGTCTTTACTTTTCTTCCTCCAACAAATCTTTCTTTCTCTTTTTCTCTCCCGATCTACTCATTGTTGTACCCATCGCGTTTTTGTCTCACGCAACTTCATCTCACCAAGTTGTGCTTCGGAGCTCCATTCTCTCTCTCCTGCGTCACCATCTGCACGCATTCATTGTCCATCTTTGTGGCCACCGCTAGTCCATCTTCATCGGCTGGACTGCTATAGATCTCTCGGCTCTGATTCTTGCAGGTAATTTTTTTTTATTTCAGCAAATTTTGAGTAATTATTTCGATAATTAAAGCAATAGTTTTGAGCGATTGTTTTTTAAAGCATGTTAGATTGTGGATTCCCTTTATTCATGCCAAAAATTTGGAGATGTTTGTCTGTAATTATGGAGGTGGGAATCCTTTCTCACGGGCTGACTTTTGCAGCTCTGCTACCCACTTTATGCCATTGCCAACTGCTAATTAATCTTTCGTATGTACTTTCAGCTATGATTTAGACTTCTTCTTGTAATTAGTCATGTAAGGTAGTATGATATAACCAAGTTTGGTTGACAATTGTTGGAAGAAAAAATCTCAAAATTCTGGTTTTTTGTAAAGGAGTTGCTTTTCATAAGTGCACATACATCATTCTTTTCTTCAAAATTCTTAGGCACATAATACAAATTGTTCCATAAATAAAAAGTTTAATTTTCTTTTCGGCTCTATTTTGTCCTCTCTCCTTTTGTAGGGTGTTTGGACCGGAATGTTGATTGGAACTTTTGTTCAAACTATAGTTCTTATCATCATCACTTTGAAAACGAACTGGGACAAACAGGTATTATGTTTTTCCATCTAGCTTCTCATGTATGAGTTTATAATTTTTTTTTTCTGGTTAACCCCAATGATTTAACATGTAAATGATATGCATGAATGCACGTAATGAAGGCTCGGGAACCCGTGAACAAGTGGTTCATTCCCGAATCACCGGAACAATCACCTAACGAACAAGCAGATGTCGCAACTTGACATAGATGATCTTCAATTTCCAAAATGTTTTTTTCTTGATGTAAAGCTTTTGCCAATCAATTGCTCACAATTTTGTTTTTGCTTTCAAGAGTACAGTCGGGCATTCAATCTGTCTCATGGTATTTGATGTACAACTACATTGCTCATGTAGATGGAAAATAAAAAAGTGGAATTTCATTTTTTTTTTCCCTATTTTTGGTGTTTCAACATCACCATTTTGAGATTCACTCGTATTGACTCAATTGTAGTATTGGACATGATAAATTTCGGAATTGTTCACTAGATAGCTGCAGAAAATGAGCATGTGCTCATTTATATATATATATTCTTTGGCCTTTATTTTTAATTAAGTTATGTTTTATTGTTTCTATATTTTAGGATATTACTACGTTGTGGATTCTGGATACATAAATATGAATGGATTTTTGACACCATATAGAGGTAAGAGATATCATTTACGTGATTATAGAGGAGCAGGTCGAGCACCTAGAGGTCCCCAAGAACTGTTTAATTATAGACATTCATCATTGCGTAATGTAATACAGCGATGCTTTGGTATTTTAAAAGCGCGATTTTCAATTTTAAGGGATATGCATAATTATAGTTTGCGTAAGCAACGTCTAATTCCAATTGCATGTTGTGCTTTACATAATTTTATTCGGCGAGAAAATGCAAGTGATAGGTTATTTGGGGATTTTGATGTTCAAGATTTGGTTACCAACGAAGAAGGAGACACTAGTAAGCCACTTATTAATATTGATTTATCTCCCGCAAGTGTCGCAGCGATGAATGCTACAAGAGATAGAATTGCAGCTTCCATGTGGCATGATTACATCCGGTAATGCATAATGTCTATCATGTAATTTTTTAATAATTATTTTGTTTAAATTATTTGTTGTAATATATATCTTAATTGAAATACAAGTGTGCAACCCAAGAGGGGGGGTGAATTGGTATTTTAAAACTTATCTTAATCAAACCACAGTGCCATGTAATCTAATGCCTTAATAAATTCAAAAATAATAAATAAATTCAATGAAATCACAATAATAAATAAGAACGTATTTGAAGCTCTATGAATATTGTATAATCGTGTATAAGCTCAATGGTCGTGTTGTGATCAACCCTTGATTTGATATGAATGAGCTTATTTATAGTTGGAGCTGAAAACTAACCGTTATACACGTTTTTGCCAGAAAACGGATCGCCGTTAACCGTTAACGGTTAACTGTTTGGGCTAAATTTCAAATAAACGGTTGACCGTTAGTCACTAACCTTTCGCCGTTAATTTCCAGAGACCTACAAAATAAATTTGGCTTAACAGTTCTTACTAAACGGTTCAAGGTTAGCAAACTAGAAATAATCGGTTCACCGTTTTCCGTAAACGGTTTACCGTTTTCCGTAAACGGTTTACCGTTAATTTCCAGCGACCTGCCAAACAAATTTAGCTTAATCGTTCTAACTAAACGGTTCAAGGTTAGCAAACTGGAAATAATCGGTTCACCGTTTTCCGTAAACGGTTTACCGTTTTCCGTAAACGGTTTACCGTTTTCCGTAAACGGTTTACCGTTTTCCGTAAACGGTTTACCGTTAATTTCCAGAGACCTGGCAAACAAATTTGGCTTAACCGTTCTAACTAAACGGTTCAAGCAACCTGAAATAATCGGTTCACTGCTTCAGTAAGCAGTTTCCGTTAATGTCCAGAAACATCATTTTAACAAACCTTTGTAGAACATACTTTCTGGACATTATCGGTTAGCCGTTTTAAATAAACGATTAGCCGTTTGCTACAGTGAATTGTTTTTGAAAAAAGTATTACCAAACGCATATTATCTGTTTTTATCATTTTCAATTTTATCTACCAAACGCATATTACTGTTTTCAGTTTTAAAATACAGAGTACAAAAAATGATACAAAACGCATATTTAAATTCGAAATATAGTAACTGCAAAATACCATTTTCATTTTCATTTTTATTCTCAAGAAATACAAATTCAAAAACAATACCAAACGGGCCCTAAAGGATCCATCCCCTCGATGCTTCCCGATCGCTCTCTATCATCGAAGTTATTTGTGCCAACCACCAATACACCAGCAAATATTGATTCATGTTTAAGCTCATGTGTCACATACTCACGAATACTTAGTGATCATTTATAAATGTTAATTAGTTAACTGAGTAAATGATCAACATAAAAAAAAAAAATCCCGTTACGCTACTTTATGTATATAACGTGTGATAAATTAATAGGCAGTTACCCGGCAGCCATTAATACTTTCATTAAAGTGCGAATGATTAATTAACACGAATTTCAATATAGAAATTTCACCAAAACTGTTTAAGCTTGAATTTTTAATACTTCGTAGCAATGGATTAATGACGGCTCCAGCACTAATCTTATCCACTTACCCTTCCCGTAAATCTCTCTTTATTCAAATTTCCAACGATGAAATAGTTATATTCTTTTATCCATATCTCTCACTTGAACACACTTAATATTTTATGGTAAACTGCAAAAAAAAAAAATCGGGGGTGGGCTAAGCCCAAACCTATTTTCCAGTCCAACCAAAAAAATCAACTTGAAAATAATTTGAAGAAATCTTTCAAAACTTTAAAAAAAAAAAAATCATATTTTACCTCATCATCAAACAAAGGTAAAATTAGTGAAGTTTTTCTTTTTTCCTCTCTTAAAAAATCATTGACATCTATAAGGTAAAACTAGTACAAGATAAAGCGACACTAATTTTATTTTATTTTTAAACATTCTATTAAATTTTTTCTGTCTAAATATCATTGCTCTCTATTTAAGAGTCAAAGTCAAAGTTGTACAAAATGAAAAAGAGAGGGTTAAAGTGGATGTAAAAGACAAAAAAGAGAATAGCAAGCTTCGCGTTTTGAAGGAGCTTTGGAAGACGATAGGCGCATACTCTTATCATTGAAGCTTTTACGTCTGATGCTTGTAGAATTGACCCAGCAAAAAGGTTCAATGAATCCCTGTGAGAGTCTTTAATGAGTTTCCGGGAAGATAATCAATTAACAACCCCAGTTAAGTAGTTGAATGACCAACTAAGCTAGTTCATAAAATCTTAATGTATTCTAATTGTTTGAAGAAAGTATTTTAAGATCGAATGAAAGATGAATTTCAGGGACTCTTTCCAATTGCAACCAGTCATCATCAATATTCCAATAAGCGAAGGACTCTTTCGACACAAGGAAAAAAAAAAAGAAACAAGGTTCAATAAAGACGATGGAGAATATCCAAATAAAGTCTATGCATGCAAATGTAATGTAACTTTAATTTGACAACTGCCGCTGTGACGAATCCCTGGCAACGTAAGCACAATGACACAGAATGGATAGTGCAAATCAAAGTGGTTGTCTTTATGAATTACGAGAGAGAGTGGAACACAAGCTATCCAAATTAAGTCAGTCAAGATAGGTCAAACTATCTTCCCATTGTCGTTTTCGGGGGAAAAATGTTAGAATAAAATGTTAAAAGAAAATTTAGAATGACCGCTAACTACTAATATTACTAATATGAGAAGAGTAATAAAGCCTTTAGAATTGAAAAAAAAAAAAAAATAGTAGCTGACAATTAATAGTTGTAAAAGGCTTAAAGTTGTTTGATATAACATTTTGGAATAAATTTTAATTTACCCCTCCCTCACTTAAAATGATAGTCTTCAATTTTCTTGCCAGAGGATAAGGCTCAAACTCACGACTTTGGCCCTAAGAAGGCGATGCTCTCATCATTCGAGCTAAGCCTTTGCCTCAATAAACAACCATACAAAGAACAGGCATCTCTTTTTTATTTTTTTTCCCAAAAATAAAAAATCATTACCGCAGCCTCAATTTGCTCTCACCTTATTGAATGAAAAAGGAAGGGTAAATTGAGATTTTCGTCATTCTATCAGGAGAATAAATTAAAATATACCAACATTTTAAATTAGATTTCTCCACCATATCTCGAAATGATTGAGGCTATAATAAGTATAGGTTTTAATAAAAAGAAATATCGGCGGATTGGTTGTCAAATATTCCCTTCACAAAGACAAAATATAGCTTTTATTCTAATTCTTCATAGGCATTATTTGATTATTTCCATTAGCAATCTATTATAACAGTGAATAGCTTTTTGTCAAGATTTAAAAAAAAAAAAATGGCAGCCGAAGTTAGTTAAGATACTGGATTCGAAACAGAGTTTAAGAAGCCAAACAAATCTGATTCCTTGGAAGAAATGTATTAAAAACCTTGAATCACTCAATATGTGTAACAAATTTACAACTTCTCTTCAAAATTCCCAGAGCAAACTTCGCCAAAATTTAATTTTCCTCCCGCAGAAACAAATTTTTTTTTGCTTTGAGCAGGTAACTTTCACAGTAGGCTTTTCAATTAAAAAAAAGTCATATGCTTGTTAAAGGCAAACCCAGGTCCTATAAAGTAGCTTAGGAACTCTTCGCTGCGATGGGAAATTCTTGTGCATGAACATGCAACTCAATCAAGCACACATAATGACATAATGGAACCAAATTAAGTGTCGAACAAAATACAGAATGAAAAGAGTTATATCATTGGTAGAATGTTGTATTGCTAACTGCTTGACACCACCATTCAACTAATTTTATGGCCTGACCATCAGTGACAAAATGCAACAAATATTTTCTATGAAGTCATAAGTTTCCCAACAGAGCAAATTGGTTTGAAAGGTTTAAAATATGCTTTCAATGCAAAAAAGCTGACTACAATTAAACTTTTGTTAAGACTCATAATACAGAAAGAAATTTGCTAACGAAGAAACAAACAGTACAGAGGATGAATAGCAAAAATGTCATCGGTAAAACATAGATGGACCGGAAAAGGAGTACCTTGATGATACTGGTGCAGCTACCAAATCTGGCTTGCGCCCTTCATACGGGTGTTGCCTGTTGTAGTTTGTTAAAGCACTTGCGGCATTCAATGAGTATAACCTATCAGCTTGATCAGTTTCTCCCCTTCTTAAGGGATCAGATCCGACCAAATAATTTTCTCTCTGTCTAGCTGCAGAGTAGGAACCTGAGGTGATGTCTTCTCTCCTTGGAGGTGGCAGATATGGGTCCACAGATGAAGCACCATAATAGTAAGTACCATATGGATCTCTATGGTAAGAGTCCAAGGTTGTAGCTGCAGGGGAAACTCTAGATGGCAGTTCATGTCTAGAACCCACATTATAAGCTTGATATTCTCTCTCTATCAAGCGCAGAGGATCAGCACGAGCAGGTTCCCTGGATATAGGGATGGTGTCGCTATATATGGGATCTGGGTGTCTGAGAAGGTGCTGTTGCCCTCTCTCATGACCCCTCTGGTAGGGATCCAAATGAGCAGAAACATGATTAGTAGTCAGGGTTTTCCTCTCCCCCTTAAGGCCATAAGCACGATACTCCTTTTCAGTCATGTATAAATCAGAGGGAACTTCCTCTCTGAGTGAAGATCCCTTTCCATATGTAGTGCGCCGATCCCTTTTAGGAGACAATCCATTATAACTCCTAGAGCTGGCATTAGCATATGGATCTCTAGCAAACTTTTCCCGGTTTGACTCTCTAACTCCATGAATTTCCCCATCCTGAACCTTTGGCACAGGCATGGTAAGGGCAGGCAATGAATGGGCTGCAACTGGTCGGAAAAGTTCTGAGAGCTTCCTAACCTGAGAAGAAAATTTTAAAATATGACAAATTCATAGATGAAAACTTGAAATATCATGAATTCAAGGCTGTAAGACAAAATGGCCACAAAACTACCAAAGGAAATATGAAATTTCTACCTGTTTGAACGTGAGCTCAATTTTGAACTTGTGCTTGTCATCATAGTTTTCCTTAATAGCCTTCTTGAATACGCTTTCAGGGAGAGGGACAGAATCCCTGTGGATATCAAACCGCACCTGAAATCAAAAGTTGTGAGCACAAAGATGTGGCTAGATTGATTAAAGTGAAATCCAACAATAAAAGTTTACCTGGGCAGGAAAGGCTCCGCCAAAAGCTTTTGGCTCAAGTTTCATGCCACCAGAAGAGGATGCCTTGTAAATCCCATACATAAGCTTGAGATCAAAATCATAGAGAAAAAGCTTAAGCCCAGGTTTGATACGCAGCACAAGATCTTTCTTACTAACTGACACACCCATGACACGATAATGGAAACAATCTGGCTTGGTCTTCTTGCTGCACATAAATATCAAACCACCAAGGTTATCTTTCCTCATTTCCTTCTCTTGGCTCTTTCCTTTGTCTCTTTGTTTCTCTTTGTCCTTGTGATCCTTCGAACTCTTGTCTGACACAGGAATCTTCTGTTCACCTCTTTGTTTCCAGTGATTTTTATCTGCCCCACCAATCTCCTCTTCACCTCTTTGTTTCTGGTGATTCTTATCGGACCGACCAATCTCCTCTTTGTTCTTTTGATTCTGCTGGCTTGTCTTGGGGTCCTTTCCTTTTGAAAGGTTCTCATTTAGGTTTTCTTCCCTTGAATTTAGCTTCTTAGAACTCTCTCCTTCAATGCTGTTTTTATCATTCTTCTTATCTAATAGATTATTGTTCTTCTTCCTTTTGAATCTACGCCAAGCTCGTGTAGCAACTTTGGCCTTTTTGGTCTTCAAGTCATTAACAGACTTCTTTGCAATTTTAGATCTGGCCTTCAATGATTTTGGGATCTTATTTTCAGATGATTTTGCTTCAGCTGAGGCTTCCAGAGCATTCCCCGCTTCCTTCTTTTCATTTTCTTGTTCCATAGTCTACCCAAATAACCAGGATCCCAGCAGACAATAATTTAGGGATTATCCTGTTGTTCACTATTTACAATACGAAATACAAAGTCAAAAGCCCAGCAAAGAAATGAAGGAAGCAAAAGATGTGAAAATGCATCAAAATTTGCAATATATATATATATATAAAAATTTACAAAGCCTTCATAATGAATATAGCAGATGGTGGCTAATTGCCAAATACTTGACAATGATAGGCAAATTCTCCTGTCAGAAAGCGGGGTGAAAAAGGTCAGAATCTTGAGACCTGCTCAATCACAAGGTTGCAACAAAAGGGAGTCTGATAATATACAATGGGCAATCAGATTAGCTTTCTCATGAACATTTCAATAATCTGAGCCACCAGTTTATGACAAGCAAGCTTCTAATGGTTACAACATTCTAAACCTTAAAAAATGGTTCAAGATCTCTAGCATCAATATTATAAAAAAAAAACCTTGAAGATTAAACCATTACTACAAACACTACTAGGTGACTTTCAAAACATCATTTCTTGTCCAGCTGTCCTCGTTTATAGTTAGTTATTTCATTGCCAGAAGCACATTGTTTAAAATGTCATTTAACACATAGCAGTACAATACACCATCCAATCTTATTAATTTCCGCTAAAAACAAAGTGCGATTTTATTAAAGAAAGGAAATTTATAAAAGCTAACAAACCATCACAAAAACCACCTTAGTTTACTTTCCCTCTTTCCATGGGAAAGGTTTAACTCCATACATTCATTCCGAGATGACAGACATAGTTGAGTAGCTCGGGTTCCAATTTAGTAAGTACTATATGAATGACTCAAAAAGACACCAAACGAGACTTCAGCTAATGGTATCGTTGCAATACATGTCACCTAAGTTTTGAACACGCCATATTACATCTTGGCAAATAACGGGACAACTACGGACCAATTACAATCCACTATTCCAATCCTTTTTTATTCTTCTCCCCCATAACTTATTAAGCATATTTTTTCACGGGAAAAAAAATACGAAGAGGGTAATTTCAGACAGTTATAGTCATTAAACATGTGTCTTCAATACCTTTTCCTCTAGTCCAAATAAATAGACTTCAATAATCTTCATAAACCATCTAAATCAATTTGCGGCTGAATTCTACTATGTAGCACCAATTTTAATACATAAAATTAAATTTCAGGGAGTCTTAAGCATCTAGAACCATTAAATTACGCACTAAGCTCAGAACTCGGCTCCAACTACAAGCCGTTCAGTACCATCTACAACATCCTACCCAATTTATTAAGTCCCAACTGCAGCTACTGTGAAAGCTTATCCCAAAATTCGGCCATTGCTTTAATCCTATACAGGAAGCCAATAAAACCATAACTTCTAACAAAAATTTCCAGCAAGCTCATGCTTTTACATTGTTTCAGTTTCGTATAATATTAAAAAATGAAATTAACAAACATAATCCAGTTCAGTACAAAATCTCACGACACAATCCCATCTCTGATCAAGCAATCACAATTTAGCAAAAACGAATTAACACCACAGAATAAGAAACCACAAAAATAAAAACGCATACATGCGTAAGGCGCAACTTAGTACCTAAAAGATGCAATCCGATGAGAGAGACAGAAAAATTCTTAGAGAGGATCAAAATTGATCTGAGTGATAGGGTAAAAGACCGAGCGGAACGACGCCGTTTGCACGTTCGGTTCTGTTGTTGCAGGCTACCCTTACTATATTTGACAACCAAAGTTTAATTTCATTAACACCCCCTGTACTTCTATAGATTTTTCTTAACACCTATCTTATTTGATTAATGTATCATCATACCCCTCTCCGTCCGGTCAAGCTTTCCGTATACAGATAAATAGTACTGGGCTCCACCTGTATTTGTTTGTCCAAATTCATTTAAAATCGACAGCAGAATTTAGTATAGTAATCTGAGGAAATGAGAAATCCTGGCTCAAAAAGCTTGACCAAGCACTCAAGCAGTCAAAAATCAAATCATATTATTCACGTATCCAAAATACCGAAAACGCAAAGTTTCTTTCATTTCCGAAAATCGCAATTTTGCCTTCACAGACAGAAGCAAAAAGTTAAAAACAGCTCAATGGTCGAACAAAAGTAATTTCAATAACAACATAAGTGCAGCTTCTTAATTATTCAGTCAAGATAGATCTTAACAACGGTTCCATTATCAATAAGGGACTGAACCACGGCTCGAATCTTTCCTTCAAATTTATCACGCTCCCTGGGTGTGTAGGAAGCAGTATAGACATCTGCTTCTCTGGCCCTCTCTGCCTGAATCTGACCAATGGCCAAACATGCAGTTATATCTGATCGGGACTTCAGCACTGCTTCGATGTCTTTAGAGTTCGTGCCAGCAACGGCTACGTGCTTACTCGTCACCCTATGGGTGAGTGAGACTGAAACAAACCGTTTGGAGTTGAACACGAAGTGTAAATGGTTCCACATGTGCAACAGTGCGTTGTTTGAATGAAATATGCTTGGTTGTGTTATTGTCATCATCAAGGAAATCCTCTACCCAGAAAAGCTCCTTGGCGCATTTAGAACCTGCAATTATTTCAAGTGCATAAACACATCATACTCTGAACATACTATACAAAAAAAATATTTATGCTAAACATACAAACTCATCCATACAAACTACAATGGTCAGTGAAATTCTAAAAAAATAAGCTCTCTTATTTCTGGTAACACATTGGGAACCTAAAACCAGCAAGCGGTTAACCACAGCCCACTGAACAAGGGCAATGACAAGGAGAAATTTTCTTCTCAGTTCCATCAAGCAAAGGTTCTCCCTCAACATGTGTAGGATAACGTACTCTTGAGTAAGAAAGAAATTACCTCAAAGATGGAATTTTGGAGATCCATTATCCTACAGCAAATGCCACTGCATCAAATGTCAATATCAGAAGAACCAATTAAAGACCCTCTTGGATAGAATCTGACTTCGATTGATTGCAGAGGGCTACCAATAGAAAATGAGGTCCCATAGCAACAAATGACATCACAGGTCGTAGAAAAATCACAACTGTTTTTGCATAAGTATTGAATCCAGGGCCAAGAGCAACTGGAACTAAAACAACCTGCAAAGCGATACCAAAAATTTCAAACATCAAGTGATGACCAAAAAGGAACAGACCAATTCAAGTATATCTTTCTGTCCTACTAAAGCACTCATTACCTGCGATATTGACTTGGACAAGGCAAAGCAGCAACTGGAACAACAGACCCAATAAGACGGCCAATTAAAAGAAGGGTTAGAAGAACTTTCTAGCCACAATGTTCAAGTAGCTTTCTCAGAACAATCAACATAGACAAACGTCATCGTGGTGCCAATTTCAGATAAGAAGCTTCCACAAATTCTCCATTTAAGATTTATAAGCACCAACAACAGTTCTAGAATTATGAGGTGCGGAGTTGAGAAATTACAAATGGTTATCCCTGTGAGAAAACAAAGTAAACCAAAACGTACCCATTGATTACATTTTCACGAGGGGCAAAGATAAACTAAGATAGATAACAAAATGTGCAAAATAAGCACTGGGAATACTAAAAATTAACCACAGAGGAGTCTACAAAAGTTCCAGAGAAATTTCATCATCGAGCAGGTTACATAAAAACTGGCCCAAATAAAAGAATAATAACAAGCAAGGCCATCCATGCGTACAAAGCAAAAAGTAAAAAGTTTCTACACCGGTTCATTTGATTCTTTTCATGTGGCATTCTAGCAAAAGATCCTGCTTACATTAAAGTGAGGGGGGAAAAGGACGGGTACACAAATACACCTATTTAATCTAAAATAATAGTACCACCAGGAGTAGCACCAGGAATTGCGAAGGAATCAAGATTCCAACAGCCACTAAGCTGATAATTCTTCAACTTTGTTGAGACTGGCAGGCAGAGAAGCAGGGTCAAACTCAAAAGATCCAATGGGAACATCTTCCCTCTCCTTCCCAGTCACTCTATATGAGGGGATTTGATGTGAAAATCTATACATATGAGCTGGTGGGATAACCCCATGATGTGCAGCTTGCTTAAACAGGCTGACAAACCCATTGACTTTGCTCAAATAGGCAACCCCAATACCAACATTCTCATCAAAATCTGTCAGCACCTCCACAAATTCATACTGGTATGGTGGTCCATGCATTTCTGGGTCACGACCCCACTTAATATCCCAGTCACTAAAGACGGCCCAAGTTTCCCCCGCTTTAGGAAATGTCAGGAAAGAGCGTCTACCACCACCGTTCATCCAACTTATCTGATGAGAAAACATTAGACGATCTTCAGTTTCTTCGGTCTTCCCATTGATGAACTTACCACAAGCAATAGGCAGTTCAGCTTCACGCCAGGCTTTCTCGCTTTCATCATCTGGATTAGGCTCAAGCCAAGTAATCTGTAACCTAAAATGGGGTGAGAAAACTTTCTTGATCCGAGCATAGAATCTTGGCATGCCATCAAGTGTATCATAAATAGCCCAAGTTTGATTCACAGCAAAACAGTTTTCTTCCCTAACTTTATCAAAATCACTGAAATCTGGATCAGGATACTCAATGATCTCTGAATTCAGCGTGCTCCCGTCATCATAATCTGATACATCTGCTTCCTCCCGTTCTGCTTTCTGTTCACTGTTATTTGGCATGCTCTCTTCAATAGAACTGGCTGTTTCAACTCCCTTCCAGTTGCTGTGCCATCTTTGGATAGCCCACCACGCACACCTGCTTCTTGCAGCGCCTCTTCGCTGGATCGGTCTGGTTTGCTCCCTTTTGAACTCTTTGGGGAGCTAAAAGAATCACCATCAGCAATCGTTTCACTGTACAAAACATTTTGCCTTTGCTTTGAAGATCTTCTAAGCTGCTGGCCTTTGCCTTGAAAATCTTCAAGTTTGTTGAGACTGGCAGGCAGAGAAGCAGGGTCAAACTCAAAAGATCCAATGGGAACATCTTCCCTCTCCTTCCCAGTCACTCTATATGAGTTTGATGTGAAAATCTATACATATGAGCTGGTGGGATAACCCCATGATGTGCAGTTTGCTTAAACAGGCTGACAAACCCATTGACTTTGCTCAAATAGGCAACCCAATACCAACTTCTCATCAAAATCTGTCAGCACCTCCACAAATTCATACTGGTATGGTGGTCCATGCATTTCTGGGTCACGACCCACTTAATATCCCAGTCACTAAAGACGGCCCAAGTTTCCCCAGCTTTAGGAAATGTCAGGAAAGAGCGTCTACCACCGTTCATCCAACTTATCTGATGAGAAAACATTAGGCGATCTTCAGTTTCTTGGTCTTCCCATTGATGGAACTTACCACAAGCAATAGGCAGTTCAGCTTCACGGCTTTCTCGCTTTCATCATCTGGATTAGGCTCAAGCCAAGTAATCTGTAACCTAAAATGGGGTGAAAACTTTCTTGATCCGAGCATAGAATCTTGGCATGCCATCTGTATCATAAATAGCCCAAGTTTGATTCACAGCAAAACAGTTTTCTTCCCTAACTTTATCAAAATCACTGAAATCTGGATCAGGATACTCAATGATCTCTGAATTCAGCGTGCTCATCATCATAATCTGATACATCTGCTTCCTCCGTTCTGCTTTCTGTTCACTGTTGTTGGCATGCTCTCTTCAATAGAACTGGCTTGCTGTTTCAACTCCCTTCCAGTTGCTGTGCCATCTTTGGATAGCCCACCACGCACACCTGCTTCTTGCAGCGCCTCTTCGCTGGATCGGTCTGGTTTGCTCCCTTTTGAACTCTTTGGGGAGCTAAAAGAATCACCATCAGCAATCGTTTCACTGTACAAAACATTTTGCCTTTGCTTTGAAGATCTTCTAAGCTGCTGGCCTTTGCCTTGAAAATCTTCAAGTTTGTTGAGACTGGCAGGCAGAGAAGCAGGGTCAAACTCAAAAGATCCAATGGGAACATCTTCCCTCTCCTTCCCAGTCACTCTATATGAGGGGATTTGATGTGAAAATCTATACATATGAGCTGGTGGGATAACCCCATGATGTGCAGCTTGCTTAAACAGGCTGACAAACCCATTGACTTTGCTCAAATAGGCAACCCCAATACCAACGTTCTCATCAAAATCTGTCAGCACCTCCACAAATTCATACTGGTATGGTGGTCCATGCATTTCTGGGTCACGACCCCACTTAATATCCCAGTCACTAAAGACGGCCCAAGTTTCCCCCGCTTTAGGAAATGTCAGGAAAGAGCGTCTACCACCACCGTTCATCCAACTTATCTGATGAGAAAACATTAGACGATCTTCAGTTTCTTCGGTCTTCCCATTGATGAACTTACCACAAGCAATAGGCAGTTCAGCTTCACGCCAGGCTTTCTCGCTTTCATCATCTGGATTAGGCTCAAGCCAAGTAATCTGTAACCTAAAATGGGGTGAGAAAACTTTCTTGATCCGAGCATAGAATCTTGGCATGCCATCAAGTGTATCATAAATAGCCCAAGTTTGATTCACAGCAAAACAGTTTTCTTCCCTAACTTTATCAAAATCACTGAAATCTGGATCAGGATACTCAATGATCTCTGAATTCAGCGTGCTCCCGTCATCATAATCTGATACATCTGCTTCCTCCCGTTCTGCTTTCTGTTCACTGTTATTTGGCATGCTCTCTTCAATAGAACTGGCTTGCTGTTTCAACTCCCTTCCAGTTGCTGTGCCATCTTTGGATAGCCCACCACGCACACCTGCTTCTTGCAGCGCCTCTTCGCTGGATCTGTCTGGTTTGCTCCCTTTTGAACTCTTTGGGGAGCTAAAAGAATCACCATCAGTAATCGTTTCACTGTACAAAACATTTTGCCTTTGCTTTGAAGATCTTCTAAGCTGCTGGCCTTTGCCTTGAAAATCTTCAAGTTTGTTGAGACTGGCAGGCAGAGAAGCAGGGTCAAACTCAAAAGATCCAATGGGAACATCTTCCCTCTCCTTCCCAGTCACTCTATATGAGGGGATTTGATGTGAAAATCTATACATATGAGCTGGTGGGATAACCCCATGATGTGCAGCTTGCTTAAACAGGCTGACAAACCCATTGACTTTGCTCAAATAGGCAACCCCAATACCAACGTTCTCATCAAAATCTGTCAGCACCTCCACAAATTCATACTGGTATGGTGGTCCATGCATTTCTGGGTCACGACCCCACTTAATATCCCAGTCACTAAAGACGGCCCAAGTTTCCCCCGCTTTAGGAAATGTCAGGAAAGAGCGTCTACCACCACCGTTCATCCAACTTATCTGATGAGAAAACATTAGACGATCTTCAGTTTCTTCGGTCTTCCCATTGATGAACTTACCACAAGCAATAGGCAGTTCAGCTTCACGCCAGGCTTTCTCGCTTTCATCATCTGGATTAGGCTCAAGCCAAGTAATCTGTAACCTAAAATGGGGTGAGAAAACTTTCTTGATCCGAGCATAGAATCTTGGCATGCCATCAAGTGTATCATAAATAGCCCAAGTTTGATTCACAGCAAAACAGTTTTCTTCCCTAACTTTATCAAAATCACTGAAATCTGGATCAGGATACTCAATGATCTCTGAATTCAGCGTGCTTCCGTCATCATAATCTGATACATCTGCTTCCTCCCGTTCTGCTTTCTGTTCACTGCTATTTGGCATGCTCTCTTCAATAGAACTGGCTTTCTGTTTCAACTCCCCTTCTGTTGATGTGCCATCTTTGGATAGCCCACCACGAACACCTGCTTCTTGAGGCTCCTCTCCACTGGATCGGTCTGGTTTGCTCCCTTTTGACCTCTTTGGGGAGCTAAAAGAATCACCATCAATAATCTTTTCACTGTACAAAACATTTTGCCTTTGACTTGAAGATCTTCTATGCTGCTGGCATGCATCATGTACAAAATTCCGTCTTGAATACTTACCATCTTTTTCTTGAATCTCCACATCCACTCCTTCAGAATTTTCATCAGATTCAATTACTGACTTCCTCTTTCTCTTCTTGGTTGAATTTCTTGAAGTTCCCAATACACTTGGTTTCCCAACATTGGGCTTTGGTATTCTGCCATTTTCCATCCCATTTGCTAAATTAGGCCTTTTAGTCCAATCAAAAAATTTGTTTGAAAATCATTTGACAAAGTCTTCCGGAAGTCGAAAAAAAATCATATTTTATCTTACCATGAAGCAAAGGTAAAATTAATGAAATTAAGTTTTTTTTTTTCTGAAAAAAAAATCCTATCTTAACTTATTTATATTTATGACAGAAATAAAGTAATACTGGTACAAGATAAGTCTACACCATTTTTTTTTTTTTAATTTTTGTCAACGTTCTATTAAATTTTTCTGTCTAAACTTTATTGCTCTCTATTTCCAAGTCAAAGTCAAAGATACACAAAATGGAAAAGAAAGGGTTAAAGTGGATGGAAATGACAATAAAGAAAACAGCTAGCTTTTTGAAGGAGCTTTTGAAGATGATGGGCATGTCCTCTTAACATGAAGCTTTTATGCTTGAAGCTGGTGAATCGACCCATTAGAAAAGTTTAATGAAACCTTAATGTGTTCTGAGAGGATAACTAATTAACAACAGTAATTAATTAGTTGAATGATCAACTAAACTAATTAGTAAAATCATATGTATTCTAATTGTTTGGAGAAAGTATTTTAAGGTCGAATGAGAGATGAATTTCAGGGACTCTTCCAATTGCAACTAGTCATCAAGAATATTCCAATAAATGAAGGATTCTTTTGCCACAAGAAAAGAAAAAAGGGAAATTATTAATCGTATACCCTTAGTTTACTTCGTTATCAAATTTACTACAATTCTTTCAGGGTATATCAGTCGTCCACCCTAAATTGACAAAGTATATCTGTCGTCCACCAAACCGTTAGTTGCAGTTTAAATATGATGACGTCAGAGGGGTAATCTAGTCTTTTCATATAATATAAGTGATAATTTAAAGGTATATAAGTGATAATAAGATATTTTAAGGATATACAAATGACAATTTTCAAGAGTAAAATCGTTAATTCGCTACAATTCCGTTAACTTTCAAATGACAATTAATGGTTTAGTGGTCGGCAGATAACTTTTGTCCATTTAGGGTAGTTGATTGATACACCCTTAAAGTGTTGTAGTATTTTTTATAAAAGTGCAAATTTAGGATATGAATGATAATTTCCCAACAAAAAAAGGAAAAAGGTCAACAAAGACAATGCAAAATATTCAAATAAAGTCTACGTATGTAAATGTAATGTAAGTTTAATTGCCGCTGTGACGAATCCCTTGCAACGTAAGCACAATGACACAGGAAGGATAGAGTAAATCAAGTGGTCTTTATGAATTACGAGAGAGAGTGGAACACAAGTTATCCAAATCAAGTCAATCAAAATAGCTCCGACTATCTTACCATTGTCGATTTCCGGGGGGGGGGGGGGAGGTGTTCGAATAAATTGTTAAAGAAACTTTAGAACGTGTAATGAAAAAGTGATATCTTTACTAACTATGAATTTGAGAAGAGTAATAAAAACTTTCAAAAAAAATAGTAGCACACAATTAATAGTTTTAAAAGGCTTAAGGTTTGTTTCATATAACGTTTTAGAATAAACTTCAATCTATCCTTTATTTAAACTGATAATCTTCAATTTACTTCCAAAGGAATAAGGCTCAACCTTAGGACTTTTGGCCTTAAGAAGACAATGCTCTTACCACTTGAGCTAAGACTTTAACTCTATAAACAACCACAGAAAGAACAATCATCTTTTTTAAAATTTTTTTGTTAAGAATACCAAAAATAAGAGAAACATCAACGTAACCCCAATTTACTCTCATCTTCTGACCAAAAATAAAGGATAAATTGAGATTTTCACACTTTTAGGTGATAAATTAAAGATTGTCATTCTATTGGGGATGAAATAAAGCTTACCAACATTTTTAATAAAACTTCTGAAGTATATCTCGAATTAATTGAGGCTATAAAAAGTAGAGGTTTTAATAAAAAGAAGGGAAAGAGCCGCCAAACCCTTAAGGTTTGCTTAAATACACAGATCCCTTTAGTTTTATAAATGGTCACATAAACTCCTTTAATTTAAAAAATGACTATTACACCCTTCGATTCTAATAACCCAAATAAATATAAATATAATAATAAGATAAAAATAATAAATAAAGACATATGATACAAATACAATATTACAATAAGTATAATCAATAAAATAATGTATATAATGAAAATTATTTTTAATATTAAGTTATTATTAGCCTACCCTGTGGATTTTATTAATGCTAAAATCTATTAATTCAAAAATTGACTTTAAGATTTATACTAATACAGACATAATTAAAAAAGCTATTGTAAATAAAATAATATAAAATTTACAAATTATTGTGGATTTTAGGTATAATTATTTTAATTTTATTAATATGTCAAATAGATTTTATTATTATCAAAAGAATACGATAGATTAATATTGTTAAAATAACCTTTCTACTATTCAAAATATTTTATAAATTTTATCTTATTTTATATATTGTGTTATATTATTTTACTTATAATTTATATTTATTAAAGAAGTTTATTTGAAGTCAATAATTGGGTTGTTGTAATAAAGGATATAATAATGAAAAATGGATTTGTGTGACCATTTATGAAATTGAGGGGGTCCATTTGAGTAACTAAGCAAACGTTGGGGGTGTGGGTGGCTTTTCCCCTAAAAAGAAATATTGGTGGTTTGGTTATCAAATCTTCCCTTAATAGAGATAAAATATAGCTTTTATTCTAATTCTTCATAGGCTTTATTTGATTATTTCCAATAACAATCCATTAAAACAGCGAATAGCCTTTTGTCAAGATAAAAAAAATGCCAGCAGAAATTAGTTGAGATATTGGATTAGAAACACAGTTTAAGAACCAAACAAAAATGATTCCTTGGAAGAAATGTATTAAAAACCATGAATCACTTGATATGCGTACCAAATTTACAAGTTCTCTTCAAAAATTTCAAAGCAAACTTTGCCAAAATTTAATTTTCCTCCCACCGAAGCAAAAAATTTTCTGTTTTGAGGAGATAACTTTCTCAATAGGCTTTTCAGCTCAAATGTCATATGCTAGTTAAAGACAATTCCAGGTCTTATAAAGTAGCTAAGGAACATTCGTGCCACAATGTGAAAATCTTATACATGAACATGCAACTCAACCAATCACAGATAATGACATAATGGAACCAAATTAATGTGTCGAACAAAATGTAGAATGAAAAGAGTTCTATCATTCGTAGAAGGTTGTATTGCCAACTGCTTGACACTATCATTCAACTAATTTTATGGCCTGACCATCAATGACACAATGCAACAAACATTTTCTATAAGTCATAAGTTTTCCAATAATGCTAATTTGTCTGAAATTGATGAACCAGAAAAGGAGTACCTTGATGATACCGGTGCAGCTACCAATTCCAGCTTGCGCCCTTCATAGGGGTGTCGCCTACTGTAGTTTGATAGAGCACTTGTGGCATATGATGAGCATAACCTATCAGCTTGATCAGTTTCTCCCCTTCTTAAGGGATCAATTCCGACCAAGTAATTCTCTCTCTGTCTAGCAGCAGAGTAGGAACCTGAGGTGATATCTTCTCTCCTTGGAAGCGGCAGATATGGGTCCACAGATGAAGCACGATAATAGTAAGTGCTATATGAGTCCACAGATGAAGCACCATAATAGTAAGTGCTATATGGCTCTCCATGGTAGGAGTCCAAGGTTGTAGCTACAGGGGAAACTCTAGATAGCAGTTCATGTCTAGAACCCCAATTATAAGTTTGATATTCTCTCTCTGTCACGCGCAGAGCATCAGCACGAACAGGTTCTCTGGACACAAGGATGGTGTCACTATATGTGGGATCTGGGTTTCTTAGAAGGTGCTCTTGCCCTCTTTCATGACCCCTCTGGAAGGGATTCAAAGGAGCACGATACTCCTTTTCAGTCATGCATAAATCATGGGGAACTTCCTCTCTGAGTGAAGATCCCTTTCCATATGTAATAAGCCGATCCCTTTCAGAAGACAATCCACTATAATTCCTAGAGCTGGCATTAGCGTATGGATCTCTAGCAAATTTTTCCCTGTTTGACTCTCTAACACCTACATGAACTTCCCTATCCTGAACCTTTGGCACAGGAGTGGTCAGGACAGGCAATGCAGTTGAATGAGCTGCAACTGGTCGGAAAAGTTCTGAAAGCTTCCTAACCTGAGAAGAAAATTTTAAAATATTACAAATTCATGGATGAAAACTTAAAATATCATGAATTCAAGGCTTAAAGACGAAATGCCCACCAAACCACCTAACGAAATACGAAATTGCTACCTGTCTAGGAGTGAGCTCAATTTTGAACTTGTGCTTTTCATCATAATTTTCCTCAATAGCCTTCCTGAATATGCTTTCAGGGAGAGGAAGACAATCCTTGTGGACATCAAAATGCACCTGAAATCAAAAGTTGTCAGCACAAAGATGTAGCTACAATGATTAAAGTGAAAACCAACAATAAAACATTACCTGAGCAGGAAAGGCTCCACCAAAAGCTTTTGGCTCAAGTTTCATGCCACCAGAAGAGGATGCCTTGTAAATCCCATACATAAGCTTGAGATCAAAATCATAGAGAAAAAGCTTAAGCCCAGGTTTAATACCCAGCACAAGATCATTCCTACTACCTGATACACCCATGACGTCATAATGGAAACAATCTGGCTTGGTCTTCTTGCTGCACATAAATATCAAACCACCAAGCTTATCTTTCCTCATTTCCTTCTCTTGGCTCCTTCCTGCGTCTCTCTGTTTCTTTTTCTCCTTCTGATTCTTCAAACTCTTGTCTGACCGAGGAATCTTCTGTTCGCCTTCTTGTTTCCAGCGATTTTTATCTGCCCCACCAATCTCCTCTTCACCTCTTTGTTTCCGGTAATTCTTATCCAACCCACCAATCTCCTCTTGGTGCTTTTTACACTGCTGGCTTGTCTTGGGGTCCTTTTCTTTCAAAAGGTTCTCATTTAGGTTTTCTTCCCTTGAATTTAGCTTTAGGTTGTCTTCCCTTGAATTTAGCTTCTTAGAACCCTCTCCTTCAATGCTGTTGTTATCATTCTTCTCATCTAATAAATTTCTTTTCTTCTTCTTTCTGAATCTACTCCAAGCTCGTGCAGCAATTTTGGCCTTTTTGGTCTTCAAGTCATTAATGGGCCACTTCTTTGCAATTTTAGATCTGGCCTTCAATGATTTTGGGATTTCATTTTCAGATGATTTTGCTGCAGCTGAGGATTCCATAGCATTCCCAGCTCCCTTCTTCTCTTCATTGTCTTGTTCCATCATCTGTCCAACTAACCAGGCTCCCAGCAAACAATAATTTAGGGATTATTCTGTTGTTCACTATTTACAATATGAAATAAAAAACTCAAAAGCCCAACAAAGGAATGACAGAAGCAAAAGAAGTGAAAATGCACCAAAATTTGGCAAGACAATAAAAAAATTTACAATGCCTTCATAATGAATACAGCAGATGGTGGCTAATTGCCAAACACTTGACAATGATAGGAAAATTCTCCCCCATAAGGAAGGGGGGGCGCAGCGGGAAGAGTCAGAATCTTGAGACCTGCTCAACCACAATTCAAAAAAAAAAAAGGAAAAAAACTTGATGATTAAGCCACTACGACAAACAGTACTAGGTGACATTCAAGACATCATTTCTTGTCCAGCTGTCCTCATTTATAGTTAGTTATTTCATAGCCAGAAGCACATTGTTTAAAATGCCATCAACACATAGCAGTACAATATTCATGCAGCAACAAGGCAACCCCCCTACAGCATCCGATCTTATTATTTTCCACTAAAAACAAAGTGTGACTTTATTAAAGAAAGGAAATTTATAAAAGCGAACATAACATTACAACACCACCTGCGTTTACTTTCCTTCTTTCCATGGCAAAGGTTTAACTACATACTTTCCTTCAGAGATGACAGACGTAGTTGAGAAGCTCGGGTTCCAAGTTAGTGAATACTAAATAAATGTAAAGACACCAATCAAGACTTCAGTCAATGGGTATTGTTGGAATACATGTCACCTAAGTTTTAAACACACCATATTTCATCTTCGCAAATATCAGGACAACTACAGACCAATTGCGATCCACTATTCCGATCCTTTTTTAATTCTTCTCCCCATAACATATTAAGCATATTTTTTTTGCCAAAAAAAATATGCCAAGAGAGTAATCTCAGAAGATATAGTCGTTAAATACGTGTCTTCACTACCTTTTCCTCAAAGCCAAATAAATAGACTTCAATAATCTTCATAAAGCATCTAAATCATTTACTGCTGAATTCTACTGTTTGGCGCCAATTAATACATAAAATTATATTTCAGGGAGTCTTAAGTATCTAGAACCATTAAATTACCCAGTACACTCAGAACTCAGCCCCAATTACAAGCCTTTCAGTACTATCTAAAACATCCCACCCAATTTATTAATTCTCAACTCCAGCTACTTTGAAAGCTTATCCCATAATTCAGGCATTGCTTTACACGAAGCCAAGAAAACCATAACTTCTGTAAAAAATTCCACCAAGCTCATGCTTTACATTGCTTATCCCAAAACTCATGATCGTCTCAAAACACATAAAATAACAAACAAATAAACAAATAAATAAACAATGAAAATTTCAAAAGAGTAGACTTGAAGCTCATGCTTTACATTATTTCAGTTTCGTATAATATTGAAAAATGAATTCAACTAAACATAATTTTCAATTCAGTGCAAAATCTCACGACACTATCCAATTTCTGATCAAGCAATCACAATTTCGCAAAAAAATTAACACCATAGAAGTAGAAAATATAAAAAAATAAAAATAAAAAACAAATACAAACATGAGGCACACTGAATACCTAAAAGATGCAATCCGATGAAGGGCTAGCTTTGCAGAAGCCAATGAGAGAGACAGAAAAATTCTTAGAAAGGACAAAATTGATCTGAGTGATAGGGTAAGAGAGTGCCTAACGACACCGTTCGCACGTTCGGTTTTAATGCTACAGGCTATCCTTCCATTTATGCACGTGCAAATATGATTTATACCACCAAAGTTTAATTTCATCACCTCCCCCTCTACTTTTATGGATTTTTCTTAGGAAAATGCTACTTTCCCCGGGTCAAACCCCGAAACTAGCCCAAACGACACCGTTCCAACTTTGTTTTTTTGGTTTTCAATCTCACTAAAGTGATGTCGTTTTGGCTTAGCTTGGCAGCCCCAAATTACTCTCTTCCTCTTCGTCTCGTTTTTCCTTTCGTTTTGACCAGTAAACACAAGCACTGAATTAGATTGTGAAGAGGCAATATCAAAAGTTTTTCGTAAAAGCGTGTTTTTGGGATTCAGCAACTCTCAACTCCTCAGAAATATTAACAGTACAATTCTCCATTTTGGAAACTGAAACAAACCCAGTTGAAAATATAAAGTGCAAGCGAAAAGTATTTGCAACTATAATAAAGCAGTTGCAGGAGAACTAACCGGAACCGGCCATGTTCACTTTAGATCAGCTGGAGTTATTACGTCCCGCGTGGACCCAAAGGAAGGCATTATGCCAGTTCTTTAATTATGGCAAATGTTATTTTCTCCAATGACTGACAAAATGTCAAAAACAGAACGCCGTTGTTGACTTGTTGTTATTATTTAGGACAATGCTTAAAGGCTAATCTCTTAGCTTAAAGGGTTTTGCAGTGCTTGGGATCAGTTTTGAAGCAAAGATAAAGAGGGAGCAACTGGGGCAGATGAAGAGGGAGCAACTGATGCTAACTAAACCAAACGGCATCGTTTTAGGGAGAACAAAAAACAAAAAAAAAAAAAACAAAGAGGAAACGGCGTCGTTTCAACTACTTTCGGGGCTTGACCCGGGGTAAATAGCAGAACTCTTTTTCTTAACACCTCTCTTATTTGATTAATTCATCAACCATCATCGCACCCCTGAAAATAGTTAAGCTTTTCTTATATAGTTAGATTGTATAGGGCTAAAACTGTTCTTGCACGTCCAAATTCATTCAAAATCAATAGCAAAATTTAGTATAGTAATCTCAGAAAACGAAAAATCCTGACTCAAGAAGATTGACCAATCAGTCAAAACTTATATCATATTATTCCCTTATCTGAACCCAAAATACCGAAAATGCAAAAGTTTCTTGCGTTTCCAAACATCGTTATTTCACCTTTACAAGGACAAGCAAAAAGCTAACAACAGTCCAACGGCTGAACAAGAGAAATTTCAATAACAATTGCAACTTAATTATTCAGTCAAGATAGATTTTAACATCGATTCCATTATCAATGAGGGACTGAACCACAGCTCGAATCTTTCCTTCAAATTTATCCCGCTCCCTGGGTGTGTAAGAAGCAGTATAGACATCTGCTTCTCTGGCCCTCTCTGCCAAAATCCGACCAATGGCCAAACATGCAGGTATATCTGATCGGGACTTGAGCACTGCTTTGATGTCATTAGAGTTTGTGCCAGCAACAGCTACTTGCTTACTAGTCACCCTATGGGTGAGTGAGGCTGAAACAAACCGCTTGGAGATGAACACGTCAAGTGTAAATGGTTCCATATATGCAACAGTGCGTTGTTTGAATGAAATATGCTTGGTTGTGTTCTTCGATTTCTTCTCCTTCTTGTAAGTGTACGGCCGGCTATTGTCATCATCAAGGAAATCCTCTACCCCAAAAAAGCTCCTTGGTGCATTTAGAACCTGTAACCATTTCAAGTGCATAAACACAATCATACTCTGAACATAGTCTATTCAAAAAGATTTATGCTAAACATACAACCTCATCCATAAAAACTAATCTGGCATATTATGATTAGATCAATGAAAATAGTTTTAACAAATTCAAACATATCAACCCAAGTCAGTTTGTTGGATGAGCGTGCATATATAGTTTGTTGTGTACTATTATCATCTGTCTAAAAGTCGTCAATACAATATTATTACAAGTTCACAGTTCTATCAACCAAAACTAAACCTAATATAAAACATTCACCAGACCTTTTAGATTGTAATCCATTAGATAAACTAACACAAACTCATTATATTTCACTTCCAAAATTAAATTTGCACTTCTTTCCTAATAATAAGTTTCAAGAAGCAACATTAATAAAAGCAAAGCGCCACTGATTTTGTCTTAGTCTTTTCTATTGCATCAAGTACAAACACGGGGCCAGTTTGATAATCAATAAAAGACCTAGCTTCCTTTTTTTTTTTAATTTTTTGGAAACCATAAAAGACCTGACTCTGCATGAACTCAAAAAGATAAAATCAAATGGGTGGTTACAAAAATAGCTCATAACCACATCCTAAACTAAATACCTGCCCTTGATGCAAACTACTAGTGGGTACATAAAGGAAAGGGCTAATAGCCTTCTTCCCTCCATTCGCAACCAGCCAGTTGTTTAAAACCTTGCCTAGTACTTGCTTCAGCATGTTTTCACGTTTCAGAAACTACCCAGCTGCCGTATTTCACTTGCTATATGATACCTTGAAAAAGCCAAAAACTGCAACATGAAATACTGATTAAATCATGAGCATTTGAACATGCAAAAACTCAAACCATTGCAGTAAATAACTCAAGAGTTCCAACAATCATTTTATTGAACACTCAACATGCATTCTCTGATATGCTACTTCAACAGGAAACCACTCATGAAAATAAAAACAAAGTCTTCTTCCTCCAAAACAAAATTACAAATTGAAATACAACTAGCAATGCATCAAGCTTACACGTTTCTAGCAAGCAAATAATAGACAGAAAGGGAGAGACAGAGCTTGTTTAAATCAATTAATGAGGATTTGATAAAGCCAAGGAACCTAAGAGAAGCACAAGTGAAATGCATCAAAATCTGGCCAGTAAAAATATATTTATAATGCCTTGATAATAAATATATCACATAGTGGCAAATTACTGTACATTTGACACAGATATGCAAATTATCAATCAAATCTTAACTGTTAAAAGGGAATAAGAAACTCAAGAGTCTTGAGACTTTCTCTACAATTAGATTGAAACAATCAAACAAAAGGAAATCAGAAAATATGCAATGGGCAATAACCTTTAGCTTTCTCTTAAACATTTGAATAATCTGAGCCCACAGTTTACAACATGGAAGCTTCTTATGGTTAAAGCATACTAAAAAATCATCACACCTGCTCCAAGAGCACTAGTATCCAGTATTTGAAATAAAACAACTCAAAGATTAAGTCATTATGACAAAAACACTAAGTGACCTTTTCAAGACATCATTTCTTGTCCAGTTGTCCTTAACTCTCAACTCCAGATTCTTCACAAGCTTATTCCAAAATTTGGGCTTCACACTTATAAACAAAGACAAACAGGACCTTTTTTCTAATAAAACACCTTATGCAATTAATAAATAAGCAATTGAAAATTAAAAAAAGAAGAGTAAACTTTGTAGCTCATGCTTTACACCGTTTCAGTATGTGGCATACTATTGAGAAATGAATTCAACTTAATCGTAATCCAAACAAACGAAAAAAGGTAAACCAATTGAGTGCAATATCTCATGACAGAATCCCATTCCTCAGCAAGCAATCACAAATTGGCCAAAAATCAACACCCCAATAAGAAATTTAATTTAAAAAACAAAGAAATTTGAATCGAAACCTCTACTCAATACATACGTAAGGCATAATTGAATACAAAAAAAAGAATCTTCGAGAAGAAATGAAGAGAGATTGAATCTTCGAGAAGAAATGAAGAGAGATTACCTTCCCGTTTAAACTATCGAGCTGCTGTTGTTAACTTGTTATACAGTCACCTGAACAATCTAAAATCTTCAACATGAAGCAGTGAAAATGTCGTTATCTTTAGGGACATGCAATACTCGAGCTTGAAACAGGTCTGAGAATTGTAACAGGCATTTCTTCGAACAGTTAACGTTGATGTTGTAATATGGTATTTCTAAATCAAACCGTCCATTAAATAAAGATAACAACGTCCGCTTACATCATCAAACTTACAAAGTAAAACAAGAAACAACTTGTGATCTGAAACGTTTACACATTTCTTGCAAGCATATATAACACAGCCAAACTTGTGGCAGAGACAAAGGAGAAGGGAAGAAGGCAACAATACAACTATATATTGTCCCAACTTCTTTCTATTTTACTGTAAATATAATAATTCGAAAGCATTCATTAACAAGGTGGGCATTTGGTCTAGTGGTATGATTCTCGCTTAGGGTGCGAGAGGTCCCGAGTTCAATTCTCGGAATGCCCCCTAGTATGTTTCAAATTTGTTTTGCAATTTAAAATGTGGGTAAATTTCACTGCATCTCCTCATTATTCCCTTCTAGACGGTATATTCGCTTAACAGTTAATAAGAACTCAAACATATAAGTTAACTTCTAAAGAATTTAAATGTTTCACAAATTTCACCACACATTTAAACATTTTAATAAAATTCACTTTGCACCCAAATAATATAACTTTCATTTTTTAGTAGTTTATTTTTTAACTGTAGTAGCATTAAAAAAAGTACTTTTTTTTTCAAAATAAGAAAAAGAAACAACTTTTTCACTTTTTTTTATTTTTTATTTCAGATTAATTTTTTTCACTTTCTTTTGTTTATTTTTTTCTTTTGTTCTTTTTCATTTCCTTCTTTTTTTGGGGTTATTTTTTGCTACCCCCACATATTTTGACAAGTTTTATCATGTACCAACTTGTTTCAATAATTATCACCATGCGCCTGTTTCGTTAAATTCAGCCATTTAATTTTACTAACCAAGGGTAAAATAGATATTGCACAAATGAATAAAAAATCAAGTTAGGCATGTTTGCACAGAAGAAAGAGAATAGTGAGAAACAAGAGAACAATAACATCATTTCTGAAAAAACAACCCCGTCTTTGTAACATGTACCATCCAAGAGCATAAATCGAAGCAATATGGAGAGAAAATATTGTGTGTTGGAGGTGATTTCTTGCCAAATTCTCACCTGCCATGTGCCCGTTTTTCAAGAAGTTGAGGATTACACACCTTGAATGATTGTGCTGTGAGAGAGTGTGAGAGTGGATTTTGTAGCTTTGTTGTCCATGCATTGAGGTGAGCTTTTCTATATTGTTTATATGATTTTTTGGATGGAGCATTACTCTAACATGTTAGATTACATGTATGTAGATGATATTTATGTCGGATTTAATAAAGTTGATCATGGGTTATTGGGTTTTAGTTGTTTCCTGTCTTTAAATTATTCAATGTTTTGTTTGGTAATTTAAGTTAACAAAGTATAGAAAGTTCATCTCTATTTACTTAAGTCAGTACTCCATTTCTAAATTATAAATGCATTCATGGCTATTGCCCTCTACCTGCAACTCGAACTCATTAATCAATGAACATAAAATTCATCTCCATTGACTTTGTCCTTTAATTTAATTCAAATTTTCAGTTGAAATTTTGATTAAGAAAAATTACAATTATTATTGCACGTGAATGATTCTTTTTGGTATTATTAACATTAGATTATATGAATTCTTACATTTATATAGCTTATGTCATTTCGACATCCTCTTATATAGCATGTTAATCATTTTTTTGCCATTATTAAAGAAATTTTAATACCAATAAAGCTTTTATTCCCTCCCCATGGTGCTCGATTTTGTGTATAATTGGTTAGTCTTATATTATCTTACTTTTTAACTACAGATGGTTACAGATGATGATGAACCAACGACTGTATTCATAAAATTCATAGGAGTGACACATAATATGATAATAATTGATCCAGAAAAAATGAGCACCATTGTTCTTGCCAATGGAGTTATGCGGATGGTATTTCAAATGAAGTTAAACTTTGATGAGAGATTCAAGCATACTCTAACACAACCATGGGACAATGGCTACACTGACATACATGATTATGAGACTATTTGAGCATTAAAATTTTTTAAAGAGTAAAATGATAGTTTCTCATCATAAATATGTAAGTACTTTATGGACAATTTTGAATTTTGGTTTGCAAAATTTTTCAAATATATTTTCAAATCCAACACGCATAATCTCAGTGACAGGTGGCATTTTTGTAATTTAATAATTTAAAATTTAAATTAGGGATAAAATCATCATTTCACAAAATAACTGTTAGTATGGTTAAACTAAACAACTGTATTTAAAGGAATAGGTGTGAGGTGATAAGTGTTGAAATAAATGAGTGCATGGTAAAATTTGTCGAAACATGTGGGGGTAGCGAAGAATAACCTTTTTTTTTTTTTTTCATCTTCTCCGCACTTCTTCATTCTTCGGGCATTATAAAGCCACAACAGCCAAGAAAGCAAATCTTGGCCTATCTTTTCAAAATAAGAAGATTTGGAGTCGCATGATGGTGCGCCAATGCCGCTATTCCAAATCTTGGCCCATCTTTTCCTTTAAACAAACCCTAACTTCTTCCCAAATTCACTAGTAAAACACACTAGGTTTTGGATCATCACCCATTTGTTTGGATCATCGGATGCTTGGCACGGCCATGTGCCGCCATAGGCTCTCTTGAAATGGCCACGTGCGCCGCGCCCATGGGTTTGTTTGGCATGGCCGCGCAGGGGCATGGATTTTGTTGGACAATGGGCATGGTTTGAATGATACGTGTTGTTAATTTGAGTAGGCTTTGCATTTTAGGTTTTCGATTGAAGTATTGTGATGAAGAGCAAGTCTTTCTCTAAGAAGGAAATGAAGTTTATGATATTTTTTTTATCTATAGAATTATGATTTTTTTTTTATCTATAGAAATGGAGCTTCATTTTTAACCAGTGGATTCAAAGTGCGGTTGTCGAAATTAGATTTAAAATCGATTTGTGTAGTTGTAAGTTGTTAGCCGTGCGATAGATTCTTTTTAATAATTTTTGAGATTTTTAATTTTTTATTGTGTTATAGGCTTTAATTTTGATAATGATAACGTTCATTGATGCGAAGAATTATTTGATTTGATGCAAAGAAGAAGAAAGAAGCAGAAGAAAAGAGATAAAGATAAAGCAACAAAGCTGAAACAAAAAAAAAAAAAAAAGGAGTAGAAAACGAAGAAATAAGAAGAATATGAAAAAAGAAGACGAACAAGAGAAAAAGAAAAATAAGATGAAGAATAAAAAAAACAATTTTAGAAAACCAAAAACAAATCAACTATAATTCTAAATTTAATTAAGGATAAATTATAGTGGATGGTATGGTCCAGGAATAAAATTAAATTTTTTTTCCAATGACTCTTTTTAAAATTTAGGGAAATTATTTTTATCCCACTTATTTTAATTATAATTTAACATTTTAACACTTTTAAATTGTTCAACCACTTTAACACTAAAAAATTATCATTTTATCCCTAAATGAATTAAAAGATTATTTTATTATATAAAATTTTTAAAAATAAAAAAACTATAACTGTAAGAATGTCCCTGAATTTAATCAAAGAAATAAATCTTAAATCAATATGTTAATTTTTTATGATTATAATTTCATTTAAAAATTATCATACTAATTTTTTATAATCATAATTTTATTTAATTTGTATGGGGAAGTTTCTTAATATTATTTATTGGGAAGTTTACAATAATTATAGGGAGATTTTTTTCTTCATGTTAATTTTTGTAAACTTCCTTATACTTAATTTAATTACAAAAATTAAATAAAACTATAATTACAAAAAATTATAATTACAAGATGTCTTTTAAATTATAATTTCATTTAAAAATTATCATCTTAAATTTTGAGGTTTATTTGTTTTATTGAATTTAGGGGTATCCTTATAATTATATTTTTTATTTTTTAAAATTTTATAAAATAAAATAATCTTTTAATTCATTTAGGGATAAAATGATCTTCTTTTAATGTTAAAGTGGTTAATTGATACAAACTTAGAAACAAAGGTGGTGCAAAGTACATGTCAAAATTTTATGGTGGTTCAATGTACATATGATAAAAGAAATGTGGTGGAAAGATAATTTCCCTAAAATTTATTTTAAAAGATTATAACTGTCCATTTTTTACATTTTAATTGTAAATTGAAAAGGAGTTACTGTTTAAGATTCGTAAGATTAATGAATAAAAAATTATAAAAGAAACTGATAAATATATGATGCATTTAAATATTTATAAATTATTAATTATTTTACTATTTCACCTTTAGCTTATTGTTTGGGAAGAAAAATATACTAAAATGGCTTAAAAAATATTTTTTAAAAAATAAGTAAGATTAAAATTTATAAAGAATGATATTAATAAAAAAGAAAGTGATAAAAATTTGGGTTTACGGGCTAAGGCTTCAGTTTTTAAGTTTCTTTAAATTTTTTTTTTTAATTTTTAATCTGTTGAATATATTAGTAATGGAATGTAAATAAGCTTTATGGGTTAATTTGTCTTTTAGATATTCTAAAGGGTAAAATGATATTTTGGATGGTAAAAGTCAACTAATTGATTAATGATTTATATTTCTAAAATACTTAAATCGAATATAAATTTAAATTTTGATTTTTTTATTTTTATTGTGGTGATATTGCAAATAAAATTCCTTATTATTATATTTGTTTTAAAAATTAAAATATAAGTAAAATTAATTTAATTTTTTTAGGACTTTTACTATTTTTTCTATAGTGAATTTTCAATAATAAATTTATTTTTGTTATCGAACTTAAAATATGTCAGGCCTTCAAGGGACGATATAAAATTAACTTTATTAATCTTACAAAACTGTTAGTTGGTTAAAATTACACGCATTCTTATATTTTACTAAGTTAACATCAGTCAATTATTAAAAATAATTATATTTGAGGAGTAAATTTAGATTTTCATGTTTTTAGAGAATAAATTGAAGTATGTGAATTTATCCTTTGCTTGTTAATGCAGCAGCCCACGAAATTACTACACATGGAGTCATATCTACCGTTGAATTTCTGTCTGCTAACGGTTGATATCAGCCTGCTGAAACTTACAGGAAATGCAACTTGGCCGGCCTTTAAAACTGAGATGATACTAAGATGATTGGTTCCAACTTCCGAATGACATGACCAACTACTTTGTATCTACATCTATTTGAATTTAAGCAAAATAATGATATTTTTGTAATTAGTGGGGTGTAATTACGCAAAACGTTTAATCTCCTCTGTTAAACTGTTCTAAAATATATTACTGTAAGGTATACATAACAAAAAATAAATTAATAAATAATCAGGATTCGGTATAGCAAATTGCCTCCAGGTCATAGGAATCATAAGTGTGCTACAGAAACTAACAAGTTGTTTGTACTTTATGCACTTTCTCTACAAAGCACAGCACAACAAGCAACACAACCGTTCGATCCAAGGCCGGAAACTGCATAGATGTTTGCTTCGCTAAAGCGTTCACGGCAGAGCTAGTGTGCCAGTTGAGTAAGTTTGCTAAGTCACGGACTCGAGAGCCACTGCCCCAAAAAGGAGGAGGCGAGGAGCAACGCAAAGACCCATGACAGCCATTGCAACCACCGAGCATGGTGTTATAACTGCTTGACAGCTTCGGAGCAACTGAGTGGCAAAGCAAGGAGACCCGTGAAAGTGGAACTTTGCATTCCAATGCACAACAAGATTGCCCTGCTGACTTCTTCTTCTTGCCAGGAAAAAATTCAAGTCAATTCTGTTGCCTATGAGCTCTAATTTAAACGATTTAGTGCATGGATCATAAAAGTTCTAACCATCAAGCTGATCTACTACAGGAAGCCCCCATTTGAATAATTCATGGAATTAAAACCTTTCTTCTAACAGTAAGCGTATAATTGGGATTAAAGTTGGACAATTGTAATTTAAAAGTTCTGATCTTAAGTGTTTGATAAATCTGACCGTTTGATAATCACTGGTATAACGATATGATTTTTATCAATAATTTTATTAAAATTATTATTTAAAATTTATATTTATTACATATTATTAATTTTTATTTAATAGTTACAGTTTTTTTCCACAACACCTGTAACTTAAAAACTATAACACCTCAATTCCAAACATAACCTAAGTAGGGCGGAAGTGAATTGACCATTTCCTAGATAATATAACTGAAAATATCTGTGAATTTCACCACAAGAGTCAATGAACAAAGAAACCTTAAGACAATAATGGTGCTTGTACTAAATGAGAATTGGAATGAACTGGAATCGAAATTTATTAGAATTGAAATAAGAAATTAGAATCAGAATAAATTGTTTAAATAATCTTATTCCCATTACTGTTTTTGCTTTATCTTGGAATCATAATAGACTATTACAAGTTACTAAAATACTCTTTCTTAATTATTGTCCCTAGTATTATCTGTATATATTATAATGATAACAATAATAAGAATAAAAATAATAATAAAACTAAAAATAATAATAATAATAATAATGACAATAATATTAATTATGCCGATGAAATTAATGAATTTTAACAATAATAATAAAATAACAACAACAACAATAGTTTTTAATAATGATAATTTTAACAAAAATAATAAAAAATAATTAATAATAATCAAAATAATAAAAATAATAAGTTTTAATAACACTAATATTACTATAATAATAATGACATTAATAAATAATATAATAATAATAAAATTAATAATTATTATCAAATAATAGACCTATTTGCAAATAATACAAAAACTTTTGGGAATATTCATAAATTCTGTAGGAACCAAATAAAAAAAAAAAAAAGACAACTTGATTGAAGGCAATTTGAAGATTATGAAAATTCAATGGGGGCAAGAAAAGGTAGTTCTGAAATCAGAATTTGATTCCCAACCTCCCCTTAGAAATCAAATAATAATTCTTAAATTTGTAGGCTCCACATTATTTTGATTCTGACTCTCATTCTTATTTTGTGAATTAAACCTTGTCAATAATTCTGATTCCGCAATCTAGAAAGTAAAGACATCTAAGTTCATCTTCTCTGTTTGACGTGGATCACACTAACTATACTGTCGTTTGTCTTCTATGAATATCAACAACTTAGGAAATGCCAAATGCCAATGACTGGTTAAACTACCATGGTCATTGAAATTCTAACAATCGGAAAGGAAATGCAATCATATACACGGCAGCATTTTGATAAGACATATAAGATCATCACCGAGGGTGGGAATTTAAAACTATACTAACTCACAAAGTAAAACAAATATGGCTGACAAGTTGATCATTTCAGATACTGAAAGCTAAGTAGAGAAAAAGAGAGCCTTGAGATTAAAACAAAAATCCAATGAATAAGCAGAGGAACAGAAAGTTATATACGACTTTCCGGGGGATTGTCACTACCAGAAGTGAAAAATATAAGAAATAACACACAAAGATTGCTTGCAAATTGCAGCAAATGAGACCTCAAATTCTAAATTTCCAAATATAAGTGCCTCAGATAAAGGTAGACATTCTAATTTTTTTTTTTAAAAAAAATAATGCTTGCACTTGTTTCCTGCATATGAGGGTGGAAGACCATCAGATTTGTTATACTCCCATTGGCAAGATTAATAATCACCTACCCTGGAAGTTGCATCACCTGAGTGTACTAAAGTGTGGACTAACAAAAAGGGTCCCAAAATGAGCTGTGTTATATCTGGTAACACATTGGGAACCTAAAACCAGCTAGCAATTAACCAAAGTCCACTGAACAAGGCCAATGACAAGGAGAATTTTCCTCTCAGTTCCATCAAGCAAAGGTTCTCCCTCAACATGTGTAGGATAACATACTCTTGAGTAAGAAAGAAATTACCTCAAAGATGGAATTTTGGAGACCAATTATCCTACAGCAAATGCCACTGCATGAAATGTCAACGTTGGAAGAACCAATTAAAGACCCTCTTGGATACAATCTGACTTCAATTGATTGCAAGAGGGCTACCAATACACAATGAGGTATCATAGCAACAAATGACATCACAGGTCGAAGAAAAATCACAACTGTTTTTGCATAAGTATTGAGTCCAAGGCCAAGAGCAACTGGAACTAAAACAACCTGCAAAGCGATACCAAAAGTTTCAAACATCAAGTGATGACCAAAAAGGAATGGACCAGTTCAAGCATATCTTTCTGTCCTCCTAAAGCACTCATTACCTGCAATATTGACTTGGGCAAGGCAACACCATCAACTGGAACAACAGAAGCAATAAGAAGGCCAATTAGAACAAGGGTTATGAGAACTTTCTAGCCACAATCTTCAAGTAGCTTTCTCAGAACAATCAACATAGACAAATGTCATCGCGGTGTCAATTTCAGACAAGGAGCTTCCCCAAGTTCTCCATTTAAGACTTATAAGCACCAACAACAGTTCTAGAATTATGGGGGGTGGAATTGACAAATTACAAATAGTTATCCCTGTGAAGAAACAAAGTAAACCAAAACGTACCCATTGATTAAATTTTCATGAGGGGGAAAGATAAAGATAAAGATAAATGAAAATAGATCACAAAATGTGCAAAATAAGTACTGTGAATACTGAAAATTAACCACAGAGGAGTCTACAAAAGTTCCAGAGAAATTTCATCATCCCGCAGGTTACATTAAAACTGGCCCAAATAAAAGAATAATAACAATCTAGGCCATCCATGCATACAATGTAAGATGTTAAAAGTTCTACTCCAGTACATTTGATCGTTTTCACATGTGGCATTCTAGCAAAAGATCCTGCTTACATTAAGGTGAGGGGGAAAAAGGACGGGTATACAACATACTCCTCCTATTTAATCTAAAATAATAGTACCACCAGGAGTAGCACCAGGAATTGCCAAGGGATCAAGATTCCAACAGCCGCTAAGCTGATAACTTTTCTCTCCGGTGAACTGAAAAGCTGGAATCTGATGAGAAAATTTGCTCAAATCTGCCCGGGGAATATCCATGAACCTAGTTTTGGACCTTTGGCTTCTTGGAATTCTGTACACCGACTTATAACCATTAACGGATGACAGAATAGCTACTTTTATGTTGTGGCCACGATCTTCCAAGATTTCTACAATGTCACATTCACCCTTCAGCCAGTCAGAGACTGCCAACTCTGAGTTGCCGTTCTTGAATATGGCCCAAACCTGACCCTTTCTTGGATATATTTCAAATCTATTTTCACCAATGGCGTCGGCTGTTACCTGATGAGAAAAAGCTGAGCGTTCGATAACCTTGGTGTTACCATTAACTATAAATGTCCCACAACAAACAGGCTGATTCAAGGCATTCGATGGTGAGCAGGCTTCAAGCGGCACCACATGCAATCTGAAATCAGAGGTCTCAATTCTCTTAACTCGAGCATAGTTCCTAGGCATCCCATCAACATCACTATAGAGTGCCCATATCTGATTAAATTCAAACTTGTCCTCAGATCTTTCTGCCTTAAAGTCATGACACACGCCATCAGCAATTTTGTGAACTGCAGATGGAGATGAAGGGGCATTATAGCTTTCCTTGACACTGGTGGAACTTCCTTCTTTTTTAAGCAAATGCATCTTCTCATTATAATAACTTGAGGAAACATTTCCCATAAAGTGAAGAATGCTTCTCTGCTTTTTGACCTTCTTAGCATCTGAATGCTTGTAGACTTCCTCACGAACTTCACATTGAGACACATTTAATTGGTCCTTTTTCTTGCCCAAATCCCTTGGAGATCTTCTGAGCCTTAATGCATCAATCGCACAAACAATGGTCTGCTTCTTACGGGTTTCAATTCGCTCATCAGCTTTGCTGCAGCCCTTGTCATTAATGCATTGACCGGCATCAACTTGATTGCAATTTGGCATTTCTCTGTCTGACCCGGTTGCAGATCTTCCGGGCATTAAGTGCTCCCCCTCAGGATCACTATCAGGCCTCTTTGGCAAGCTAGTCTTCTTGGAATCCATTGTAGGTTTCTCTTTGCCTTTAGCAGATTCAGGAGACAAGCCATTTGATTTAGACACCAGGTTTTCCTTTTCCTTCTGTACATCATCAGGATCATCAAGCTTGTTAAGACTGGTAGGCAGAGAAGCAGTATCAAACTCAAAAGATCCAACAGGAACACCTTCCTTCTCCTTGCCAGTCATTTTATATGAGGGAATTTGATGTGAAAATCTATACACGTGAGCTGGTGCTATACTAAATGAGATAACCCCATGATGTGCAGTTTGCTTAAACAGGCTGACAAAACCATTGACTTTGCCCAAATAGGCAACCCCAATACCAACATTCTCATCAAAATCCGTCAAGACCTCCACAAATTCATACTGATACGGTGGTCTATGCTTTTCTGGGTCAGAACCCCACTTAATATCCCAATCACTAAAGATGGCCCAAGTTTCTCCCACCTTCGGATATATCAGGAAAGAGCGTCTACCAACACTGTTAATCGAACTTATCTGATGAGAAAACATTGGATGATCTTCAGTTTCTTCAGTCTTCCCATTGATGAACTTACCACAAGCAATTGGCAGTTCAACATCACACCAGGTTTTCTCGCTTTCATCATCTGGATTAGGCTCTAGCCAAGTAATCTGTAACCTAAAATGAGGTGAGAAAACTTTCTTGATCCGAGCATAGAATCTTGGCATGCCATCACATGTATCATAAATAGCCCAAGTTTGATTCACAGCAAAACAGTTTTCTTCTCTAACTTTATCAAAATCATTGAAATCTGGCTCAGGATACTCAATGATCTCTGGATTCTGTGTGCTCCTGTCATCACAATCTGATATGTCTGCTTCCTTCCCTTCTGCTTTATGTTTCCTGGTATTGCTTTTCTTATTTGGCATGCTCTCTTCAATAGAACTGGCTTTCTGTTTCAACTCCCTTTGAGTTGATATGCCATCTTTGGATACCCCAGCATGACCACCTGCTTCTTGCAGCTCCTCTTCACCTGATCGGTCTGGTTTGCTCCCTTTTGACCTCTTTGGGCAGCTAACAAAATCACCATCATTAATATTTTCATTGTACAAAACATTTTGCCTTTGCCTTGAAGATCTTCTACGCTGCTGGCCTGCATCAGGTACAAAATTCTGACCTGAAAAATTACCATCTTTTTCTTTAACCTCCACATCTACTTCTTCAGAACTTTCATCAGATTCAATTGCTGACTTCCTCTTTCTCTTCCTGGTTGAATTTCTTGATGTTCCTACCACATTGGGCTTTTCAACATTGGGCTTTGGTGTTCTGCCACTTTCCATCCCATTTGCTAAATTAGGCTTCGGCATTCCAGCATCTTCCTTCAGATTCGCTCGACCACCTACTTTTTCTTGGGTCTTAGAACTCCCACCAGCCTGAGAAGCATTCCCAGCATTAGAGACGGGATCAAACCTAGTGAAAAAGTTTCTGCCGGAAGGTTTTCCACAATTGTTTTGTGAGGCCACTTTAGAGGGCCCTGGATTTGGAAAACCATTCTGCATGGCTGGATTTGGAACCCCATTGTAATTGTGAAACTGGTGCCAAGGAAATCCCGGTGGCATGCCCTGAGTACCCAAATCAAATGCAGTGAAGCACTGTTGGCAATTTTGACAGCGCAGGACCTTATTTATGAAAGTTCTATAGTATTGGTATCTCATGCCACAATTAGAACAGCTTGTCCAAAATGCAGTCGTTTGTGCATTCTCAATAGGATGCGAACCTGTAAACTGTGAAGGAGTTTTTGGAACAGTGTTTGTAGCCCCAGACTGCAAAGGACCTCTTGGAAAACTGCTCGGTGGCCCATTTTGTTTCTTAACAAAGGAATTCCATTGCGCAGACTGAGGCTGTGTCTTGGGTGCAGAACTTCTCACTGCTGCTCTACACTTCAAGTCATAGGTAGACCGTTTTGTCGAGTCTGAAAGCACCCTATGCGCTTCCCCAATTAGCTTGAAAGCAGCCTCAGCCCCAACAAATTTATTCTTGTCTGGATGGAGCAAAAGTGCAAGCTTTCTGTACTGCTTCTTAATGGTGGCCTCATCAGCTGACCGTTCAATCTGAAGAATTCCATACCAATCCTTTTCTGACCCCAAAGTTTGGTTTTGTGCAGAGCAGTGAACTTCACATACTGTTAAAATTTGGGAAACATTGTCAAGTTCAGGGTAGAGATGTTGAGCCTTGTGTGCAAACCTTAGTGCCCCTACAAAATCTCCAGTTCTTATCTTATTTTCTGCAACCTGTTTTGCCTTTATTGCCTCATCTTTATTGCACTCCATGTTTAGAGCAACTCCAATTCACTGGCCCTAAATCCACAATCTTCCCCACCTACCACCAATCACCCAAAATCTTCATCCTAAACCAAAAATCAACAAACAAAATTAATCAAATTCCTTCATGATTTAATTTCCTTAACATAACATTATAGAAACACTAACAATCACAAGAAAGAAGTCGTCAACTAACCCAGACTTTATGTGTTTTCCTTCAATATAGAAAGGATTCGGACCAACCCCAATAATTCCAGCGACCCTGAACAAAATCACCAAAATCAAACTAACATAAATTAAATTCTACACCAAGGACACACAAAATTAACAATATCAAACATGAAATGATCATACATTGATGTTGGTTCCGAAGAAAAAGAAAACAGATAAAATGAACATTATCTATTAGAATAGAAGCTCAAATTGCAATTTCAGAAACCCACATGCAAGCACCCAAAAATCATAAAAGCAATGAAATGAAATTCCATTTTCTTCTCTCCTCTTACGTTGAAAATAATAAAATTAAAAATAAAAATGGTGCAACAAGCAAGCACAAAATTAAAACCCCTAAATCAAAAGCACTTTAGTAAGCGAAAATTACTAGAGCAGTGAAAGAAAAGCATTGTTCAAAAATATAAAACAATCCCAAATCTAATAGAACACTAAGCGAAACAATTATAATAGCACAAAACAAAACCTTAGCATTCAGAAAATTGAAAACAGTGTAAGGTACTTGCAAGTTCAAATGCAGTGCGTGAATGGTCAAAAGTCAAACCCTAGAAAAATTTTAAAAGAATTTCAGACTGAGAGAGAGACAGAGGGAGGTGCAGAGAAACTGAAGAAAATTGAAGGAACTGGAGGGAAAATTAAAAGAATTTAGAGAGAGCAAACTTACTTCGGAGTGTTGAAAATTTGGGGGTTTTTTGAGAGAGCGAGGGGAAAGAGAAGGGAAGAAAACGAGGGAAATTTTTTGGGGGAGAAAGAGGGAAGACGAGGTGGAAGTCCCTGATTTCTTCTGAAATTTTCGAGGGTTGCCCAAATATTTGCCCTATTTGCTAGTTCTAATTTTCAATTGTTTTCACTGTAACTTTGGTTTGTTGACGATGGGATGGCATTCATTTGTTTATAATACCATTAAGGTTGGTGTTTTTTTTTTTTTTTTGGGTGTGAAGTGTATAGAAATTTCTAGAATAGATGTCAAATGGGTCGGGCCGTCGGATCTATTATGAGCTCGATTTAGATCTTGTGCGTATTTGATTAAATTTAATGGAAAATTCTAAGTTACAATTAATGTAACTTATCCCTCTCATCTCAACCACACAAAGTTATGGGATTCATAATTTATGTGGTTGAGATGAGAGTAAAATAAATTTATTGAAATAATATACATGATTAATGTACACTCAAAATAAACCAAAAGTTTGTTTTCAAACCTTTAAAACACTCATGCCACTATTTATTGGGCTCGAGAAGTAACAATTACAATCTTAAGCCTCAATCTTATTTATCGAGCTAACTGAAAGTAGCAATGCTATACTTCATGATATTTAGAAACCTCTAATCGTCAAACTCAAATAAGGTGAAATTAACTATAAAAACGGTAAAAAGTCTAGTCCATATCTTTCTAATTAGTATTTCAAAAGTGATAAACTAACTCGTGAAATTAGATCATTTACTCATCTTACTTTTGCTCAACTTAAGATATGTGTATATTATTAGTTATATATAAATTATTTGTATCATTTTATTAATTTTGTTTTTATCAACTACGTCAATGAATTAAAAAAAGGCAAGCCAAAGTCAAGAAGAATAAAACATCTAAATTTTCTCTTATGCACCAACCGTTCAAAATCTTTAAGTACAAAGCTCTTGATTAGAAGAGTAAAAGAATTTACACGCTCCTTAGACCTCAAGTTTACTCGATTTTAAAAGTAATCCACTATTATGAATTTTTTATATTATATTATTCACAAGTTTATTTATATTTTAAATTTGGCTCGACTTGATGGTGGATATAATTAAAAAAGAAATAAATTACATCCGGCAATTTTCCATTCGTTTTAAACATAGCTAATTTCATTCACAAGTCCATCGTGTTGTGGTCATTAGGTTTAAGCATACTGAATTTGCACGATTGTGCATGAACAATTACACAAGTTCTTAGTGATATAACTGGGGAAAAAAAACCAATATAATTGAAAATGGGTGCATATTTGTTTTGATTGTTGAATTAAAAAAAAAAGTGTATATTGGTAATATTTAAAACTGCACCCCTTGCTTTTTTATTTTGTAGAAATGACCCAGAGTTTCATAAGTGCGTATTTTGAAGTTTGAAGATTTGAATTTTATCCATTCTTGCCACCAGATAAAGTTACAATCATTTTGAAAGCGATGGGTGTCACTGTACAAATTACAATCTTTCAATATTCAGTTGAAATTGGGGCAAAGTAAATGTGACCTTGTTTGAGTAAATAACTTTTGTTGTCAAAATGATAAGACTTTCTTTTAAGTTAGACCACAAGTTCAAACTTTACATAGGCAAAATGGGCAGTATTGAATGAAGTAATAAAATGTGAATCAATTCATTTATATTGTCCTAAATTAATGATATGAAAGAAGCATAAATTGATTTTTTCTGATTGTTTATAAGTGACGAAAAGAAGTATCACCATCGCAATCTTGAATAGAATTGACGTTTAATGTAAGTTGAGTCGATCTAATCATAATTTTCATAGATTGATACTTCAAATTAACACAAGTTGATAAAATTAGTTAATGATATGAAGTAATATAAATTTATAGGGTAAATGTTTGTTAATCCTTATATTTTAAGTTAAATGTTTGCTTAATTCATATATATTTAAAAAATGCCTTAACATATTATTTCTATTGAACATGTGGCACTCATGCTCTTATTTTTATTTTACTTTTACAATATAATTCTTACTACAATTTTAAAACAATGTTTAATATTTTGCAATAATCTTGCTAATAATTATTTATAAAAAATAATTTATCAAATTAATTCTAAAAGTGAAATAATATTTTGTTATTATTTTAATTTTAGGGTTAATTTGTTAACTAATTATTTTTGTAGATAAATTAATTAATGTTCTAAGAATACTGTTACAAGGATATTAATGTAAATATAAAAAAATAAGAGTATAAATATCACATATTCAACAATAAAAATGTCTTTGGATATTTTTCAAAATAAAAGAATTAACCAAACACTCAGTATAAAGTATAAAAATTAAACAGAACATTTATCCTTTTATGGTCCTTCCTAAAATATTTGGGAACCGAATTTTAAATTAGATGGGCTCATCAGAAATGGGCTTCGGCCCAGCCGAAGCTGGATATAGGCTAGCCCAATAAGGTTCAAATGAAAATGTAGCATGACCAAAAAGGACACGGAGGTAATCTATTTGACAATTGACATATTTATAAAATGCGGCCATGGTTAGATTTCACTGCTTAATTGCACCAATCTTAATAAATTAAATGATATAAGAAAAAATAAAATAAAATTACAAGAAGTATTAGACTATGAAATACATCAGAACTTGGCTAAAACAATCTCTCTCATGAACTCCTTTGGAGCTGCAATACCGAAACAAGAAAAAGAAAATGATATCATATCAGTTATTGCATAAGAAAACTAGACATGTAGAGTTTGAATCAAATAATATAAGCTTTATAAGAAAATCAAGAGACACTTGCCTTCTTTGCCAGTGAAGAGATTGAATTGGCCAATGGCCTGTCTGAGGAACATTTCAACACCACTCACTATGATTGCTCCTGCAGCTTCGGCATCTTTTAGTAGTCTGGTTTTTCTCGGAGTATAAACTGCATCGAAAACAAGCTGATAATCCCGCAAAGTTTCCTAGAGGAAAGGAAGAGAAATTAAGAGTGTTACTGATGCAGCATAAAATAAAACACTTGTTCTAGTTATGATGATAGGAGAAAGAACCTCAGCCACAGGAACTCGGTCTGTATTTGGATGCATTCCTAATGGAGTTGCATTTGCAAGGATTGCTCCTTTCTCTGGCTGGAAATTGAGAATGTCTTCAAAAGGTCGAGCTTCACCCATTACATCAGAAGCAAGAGACTTTGCTCTTTCTTTTCGAACAAACAATAAGCAAGAAACAAACATAGCACTAGTCAGTGTGGAAGGTACAGAGAGAATATTCTTTATCATTGTTGAAAAAAGAAAAAGAGTTCTAGATTATGTACCAAAATCAATGTCAAAAATGACTACCCGGGCTCCTCTACTTTTAGCACCAAATGCCAGTGCTCTTCCTGCACCTCCAGCACCTGCTAGCACAAACATTCTCCCAGCAAGTGGAGAGCCGAATGATGCTGTGCCATTTTTGTATCCTCGTTCTGTGATGTTCCAAATGCATAGATATCATCAGTATGTCAACATCTAAATTTGATTAATACAATCAACTTCTAAGAATCAAATCTACTGTCATAGTAAATGAGCACCTTTTATAGCATCCTCTATTGCAGTTATCGAAGCCTCACAATCTGTATTATAACCAATCAGCTTCCCATCACTAGGCCTCCTTATAATAGTATTAACAGCAGCTATAGCCTGGTGAAACACACAAGAATCCGCATATCAACCCCATAAACATCGAACTGCCACCCAAATCTTAATGTCATGAGAATGAACTCATGATCATCCAGGTATAACATGCCAGATGCCTGTAACTTTTCTGTAATCTAATCAAAGGTCATCATAGTATGAAATTCTGAATGAAAGAGGATTCAAATGATTGTAGGCCTTGCATGGAGTTAAAGAGGCCTCAGCATCAGTCAATATGAGCATAAAAATCAAACAAATTGGTAGATTAAGTCAACCTGAGCAAGGGGATGGACTTCATCGCAGAACTTCATCACAGCTTCTTTATATGGAAATCCAACACTACAGTTAATACATGAAAATTTTCAATTGAAAAAATAAAAATAAAAAGAAAAGAAACCAGCTAATAACATATACTCTAATAAGATCAGGGATAGAGTAAAGCTATCAACAAGAGCTTCAAATGAAATTGCAAATTGCATACCTAAAACCAGCAAAGTCAGGGCTTGAGTAAGTGCTAAAGAATTCCTTGAGATCATCAACAAACATGGGGACATAAATTCCATTGTAGTTCACATGTCTGAAAGTAGGATTATGCAGTATAGGACCTTTGCTATGACCAACTGGCTTTGATATAAGCCCAAAAACTTTAGTATCAGCATTTATATGCTCAACTTTATAAGTTTGTCTAAGGCTTTCAACTGTAGGCAAACCCGAAACTGCAGTTCCTTCTAGTGATCCATAGACTAAAGCACCGTTAAATTTCGGGCACAGTAACTGGCTTATGAGGCCTCTTTCCCCGACAGAGTATGCAATTTTTGGAACCTACATATAACAAAATTCTAAAGAATTACACAATATATATCTAATTTCAATTTGTGAATCACTCTAATCTAGAGTTGTTTGTTATGAACGTAAATAGCATAGAATCCCTAAGCTTCATACCTGACAATGCGAAAGCAGCTGAAAAATTCTTGCTATTTCTGTAATATCATTTACACTGGCAACTAGTTTGATGATATCTGCTCCAGTAGCTTGCATACGTGAGACAAGATAGCCGAGATCTTCTTCTGAAGGTGTTTCACAATCTAAATTACAAGACACAATAAATCTTGTACCACTCTGACGACTTGAATATTGTTTCCTAAGTCTATTGGAAGCCACCTGAACAATCACAGTGCATATCAGATAACCTAGTAATTGAAAATGTTTAGCCAACAATAACATGAATGATGAAGTTGTATCTTCAAGTCCTATGAATAGCTACTCTTGCAGCCATATGTAATTATTTAGGCAAATCAAATTAACATGGGGAAATTTGGCTACCTTCTCCCACTAAAGAATGATTAATTCCTATGAATATTTCAATAAACTACCTTGAGTTCAAAATCAACATAATCAGCTCCCAAGTCTTCAGCCAAGTGAAGTGCTTCTAACCGTTTGTGCTCATCGCCTTCATAGAGACCACCTGCCCATTTTGGCCTAGAAACATTACACAACATCCGGAAAAGAAATCAGAACTTAAGATTTCCATATTAGGATGATTCGTGCATTCAGTTTCTTTTAATACTTTTAGAAATGCTTGCTTATCTACCATAAAGAGAAGAAACAATAAGGATGCTCCAATAACGTATAAATCCCTTCTAAACCAGCTATAACTTGGCTTATATTTGCACTTTCGTATCCATAGTCCCTTATTTAATCTTTTGTTTTTCTTTCCCAAATTCTAAACTTGGTAGAATGTCTGAGTGATAATTCACAGAGAAATGTAAAATTTATGTCGCACAAAATAATCATAAACGGGCCATATAACATGTTTGTACAATCCCCTCTGTTTTGCTACTAAAAGAAATTTAATTTAGCGCAAGCGGGGGAACTATACAGGCTGAAAATGACAAGTTTAAAGCAAATTGCAACTGAGAAATAGACAGAAGATCCATGTTAACTAGCATAAATTACAGCAGTCTACAGGATGGGCAAATATCATTGGAAATATTACAGGAGTCTTCTCTGGGTTGCTTAATACTCTGATACAACTAAAGAAGATTAGAGTGCACGACACACTGGGTTCCATTAGAAAATAACTATGCTTAATGATTTCAGCCATTTGACATTAAAAGTTTACAAAATTTGAAAGGATGGGCAAACGACATGGTGAACCAGAAGCTACCACATCTTTTATTTAGGAATATGAAAAGCAGAAGATTAACAGATTCACAATTCATTATCCAATTGAGAGCAGCCAATATTGAATGTTTCTATTTCTCTCTTCATATTTGTCATATGTGTTCCACATACACCCAAATTAACTTTTCCTACAGCAACTTAATGATAACTAGCTGGGCTAATTCCATAGCAGAATATCAAGCTTCTGACAATATTGCTATAGTATCTAACACATACAAAACATATGCTACAATTTCATTGAACAAACCCATGTGCACTTGTCTATGCAAGAAACAAAAATTGCAAGGGACCCCACAATGTGGTCACAACTCACAAGAGTTCACAAGAATCATTCCCTTTCCTATTGCCTGAAAAGGAAGGACAGAAACTAAATACCCAAACGGGCAATCTGTAAGCACGACTCTTAACTTTAAAGATGTTCCAAACAGCCAATTTCTTGTTACCATAGCATGCCTACCTACTCAACCTATCAACAGTGAAATGGTTAAATTTTCATTACCCTGCACATAAAAAACGAAATATAGTACATTTTGAATGCCACAAATAGCAAGCTCTTAAGAATGGCAAAAGGAGATTTGAAGAACGGAAAAGAAGCAGTTAAGACTAGTACCTGTAAACGATTAGCACTGGCAATGGCTTGTTTGTGAGGATGATTTCGAGGTCCTTTCCAGGCTGAAAGTTATTGATACAATCCAATCTAATCTCAACTACATCTGCACCTTCGGCCTTGGCCTGATACATGTTGCTCAAAATTTGCTCCACAGATTGAGCCATTAATGGAGCACAAATCATGGTTGTGTTCTTCGTGATTTTAACAACACCCATTTGAACGACAATTATCAAAACCAGAACCACAGAACAAGAAACCAATAAAAAGAAATTTTATTCACAAGCAATGTTGCTCAGCTATATTGTTCATAGAGCCTGAATAGGTACAGCTATATATATATATATATATACATATAGCACAGAGGTGGCAGTTGGTGAGTCTTTCTTGAAACTCAAACAACTCTTTTTGAAAAAAAAAAAAATCCCTTTTTACAAGAAATATTCAAGAACCCACAATAATTGACCAAAAAGGTTGAAAAAAAAAAAAGTCAAGCAAATGTGGACGAATCCAAACACTTAAATAAAAAGAGTATGGGTGCAATATTTATTTGGATTCAGCTTTCAAACACCCAACAACAGAGAAATTTATACAGAATATGCTATGAATGAAGAATAATGATAACAAAAGAAATAAATATACATAATTGTAGATAAGGTTTGGTGTGATTTGAATGATAATGTTTTCAGCAAAACGATTAACGAAACCAAACTTTTAGAATATGCTCACCCATTTAGATAATACGATGCCTCTGTGGCGTTACATTGTACTCGTATGATTATACAAACTAAAAATTAATTTTGATAAATTAATAACTATAATAATGATTTTTTTAATTTAAAAATTCTCATTCGTTTCTGGTCTTAAAGGAAGCGTAACAAAATAAATATCGTGGAAAAATCTTCCTAGTCACTACGTTGTTACAAGAAAAAATAATCATAGATTGAAATATGATTTTTTTTTTTTTTAAAAGAAAAAAAGATCACTTTAGAACGAAGAAATTATTTTAAATATTAGGAGAGAAACGCAGGCAACGTAGCCGTCTGAGGAATTGAGGATATTGTGGGTTGGTGGAGTAGGTGAAGATCACGTCATTATGACATTCATGCATACGATATGATATTTGGTATCTTCAATCATCATCAATTCCTCTGTTTGTTTGTTTCTTTTTTTTTTTTGGTTTTCTTTTTTAATTTATTTTGTGACTTTGTATGGATAATAATAGGTGAGCTGTATCCACGTCAGTTTTGTTTGTGTTCTCTCCATTGAAAGTGGCGTAAAAAGTGTCTGAAAATTGAAAATTCAGAGCCGACCCTAGTCATTCAACCAGTGCGTCTGATTTTTCAAAGTGTTGTAGGTTTAGTTTTATTGGTTTTATTCCTTATATAAATGTACATTATGTAACTTTTAAACTCTTTTTTTTTTAAATTTATTTTTATTTACTTCTTAAAAAAAAAATCGTAACATTTGTAATACACAACAGGTACAATATATTTTTTGGACAACGTATAACACCGTACCCTAATGTAGTTTTTACCCGTAAATAAATTCATTTTCGTGATTGTGGTAGTGAAAAATGCATAATATTGCAAAAGAAATTCAAGTCAAATCCTATGTAAGTGCTTTTAGAATTTACACCCACTTATAAAACGTGATGATAATAATAATAATATGGTCCATTTTGTTAGCTTGAAGGCGATGAAACCACGTTGGGGTAATGAGGCTGGAGGTAGTTGTGTCAAAATCACTTTAATGAACAGACGACAACTAAGGAAGGAGACTCAATTCAAATGTTAGCTAGAAATTGAAGAATGATGGATGATACGATAAAAATGACAATTCGGGATTTAGTGACACAATCAAATTAATTCATTTGTCAATGTAGCTGTTTTATCACTACAAACTAAAGGTGTAAAGTAAGCCGGTCTGGCATGGCATGGCATCGGAGTTTAAATCTTATAGAAGCTGAATTTCTTCTTAGACGGATTTTACTCCATTACATTAGTGTGCAAAAGTTAAAATATTGTACTGCATAGAAATGGTCCGTGTCTCGTTTAGATTCTTACAGAAATTTCATTCCGTCTTTCTGACTGCTTGGATTCAAACTTTACACAAAGATATCTTTTGTTTCATTGTTATAGTACTAGTGAAGTGGCTTTTTATTTTCTTTGTGATGGACTCAAAAGCAAGGGCATTAACATTTCATCTATACTACTTCTTCTGGCTGCAGGTTATGGACATTAAACGGCTAAATAATATGATGAGTGATCATGGCATGTATTCGAGGGAGAGGTTATTGATCCCTATAAGCAGTCCAGAACTTCTTATAGATGGAACATGCTACATAGCCCCCAAGGGCGTGGTCGGGATGGTTGCCGTGCAGCGGTAGCCCTGCTTCGGATCCCGGGTTCGATTCTTGGTGGGGAAAAGGGGGTTAAAAATATATTTGCACCCCTTCCTTTAAAAAAAAAAAAAAACATGCTACATGAGTTTGACACCCATGCGAAAAAGGGAAGTGATCTTTGTATCTGGGAGGTGCACCCGAGAAAAAGCCTAGTTGTTTGCTGAACAGGGTGACCTCTGTTCATGGCAGGAGAAGCATGCAAGTTGATGATGAAACTGTTCAACATTACTTGTCTATTTCCAATGGTAACCTGCGGGCTGCTCTCTCTGAATTCTCTGCTGACCTTGAATGGGAAAGGCAGGGTGCCTTGGCTTGAAGGATATTGACAAAAGTACTGCTTGGAATTCAATTCCTCAGTTATTATCTTCCCAAGGGAGCTTATATTTGAATTCAATTATAAGCTAGACCATGTCTACAACCGATGTTGGTTCTATATTGTGGTCAATTGTTCACTCTCAGCTTCCTTTTCTGTATTTTCATTGTTGTCTTAAGATAAATTGTAATTATTTTTCTTGGTTAATGTGATACACTTTGGCTGCCCGGTTTTTGTGTCTTATGATCACAAATTTCACAATATTCACAATTGACTTTTACTTTACCTTAGCTGCTAATGAAATTAATAATCCAGGCAAGCATTTCACATGAATAACATAGATAAGGAATCCAATAATTTAAGTTGCAAACTTGCAGTGACTCAAAAAGGGCGAGTCATTACTTTACGGACAAATCGGACTTCTAATTTGCGGACGTGGAATATTTGGTTGTGCGGATGTTATTACTTTCTAAATGGTTGTTAATCGTAATCACTCAATTATACGAGTATTAACCAACCAAGATTCAATCTGCACCACTTAATCAATAAAGATCGAATCAGAACAAGAAAACAGAAATGGGAAGAACAGAGAACAAGATAACACACTTTGAAGGGAAAACTCACACGCTTTCATTCATCACCACTGAATACAAACCAATCACAGATGAAAAGAAAACTACAAGATTCACTCTCAAAAGTTAATCACTCAATCTTAAGAAATGAAAGAGAACCAATTTATATCGTCGGTCATCACCTCACGCTTCGGAAAATGCCCAGAAACAAAGTAACGAACTTAACAGCTTTGTGCCACGTCAGCAGAAAAATACACATGCACCCCTTAACTGAATGCGATCTGCATAACGACCTACACTATTTTTATTTCATTTCACTTGGACCCCCGAACTAGTTAACACTCATCTTCGCAATCTCCACCTTGCAGATCTGATTCAGCTGGTCACACAACCATGAAAGCTGCTCCAAAAAAACCTTCAAACACTGATATTCACTTATGAATTCAGTTTGGCTTGGGCAGAACACCCATAAAGTCCACACAGTACTCGAATTTTGCAGAGGGCAAAGCCTTTGTAAATACATCTGCTGGATTCACATCAGTGTGAATTTTGGATACAGCCACTGCTCCTTTAGCCACTTCATCCCTGATGAACTGAAGCTTCACGTCAATGTGCTTGGTTCTTTCATGATACATTTGATTTTTGATCAAATGTATAGCACTTTGATTGTCACAGAAAACTTGGACCTCGCTTTTCTCGATCTAACCAAAGTTCATCGGTAAGACCTTTTGAGCCACATTGCTTCTTTTCACGCAAGAATGCGATGAATCTACACAACAGAGAGAAGACAACTCCTCTTATCCAAGTCTCCACCGAAATCAGAATCCACAAACCCTTCAACCATAGTTGATTCACTCCTTGATTTCCCATACAGCAAACCACAAGTCACAGACCCTCTGAGGTATCTCATGATCCATTGCACAGCACTCCAATGAGTCTTACATGGACAGCTGAGAAACCTGCTAACTATGCTTACTGCATGAGCTATGTCAGGCCTGGTGCAGACCATTGCATACATTAAACTCCCAACAGCCTGAGCATAAGGTAATTCACTTGTCTGAGCCTTAACATCTGATGACTGGATTGCTGATAACTTGAAATGAGCACCTAAGGGAGTTAGAACAAGTTTGCATTCAAGCATATCAAACCTTTCTAGAACCCTCATTAAGTATCTTTCTTGACTTAGAAACAAAGTACCAGTTGTTCTGTTTCTGAAGATCTCCATGCCAAGGATTCTTTTTGCATTCCCAAGGTTCTTCATTTCAAACTCCTTATTCAGCAAACTCTTCAGCCTATCTATCTCAGACTTATGCTTGTTGGCAAGTAGCATGTCATCTACATACAGTAACAAGTATGCAACCCTTCCTTGATCTGACCCACCAAAATACACACAACTGTCATATTTGCTTCTGTGGTAACCAATAAAGACCATGAACTCATCAAATCTCCTATACCATTGTCTAGGAGACTGTTTAAGCCCATACAGGGATTTATGTAGCAAACACACATAGTCTTCCTTCCCTCTGTACTCAAAGCCTTCAGGTTGTGCCATCAATATCTGTTCTTCAAGATTGCCATGAAGGAAGGCTGTTTTTACATCTAACTGTTCTAATTCCATATCCTGTAAAGCCACCATAGCTAGAAGTACTCTGATGGAGCTGTGCTTCACAACAGGAGAGAAGATTTCATTGAAGTCCACTCCTTCTTTCTGTGTGAAGCCTCTAGCCACAAGTCTTGCTTTAAACTTGGATGGTTCAACACCTGGAATCCCCTCCTTTCTCTTGAATATCCATTTACAGCTGACTACCCTTTTCTTCCCTGGATTTGGTACCAAAGACCATGTTTTATTTTTGAGCAGTGAGTCCATTTCATCCTTCATTACTTCAAGCCATTTTCCACTGTCTTTACTCTGAACAGCTTCAGTATAGCTCCCAGGTTCCTCAATTGCCATGTCATCAGCACACAAAAGTGCAAAAGCAATCAAATCAGCATAACCATAGCTCACTGGTGCCCTGGTTTGTCTCCTGATCCTGTCTCTAGCTAACTGATAATTCTAAATCGACTTCACGCTCTTACGATTCTTGATGCCATGAGTCTCGACCTTCTTCATCATCATTTGCCATCATTTCATCATCTCTTTCTTCAGATAACTCCACCTAGATCTTGGTTTTATCAGTAGTTTTGTCTTGGTCAGACACAATGGTTTCAGTTTCTGAACTTTCTTTCAGCAACACAGCTTCATGAAACACAACATCCCTACTGACTATGCACTTCTTTTGCTCACCACACCAGATCCTATACCCCTTAATCCTATCTGGATATCCAATAAAGATACATTTCAAGGCTCTTGCATCAAGCTTGCCTTGTCTGATGTGGATATATGTAGGGCACCAAAAATCCTTAGGTTTTCATAGTTTGATGGTCTACCAGACCAGATTTCTTCTGGTGTTTTAAAACCAATGGCTGCTTGAAGATACATTGATTAAGTGGCTTCTGTATTCAAGTTGCCCCCTTGGAAGCTTTGAATTCACCAACAAGCATCTTGTCTTATCCACTAGGGTTCTATTCATCCTCTCAGCTAAACCATTTTGCTGAGGGGTGAATCTCACTGTTTTGTGTCTCTTTATTCCATAGTCTTGACAGAAGCTTTCAAACTCTTTATTACAGAACTCTAGGCTATTATCTGTTCTAAGGCATTTAAGCTTGAAACCAGATTGGTTTTCTATTAAAGCTTTCCACACCTTGAATTTCTCCAGAGCTTCATCCTTGGCCTTGAGTATGTAAATCCAAACTTTCCTAGAGAAATCATCTACCAGAGGTCAGCATGCACATAATCTAAAACCCTTTTGGATAGATGTTGCCCTTTTGGAAACTTTGATCTGTGAGCCTTGCCAAATATGCAATTTTCACAGAAGTCTAGCTCCCTAATTTTATCTCCACCAAGCAGCCCTTGTTTACTTAGCTCTTGCATACCTTTTATACTCATGTGTCCAAGCCTAAGGTGCCATAGTTTGGTTTTATCTTCCTCAGAGACAGCAGATAATCCTGTGGTTATAGGCACTGATGAACCTTGCAGTACATATAGGCCATTTTCTTTCACCCATTTCATCACCACTTTAGTCCCTTTCATCACCTTTAAGCCACCATTTTCAGACTTAAAGCAATGCCATGAGCTGTCCAGCATGCCTAAAGAGATTAAGTTTCCCTTTAGCCTAGGAGCATGCCTCACACCATGTAGAGATCTTATGGCTCCATCAAACATCTTCACTTTGACAGAACCAATCCCAACAATCTTACACACATTGTTGTTCCCCATCAAGACTCTACCACCATCCACAGCCTCATATTTGTAAAACAAATTTCTATCAGGGCATAAATGAAAAGAGCATCCTGAGTCTATGACCCACTGACCTTTTGTACTGCCATTTGAAGCTACAAGCAAGTCTGCACTGAGGTATCCTTCTTCTGAGGAGTCATCTGAGGCTACAGCTGCATCACCTGACTTTTCTTGACTTTCTTTCTTCTTTTTTTCAAGACAGTCGCTTATGTAGTGACCTTTCTTTTTGCAATAAAAGCATTTTCTTTTCTTCTTTTTCTTTTCAGTTGCATCTTGATTCTTTGCCTGCTTCTTGTTCTTTTGGTCCTTTTTCTTCTCTGTTTTTGCAATCAGTCCATCACCATTGTTTACTTCATGTCCATTGTTCTTCTGGATTTCCTTGGAACTCAGTGAAGCTTTGACATCTTCCAGAGTCAAGGTGGTTCTTCCATATAGCATAGTGTCCACAAAACCTTCATAAGGTTTGGGCAGAGAACTCAGCAAGAAAAAGGCTTTGTCTTCATCAGTGATCTTCACATTTTCGACCCCCTCCAGATCAAGAATGATCTTATTGAAGGTGTCTATGTGTTCTTGAATAGATGCCCCTTCCTTCATTGTGAAAGTGTATAGCCTCTTCTTCAAGAACAGTCTATGTGCCAGGGATTTCTTCATGCACAGGGCCTCCACTTTCTTCCAGATACCTAGGGCTGTCCTTTCTTCAGAAATTTCCCTTAGAATTGAGTCACTAAGACTCAAGATTAAGGTACTATGAGCCCTATTTTGTATCTGCTTCTTTTTCTCATCAGGCACAGAGCTTTCTGCTCCACCTTGATCCCCTTCTTCCAGGGAAGATTCGAGGCCTTGATGAACAAGAAGGGCCCTCATTTTCATCTTCCATAAAGAGAAATCACCACAAATGGTGAATTTCTCTATTTCGGGTTTTGGAAGAGACATGATTGAAATCAACCAAGCTCTGATACCACTTGTTATTACTTTCTAAATGGTTGTTAATCAGAATCACTCAATTATACGAGTATTAACCAACCAAGATTCAATTCAGACCACTTAATCAATAAAGATCGAATCAGAACAAGAAAACAGAAATGGGAAGAACAGAGAACAAGATAACACATTTTGAAGGAAAACTCACACTCTTTCATTCATCACCACTGAATACAAACCAATCACAGATGAAAAGAAAACTACAAGATTCACTCTCAAAGAAGAATCACTCAATTCGGTTAAGAAATGAAAGATCTTATATCGGTGGTCAGCCTCACGTTTCTGGAAAATGCCCAGAAACAAAGTAACGAACTTAACAGCTTTGTCCACGTCAGAAAAATACACATCTTAACTGAATGCGATCTGCATAACGACCCACACTATTTTTATTTCATTTCACTTGGACCCCCGAACCAGTTAACACTCATCTTCACACCAGAGAAAACTTTACGACAACCAAATTCGCTCTCCACCTCTTTGTGATGGCTTACATGGTGTTGGACGTACTTTGAAGGGTCTGATGATGAAGCATCTTCTGACAATGATTTTATCTTTTTCTCCTAGTGTTCTTTGAGATAGCTCTGCGCAGTTGCAGTCGTAATCCTACTGAAGAAGTTAAAAAGCATGAGCCACACGACGGTGTTCCAAATTGAAGAAATTATATGTCCTAACTCTTCATCTATGGGAAAAAGCAAAGGAGATCAATTTTCAGCAAAACATAAGCATGCAAGCACAGCGGCATTAATTTTTAAATTATAGCATATACATTCATGTATTACCTTAGAATCTGGGGTGATTGGTAGAGAAGGCGATATTATTGTCCATGTAATTGAGAAGTTTACCGATAATTCTATTTGCTTATCAGCACCTCTTTTTGATAATTTTATTTTCTTTTTCTTTGTGCCGTAATTCTATTTCTTTGCGTACAAAAAACCTTCAGAGTTAGGAAAGAAGAAAATTTTATGTGGATCTGGGTACCATCTCAGCATACTAGAACGGCGAGCTCGACAATCATGGAAGATCTATTGAATAAAGAATAGGAAAATTTACAAAACCCGCCGCAAAAGCTCACCAAATCCATGAAATGACAAATTCTGATTGGTGAAGCGCACCACTTTTAATTAGTGGAGAAATCATTTCCTAGTTTAATAATCGTGAGTTGTTGGGCGGGGGGGCGGGGGGGGGGGGGGGTCGGGGAAGCCTTCCTTATAACATCTCCATTAGTCAATAGCTAACGGTGAAGACTTCCTTATAACTTCAACAAATAAGTTCTTTTCATTGCGCTTCAAATTTGTAACCTAAGTGCTGATCCATCTCTCAAACTCCGGCCCTCGTTTTCTTCAACGTCACTCCAAGATCAATCATCCACATAGTTTGTGCATGTTAGCTTCTTTTTCGTTATTTTATTTCCCTCTCATGTTCCTTGTAATTATTATGCTTCATGCATGACATATTTGTATATTGAAACAAAGTGATAAATTAAGCATTTCATGGGTCAGATGAGTTGGTTGTCGAGATAATTCAAGAAATCATCATCAGATCAAAAGGAAGAAAAGACAGTGTGTACTGCAAGGAACGGCCAAATTTTTCTAGAGAAGTTGATTGCCTCTTTTGATGGTAAACGCAAGCCAATCCGTAACTTCTCCAGTAAAGATCTGCAGACAGCAACAAACAATTATAGCACAAGGAATATTATGATTGATGAAATTGAAGACTATAGATTGTATATGGGTTTTCTCCGGGACCGGGGCCCAATCTTGGTTATGAAGTACCGCACATCCGTCCGTTATGCATCCGAACGCTGCTTCAATAACATGGTATTTGCATCACAAATGAATCACAAAAGCATCTTGAAGTTGATTGGATGTTGTCTCGAGACAGAAATGCCTGCCCTTGTTTATGAACCTGCGGATTATTGTACTCTTGCCGATCGTCTTTACGGTCCACTGCAGACCCATTTGGAGCCTCTACTACTGACACAGGGGCTAAAGGTAGCAAGGGAGATAGCCAATGCTGTTGCATATCTACACGTTGGATTTCCTCAGCCTATAGTGTTTCGAAACATCGTGCCTTGGAATATATTATTCCAGGAAGAATATGCAGCCAAATTGTTTGATTTTTCACTATCCAAGTTAAAACCCACATAAAAGCTAGTACTGCAATTGGATCACCAGAACTTGCTGCTCCAGAGTACCTTACTACAGGCTATTACAATGAAAAGACCGATGTTTATAGCTTTGGTAAGTTACTGCTCGTGCTTTTAACCGGAAGAACCATAGGTGACCTTTCTCGTCTTGCAACTGGTGGTAGTAATTTTTTCATAACAGATCGTGTGGAGAAATTTATCAGAAGTAATGGATACATTAATATTGATCCTGTAATCGTTGGAGATGGATATTGTTTTCGGAAAGAAGAGAAATTGCAAGCTTATGTAGAGCTTGCCTTTAAATGTCTCTCTCATTCAGCTGAAGATAGGGCAACAATGATTGATGTGGCCAAAAATCTCAGGCAAATGTATCGCACTTCTGCCTAATTTTATAAAGTAATGATATGCTTACAAAATTGGGGATATACAGTTCATATTTCAAATGATGTGGCACTTTGTTGATTCTCAGTATAGTACGTGTACATGTCTGTAATCTATGTAAGTTCAATGTTGTGGTCAAGTATTGCCCACTGTATCAGCTTCCTTCTCTGTATTTTCGTTGTTGTCTTAAATGAAGTGTAATCATTCTTGAGGTTAATTTCATACAATTTGGCTACTTATGTGTTTTATTGATCAGACAATTTTCAAGATTAGTCTTCATTTTGGCTGTTAATTCAATTAGGAATGTGGAACGTGTACGGGTAATTTTTTTAACTTAATATTAATTATCATTTTTAAATACATGTTGTCAGTTATGTATCTGAATAAAGATTTATACAAAATTCCTAATTGATTCATTCCTAATTGATTCATAAGTGAAGAAGGATGTTATTTAGCATAAGTGAAGAAGGATGTTATTTAGCATAAATGTCAGTTATCTTAATAAGCATCAGTACATCAATGAATAATTCAATAAACATCGGGAAATAATTCCTGTAATTGGACATTTAAAGTTTGTCCTTCAGGTTTGACAGTAATTGACTAATTGTTTAACCTGAATAATTGAAAACATAAATACATAGCTGTATGAATGTTATACCTCAACTGGAATGCCAAAGGCATGGTCCTCATAATAGCCAGGTTCATTGCTAACAATCATGCCTTCCACTAGGGGAGTGATATTCCTGCATCTAAAGCTAATACTTTGGGGGCCCTCGTGAACATTCAGTGCCGCTACTACACCATGGCCGGTCCCTAATATGTGGAAGGAGAAATAGAAAATGAAACAGCACCACCTTTAAATCAAGTCCAATCTTCCAAAGGAAGAACAAGCAAAAGCATCCAATACAAACCCAGGAGTCCCTTCAGGGAAGACTGCTTGATTAAGAGCTATATGACCCTATAATTATATAATATAAGCTCAGAATATACCAAATAGCCAGATTCTTCAACATAAAGACTTTGTTCTACAGAAGTAGAATGTTAAAGAAAACAAGTGCTATACAAATTAAAGTAGAGACAATTTATCTGGAAAATTTGGTGCGAGAGTAGAAAGCCTCTTCACTTAATCAGATAAAGAGATCAGGAAAGATTCAGCACCTGTAGAACTAGGTGAAGCATTCCTTTTCTGAGCCGCACCAAAATCTACATTCGTAGTTACGTCAGTTGTTCCATCATCATATTGAGCTCCACTGTCTAATAGAAATAGTTTTTGGAATCCACAACACTACATTTCCCTTGTTCGGGTTTGTAAAGAATGATGGAACCATTTGCGCCTGAGCCTGAAAGACCATCCTACTTATGAGCAATGATATTGGGAAACATATTGTAAGAACATTTGTTGCGATAAGTTTCCATTTGCACCGTAGTAGATAAATCTTCCAAGTATATGGATATCAAACTCAAAATTAGGAAGTCAGCAGTTCTATTTTATTTTGTTCATTTTATAAGAATCTTAAAACTTTTCTCATCTTTTAAAGGTATACACTGATTATCAAAAACAGACTTCCATAGTGCAGAAGAAATAAACGAGAAGACCAAGATAACTTCTTTCTATGGTGCAGAGAGGAAAGAATTTACATAAATCAGGTTTAAACGGAAATATATAAGCCATAAGATAGGTAATCAAAATTTCAGAAGTCAATATACCGCTTATGGTATCAAAGTTGGTATCTAGGAAACCAGACTGCTTCGACTGGAATTCAAGAAGTTTATCTGCAACATCTACTTCTGTTAGATTTGCACCATTATGAATTTCTTCTTCCAGCCAGACCCAAAATTGTGCTAAAGCAGCAGCATCCCTGCAAAAAGAACATCATGATAAATATATTTCTTAAAAAAAATATCTAGTTGATATGCTTTCTCATGTTAATAGAAGATTTCTTGCAACAAAAATAATAAGTTGCATCCTCAAGAAGAGAGTGCACAACTGTTTATGCATCCAGAGGTTTTTTTTCTTGCTCACAAGATACTTTTCATGACCCTTTCCCGGATAATGTCCCCAAGATATTTTTGCCAGAAAATTCCACAAAAAATAACATCATCAAATTGACTTCTTATCAGTTTTCACACACTACTCTTTCTTAATTGATGAGTAACTCCATTTCAACTCTTGCATTTTAAGGCAGGCCACTACATAGGAACCCTAAGAGATGTCCAGAAGAAGCATATTGATGATAACTTCAGTACCTTTTGTAGGAAGAATCAATACCTTAAATGAGAGTTCAGCATTCCTTCTAGCTCAGCAGAATTTTTCACTGCCTTCGAGAAGGTGATGGGGGATGTCCTGAAAACCCCAGCAGGTCCTCCAGACTGACCATTGGTGTCAGCATGCATCTTAGTCTTACTTTTTTTTGTGAGATACTTCTCAATGGCAATCTCATAGGTGTTCATAATAGCAGCATTAACAGAGGAAGGGTCCAGCCAAAGTTGGGCTCCCTGAGCTGCCAAACTGTAAACGAAAAAAGGTCACTTATTAGCTTTTAACATGTATCCAATGAGTTCAAATGGATGCATAACAAGCACAAAAAATTTGGCATGTTAGATGAAAATGCAGCCCACTGCAAGCAACAGTTCTCACACCACTAGACAGATTGTAGTTCATCTTGTTCTAATGGCCACAAAGTTTCAGGTATCTTAAAAATGTAATAAACAGATGCCTAAGCCAACCATTGAAGTGCATGAAGGAAATCTTTTGCACAATATGATGTCATAATGAAAAAAAAAAAAAAATAGAAAGCAACTTCTTCACAGTACTATACAAATTGATACCAATTTTGCATAGCATGTTCTCAGAGTAAGGATATCAAGCCCACGAAACTGACTTTTTTATTTCAGAAAGGATGGAATTGTATGGCCTCAACTCCACACCAGCATTCTTCAAGTGATCCATCACATCTGAAGTGACCTTAGAATCATCCACAAATAATTTTGCTCTATCAATTTCCACGATTAAGTAGGCACACATAACGGGCGAATGTGGAACATCACTTCCTCTCTGCAAAAGAAAATTGAAGAATCATTCTTATTGGCATATAAAGATAAAAACGTAACATTACTGAATGACTAGGCTTAATGCAAACTTTTCCTCCTAACTCCGTATTACCAGAGCAGCTTTAACTAGTTTTCAACGATGCAACAAAGGCAGTGCTGCCAGTGCATTATGGTTAAATGATTCTAAAAAGTCCACTTAAAATTGACAGAGCAGGTCCAAGGGAGTAGATTAGAATGTTACCAAATTCAGCAGCCAGGCAATTTCATCAAGCATAGAAATCATAATTGCAGACGAACCCACATCAACAAGATCCGACTTCAGGGAATATTGTTTTGATGCCACGTCGAGCCCGGCATATTTCAGGGCATGTACTGTAATTGGTTTATTTGGAGGCTTTGGCCTTGATTCCTTCCATATAACATCCGCAAGATTTAGATCATACAAGTATACTAAGGCTTTGGCCTTGATTCTTTCCATAAAACAACCGCAAGATTTAGATCATACAAGTATACTAACTCATGATTCTTCTTAGCTATAGCCTCCTTCACTTCCTCTGCAGCATCAGAAGAGAAAAGAAACTGAATCCTTCATATTTTCAAAGAAAAGGTGGCATCAGGAACATGCAAGCGCCTAAAAAAGAACAGAAAAATTACGTGCTCCACCCAATTTAGGAAGTTGAGGAATTGCTCATGGGATCAATGCCAACTCTGCCTCCAGATGCCAAAACATCATTTAACCATTCAAAGATTGTAGGGACTCCATGATTGCCATTCCACATGAGAATTCAGCTACAGCTCAACTGCTTCTCAGCATTAGCTGCTACATCTTAGACTAGATTTTTCAAAAGCATAAAATCCCGGTGTTATATCACAAGCCAAAAGTATTGGACTATGTAATAGAAGGCGCAAATTCTAGCAAAGCAAGGAGATATGAATTTTGATCACAAACCTGGAGAAATAACGACCATCTGTCCAAAGAGCTGCTTTATCTTTTGTAACAACAGCAGTGCCAGCACTGCCCATAAATCCATATATATACGCCCTCCTCATATAACATGCGGCAATAATTCACTCTGGACATCCAAACGTAAAGCTAATATTTAAATAGAGAAACATACAAATGTCAATATTTACACTGCAAAGAGGCATGAGGCAAAAGGCAAAAGGACCAAACAAGCTGCAAACTGTAAAAGAATAGTTGATCTTCCTTCTAAAATTCGTATCCAAAAACCAACAATAAAGCTAAATTTTTTGAAAGCAATTGCAGAAAACTGCCATTAACGCTAAAACAAAACCGAGAACCACATAAATTCTAGCTCAAAAACCAACCATTTGAACCAAAGCTCAGATTTTTCACAACAATTATGAGACAAAACCATAAACACATAAACATGAACCAAAAAATTAAAAATTACAAAGCCAATGAAACAGTCCAAAGTTTCAAATTTTCATATCATTTGCAAAACACAAAGCAAACCCCACTTGTATGTTTATCTCAAAACTACCATAAAAAAATCAAAAACAGCAACAAGATCCAATATTTAAACCTGATGAGCATCCTGAGAAGGTATGATATACGCGTCAATGTTAACATACGGCCTCGAAAACAGCTCCCAAAGAGCACGGAGCTTCTCGTCCGGAGCATCCTGGGTCCGGTTCCTGTGAGCACATGCTAGCAATTCTCTTGAGAGAGAGAAAGACGGAGGTGATGATGATAAGGTTTGAGTTTGTAAGAAACAGAGAATGGAAGGTACTTCAGTTTGTTTCGTTTCAGTTCAGGGCGGAGACATGACAGGAAGTAACTGAAACGGTGTCGTTCTTCTTGAAATATTAAGAAAATAAAGGGAATATTAAGGAATTTATTGTAAATCAAACGGTGCTCTCCCATTTTCTCTTAATGCTTTCCTAATTTTCTCTTATTACTCTTTCCATCATTAATTTTATAATTAATAATAGTAAATTACTCCACCTTATAATGTCTATAAATAACATTTCTTTGCTAATGAATGAACACACTTTCAATTCCTTACTCAAGCTATTTTGCTTGTTTTTTTTCAATCTCCATTTGAGTATTTCTTACTTAGAAATCATCATCAAATAATTTCTTAACATAATAATATTCATTATCTCCAATTTCATAACACGTTATTAGCACAAAATTCGCTCTGGTACAGGAAGTATTCTATCCATTTACACTTTTATTTTTCTACGCATTTATTTAAAAAAAAATCCTATAAGTAATAATTATTATTTACATTTTTTCTTTCAATATTTATTATACTTATCCTTTTTTTTTATTTGTTTGTGATAATGTCTCACTTGAAAAAATTGGAGTTTAACGCTTTGGATATATCTAGCGATAATTATTTATCCTGGATCCTAGATGCCGAAATTCATCTTAATGCTATGGGGCTTAGTGACACCATAAAAATTAACAATGACTCATCCACTCAAGATCGAGCTAAGGCCATGATTTTTTTACGGCATCATCTCCACCAATCACTTAAAATGGAATATCTCACTATAAAGGATCCATATATCCTGTGGAGCAGTTTGTATGAAAGATATGGTCATTTAAGGATATGGATTTCAATAAATTGTTTGATGGAGAAATATGTTTGGCTGATAGTGCAACTACGCATACGATTCTTCAAAACAAGAGGTATTTTTTAAATCTAAATCTAATTAAGGCAAATGTGAATATAATATCAGGTCCAGTAGATCTTATTGAAAGTACTGGAAGAGCAATGATCATATTAGCAAAAGGTACGAAATTGGATATTAATAATGCTCTGTATTCACCTAAATAAAAAAGAAATTTACTTGGTTTTAAAGACATTGTCGTAATAATTTTCATATAGAAACAAAAGATGAGAATAATGTAGAATATCTATGCATTACTTCTAATCTATCTGGAAAGAAAGAGATATTAGAAAAGCTTTCAGCTTTCTCATCTGACTTATATTATACGACGATAAAATCAATGGAAAGTTACACAGTCATAAAAGATAAGTTATATGATCCAAAATCTTTTATACTTTGGCATGACCGCCTTGGTCACCCTAGATCAACAATGATGCGTAAAATTATTGAAAATTCTCATGGACATCCATTGAAAGATTTAAAATTTTATTGTCAAATGAGAATAGTTACACTGTCTGTTCACAAGGAAAATTGGTAGTTAGACCATCACCCAGTAAAATTAATTTTGAATCTCCATAATTTTTACAAAGAATTCAAGGAGATATCTGTGGGTCTATTCACCCACCAAGTGGACCATTTCATTATTTCATGATTTTGATTGATGCATCTGCACGATGGTCACATGTTTGTTTATTATCTACACCTAACGTTGCATTTGCAAGATTACTTGCGTAGATAATCAGGTTACGTGTACAATTTTCAGATTATCCAATCAATACCATACGTCTAGATAATGCTGGTGAGTTTACTTCCAAAATATTTGATGATTACTGCATGACAGTTGGGATTGATGTAGAGCACCCAGTACCACATGTACATACTCAAAATGGATTAGCAGAATCTCTTATCAAACGTCTTCAGGTAATTGCCAGAACTTTATTATTATGAAGTCAATTACCTATTTCGACATGGGGACATGCTATTTTGCATGCTGTGGCATTAATCCACTTGAGGCCTACTGCCTATCATAAATATTTCCCATTACAATTGGTATTGGGACATCAACCAGATATATCCCATTTACGCATTTTTGATTACGCAGTACAAGTGCCAATTGCACCCCCACAACGTACTAAAATGGGACCCCAACGATGTTTGGGAATTTATGTAGGATTTGAATCACCATCTATTATCAGATATCTTGAACCATTGACGGGTGATGTATTTACCACACAATTTGCGGATTGTCATTTTAACGAGATAAATTTTCCTCCACTGGGAGAAAGAAAAAAGGTTCATGAGGTTAGGCATGATGCTCAATGGAAAGTGACCCATCTATCTCATTTAGATCCACGCACATCTCAAAGTGAATATGAAGGGCGAAGGATAGTTCATTTGCAACAAATTACGGAACAATTGCCAAATGCATTTATAGATGTGGCAAAAGTAATCAAATCATATATATCAGCTGCAAATATACCCGGCAGGGTCATTGTACCTAAAGAACAATTAATGAAAAGTGCAGCTGAGGAATTATCTATATCACGCTAGAAGCGTGGTAGACCAATTGGTTCAAAAGATGGTGTTCCGAGAAAAATAAAAATGATTAAACAGGGTTCTGTTGCAAATGATGATAAAAATCTAAAAGAACAAATTGCTTCAGAAAAGCAACTAGTCTCTGAAAAGACTAGAAAACCTAACAATACACAAATTCTTCATGAAGAACAAAGTCTTGAAAATGCACATGAATTCAGAAATAGTAAGATTTCTGTTAATCATACTGATGGTAATATTGTCATCAATGATGTGTTTGCGTTTACAATAACTACTGATATTATAAATGATCATGATCCGCAAACCATTGATGAATGTAGACTGAGGCATGATTGGCTTAAATGGAAAGAAGCAATCCAGGCAGAGTTGACTTCTTTAGCCAAACGTAAAGTATTCGGACCTGTAGTCCAAACACCTAAGGATGTCAAACCTGTTGGGTACAAATGGGTATTTGTACGGAAACGTAATAAAAATGATGAAGTTGTAAGATATAAAACACGACTTGTTGCACAAGACTTCTCACAGAGACCTGGTATTGATTATAATGAGACATACTCTCCAGTCATGTGTGCAATTACGTTTCGATTTTTAATTGGTTTGGTTGTATTAGAAAAACTTGATATGTGTCTCATGGATGTGGTGACAGCTTATTTATATGGGTCACTTGATACAAATATATATATGAAAATCCTTAAAGGATTTAAAATGCAGAATCTTGTCAATCATCACATCGTGGCTTCTATTCAATAAAGCTACAAAAATCTTTACATGGATTAAAACAATCTGGACGCATGTGGTATAATTGCCTCAGTGAATACTTGATAAAAATAGGATACGTTAATGATCCTATCTGTCCATGTGTTTTTATCAAGCAACTAAAATTTAGAATTGCTATTGTCACAGTTTATGTTGACGATTTAAATTTAATAGGAACTCATGAAGAGCTCCAAAAGACCGCTGAATGCTTGAAAAATGATTTTAAAATGAAAGATTTGGGGAAAACTAGGTATTGTCTCGGGCTGTAGACCGAGCACAGACCTAATGGTATATTTATCCATCAGTCAACTTATACTGAGAAAATTTTGAAATGTTTCAACAAGGATAAAGCTTACCCATTGAGTACCCCAATGGTAGTTCGGTCTCTTGATCCTAAAAAGGATCCATTTCATCCTAAAGAAGATGATGAACGGATATTTGGTCCTGAAGTACCATATCTAAATGCAATTAGTGCTCTGATGTATTTAGCACAATGTACTAGACCAGACATATCATTTTTTGTTAATCTGTTGGCTCGATTTACCTCTAAAACAACTAAAAGACATTGGAATGGTGTCAAACACATTTTTCGTTATCTTCAAAGAACAATTGATTTAAGTTTATTTTATTCTAATGAACTAACGAAAAATTCAGGTCTTGTTGGTTATGCTGATGCAAGTTATTTATCTGATCCCCATAAAGCTCTTTCACAAACGGGATATGTTTTTACTTTCAATGGTACCACAATTTTGGAAGTCTACAAAACAAACTCTCGTTGCAACATCCTCCAACCATTCTGAAATTCTTGCACTATATGAATCCAGTCGAGAATGCATATGGTTGCGATCTGTAATCCATCATATTCAAAGTACGTGTAGAATATCTTCAAGTTCAGATATCCCAACAGTGATATATGAAGATAATGCTGCATGTATACCTCAACTTAAAGGAAGATACATTAAAGGGGACAGAACAAACATATTTCACCAAAATTCTTCTACACTCATGAGCTCCAACAGAACAAGAAGATTGATATCAAACAGATACGCTCCACAGATAATTTAGCTGACCTATTTACGAAAGCTCTACCTACATCTACATTTGAGAAAATAATATATGGCATTGGCATGCGTCGTGATAGGTTATAAATAGTCATCTTATATTTGTTTTAATTCTCGTATTTGATTGATTTTATGCTAACTTATAGGTATGTTTGATTTGATTTAGGAGATGAAACATGGGTTATGATGAAATTTGGACAAAATAGCTTTATTTGGGCTTTCTGACATTAAGGCTGTTTTAGAATGATGGGTTTCTAGCAATGAGTGGAAAGGATTAGTTGAGAGACAAAAAGAAACAATTCGGTCATCTAGTGAAAAATTGGTGAATTCAAGGAGAATTATTGTAAATCATGGTGGATTTCACCAAATGGTGCTCTCCCCATTTTCTCTTAATGCTCTCCCCATTTTCTATTATTACTCTTCTCATTATTAATTTTATAATTAATAATGGTAAATTACGCCACCTTGTAATGCCTATAAATAGCATTTCTTTTCTAATGAATGAACACACTTTCAATTCCTTACTCAAGCTATTTTACTTGTTTTCTGCAATCTCCATTTGAGTATTTCTTATTTAGAAATCATTATCAAATAATTGTTAACATATTAATATCCATTATCTCCAATTTCATAATAGAAATGTTAATATTCAAAAAGGATGAAAGGAATTTTTTTTTAGAAGATAAAAGGATATATGATAATGAGAATATGGTACTTTAATTGAGTTAGTGAAACAATGTCACTCATAATTAATATTATATGTAAGATAGTCTAGCCCACCTTACAACTGTAAAATTCTTTTTTCAAATAGAAATGTCACCCAACCCATGAATGATAAACACATTTTCAATCGAATCGACACCGTTTTGGAAAGTGAAAAGCTCGATGGAGGATCGATTAGGGCTTGTTTGGACTTTGATAATGCGGCCGTTAGAGTAGTGATGGCGAAGAGAGCTGTCTGTTGTGCAAATTTTATTGAACTCGCAAGCGCACGAATCTATTGTAGAATAGATCAATGGTGACGAGTGTCGATCCCACGAGGAGGTTGATTTTAATTGTGTGCAGAATTAATTTTCTTTAAGTGGATGGTTGGATTTGTGGTGAAAATGATTTTGATTATACTAGAATTTAAATTGGAATGGCGAGAATAAATTAAAGTGGAAACTATTGAAATAAAGCACTTGGGTATCCGGATCTGCATCAACATGCTCCATGGGCTAAATATTCCATATTAATACCAATTAAATCATGAGGGGGGATTCCACACCTCATGAACCACGCTCAAATAAGTATGGTGCTAAGGGCTTATCGTGCCAAATAATAATAACCTTGTACTAGTGTGCCGGTTTAACCAGGGCGGTATCTAGACAAGACTATTATTATTTGTCGACGAAAAGTCAAAACAACCACAAATATTAGAGGGGAATAGAAAATAAATTTACCAAATAAAGCCCATGGAACATGTTGAGACTTCACCTTCAACCCAAGCTTAAAAGAAAATTAGCTACTCATTTTTAAACTAGGGATAAAATGGGAATTTATTAAAATACATAGAAAATACAAGAAGGAGAAGGAATTACAAAAATCTAAGCTTAGAAATGAATTCAGGGATATCAAATTAGGGGAAGCCCCTTTATAAGTGTGACAGTGAATCACGACCATCCTGATTAAAAACAGCTTGGATGATTGCGCCTATCGCCATCATCAACAACAACAATGCACCACTATTCGAACAAGAACACTATTCGCACAGACACACGGTTTGACCACTATTTGCATAAAGAACCCTTTTTGCACAAGAATACTATTTACACGGCTCACACGGTTTGACCACCATTTGCACAAGAAACCTGGCCAGACTATCATGAATGACTATACGTATGAATAGTTCCAGATATGCGGAACAAAGGACATTTTTCCTTTTACGCCCTCCCAAAGTTTTCGATCGTCTCCGAGTTCAAATGCGACGTCTGCTTTCATGTCCCGATCACCTGCTCATCAGGAAACAATCGTGATACCCCTAAAATATATAAAATAACTAATTATAATGAAACACACGTAATTAAATAACAAAATACTTAAATAAATAAAAATAACAATGTTAGTGAGACTTGAAGTGTAAAATGACGATTTTCTCCTTTATAAATATACACTTTCTAACACTCAACACTGTCTAAGCTGAGAAACCAAGACCTGAGATTGTTGTCTTAAGGAGTGAGTGAAATGAAGAGAAGAGTTATAAGCGAAACAAAAAGAACAAAATAGCACCAAAATAAAAATGGGTTTGTGTGTTGTTGGGGTTCTTCCGTTTGTGAAATTTGTTTTTGCTTTGGTTGCTCCTCTTGTTGCCGCTGTTTTTTTGGTTGGGGTTCTTGCTCTGGCCCTTCAGTTATGATCCCCATGTTTCGTTCTTGATGATTTTTTAACTTTTCCTTTTTGGAAGCTGAAGTGGATTTGAGTTTTTGGAGAAGCAAAACAGCACCTTTTTAAATATATTACTGTAACAAATAGAGATTAAACTTTTCCAAATTTATTTATGATATATTTTTATCAATAATTTATTTATAAAGTTTTAAATTTAAAATATGAGCTAAATTATGTTAATATATAATTGTAATTACAACATAATTGGACCCTACATATAATATATAATTGTAATTTATAAATTATCACTTGCGATCGTGAATCATTTGTGGTTGACATTAGAGTTGGCTTGATGGTCATGAACTCATGATCTTTAATTTATGGTCAAAGTACTTGATCAAAGCATTAGAGAGAAAATTAAATGGGTTGATTTGGAATTGTGGAGTGAAGAGACGAGCATTTTTTATTGTGTCAGTATCTTTTAGATAAAAGCGTGCTTCAACTTATTCTCCACCGGATATTAACAATCTTTTAATCATTTTCAAACCCAACGTGAAAATATTAATGGTACGTTTACTTTTAAGGAATGGGAATGAACTGGAATGAGAATTTCTGGAATTTAATAAGAAATGAGAACGAAATTTAATGTTCTTAAGAAAATAAATAGGAATAAAAATGTACTAAAATGTCATTGATGTGTTTACTTGGCAAAATAAATAGGAACGAGGAATGAGAATGAGAATTAATTTACCAAAATATCAACAGTATTAAATAATGTAATTTTTATTAACTAGATACATGTATAAATATTATTATAAAATGATATTAATTAAAAAAATAAAATTAATAATAATAGTAATAATAAATGTTAATAATTATTATTAATATTATTATTAATATTATTAACTTTATTATTTTAGTTACTATTAATTATTGTTATTATTATTTTTATTAATATTATCATTATTAACATTTATTATTATTATTATTATTATTATTATTATTAACTTTATTATTTTAGTTATTATTAATTATTGTTATTATTATTTTTATTAATATTATCATTATTAACATTTTATTATTATTATTAAATTATATTAACTTTATTATTTTATTTATTATTATTTATTGTTATTTTTTTATTAATATGATCATTATTAATATTTTATTATTATTATTATTATTATTATTACTAAATTATATTAAATTTATTATTTTATTTATTATTATTTATTGTTATTATTATTTTTATTAATATTATCATTATCAACATTTATTATTATTATTATTATTAAATTATATTAACTTTATTATTTTATTTATTATTATTTATTGTTATTATTATTTTTATTAATATTATCATTATTAACATTTATTATTATTATTATTATTAAATTATATTAACTTTATTATTTTAGTTATTATTAATTATTATTATTATTAACTTTATTATTTTATTAATTATTAATTATTGTTAATATTATTTTCATTAATATTATCATTATTATCATTTATTATTATTATTATTATTAAATTTTATTAACTTTATTGTTTTAGTTATTATTAATTATTGTTATTATTATTTTTATTAATATTATCATTATTAACATTTATTATTATTAAATTTTATTAACTTTATTATTTTAATTATTATTAATTATTATAACAAAAATAATTATTATTATTTTTATTATTTTTATTGTTAATAATAATAATAAATTAATAATTAAAAGGGTACAAAAGTAAATTCATCTTTTATTCACATTCTCATATTTTCATTCCCTACCCCCCATAGGAATGAAATTCTCATTTTTTATTTCCAAATTGTGTGGGACCCACACAATTTATTCCAATTCCTAAATTTAATTTTGTCAAGTAAATATAGGTTTGATTCTCATTCCTTCATTCCCATTCCTTATTATAAGAGGTAAACACACCATAAGTTAATTTACAGAGAACAATGCACATACATTGCACGTGCCAGGTGGGTTCTATTATCGTGTGTGGTCAGTATGTTACGTTAATTGTAACGTAATGAAGTCCTAATTTGAATAGTTTTATCATTAACGTGTTTAATTTACAATCTTGTCCTTATCTACTCAACGTATACTAAATAGAATACTAATGTTAGGAGAGGTTACTGAGAATACGTAGATACTTTTTATTTAAGTGAGAGTACATCAAAAAATTCAGGAGAAGTTTTTGAAAATTACCATTAATGCACAGCGTGTGACTCACAATTCAACTACTTTCAAATTCATTTAAATCAATATGCACTTTAATTATTCTTTAAAAAGAACCATGTGATCTTCAGTTGGTCTTGTGCATTGTGTCTGCGTTTCAGTCATTGAACTTATGCCGCTTTTTATTATTTTTTCAATCAAGGACATAACCGTCCACCGAAAAACAATGGTTTAAACAGGTAAATACAACAGTTGGATATTGACACTCATAAATTTCGTAAATTCATCAATATTTAAAAATAATAATTATAATAAATTCAAAATATTTTTAGAATATATAAATGTATAAAATGTTTTCATAATTAATTAATTAAATTTTTTTAGTTTTTTTATTTAGATAACTTTAACCATTAAAATTGATTTAAAATAAATTTATTTGACTATGTACATCGTGTGACTCAGAAGTCAACTACTTTAATTATTCTTTAAAAGAAACCAAAAATGAATAATTTTTTTTAAAAGAGTTTTTGTGTGATTGTGTGAATTAAAATGGACAAATCAACTTCTCTTTTCTCGTTTGTGTGTAATTGTGCGAATTAAAATTGACAAATCAACTTCTCTATTCTCGTTTGTGTGTGATTGTGAATTAAAATTGACAAATCAACTTCTCTTTTCTCTTTTTTGTTCTAAAGAGTTTTGGCCAAAAAAAAAAATGAAATGAAAGCCTTGAAAACAGTTAAAAGTCTCTTACAAAACTATAGACGGCACTGATAGATGCCCCAGGTCAAACCCCGAATTAAACCAAAATGACGCTGTTTTGGTTTCTTCTTTTTTGGCCTTTTTGATCCCGTGAAACGTAGTCGTTTCAGCCAAACGAAATGTCTTCATTTTCATCTTCCTTTCATCCTCGATTCTCCTCTTCGTTTCACCAGCCGTTTCAGTCAACCGAAAGCAAACGTTGCCGTTTGGCCAAGCCAAAAGCAAACCCAAACGTCTTCCTCCCTTCTTCGTTTTCGTCTTCCTCTCCTCTTCGTTCACCAGGGAACGACATAACCCAATCCTCTTCGTCTCCTCTTCGATTTGTTTGCCGAAAACTTTATACTCTCTTTCCTTCCTTGACCGAGATCAACCACAATCTGCCATTCACGATCTAGTTGCTGAAGTTTCTATTTTATTTAATTTTCGGTTGAAATAAAATGTTAAGAAAATAAGTGTGTTAAATTGCAATTGATATTAATTTTTCCTTTCCGCACTTGATTTGGGTGCTTAATGCCTAGTGTTGAGGATGAATGATGATGAAACTTGCAATGTATTTTTTTTTTCAACCGCTCGCAATTTTGGCCGAATTGGTCTGCAATTTGTGCTCTATTGGTCTGTAATTTGTGCTGCAATTGCTCTGCATTTTACAGCTCCAATAAAAATATCTTGTGACCTCTTATAAATTATCCTCCGGAAGAGAAAGAGAAGAGAAAGAGAAAGAAAAGAGCTGCGTTTTTCTATTTCTCTGCGTTTTTTTTTTTACTAGGCTGAAACGTAGTCGTTTCATGGAAGCAAAAAGGGCAAAAAAAAAAACAAAACAAAACGACGTCGTTTTGGGTAAATTCAGGGTTTGACCCGGGGCATCTATCATTTTCCAACTATAGAAATGTTTTAATAATTGATCCTGGTGAAAAGTATCATGGAGTGGCATTGGCCAAACTCAAACCAGGAGCTTTTTCATTTTCCATATTGGAGTAATTATTTTTTTTAATTAGTAATCATTAAACTAATGAAGAAGAAAAAATATATATATAAGTAATCTAACGTTATTATTATCACTATCATTTTATTGCAGCGCCATAACACCAAGTGGGACAGACGTGGAAAAAATACAAAAATATGTAAGTTGATATTACTAATTAATGATATACTAAATATATACTAATTTATTCAATTAATTAATGCAAAGTTGTTTATAAATAATGATTTATTTGTATTTATTTGTATAAATGTATGATATCGATTTTTTAATATTATTATGTTGCATAGATTGATGACCACGATGTCGACGCTTTGGTCATTGGAGACTCGGTCGTTAAGAATTATACTAACATCGCGAAACTACCAAAAATGGCAAGTTTTCTTCTCAAATTAATTTAATTTTCTTTTATTTCAACCATTCAACATTTGATAAAGTCATTCTCACACTAGATGGTTTGAAGTCCTTAACGACTGTCATATTAGTTTTTGGTATAATGATACTAACTTTGGATCTTGTAATCAGCAGCTAACTTGCTAATAAAATGATTAAGCAATATTAAGCTTTATTAATCTCAACTTTTGCAAGACATTAATTTAATGGTTTAGTCAATATATTGGTAAGTTGATTATAGCTCGGCACATGCTTCTTTTCCTGTTATGAACTATAAAGAATGATCAATTAATGATCTCACAATAAAAATTATTATTAGTATGTTTATTTTTACAGGTTCACTAGTATGTTTATTTTTACAAGTCCACTAATATGTTTATTTTTACAAGTCCACTAATATGTCTACTTCTTGGTTCACTAATATATCTATTAAAATATACATATGTAATTTATTATTTCATGAAAAATTTGCCTCATTTGTCTACTTCTAAATTTATTATCACAATTTATTATTTCATGAAAAATTTATTATTTCATGAAAAACTCAAATCCACTAATATGTCTACTTCTAGGACAATCGTTTTGAGGTCTACAGTGGACACATTCATTGAGTAAGGTGTTTCTTATGTTTTTGAAGATATTGAAAGTGCTTAACGCATAAAAATGGAGAAACTGTTGGGAAAATATGCTCTTTTAAAGCATATTAATTTATTTTCTGATTAATAAAATATTTGAGATATTTTCAATTGCATAAATATATTGAAAAGGTCCGTTTAATCATATTATATGTATTTATGTGATCATCATATGGATTCACAGAAGACATAAATACAAGTTATCTTATGATTAAATAAATTAAGTTCGCAGTTGATAAATAGAGTTGGACGCTCTATTTATGTTTAGACTGTAGTAAATTCATTGAATGATTTGTCTTAATCATGTATGAATTTACTGATGTAGTTTGACTGCATTGAGCTGGATCACACATGAGATTTAATTAACCTTGAAATGACTGTCAGACTTATTAAATCTCATAGGCATTGATTTTACTGTAATCTTAATCTTGAGTTAATTATGATTTCATAATTGTAATTGTTATTCCATTTGAATTACCAATGGGCACGACACACATTTGTGGTCAAGATTACCCGGTATTTTGGTGGGAGCAATTATGAGTATTGGAGTTATAGATTAATAATATAGAATTTGTACAACACATCTCTTGATGGGTTTTCGGTACTTGATCATAAAATTCTCTGGCCAGAGTGTGTCAACATATTTAGTATATTGAAAATGATCATTAGAGAAAATCAGTAAGTATCAAGATACAAGATGTGATTAAATCGATTGGACAGTTGAGATATCGATTTATAAAGGATTGAAAAGAAAGAAATCAATGTGGCTTGGGACGAATTTTTTATTCGAACATACAATTATGGAGGTAAGTTCTAATCTTATAGTGGAGTGGAGTTGGAATTAAATGATTAGGCTTGTTTAATTACAGGCTTAATTGTTGTAGCCACTATTATATGTTCCCAAATGATCCCTGGGTTAGCTCATTTAATTGACTGCACCACTACTGGATCAATAAGCAAGATAACTAGCAATTTGGGTCAAAAACATAAATATATCTTTTAGTGGGAGGCTCCATGAATATACTTTTGTATAAAGAAGCCTTATGTTATTTTACAAGGTGGTCCCCTTATGGAAAAAGGAAAGTAACGTAAGTTTTATAATTCTAGGAAGCTTAGGATTCCTATTATGAAAGAGATATAAATGGCTTATTCTATCCTAAATATGAGAGGAAAAAGTCACTATAAATATATGTGAGAAAAATATTTTTGACACACAACAATATTAGAGAAAAATATTTTTCTCTCTAATTTTGAGAGAAAAATTTTCTCGTGCTAGTTTGCTTTTAAGTAGTGATAAAGGCGCCCACACGTCAAAGTGTAGATCAATCCTGAGTCATAACCTGAAAGATCGTTTGGCGAGGGATCGTAATCTAATGAACGTGGTGGTGACGGATCGTGATCTCAGAGTCTAAATCACATCAGCGGAAAAGCCAGTTCAGATTTTCAAGATACGATTTCTAGATTACAATTTCATATATATTTTATGAGATCGGTCCTAAAAAGTTTTTTATTAAAAAACTGAATTTCTCCCTACAGAAACATGCGCAACAGCATGAGGAATCTTTGATCAGCATGGATGAAACCCATAAAAAAATACCACCAGGTATTAATGGGGATAACAAAGGTAGTGAGGAGGGCTTGGGACGTAGAAAAAGAAAAGTGGGTGAAAGAAAGAAAAGAATTAGTAGATGCTGTGAATAGAACATATAACCAATATTTAAGTGAAGGATTGAATGTAAGAGATGCCAAGATGCAAGACAATATGAACAAGACAATTTTTTGGTATGATAAATTTTTATTTTATGTTAATAAACCCTAATTAAAAAAGGATTTATGATTTTGCTCTTTTGTGATTTAATTATTGGATACATTTATTGTTAAGAGAAATTACAATAATGACCTTGTGTTATGTCGGTCCTATAACATATTTGATGAATGTTGTCAATGAGTTTTTGACCGATTTACTCAAACCAAAATTGGAAAAAGGAGAAGTTAGTGAGAAACATTTTATGAAAATGGTTAATGAGTTCGAAGAAGAGATCATGGAGTAAACTGTGGAGTAGCTTCTTGTTGACACATATCTAAATACGACAGAGAAGATTGATGAATGTATGTTTACTTCAAAAAGAAAAAATGTTCGAGTGTGCATACGTAAGTATCTTAACATATATTATGTATATTTTGTCAAGTTTTTACCCATTTTTGCTAACTCATTTTCATAGTCAATAGATCCATTTGGACAAATATGTAAGCGCAATGACCATTTTGAACACTGGGAAACTATAACCATCAACTCTCTTTCAGGATTCAAGAGTGTTTTTATAGGTGGCTACCATAAACTGAGTGTTAGCCACTATTTTTTGGGATTGCATCTCGTTCATTACTGAGGGTAAGGAAGTGAGTCGTAACTTTTCCAAAAGCTTATAATACCCTCTGGAAATTTGTAATAAGGGTAATTATCAAAAACCTCCCCTAAGATTTAGTGTATTCTCAGTTTGATAGATTGTATCAACATATTCTTAACCACCTCCCCTAACATTTGTCCACCGTTTGTTGCTTGGTAAAATCACCAAAATACCCTTAGGCTGATAAAAAATACTTTGTTTACACATGTTAAAGAATTGTTGGTAAGTAATTATGGGTCTGTTTTGGTGCTAAATTAAAGTGTGAAATACAAGTTATGCAACCTAAGAGGAGGGTGAATTGGGTTTTTAAAATTATACTAAACAAACCACACAATAATTCGATCTAATGCTTTAATGAAATCGAAAAAAATAAATTCAATTGAGCACAATAATAAAAGAGTGAGGAAAGGAAAAAAAAAACACATGAATTTTTACGTGGTTCGACAATCTCTGCCTACGTCCACGCCTCCAAGCTTACTCGGCTTGAGGATTTCACTATCCAAATCTCCCAATGCTTCAAATGTTTACAATCGACTTTCAAAGTGTCAATAAACCTTCACAACTAAGAGATTATCTCCCAATCACTTCACACAAGTGTTCTTCACACTTGTACACTCACAATTTGATGAGAAATAAAAATTACAACAGTGAAACTCTCTTTAAGAGTAGATAAACAAATTATAGCTCCATGATGATTCAATAAATGATGATTTACGAAATGAAAGCTCAATATGTTTTATAAACTTGTTTTGACTTGCTAGAGTCTTTAAAATGAAGTTGGAGTTGAGTTTTTATAGGTAAAGTCTGAAAACTAGCCGTTACAGGTAAATTCCTGCAACCAAGCGGCTAACCGCTTAATTGATCCGGTTCGCCGCTTGTAACAGTGAAATTACCGTTAGATTTGAATTTTGCTACAGTAACACTGTTAAACAAAATTATGTTTTTTTCTAAAACTTTTTGTAATTATACTATAGCTCAGAACGTCATAAAACTATAAAATTTTGTAAATATGTCCAATTTTGGATATTAAATATTTTGATTACATTTGGTCCTCAAACTTTCATGAATTATAGTATGGCCTAAAAAGTTTCAAATATTTGCAAACAAATTCAAATCTGAAATTTAAAGCAATGTTTATTAAAATCAAAGATGGCAAAACTTTTTTAATTTAGTCCATATCTTGAAAAATAACTAATTTCATAAAATATTTAGCTTATAATTGTAAAATCTTTGGTTTTATGAAAAATAATGATTTATTAAATAAAACTTGAGCTTCTCAAATGCTAAATTATGCATCAATTAAATTATACCAGTTTTATAAGAATTATCGCAATAATGAGTCATTGAGCTTTTTAAACTTTATTCTTGATTCATATTATCTATCGAGTGTTTGAACTCGATTTTACTTGATTCACTTAGATAAATATTATCCTTAAAAAACTAGTGAAAATATGAAATACAATATTTAATAAATATACTTAAGACATATATTTGTTATCATCAAAATTACAATATGTGTAACCCTTTAGACTAACAAAGTGATTACATTAAAAATAGAGAATAGCTCCCCTCAAGTTATCCGAAATGTGAAATTAGAAAGTTAAGATTTGAAAATTAATTACAAAAAAATTGACATTATTAGTGGCTGTATAACCTGCCATAAACAAGCTCAATAGGCAGCATACTATTGCAACTTAAACTCAAGGAAAACATTTAGCTTTTGTTTCACTTTAAAGGTACCAAACCAACATTGCCAACATCACTTCATCTCCTTTATCAACCATATTTGATATAGTCTTCCCATACATCATATGTTTGATGTCCTCCCATAAATTCTTTAAAGGGTACTGCTCTGAGATTGCAGATCCAACTTTAAGCATTTCACCATCAACCACAGCCTCAATGTCCATGTAAATAAGGCTGAAAAATGGTCCAATGAGAAGGGATTATTAAATGTTAAAAACATGTAAGATTAAGTTCTGAACAGATTAAATGATGTAAGCTCCAGATTGTAACAAAAGAACAAAAAAGAAAAAATTCACATTTGTCCACTTTGACAACAAACAAACTATACACTTCAAGCTATCCTGAGCATGCAATTCCATCTTTAATATAACTCTAATATCCAATTACATCTGTAATTTAACAAAAACTACCACGAATCCCTGTTCAACAATTAATGATAGTAGCTTCAACAATTAACAAATTTTTCATACCCATTTTCATTCATACACAAGGTAGCATAAAAAATCACAAGCCATATTCAATCAAAATAAATAAAATGAAGTCAACACACATTGACAGCAACCATTAATCTACAACTAACACCAATCGATAGAAAAAAAAAATCAAAGCAACAAAAACACTCCCAAAAAGATTTCGAAACCCATTATTCATATTTTACCAAATTGACTAATTCTACCTAATAAAACTAACATGCATCGTAATAAGCCATTTTCATACCTCATTAGTGGCTCGAACAAACTAAGGTTGTTTGTGGGTCGACGGCGAAACTCACTATTGGTCGGCATCCTTACACCTAGTGGTTTTGATTCAGTTGTCTATGATGTTGGCATCTTCGGCTTCGTAATCATTATCTCCAAATCGTGGCACACTTTTTTTGTTAAGACATTGCCGAGAAGACGAAAGAAGATTTGTTTTTCGTAGCTTTAGTTTGAATGGAGAAAGAATGTGTCCATTTTCGTTTTTTTTTTCTTTTTTTTTGTCATAATGTCTGTTGGTTAAGCTCTTGCTTCCATTTTTACAGAATGGATATTAAAAAGTCTCACACCATTTCCAGAACTCAATGTGATATTTACATTTTCATTTGAATTTTTTTATCATTAAAGAATTCTATTACCATATTGCACTCACCCCAATGTGATATTTTCACTTTTAATCCTTGATAATTTTTTTTCTTCTTTTCTTTATTAGATGATAAAAGGCATAAGTTTTGCTTCCACAATTATAAATTGCTTTCAACATTTAAGCCTTATCCTTTGTCCTTGACGTTTAAGATTTATCCACAAAAACTATTAGTACGATAATAGCTTCTCCAAAAATAACAAAAATATTACGAAATCTATGATCTTGGTTGATGAAAGGTGAAGCTATATTACTTTGTATAACAGGTGAGTCCAATCCTGATAAAAAAAAGTTTCGGGCGTAATGAGTGACTTTCAAAGTAATAGGGTAACCCCTCAAAAGTGGAACTGATTATTTGAAAAGAAAATGGCAAATTAATTTCCTTCGATCAGGATTAATTTTTTCTTTGCAGTTTGTCTGATAAAAATTAGGAAAAATAAGGATGTACATAACCACGCAGATAATTCTTTCCATTTGTTTCTGTGAGTGCTCTTTTGGGTGGCTTCTTGGTTGGAATTAATGTCGGATACATTGATTATCAATAGAAATTCTCTATACACCGCAAATCTATATAATATGTGGATAGTTGCTGGTCCTTACACAATCCTCATAATGCTTGTAAAACACGTAATTAATGGTACGAGATTTCAAGAAACAATAAAATCTCTCTACAGGAATATTTAGTATAGGAATAATCTCTATATAATTATAAAAAATTCTAATTTTAATTTAAGCTAGTTATAAATAAAAATAAATTTCATATTATAATAAGTTATATTTTTTTTCTTTCTATATACTATTTTAAGGAACTTGTCAACTTGCCTCCTTATATTAATAACTAACTATATATTGCGAAAGATAGATGCCATGTTACATTAAAAATTTAAGATGGAATACTTTTTTTTTTTTTTTACGTTGTTTGGGACAATGATTTCTTGGATTTTTAAGGTTATTTTGTATATTTTCCAACACTACATGAACTTGTGTACTAGTATTTTGAAACTATGCATGTTCTTTTATTAATGTCTATACATTAGATTTAACATACTCCACTAACTACTTATTAATGTATCCCGTGTTTTACCTCTATATCAATTGCACTAATGATAAATAAGTTAAAATAATAACTTTTGTAACTACACTTCTATCAAGTTATAACCTCTTCATAATATTAAATAAGTTTGGTTGGTTTTGCTTTATGTGCTTACCAATAGTCTTCGAGCCATAATAGATTGAAATTAAAACATTGCTTTCAACAGCGTGTGAGGGTTAATTACCTATGTCATGTTCATAGATGCCACTCTCGTGATGATATGGTGATTTATTTTTTTTTTAAATTTTGGAGGAACTGGTCCTGTTTTTAATTTTGTTTCATAGGTTTTAAAACCGTCATCTATATTCGATTTGAACCATCAATTATTTAATATTTTAGCAGAAGGAGCTGCTAAAATGCCAGTAAACCATTACAAATTTGGTTTATATTTCACACTCCTAAACCCAAGTGTACCCCACACTTTGAAACAACACAAATGTCAAAGAAAAAAGGATCTCTGAAAAATAAAAGTCCTCACCAAAGTAAACACACAAATCTTAACACGTCTTAGCATAAAATTGAAGGTGAAAGCAGGTAAGAGTTTAATTAGTAGTACTTCCCAGTTAAGTGAGGTAACTTTTCGTCCAAGACATATGTTTTAATTGAGAATAAATTTGTATAGTTCTAAGCGAAAATTAGCCATTGGAGATAATTAAAAATTCTCAAAATCTATGCGAAATCTGCTGCTTGGCTCGCACCAGTTGGCTCATTATACATTTTGACTCATTAAAAACACATTTGAATTTTCGCAAAACTTGTCAGCTGGGGGCTCGATTGCTGGCTAGAGGCTAGTCTTTCTGCCGTTAGAAGTGGCTAATGCTCGAGGCTAAAAGTAACCCACAAGCGAATATTTCTGGAAATTCTGTTTTAGCCTCAAATTTTACATAATTACATGTTTCATATGACAACAATTTTAAAACTTCCAATTACTGTATTTCTATAAGTTCGATAATTTATGATCACTTACACCGCGCCACATGTCAGAATCACCTATCATGATAATATAAGATAAAAAGTGTAATCACTGTCAATATGAATTTAAGGCTAAAAGTACAGTACGTAATACTTTTGCATTTTGGTTTTAGGAAAAAGAACTATCAAGATCCTTGCACACTTGATATTTATTCGTTGTTTAAAAAAATTGTCACATACTCAAACATACCCCTTTTCTTTTAACAAACCTTATGTTTCAAATTTTTTTTTTTTCCTCCAATGTTCAATTTTAGTTTAGATTTTATTCAATTTGACGTTGATTTATTTGTAAACTAAAATTTTGATACATATGTAACGATCCAAACATGCATTCTACAGCAATCACTTCTACGGGAAATAAGCACCAAGTGAAGCATTATCTAATTGAGTGTATTTAGGCAGATAAAAGATCGAGAGGAAATCGTTGGATCCAATTATTCATTTCAATTAAAGAATTATTGTTGAGCTGTCACCGTTATCTCTGGATACCAATTTCCAGTAAAAAAAACTCCGTCCAAGTTGGAGGGTTCATTATAATGATTGAAGCGATAAGGAATCCATTCAGTAATCAGTATTGCCTTTTGAAGCTCTCCAAGGATCGACCTCATGTCATTGCTGCAAGAGGAGTTTTATGAAAGAATTTAATTTCTTTTCCACTTTCCAACGTTTGTATTGCACTAAATTAAATTAATTTAATTTCCATTAAAATTCAATTTCCATCAAATTGAAGAATTTGTATTCCTTATTAATGGGTAAGGATTTCAAATTCCTCATCTATTTGAATATAAAATTCCAATATTATCCTCTAATAAAATTAATTTAAAATAAAAAAGTACAGATAATTTATATTTATTTTCTTAAATTAATAGAATAATTTATTTAGAAAAAAAAAAGAATTAAGGAGAATCGCCGGATTATCGCCGGAGAGTCGCCGGAGTTTCGCCGGAGATGCATTTCACCATCAAAATCGGTATCAATGGAATCCTCATGAGCCGATCTACAACTCTATAGAGTTAAAAATGCTAATATACATTGTTATTTACCTCAAATCTTGTTTAAATGTTTAGGAAAATTTTTGGAAAAATTTTAACTCTCATATTTCCAACTATATAGTGTATTTTCTGCAAAATTAATACTTCCAATGAGTAGATCGTCCATTTCTGATCATTATTATGTATTTAGCGCGACGAAAGATGGTGGTCAACGGTGGTCAATGGCGGTGGTCAACGACGGTCAACGCCGGTCAAACGAGGTCAACGGTGGCATAATTTTTTATTTTAAAAAATAAAATTTTCTATGTAACTAAGTAATTTTAATAGCATAACATATTATTGTTTTCAATAATTATAAATATTTAGAAACTAAATTAAACATATAACTAATTATGCAATGTTACTTATTTTGATTATAGAATAATAACAAATTAATTAAAAATATAATATAAAATTAATTATTTTGTTATCAAGTTATTTTCTATATTAAATTAATTCATAATTTAATTATTTTTTATTTGTTAACAATATTAACATTAAAGATAATGGGTATATTTGTCCCAAAAAAAATATGTAATTTCTTTTCCTTTCAAATTTAATGTAAAACCAAACAATGGTAATTAATTTTTGGAGTCTTCTCCTCTCATCACCTCTCCACTCCTCTCCTTTTTTCTCCTCTCCTCTCCTCCCATTTCTTAAAACCAAACACCACCGAAGGGTATTCAGGAACATGCGAATGTTTAATCCCTCAATTCTTGTATAGGGATGATAAAATTCTCCATGAGTTTGGGGCTCTATGAGGCTCCACTCCAAATGAGTTAAATTTTAAATAATTTTTGAGAAATGGGGTGGGGAATGGGAGAAAAATAATCTCCAAACTCTTAATGGGGTAGGGTTTAGTTTTGTACTCTCCACCCCACTCCCACTCCAATCCCCATTATATATAGATATTTTTTCTAAATTTTATTTAATAATTTTTATTTTATCAATTACAATATTAGTTAATAATTTTTTTTAATTTCTACTCGATACAAATAGATTATAACTAAAAGAAAATCTTAGAATATAATTTTTATTCAACCTTAAAATATTATTGTGTTTTCTTTTCTCTCTTAAGAACTACTCTCTTCAAATATTTTTTATTTTTAATATTATTTCAAGATATTACTACAAATATTTGGATATTTTTTTTTACATAATTTAAATACCTAGTAATATGATAATGATTTAATTGAAGTTTTTAATTTCTAATTTATTGAAATCATATATCTATATCTATTATAAAATAAATAAAAATAGAGTGAATAGGAAAATTGTTCTCACTTGATTCTCATCCCCACCCCACTAAATTTATCGGGAAATGAAGTGGGGAATGGAGGCAAAAATTTTAATGGGGTGAGAAATGGGGTAGGCATCCCCACTCCCACCCCCACCCCACCCCATTGCCATCCCTATTCGTGTATAAAGAATAACTCGCGGTAACCATTTGTACCATCTAATTCTAATCCAAATACCCCAGTAGAATATAGAAACGATACATAACTTGGAAGAAAATTATGGTAGTGTGGAAGGGAGTTGTATATTCTCTTGTTGCAGAGTTCCATAAAGTTGTCTTAGAGATTGGTTATGTAAAGTAAATATACCATCATTAGGACCCTCGAGAACTCCAAGTATGGGCTTATGGATTTTTTTCATATGAAACATCTGCTGACGTTATATCATTAAGCAAACTGCTTATATTATGTGGTCCATTATCATCGTAAACCTCGCAGCCAAGAACATTTGAATGCTCAACGCCCATAATTGCTATGACCCAAACTCTGTTTGCCCTCCACTACAAGCCATACGTGCGGTCCATATTTCACGGCTGGAGACCCCATTCAGATGAACAGAAACTGGAGTTTGTGGTTTATAGCCTTTGATTGTTGGAGATCCTGTCCGAGGACACTCGCAGCAATTCTCAAGTTGTGCTTGCATTCTGGGTTGTGATCGATTCATGGAGCTAACTACTGCCTGATTAGTTGGGGCAGAGGTGCCAACAAGCAGAAAATCTTGCTTGTTTAGCAGTGACTCAAACTCCTTTCTTCTGTGGTGATGCTGCATTTTGGACCTGCAGACAAAGAATTGTTGACAAGAAAAAAATCTTCTGGTTGCTCAATTTTTCTAATTCAAAATACAGAAATGGTTATGAAAGATTTCAGAAAATATGCCGAACGAATAATGTTCAAAGTCAAGCAAATACTTATGCAGGGCATGCAACAAAATGGAACTGCATCAACATGTTCTTAAACAATTTGTACCTAATTAATAATACATCCAATAGGATACTTGAAACTTCTATAATTAATTATATTATACATTGGTGAATGATGAGGTCAGATAGAAAGTAATAATTTGAATCCCAGCAACAGAGCTTACCGGATACTTAATTTGTGGTAAAACCAAGGCTTTGGCATAATTTAGGAATCAGTCTATGTTGAGCAACAGCATCAAGAAGACTTTCAAGTTCATCACCATCAAATCCATAGACAGCTAAAAGATGCAAAAGTCCCAGCACCTCCATAGAATTCTCGACTGCTACTCTCATCTTCTTCTTCCACTCACCAGCTACCTTCACATTTCACAGCCTAATCTCATACACAAGCATTAATCTCCCGGTGCTACACTTGATAACTGTTCTAGCAAAAGAATACAACTGCTAATAATTCTCACATTGAACTCCACAGTTCCCTCCCTTGAATGAGAAGGGTAAGTTCCTGACATTACATCTCACACCAACAATGCAGGGCACTTGCCTTTTAATGGTGTCAGAAATTTCACCAAAAAGAAATCATGATTCTGCAAATACTGATTCAATAGCAACTGGAGAATGTTAATAATTTTTTTCTCTTTCAACTACAGATTTTTACTGTAAGTTCAACTGCTTTTCGGATAGAACCAAACTTTTTCTCTCTTAATTCAAACTCCTTGACACTTTCCTCAAATTGTCTCTCTTTCACTTCAAGATCTTGCAAGCGGTCTTCTAAACCTGTTTTAAATGAATAAAAATGCTTCTTCTCTTTGAGATCTTTCAAGTATCCAAAGCTCATTCTTCGAATCATATCAAATTGCAGCTTGATTGACTCATAATCCATAGAAAGCTCCTCTGCAAAACTTTGCATCAAACTAATTTGCATCTTTTTTAATTTGAACTCCTCCGAGATTCCAAAATTGACTTTCTGATTGAAATTAACTCCAGTTTTTTCACCTGGAAGTCCTTGCTACATTCTTAATTGGTTCTTGGACAGATTTTAATTGTATCTCCTGCGATGCAAGTTCCTGAATTTATTTTTGTTTCTCAGACGACTCTGATTCTATTTTAATTCAACCTCCTCTGAGCATTCCAAAATTGACTTTTGCTTTCAATGAATCAATCTGCTTCTCTTCATTTTGAAGTTCATTTCTATGCTGAGAATGCCTATCCTCGTATGATACTAATTCCATCAAGACTTTTTTAAAAGATTGTTTGAGTCAGCTCCAAGTTTTTATTTTCACACGCAAGTTCTGTCTCACAGGCTAAGACAAGAATCATTAACATCATCATATGACTTCTGCTTGTCTTCAAGTTGCTTTGCGTAAGCGACGATCAATTCTGGAATTGAAGATTAAAATTCCACCTTCAATGCATGCTCTTTCTCACTTTCCCTCAATTGATTTTCTTTCAACTCAATTTTCTCACAACGATCTTTAATCAAATTGCTCAATGCGACTGGCAACTTCTGCTCCAAATAAAATTTCTCCAAATTCTCCTGAACTAAACACAGTTCCTCATTCTTTAAATTAAGCGGAATTTTCACCGAATTCAGTTCATGCCCTTTCAATTGAAGCTCACAATTACATTCTCCAATCCATTTTTGACCAAACCCACTTCGTTTTCCTTGCATGCAAGCTCACCGTTACATTCGTCAATCTTTTCTTGCACCAAACTCACTCTGTTTACTTTCAATCTCCTTAGCATGCTCCTCTAGCAACCTAATCTCCATATCAACATCATTACTTTGCTTTTCAAGTGATTTAATAGTTAAATCAAAGTGTTCCTCTAAATCTATCTATTGAGCAGTGAACACAAGCATTGAATTGGCTTGTGCATGTAAATCATCAAACAACCTACTTGAAACTTCTTTCTTTGATTCAAGCTCCTGACAAATATTAACAGAGCTCGCCATTATAGAAACTAAAACAAACCCACTTAAAAACAGAAACTGTAAGCGAAAAGCATGCAAAATGAACTAAAATGAGGAGTTGGAGAAGAACTAACCAGCCATTTTCACTTCAAATTAAACAATGGACGTGATGTGGAAGCTACAGAGACTTGTTGAAAAATGGCTATATGATATCATCTGTGAGCGTTCGTATTGAAAAATGGCTATATATTGTTAATATTATCAATTGGAAATTTGGATTATATTTCAATTAAAAAACCCATCCACGGCTTTGCCATATTCGATGACCTTTAACAACAGAGCTTGTTGTTGGCATACTCTGCAATGTGACAAATAGAGAGAGATGATCAGTGAATATCCTTCTCAATTTTTTCACAACCCTGTTTGAGCTATCTGAATTTTGGATAATTATATTGTGTGCCCAGTCTTTAATCTTTATCCTAAACTCATTGGTTCTAAGTTAATTGTTCTTTTATCTAATTCATTTAATTTGATTTAAAATTATAATCAATATCACTTCCACCTTGGCTGCTAAGTTAAAAGAATATGTTCACTATTGAGAGTTGATTTTATTACAACACTGAGTTGATCTAAAAGATTCTAATAGGATTGTGAATAATAAATACCAATAGATTATGATGTAATTAAAAAGATTATTGTTGATATTTAACCAAAAACTTTTAAACATGACTGATCAGATGGTATATCTAAAAGTATTTCATGTAGGAATTTAACTTTATTTAAAAAAATTGTTGTGCATTTATAATAAGGAATTTAGGCTCAGTTTAGTATTAAGAGTTTAAGACACTATAGTTTTTTAGTTATAACTTATGTGAAAAAAGATTATAATCATATGATAAAAATTAATAGTATTTAATAGATATGACTTTTAAAATAAGAATTTTGATAAAAATTTAGATAGTATAAAGATATTATAAATTTTTAATTATGGAAGCTGTTAATTAAATCAAATTAATTTATAAGATAGGTATTTACCAATCAATCATTTTAATACTATAACTTAAAAGATATAACTCTCCAATCATAATATAAATAGGACCTCAATCTAATTATCAGAACGCACCATTAATTTGATGTTAGCATCAAATTAATTAAAAAAAAAAAAAAAAAAACAAATGCATTTTGGTTTTAGGTTTTGTTTTAGTTAAATATAACTTACTGCGGAGGCAAAATCATCAACAATTATTTAAAAGAAGGGGCAACTAAAGAACTTATATGACAGAAAATGGACCCCAAGCTTCATGTGGATTAATTCAAAAGGAGTTTTAATACTGCTAATAAAAAATACACATTCTAGTTTGTCTTGCTATAGGACAAACATCACAAATTAACCTTAGGATAAGTCTTTGAAAATAATTTTAAAAGTCCAAGAGAAGGGTGCCCAAGTCTGCAACGACGCCAAAGATCAGTCTCATGTTGAGGTTATTTGGGAATGAAAGGAGGACGCTGCACAATGCCTACCGTTGCCCACCTTCAATGTACAGGTCCTAAAATTAACAAGAATCAGAAGAAAAGATTATTTGATATTTGTTTGATTCGGTTAATTGGCCAACTTACAGTAAATTGAATTTAAAACTCCGAATGTAAAAATCTTTCTTTAGTAGAAAATCTAGCAAAAAAGAGACCCTTCCCATATGAGGGTCCAGTGATACTGTATACGAGGCAATTGAACATGAAGGGTTACATGGCATGGTTCATAGGAAATCAGGGAAATTTAATGAACATATATGATCAGTAACATCTGTGTGGGAAATAATAATAATATTAATGATAATAATAAAGGACTATACCTGCAAGACTCGCAGATGTAAACTGCCAAAGAACAATGTGGCTAGGAGATTTTTATACTGCTGTTGAGCAAAAATAAGATCCTGTTGTTCTTTGCTGGCTACAGTGGCTGGTGCTTTAGGATTGCCTTCACTCCCTCATCTGCGCTTCCTACAATTTGTTGGATAGCCATTCAGATCAAAACACTTGAATGTTGTATGCCCCAATTTCCCACAATGTTCACACATGTGTCTACTTAGATTATTCCCAGAAGTACCATCCAGATTTGAACTTCTGCTGTCAACAGAAATACCGTTACCCCTTCAATTATCAAGGGAATTGTGTAGGAGGGGGAGCCGATTTTGTATAGCAAGAGCTGCTGCTTTCGAAGTTTCCTCTAATGCATGAAGATCTTGTTGCATTTCTTCTTTTTTTACAAGTGCCAAGATCTCTTGTGCGTTAGGAAAAGGATCCATAAATAAAATACGACCTCTGATTGCCGCATATCTGTCATGCAAACCCTGAAGGAATTCCATTCCAAAGTCTCGTTTCCGCAATTCATTGACAACTTTTGCATTCCTACTAACACATGGTTCTAAATGTTGCAGTGAATTCAATTTGTTCCATTTTACGGTAATAATAGCGGACAGATACAGCACCTTGTCGTAACGAGGAGCTAGCTAGCTTGAGTTTATAGACTTTTGGCGCATTAGTCTGCTGAAAACATTCCTACAAATCCAGCCACAACTCTCTTGCTGACTGTGCATGCAAGACACTATATGCAAGTTTGCTTGAGATGGAATTCAACACCCAAGAACAAACCAGATCATTGCAACGTTGCCATTTACCACCATGTTCATCATCCGGTTTCGTAATGGTCCCATCAACAGAGCTTCCAACCTGCTGATGAAGAGCTTCCAACCTGCATAGGATATCTTAAGAACTCATGCTGTTGCGGTTGGTGAGACAACGTCGCAGAAGACGAAGACGAAGACGAAGAAGAAGATGAAGAAGTGGTCGGGAAAGTCACCAGTAGATACCTATACTCAACGTACAAACCGGATGGGATGCCATAGTTTGGTTGCTGTTACTGAAGAAGAATCAGATACATTACTTCTTGAGTTACTGGGAGAGGAGGAGGAGGATTAGAAACTTGCTGTGAAGTTGTAGCAGCCGCAGCATGATAAAAATGACCTTAATGACGGTGAATTGTGAGATTAGCTTGAACCCTTTCTGGGAAGTTAAGCTTGGCTCTGCATCCTTTGAAACTAAGAGCTGCTTCATCATAAGCAAGTGCTGCTGCTTCAGCTGTGTCAAAAGTTCCTAGCCATATGCGAGCTGCCTTCTTTGGATCACGAATCTCAGCTGCCCATTTGCCCCATGGCCTTTGCCTCACTCCTCTGAAGTGTAATCTACTCACATTCCCTTCACAGTATATAGCACATGTTTAGTGTGTCTGTTAAAGAAACAGCTCAATAGGAGAAAACTTGGATCATTCTCCTGCTTGTTATTTGATGATTCATCATCAGCCATGTTTGCGAAATGAAATGAAGTAAGGATAAAATTTTAGTTTTTACCGAGCTCTGAATCATGTGAAATTGGACTCACATTGATGGAAAGATAAGAATCCTAGGTTTACTATATTTACAAGCCCATGTTAATTAGCATCTAATATGAATAGAGAGTAACCATCACTTCATCAAGAAGTGCCTATGCTGACCATGACAAGGTTTTGCATTCCTATAATATTTGCTGTGACTCGAGCGATTACCTGCTAAAAGACCAATCTGTGTTTGGCCTCCACTATGATCCACACCCGGTCCATACTGTGTAGCCAGAGAACTCTTATTCAGGTTATCTGAAGCTGGTGTTCGTGGCGTATAGGCCATGGTAGATGGTGATTCTCTCCGAAGACGTTTATATTGATTCTCAAGCTGTGGTTGTGCTCCACTATGCTGTGATACTGGGGAGGAAGTACTATTACTGGGATCCATTCCGCTGTGCTGTGGTAGATTCATTGGGCGAGAGATTGACTGATTCGTGGGGGCAGAGGTGCCAACAAGCATTGACGGTGCACTCCTTCCATCTGCTGTGGTATTGCACACGAGACCTGCAAACGAAGAATCAAGTGCATAGTTGACTGAAAAATTGTTCTGATTACTCAACCTTTCTAATTTAAAATATAGAAACCCTATAGCCTAGTAAAGACTTTAGAAAGTACGCAGAATTTACAAACTTCAAAAGCAGAAAAACTTACTCGAGGGCATAGCAGCAAAACGGAATTGCATCCACAAGTTATTACAAACGATTTATACCTAAATAAACTATAGTAATATATAACACGTCCAACAAAATGCAAATAGGACTCATAACATATAAAATCAGATTTATTATGCAGAGCACAGATAGCACCTGATAATATAAATCCCAGTAACAAAGAGCCTACCAGGTACTTTATCCGCAAATCCAAGGGTCTGGCGTAATTTAGGAGTCTGTCTATGCTCAGCAACAATACGAAGAAGACTTTCAATTTCTTCACCATTAAAAGCAGGTGCCAATCTATAGGCAGCTAAAAGATGCAAGAATCCCAGCACCTCCAAAGAATTCTCCACTGCTGCTCTCATCTTCTTCTTCCACTCACCTGCCACCTTCATAGCCTCATTCCGTACTTGAGCATTAATCTCTGGTGCTACAGTTGATAACTGTTCCAACAAAAGAATACAACTCCTCCTAACAATGCTCACATCAAACTCCAAATCTCCCTCCCTTGGATGAGGAGGGTAAAATCCCGACATGGCATCTAACACCAACAATGCAGGGTCACGGGCGCTTTTAATAGTGTCAAAAACGTTACAAAAAATCGAATCATGCTTCTGCAAATGCTGATTCAGTATGAACTGCAGATATCTTCCGCTCCTTGTCAAATTTTCAGGGTCCTTAGTTTTTACTTGCTGCAAGAGATTTTTACTGCGATCTTCTACTGCTTTTCGGATAGAATCAAACTCTTTCTCTCTTAACTCAAACTCCTTTACTCGTTTCTCAAATTCTCTCTCTTTTACTTCAAGATCTTGCAAGCGCTCTTCTAAAACTTTTTTGAGTGAATCAAAATGCGTCTCCTTCTCTTTGAGCTCTTTCAGGTACACAATCGTCCTTGTCTGAAACAAACTTGACTCGTCCTGTATCAAATTAAGTTGATTCGTTTTTAATTCAACCTTCTTTGAGCATTCCGCAATTGTTTTTCCTATTGAAATTAACTCCTCCTTTTTCCACTGGATCTCCTTGCTGCATTCTTCAATAGATTGTTGGACAAATTTTAACTCCTTATCCTTTGATGCGGGATCTTGACTGAGCTCTTCAATGCATTTTCTTATTTCGTTGGGCTCCCTCTTTTTCAATTCAACATCATCAAAATATTTCTTCTGTTGCTTTCTCTTTGAATCAAGCTTCTGCTCTAAAGATTCAACTTCATTTTCGTGCAGTCTGACTTTCTCCTGGAGTAACTCTAATTTCTCCTCTTCTGAACGAAACTTCATCCAGAGCTCTTTAATAGACGATTGAGTCAGCTCCAATTCTTTCTTTTCACACTCGAGTTTTGTCTCGCACAGTATGAGAGAATTTTTAACCTCCTCATACAACACTTCCTTATCTTTAAGTACTTCTTCATATTCTTCAGCCAATGTCTGCATCGAAGAAATTTTGCTCTCCTTAAATGCTAGCTGTTTCTCCTGTTCCTCAATCTATCTTTGAACTTCCCCGACTTTCTTTTCTCTCAACTCAACTTCATCATAGCATTCTTCAATCAAATTCTTCCACAATCGCAACTGCTTCTGATACGCCTGAAATTTATTAATCCACTCTTGAACCGAGCTCGGCTCTTCGTTCTTTAAATTAAGACTCACCGACAACGAATTCAGTTCATTCTCCTTCAATTCAAGCTCACAATTATTTTCTCCAATCCTCTTTTGACCTAAACCAATTCTTTTTTCTACACGGCAGCTCACCATTACAATCTTCAACCTTTTTTTCCACCAAAACTAACTCAATCTCTTTACTTTCAATCTCTTAGCGCGTTGATCTGTTGAAAGTTTGATTTTTTTTTAAAAAAAAAAAAGAAGTCAAGGCAGCTACCGATTTCTTTGGCCAAAAAAATTGACAATTTTTGTGAAGATGGCGCCGCATATCTTGACTTGAGAAGCCGCCTCCTTCTTTGATTATAAAATGGTAGCTGAAATGTTTGAAAACATCTTAGCCACTTGGCTTGATTTTAGGCAAACTTCTACTTATAAATTGAAGCTTGATTGAATCCTAAAATTTAAGAAATAAGTGAAGTATCTGGGGCTTTTAAAATGGATAGAAATATATTTAATTATAAAAGTATTTAATTGTTTAATATGGGTATTATAGATTTATTTTGTTAGAAAATATTTTTTTAGGATTATATATTTAGGAATTGAGGTAAAAAAAATTATTTTTGAGAGTGTGTAGTTATAACAATTTATCATACTGTTGTTTGACAATGACCGTAATTTTTCTGAATTTATAATTTTTTTATGTAATTTTTGTGTTATGTGATTAGTGTATTCCATTTAATTTTTTTATTAATTTGTTATTCTACATTGCTTGGAGTGATGTGGGAAAGAATCTCAATTTCCTAACGGTGGTATCAGAGCTTTTGGTTGAAGTTTTGATATCGAGATATTGTCCATATATATGATATTATTCAAGTGAAACAATGGAGCCAATCTAAATAGCCTGTGTTGAACAACAAAGACTAATATGTCAAGCATATATGTCAGTAATTAGTGTTAAAAATTATATGTTTATTAAGGAGTAAAAATGTTATTTTATGTTATTAATATAATTTATATTTGTAATTGTGTAATATATTTTGAATTTTTAATTATTTTTCAAGTATTTGATTTTCACAGATTTTTTGTGTATTTATTAAGTAAAAATAATAATTTCACGCAATTGGAGACTCTAAACCAATGTACAAATGTTAAATTTCGATTCCGAAAGTCCTAGAAATTATGTCATTTTCGGGAAGGAGCCGAGACTTTTGCTGTAAATTTTTACATTTTTACTACAGTAAATGTGGTAATTATAAAATTATAAGTTTTTATCTTATTATGTATGGTAATTTTTAATAGAATGTGCTGGATATGTTTGAGTAGAAAAGTTAGGTTTATGTTTTATTAGTGAGTTTATTAGTGGAATAAATATAAAGTTAAGATGTAATTAGATTTTTTTATTTGTGTAGTGTGGATTTAGCATGCATTAGAATAAATAGAGAGGGTGTGAACACACCTTCACCCCTTCTCTTCTCTTCTCTTCTTTTCCCCCAAATTCTTCTTTTCATCTCTCTTTATAATATATTTTCAATCAATAAAATTAGTTTTATTTCAATTTTAAAATTTCATTTTTAATTATGTATTTTTTAATTTTAATAATTTCTTTTATTTCAAAAATATTTAGCTAAATATTTATAGTTAGCGGAAGGTGAAACTCTTAGTAAAAAAATAGTTTAATCAAATTCTATTTTTAATTTTATAAATTAAATTATTTTCTATTTAATTTTATCCATATTTTATATTTTAAAATGTTAATTTATTGTAAACAAAAATAAGATTTTGGCACAATAAATTCTTAATATCTTAGTATAAAATATGGTAAAATGGTATTTTGATTTAGTGTAGACAAATTAAGTTTTGACACATTAAATTTTTAATCCATAATAAATAAATGAAAAAATAATTTTAATTTATACAATTAATCTTTTGGGAAATAAAATAAAAATAAAAAATTTTGTTGAATTATATTTATTACTAAGAGTGGATTTATGACCTTAACTAATTCAACTTTATAATTTTTCTCAAATTAAATTGCATGTTTTTAATTTTAATTTTAATTTTTAGATAAATTTAAATAAACAAATTAAACTCTTTCTCTATGGATCGACCTCGGACTCACCGAGATATATTATAGTTAGGTACTCTTATACTTAGGAGTAAATCAAATATTTTAAAGTCGTGTCAAGTTTTTCATTTGCCCCATTTTCTTTTTCTTAAATTCTCTTTTATCCTCAAATCTTTCATAATTCTAGTTTTGTCCCCAATAATTCTTGTTTCTAACTCATTCTTCTCATAATTACTTTCTGACGTTAAAATATTTTAACATCTTCACTTTGATCCTACATAGCTAAATTCTAAACTTTTAAAAATTACGGTGTGACCATAAAATTATAAATAACTTGCAATAAAATCCCTAAATGAAATTTCTCACAATAATTAGACTTTGACTTAATTTGGATCAAGCAAACTAACTACTAACTTTTTTTTTAAATTTCAATTATTTAATCTTTAGTTTTTTATTTTGCATTATTTATTTTTCTTTTTATTGGTGGGCTCAACCACCAAAGTTGTTATTTAATTTTAAGTTATTTTATTATTTCACATTTTTTTCTTTATTTTGTTAATTTATACGGTGGGTTAAACCACTAGTTTTTTTTTATTTTTATTTTATTTTTCTTGTTGGTTTTTACTTTGTTTATATGTTTAGTTTATTGCCTATTTAGTTAATTAATTTTCGTTTATTTGTTTTTGTACATTTATCTCGTTTATTTAATTTTTTATTTTGTCTTTAATTTGTGTAATTTTTCACTTTGTTTTTATTATTCATTTGTTTGTATATTATTTTTACAACATAATTTTATACTCACACATCATCATTATTGTATGAGACGTTGGTCTCGAACTTCAAGTGACAGATTAATTCGTAGATCTTAATTACCACTACTAATCATGGACGAAATCTAAGACGAAAATATTTTGGGCCAACTTAATCCTCTAATTGATCAGGGAGACAATCAATCTCAACATGATCAGAATCAACCGAGATCTTTGAAAGATTACATGAATACAATGAGAACCGGGACACCGTCATGTATAATACTTCCTCCAGAAGCATCTCGATTTAACTTTAAACCAGGTATTATCTAACTTTTACCAATATTTTATGATTTAGAATCTGAAATCCATATTTTTATTTAAGAGATTTTGAGGAAGTTTGTAATACATACACAGACCAAAATTGTAGTATGAACATAATTAGATTAAAGCTTTTTCCTTTTTTTATTAAAAGATAAAACTAAAACTTGGCTGCAAAACCTTAGATCTGGATCAATAAAAACTTGGAATAACATGCAAGAACAGTTTTTTAAAAAATTCTTTCCACCTCATAAAACCAATTCTTTTAAAAAGCAAATCACTTCTTTCACTAAAAAAAAAAAGGAGAAATATTATACCAATGTTGGGATAGGTTTAAAGAATTGCTTAACATATGTCCACACCATGGTTTTGAAACGTGGTGATTGGTCACTTATTTCTACGAGGGCTTAACATCACAAACTAGACAAGTTATAGAAATTATGTGTAATGGTGAATTTCAAGATAAAAATCCTGAAGATGCACTAGATTACCTTGACCAATTAGCTGAAAATGCACAATATTGGGATATTGTTGGAACTTTTGAATTGACTAATGAACCACAACCATCTCCATTTAGTGGAGGAATCTATAACTTTAGGGAAGATCACAATTTACAAGCAAAATTTACATCCCTAGTTAGGAAGGTTGAAGCTTTGAAAAATAAAAAAAGTGATCAAGTAAAATCTGTTCAAGAAATTACATATAATGTTTGTAGTTCTAATGATCATTTCACTGTATTATTTTTCTTTCACTAGACTTTGGTCCTACTGAATTGTTCTTATTAAGGTTATAATGAGGTGGTTTGCACCTCCTTAAGATAGAAATAAATAATATATTCTTTTTCCTTCACTAGTCTTTTTCCTATAGTGTTTTTATAAGCAAAAGTTTTAATAAAGCATATTCTTTGTAGGATGAGCATCTAAGGGAAAGTATTAAGAAATAATTATAATTATGTGGATGTTCATCAAAGCAACTCTTTGTCTCTCCACCAAACAACTCTTCATCTCCTATAACTCTCACTATCTCATAAGGCGTTATGATTAATGATATATCCATTTACTAATCATTTACTTCATTTATATGGTTATGAGACTATAAAAGGAGGGCTCATCTCCTTATATGTATATACTTGAAATTAAATAAAATTTCTCCATACACATTGTGTCTCTTATTTGCTTTCTTTCTTTCTCTTCCAATATTGTTATGCTTTTAATTGATAAATAATTCAATAGTATGTTACATTATTTTTTTTCTTGTTCTTTTGGTTTGACATTTTGTTTTAATTAAATATCACTCAGAGCTAGTTTGGTAAGACTATACTTTTTAAAATAATCTCTATCGTCTTTAAAAATAATCAAGAGAATTAGTTAAAAGTTTGGCAAAACTTATTTTAAAAGTATTGTGAATTTTAAAAGTAGTCGTATGTGTTTTTTAAATTTTATTATTAAACTTTTATATGAATAAAAATGACCCAATTGTACATAATATTGAATCAAATTTATTTACATATTGATAAACATGAATATAAAATATTTCTAATTGTGTATGTGTAACATTTGATAATTAAAATAAATATTTTATGTTATTAATTTTATTTTTTTTATTTTGTTATCTCGATATAATTGATAATAATAATAATTTTAATGATTTTATTTCCTAATTATTAAGGATAATTTTGAGTTTTTATAATAAATATGAGGGTATATATAGAATTACATTAAATATAAAAATAATTATCAAAATCAGATTTTGAAGAGATATTCTTTCTTTACTTTCAAATCTATTGTAGGATAAGGTGATTTTGCTAAAAGTAATTTAAAAAAAAATTTATCGCACACCAAAGTTACCTTTTAACCTTTTAAAATTACTGTTAAGGCTATCAAAACAATCGCAAACAGGCGCTTAGTCCGGCAAGTAAGATCACCAACAATTATTAAAAAAAATGTAACTAAAGAACTTACACTGTAGAAAATTAACCCCAAACTTCACAATGGGTTAATTCAAAAGCAGTTTTAATACTGCTAATAAAAAAAGGACGTTCTAGTTTGTTTTAATTTAGGACAAACATCACATTAACCATGGGATAAGTCTTTGAAAACAATTTTAAACGTGCAAGAGAAGGGTGCTCAACTCAAGTCTGCAACAACACCAACAATGAATCCCACATTGAGGTTATTAAGGTTATTTAGGAATGAAAAAAGGATGCCGCAGGAACACGATGCCTACCGTTGCCAACCTTCATTTACAGGTCCAAAGATGAATAGGAATCAGAGAAAAGATTATTTGATATTTGTTTGATTTGGTTAATTGGCTGACTGACAGTAAATTGAATTTAAAACTTGGAATAATAGAGACTTTTTTCAGTAGAAAATCTTGAAAAAAAGAGGCCGCTTCCATACGAGTGACAAGGGATACAGTAGTATCAGGCCATTGAGCACGAAGAAGTACAGAACATGGTTCCTAGGAATGAAAGAAAACTAACAAACAACATATATGATCAGTAGCATCTGCGTGAAAAATAATAATAATAATAACAACGGAGGGCTATACCGACAAAACTCGCAGATTGTAAACTACCAAGTACAATGTATATAGGACATTTTAATACTGCCATTTAGCAAAAATAAGATGCTGCTTTTTTTTGCAGGCTACAGTGGCTGGTGCTTTAGGATTGCCTTTCGCCCACGACTGCGCTTGCTGCAATTTGATGGATAGCCATTCAGATCAAAACAGTTGAATTTTGTATGCCCAAACTTCCCTCATTGTTCGCACGTTTGTCTTCTTTAATCATTCCCAGAAATACTGTTCAGATTTGAACCTCTGCTGTCAGCTGAAATATCTTTACCCCTTGGATTATCAAGGGAACTGTTCATGCGAGATTTTGTCTGCTCGTCAACAACAAGAACTTCTCCTCGCCTACTCTGCTCGACCTTACCATGTGGTCTCCTCTTTTCGATTCTTCCCTATTATCACGAGCAGGAAAATCTGCCTCCCTCTTCTCCGATGCCCTGCGTGCACAAACACCAGTCAGAGTGCGTCGGGTGGTTTTTCCGGCGTAAACCCTCCGACGCTCAAGTCAGCGATTCGGGTGTTTTGGAAAACCTTCGCCACCAATTCTGTGGCACTCACACAATTAAAAGAACGCTAAAAAAGAAATTGCTCTGTTAGCCTTTCAATTACCCCCCGCCTAATACTTACTTTCAATTTAGAGCTTTTATGTGTTTTTGTCCAACCCCTTTTTTTTTTTTAATAACGTGAGACTAATGCTCAGATTACAACTCATATTATATGAGATTTACAACTGATATTTACAACTACTAAGACCCGTTTACATCAATTATGATATGGCACCACTCAGATTTTAAACCCTTTCAAATATTCGAAGGACATCAAACTCTCATATTGAGAGAAAGACTGCCTTCACTCAAGCTCTGAGGCTCCAATGAAGGAAATATAAATTAAACCCCTACAATGTGTCTGGGGGATTCGAACCACTTCTCTCACACTTGTGAGGGAGTGGCTCTAGCCACTTAGGCTAAGCCCAAGTGGTTTTTTGTCCAACCCATTTACCTCTTTTGATTGCGTCTTTTATAGCCCTCCCGTGAATCCGGCTCCCATTATCCACGTTCTCCACATTTTCCACTCCCCGCTCAATATGCATCATGAATGTGTGAACGGTTGATGGTGGACATTGCAGTTGAAAGTATCGTGCCTGTATTTCCGGAAAGGGAGAGTGGCGAGCAGGCCTCGTGCCTTGGATCTTGTGAAGTGATGCACGTTCTGATGACTCTCGTTGACTGAATCTGCCACCTCTGCCCCCGCAAAGGCCCCTTTCGGGATTTAGCAGGAGATTCTTGCTCGCACCGACACTCACAAGAAGAATATTTCTGGGACGAGCAGAGGTTTGTGCTCCACTGACCGAGCAGGGACTTCTGATCTTTGGAGGTGAGGAGCAGGGACTTCTGATCCTTGGTGGTGAGGAGAAACTTCTGCTCCTGAGTGGTACCATGCTCTTAGTATCCGAACAAAATTGGCATCGTCTTTGCGTGGCTGGTCTGGTCTGGTCATTATTTACCCCCAAATAGGAACTATGTCGCAAGGGCCGACGATTTGGTATAGGAAGAGCTGCGGCTTTCGAAGGTCTCCCTAATGCACGAAGATCTTGTTGTGTTTCTTCTTTTCTAACAAGTGCCAAAATCTTTTGTGCGTTAGGTAAGGGATCCATCAACAAAATACGACTTCTGATTGCCGCATATCTGTCATGCAAACTCAGAAGGAATTCCATTCCAAAGTCTCGGTGCTGTGATTCATTGACAACTTTTGCATCCCCACTAACACATGGTTCTACATGTTGCAATGAATTCAATTTTTCCAAAGCCTTTCCATTTTACAGTAATAACAGCGGACAGATACGTCACCTTGTCGTAACGAGGAGATAGCTTCCTTTAGTTTACGGATTTTTCACGCATTAAGTTTGCTGAAACCATTCCAGCAAATCCAGCCACAACTCTCTTGCTGACTGTGCATACAAGACCCTACATGCAAGTTTCATTTGAGATGGAATTCAACTCCCCAGAACAAACCAGATCGTTGCAACGTTTCTATTTACCACCACCATCATCATCCGGTTTCATAATGGTCCCATCAACAAAACCTAGCTTGTTCCTCACTCACAAAGCCATCGTCATCACTCTTACCCACGTACCATAATTATTACCAGTGAGTAGAGGAGACACCAAAACAATTGTTGGACTGCCTGATGGATGCACCAGGAAAGGATCATTCTCCCTTTTTTTTTTTTAATTTCTTTCAAATACGAAGAAATGTGATTAGAATATATAACCACACACTCTTGGTCTCCAAAAGCTTAAGGAAAAACTATAAGCAAATAACTAAAAAGCGAAACATAAGTTCAGTAAAACATAGCAAACTATATTTATATTTCTAATCTCTTGGGTGGCTTGTATCAAAATTTCGCCTTCTACTCTTTATGAGGATCAGAAGCTGATGATGAAGAGCTTCCAAGCAGCATGGGAGATCTTAAGAACTCATGCTGTTGTGGTTGCTGAGATGACGTCACAGAAGACGAAGACGAAGATAAAGATAAAGATGAAGTGGTCGGTAAGGTCACCGGTAGATACCTATACTCACCGTACAAACCAGATGGGATGCCATAGTTTGGTTGCTGATACTGAAGAAGATTCGGACACATTACTTCTTGAGTTAGTGGCAGAGGAGTAGGAGGAGGATGAGGATTAGAAACTTGCCGTGAAGTTGTAGCGGCCGCAGCATGATAAAAAAGATCTTAATGATGGTGAGTTGTGAGATTAGTTTGAGCCGTTTCTGGGAAGTTAAGCTTGGCATTGTGTCCATAGAACCTAAGAGCTGCTTCATCGTAAGCGAGTGCAGCCGCCTCAACTGTGTCAAAAGTTCCTAGCCATACACGAACTTTCTTTGGATCACGAATCTCAGCTACCCATTTGCCCCAGTGCCTTTGCCACACTCCTCTGTACTGCTTTCTGCTTACATTCCCTTCACAGTATATAGCAAATGTTTAGTGTGTTTATTAAAGAAACAACTCAATAGGAGAAAACCCCAATCATTCTCCTGCTTGCTATTTGATGATTCACCATCAGCTCTGTTTGCGAAATGAAATAAAAAAGGATAAAATTTTAGTTTTTACTGAGCTCTGAAATCATGTGAAATTGGACTCATGTTGATGGAAAGATAAAAATACTAGGCTTACTATATTTACAAGCCGATGTTAATTAGCATCTACTGTGTACAGAGAGTAACCATCACTTCACCAAGAAGTGCATATGCTGAAAATGACAAGGTTTTGCATTCCTGCAACATTTGGTAACAATATTTGCTGTGACTCTTGAGTGATTACCTGCTAAAAGACCAAACTGTGTTTGACCTCCAATGCGAGCCACACCCAGACCATACTGTGTAGCCAGAGGACTCCTATTCAGGTTATCAGAAGCTGGTGTTTGGCGACACGATAGTTGGTGATTCTCTCCGAAGACGTTTATACTGATTCTCAAGCTGTGGTTGCACTCCACTAAACTGTGATACTGAGGAGGAAGTACTATTACTGGGATTCATTCCAGTGCCCTGTGGTAGATTCACTGGGCTACAGACTGGCTGATCCGTGGGGGCAGAGGTGCCAACAAGCATAGACGGTGAACTCCTTCTTTCTGCCGTGATGCTGCACTGGAGACCTGCAGACAAAGAATCAAGTGCATGGTCGACGGAAATGATTCTGATTATACAGCCTTTCTAATTCAAAATATAGAAACCCTGTAGCCTAGTAAAGACTTTAGAAAGTATGCAGAATTTATGAACTTCAAAATCAGAAAAACTTACTAGAGGGCAGAGCAGCAAAATGGAATTGCATCCACAAGTTCTTACAAACGATTTACACCTAAATCAACTATAGTAATACACAATATATCCAACAAAATGCAAATAGGAGTCTCATAACATATAAAATCAATTTTATTATGTAATTGAGAGCACAGATAGCACCTGATAAATTTAAATCCCAGTAACAAAGAGCCTACCAGGTACTTCATCCGCAAATCCAAGAGTTTGGCGTAATTTAGGAGTCTGTCTATGCTCAGCAACAATACGAAGAAGACTTTCAAGTTCTTCACCATCAAAAGCAGGTGCCAATCTATAGGCAGCTAAAAGATGCAAGAATCCCAGCACCTCCAGAGAATTCTCCACTGCTACTCTCATCTTCTTCTTCCACTCACCTGCCACCTTCACAGCCTCATCTCGTACTTGAGCATTAATCTCGGGTGCTACAGTTGATAATTGTTCCAACAAAAGAATACAACTCCTCCTAATAATGCTCACATCAAACTCCAAATCTCCCTCCCTTGAATGAGGAGGGTAAAATCCCGGCATGGCATGTAACACCAACAATGCAGGGTCATGGGCGCTTTTGATAGTGTCGAAAACTTTACAAAAAATTGAATCATGCTTCTGCAAATGCTGATTCAGTAGAAACTGCAGATATCTTCCGCTGCTTGTCAAATTTTCAGGGTCCTCAGTTTTTGCTTGCTGCAACAGATTTTTACTGCAATCTTCTACCGCTTTTCTGATAGAACCAAACTCTTTCTCTCTTAACTCAAACTCCTTTATTCGTTTCTCAAATTCTCTCTCTTTTACTTCAAGATCTTGCAAGCGGTCTTCTAAACCTTTTTTGAGTGAATCAAAATGCTTCTCCTTCTCTTTGAGCTCTTTCAGATACCCAGTGGTCCTTGTCTGAAACAAACTTGACTCGTCCTGTATCAAATTAAGTTGATTCTTTTTTAATTCAACCTCCTTTGAGCATTCCGCAATTGCTTTTTCTGTTGAAATTAACTCCTCCTTTTTCCACTGGAACTCCTTGCTGCATTCTTCAACAGATTGTTGGACAAATTTTAACTCCTTGTCCTTTGATGCGGGATCTTGATTGAGCTCTTCAATGTATTTTCTTATTTCGTTGGGCTCCCTCTTTTTCAATTCAACATCATCAAAATATTTCTTCTGTTGCTTTCTCTTTGAATCAAGCTTCTGCTCTAAAGATTCAACTTCATTTTCATGCAGTCTGACTTTCCCCTGGAGTAACTCTAATTTCTCCTGTTCTGAACGAAACTTCATCCAGAGCTCTTTAATAGACGATTGAGTCAGCTCCAATTCTTTCTTTTCACACTCGAGTTTTGTCTCACACAGTATGAGAGACTTTTTAACCTCGTCAGACGACCTCTCCTTATCTTTAAGTACTTCTTCATATTCTTCAATCAGTGTGCGCATCGAAGAAATTTTGCTCTCCTTAAATGCAAGCTGTTTCTCATGTTCCTCAATCGATCTTTGAACTTCCCCCACTTTCTTTTCTCTCAACTCAATTTCATCACGATATTCTTTAATCAAATTCTTCAGCAATTGCAACTCCGTCTGATACGCCTGACATTTATTAATCCATTCCTGAACCGAGCAGAGTTCTTCCTTCTTTAAATTAAGACTCCCCGACAACGAATTCAGTTCATTCCCCTTCAATTGAAGCTCAAAATTACATTCTCCAATCCTCTTTTGAATCAAACCCAATTCTTTTTTCTTACACGCCAGCTCACCATTACAATCTTCAACCTTTTTTTCCACCAAAACTAACTCAATCTCTTTGCTTTCAATCTCCTTAGCGCGCTGATCTAACAGCCGAGTCTTCACATCAACATCATTACTTTGCTTTTCAAGTGATTTCTTAGTTCGATCAAAATGTTCCTCTAAATCCTTCCATTGACCAGGAAACACAAGCACTGAATTAGATTGTGAACCGGCGATATCAAAAGATCTTCGTAATTCTTCTATTTTGGACTCAGCAACTCTCGACTCCTCAGAAATATTAACAGTACAGTTCTCCATTTTGGGAACTAAAACAAACCCAGTTGAAATCATAAAGTGCAAGCGAAAATCATTTGCAACTACAATAAAGCAGTTGCAGGAGAACTAACCGGAACCGGCCATGTTCACTTCAGATCAGCGGGAATTGCGTGGGATATACCCCCATTTCCTTCAAAATATTCAATATATATCTAAAATTATAACACTTTCAAATTTTACACATATATATTAAAAAAAATTAAAAAAAGTACAAAAATAACTATCTAAATCCTCATAAAATTAAACTCAACTTATCAAGAAATAATGAAAATACTCGATTTCAACTAAACCATATAAAATTAAGAATTCAAAGATAAATTCTTAACTTTTCTACGTTAGCTAAATAATTAATACTCAATTTAAATAAAAATTATTTAAAAATTCTCAACTTTTTCAAGAAATGAAGAAAGAAATTTTACTCGACTTTAATTTAACTACGCCATATATTCATTCATGTATTTCGACTTTTCATTAAAGTTCTAATTAATTGAGTAATACTGACTTAAATCGAAACGAAAATTTTCTTTTAATTGAAAAAATGAGTACTCAACTTTTAATTGTGTTATTAGGTAGAAGCCATGAAAAAATAAAAAAACGTAAATAAATAGTTCTTTTAAGATTATTTTTAATTTTTTATATTTTTATGAGATACATATATATATAATGGGGTATAAATTTAATATTTAAGGATAAATAAAGTATATTTAAATAAATAACCTCAGATCAGCTCCTGCGTGGACCCAAAGGAAGGCGTTATGTCAGTGCTTTAATTATGGCAAATGTTTTTTTCTCCGATGACCGACAAAAAGTCATAAACACAACGCCGCTGTTGACTTCTTGTTATTATTTATTTGTTCAATGTATCATGCGGTGCAGCAACAGCATCAATGTAACAAATATTTAATTAATGATACAAAATATTTATATTAACAAAATAAATTATTCAATTTTATTTTAAACCGTTTCTTAACTGTTTCTTAAACTGTTTCTTAACTGTTTAAGGAGCTATAACTTTGTTAAAATAACTACAACCACTCTTATAGTTTAAAATAATTTCACTTAGATAATTTATTTTATTTAAAAATTACTTTACAATGTTGTTAATTTTTTTTTTTTTGCATAAATGTTTCAAATCTATTACTATTAAGTACATAATATCTAATATCTAATAAATTATCAAACATAAATTAAATAAACAAGCTGCAATCTTAAATTTTATATATGGTGTAATACAAAAAAATAACACAATTAAATACTTACATTTAAATAAATATCATAAATTGTACCCATAAACTTTTACGAAAAAATTTATTTAATATTTTTTATAACAAGATAATTTTTTGGTGGGTGATTAATAATTTCTTATGTAATATTCATAATTTTTACACCAATTATCGTATCTCTTAAAATAGACATAAAGCATACTATTGCTTAAAAAAAGGAAAAATATACAAAGAAGAGGAAGAAAAGAGAGAAAGAGAAAAAGATTTGGCTTGAAGACCATAACAAGTCACCCGGAGCAATAAATTGCACCAATCAAAATTTGATTTTGAATTTCAGTTTTTGTTGTTGGTTTTCTCTTGTTCATGAATATGGTAAATAAAATAATCTTAATATTTTAGTCACCCACATATGAAGATAAGAACAAGACAAATTAAACAAGAACAAATAAAGAAGAAATCGATAATAGAAAAAAAAAAAAAAAGAAACAAAGAAATTATACATAGGTTCATTGGATTACTTTTGTTGGTGTTAAAAGAAACAAAGTAATTAATGGAAAGAGTTTGTTGAAGGACTAATTTAGCATTTAAAAGGGCGTTTAAAATAAAATTTGATTATTTAAATTTTGTTAATGAGTGGTCAAAGTAAACGAGTGTCTAAACTCTAAAGTATATTTTAGAGTACAAATAGTCCAATCAGAGAAATATTACATTAAATAACATATGACATTGCAATGAATGAGAAAAAAAATTCTCCCTTCATTTTTATTTTCATTATAAAATATGGTTTGGATTGTTGTAACTCAAAATTTTGACACAAAAGAACCATTAATCTCTTACAATCCAATGGTTAATATTAAAACTCAAAGAAACATTATGATGTTAAATTATCTACCATTGAATTGTATAAAATTAAGAGTATAAATTTCGTATTAAAATTTTGAGTAAAAAATTTAAATTAAGATAGCTTTAGCCCAAAAATATATATTCAAGCCATCATGTAATTATGCGCATATATATTTTTCAATCATAGTTGTTGATTAAAATATTTCTCATTGCACATATGTAGTATCATCAAAGATATATAGCAAATAATTTATTACACAATGTCCTCTATGGTCATCACTGTTAAGTGTTAATAGTTTTGTGATTGAAGTCGTACATTAATTATTATATGATCTTATGAAATATCTTTATGTAAAGTATTATTAGAATAATTACTTACACTTGTTTCAATGCTATTTTTATTAATTAATTAAGAAAAAAACTACATTTACTTTGCAATGTAATCTGAAGATTATCTGTTACCTTTTAGTTAGCTAATTATTTATCCACTATATTAAATAAATGATAAAGATTTAAAATATTTAAATCCAAGGGTATGCAATAACTCCATTATTGATGTTGTAAAATTCATACGGCTTCATAGAGCATTAATCTCGACTTCTGCTCTCATCTTCTTCTTCTAGACTTCTACTCAGTAGCTGCCTTCACAGTTCACAGCTTAATCTCGTACATGAGCATTAACCTCCGGTGCTACACGATAACCGCTCCAACAAAAGAATACAACTCCTAATAATGCCCACATTAAACTCCACGGTTCGCTCTCTTGACATGCAAAGGGTAGAATTTTCAGTTTCTTTTTAGCGTGTAGAATTTCCTTCTCTTCTAATTCTGTTTGCATATTTTTTCTTTTTTTAAATTTAAACTACTGCATTAGATGATTTTGGTCATGTTATATGTCACATGGTTGGCCACTCAAGCAGCTAAAGTTACAAGACTACTTAAATGGAGCAAAACATAAATAGAGAAAAACAATTAAAACCAAGCTTATGATCTTAATTTTTAAGATTAAAAAAAGCCACTCAATCTTGGCCAAGTAATTGCTCTCATATTCAAGTCTTTATATTATAATGTAAGGATTTAATTTTTTCTTCAATTCAGTGAAAATAATGTTTTTTTTATATATATATAAAATATAAATGGAATATATATCTTTCAAATATTGACAAAGATAAAAATTTAAATAATATTTTATAAAATTTAATATAAATTAATTTTAATAATTTTTTAATTATAAATATTAATATAAAAAATTTTCAGAAGTAAAAGAAAAAAAAGGCTTAACTATCCTACAATGGAAGTTTCTTGCGGTTGTGGAGAGACATTGGGCACGGGATGAGGACACAAAATTAACGAGTCATTAATGAAAGGGTTAATTCCGTCCAGCCCCCAAATGTTTCGACATATTCCACTGCACACTTAAATATTTTAATAATATTTAATCCACACCTAAATTTATTAATTTGACCGTTTATTCTAATGATCAAAAGGTAAATTTAAAAATTCATTCTCTAAATAATATTTGATGATGATAAATTAAATTTATTTGATAAATTAATTAATGAGATTATTATTAATTACATTTAATTAAGAATTTTAATGTAAATATTAATTATTAGATTAATATTTTATCTTATTTTATTCTTTTCTAATTCAAGATAAGGGGTATTTCAGATATTTCATTAAATTTCAAATAGATCCGTTAAAAATAATGGTCAAATTAACAGAATTGGGTGTGGATTGAATATTGTTGAAACTTTTGAGTGTGTTGTGAAAAATATTGAAACATTTGAGGGCTGAGTGGAAATAACCCTTAATGAAATAATTAAAATGAAAGGCATTAGTGGTGGAAGACACGTGTGATGTGATGTGCAGTTTGCCAAAAACAAATGGCACTCACAAAATGCCAATAATTCTAAGGCCATAACTACGATGCACCAGCTTTATTGATAGACCGTGTGGAATTAAATATATGTAAAAAAATAATAACCGCAGAATTTTAATAAATGTTCAATCAACGGTGGACATTGAATACGAAAATTGAGGGGAACCGGGAGAGGCAAGAGGTGGTGGCCTAGTTGATGCTGCACTGAGAAAGAAGAAAATGCACCAGTGATGTTAAAGTGAATTCCAGAGAAACGTAAAAAGGCAGCAAAAGTAAACTCGAAAAAAAGGATAAGGACACGAAAGAGCTCTTTAACTATTTTTCATGTACATTATGGCAAACTTAACCCAGTGACGTTTAATTGGGGGAAAAAACTGGAAAGTGCTTTGCAGTGCGAATAAATTTGGTAAAATATGTGATAGATAAAGATTAGCGTTATGATTACAATTTAAATAGTGATGCAGAAATGAGAATGTAGGGAAACATAAGGTAAGAGAGGGAACAAAATTATCCGATAAAAAGGTAATTATAAACTTTTTATGGAAAATGATGTGATGATAAAGATTGGGGTAGGACTATTAATATTAATTATGAAAGATTTGGAACATAGCATTTTAGAACTTGTGATGTATAATTTTTAGGCATTGTTTTTTTTTTTAATTTATCTGAAATATGAATACATCTAGCCTAATTCTCATTCAAGACTATTAATTGTCATTTTAAGCATACATCAAAGTCCTTTTAAAAGAGACATTAAAATAAATGTAACCATATTTAAAATAAAACATGATGACTATAATTTAGTAATTATGGAGAGTTTGGTTTGAATCTCACCAACCACATTGATTCTTTTTTAAATATATTTGATCATTTTTGCAAGATTACCTTATATTACTAGATCGAACCAGGTTTTCACTAATCTAAAGCCTTGGGTCCTTCATTTTATTGTTCATTACCTTCCCCTAATGACTTTGACTCTATAAAAAGAAGGTCTTATAATTTAAAAAATATTAATAAATTATTGGATCTCTACTCTTTAGACAGTGTTTAGTTTCTTCAATATTAAAGGGTCTCATGTAATTTTAGAGTAATTGGGACATTTGCCTAACACCCACACTTATTTATTTTTTAAATATTTTTGATCATTTGTGCAAGATTATCATGTATTACTAAATTAAAACAAGCTTCCCCTAATCTAAATCCATGAGTCCGCCATTTAGTGATAGAAATAATAGTTAAATTAGCCAAAAAGATTTTTTATTTTTTATTTTTTAGGTTTAGAATCCCTCCAGTACACACACACAAACACGTGTGTGTGTGTGTGTGTGTAACAATACTAAGGTTCAATGTTTCAATGGCCATTTAAATTTAGAAATGATATTCATGCCAACACTAACTTAGAGCATAAAGTTTTTATACCACCTCTAAGGCATCTTCATTAACACCACTTTGATTTTCTTCAATAGGTTTCATGATACAATTTCGAAGTCTCTTGCATCCAAATCTCGCTCTACAATCCTATGCTCCACATGATCCAAATTGTTTATCTTCACTGATTTCAATTCAGCTGTCATCCATTGAAAAAAAAATCACTTGGAAAAAAATTAATTAGAATTAGAATTAGAATTATATTAGTGTAACGAGCTATTTGTTTTTTACCTTAATAACTTAATTAACTAATTTCAATTAGTTCAGCCATTAAGTCATTTATTTTTTCAACTTAATAAAAATTTTCAGTCATTATTAGGTTATTAATCTAATTTTTCAGCTAATATCATTAAAAGATATTCTCCAAAATATCCGTCTATAATTAAATAATTTTTATCTATACCTAAATAAAATTTAATAATTAACACTATTACCTATTTCTATAACTTGTGATAATATAGTTTTGGACAATTATTATTTATCTTTTTATTTTTTAAATGAAGATTATTTATCTTCATAATTTTTATGAATATTTTTTACATACAAACATCATAAACTATAATAAAATTGATCAAGGTATACTATTTTATAATATTAAAGGGTTATATTCTATTGAACATGATTTATGTTATGATAATATATAATCTTAGGGTGGGGCTATTTGCATTCTAAATATTTCTTTGAACACTCTATTACTTTACACACTCATGCATTAATTATAAAATATTAAATTTTACTCAGACACTCTTTAAAATTTCAAAATATCCTTTTTGAACTATTTAAATTATTTAACTTTATTTACTTAAAACACTAATAAAACTATTCAACACACTAATTTTAAGAGATTTAACATGTACTCACAACAATATAATTAAGTCAAGTTGTAAAAAAAATTTTAATATAATTTTAGTTATTAATTTTTTAATTATTTATGCTCAATATTGAATTTCACACCCAAAATAACTTGCAATGAGAATATAATAAAAAGAATTATATTCCATAGATACTACATAGAAAAAATAAAGAAGTCATAAAGATGAAAGAGATGAGAAGAAGGGATGAAGCAAAAAAAAGAGAAGAGGAAGACGTAGAGATGAAGAATATGAGAAGAACGGTGCAAATCAAAAAGAAAGTTCGTTCATAATATTTTTTTTATTTTATTTTTTAAAAAAAATGTATCACACCTATGTAATTAATTTTTTTTTTAAATATTGAGTTCCTTATTATTCATCTAAATGTTAAATTCAGATATTGAAAATAAAAGTTTTAGGGTTTAAATTATGATAATTAAAAATGAATAATAAGTGTGTTATATGTATGTTCAAAACAATTATATAATATCAACTTATAAAAAATTGTCCTTAATAGTAATTCATAGTATGGATATTTTTGTAATATATATTTTTATTAAAATTAGAGTGTCCAAAGTAATTTTTTGAGTGCAAATAGCCCCACCCATAATCTTATTTATATTTTAACATTTATCATTTATAAGGGCACAAATATAAAAATACCAGTTTCAAATATTTTGACTTAAAAAACGAATTACTTAGTAATTTTTGATAATTTTTTGTAGTATTCAAATCTATCAAAAAGAAACCATTTTGCTCTTTTTTTTTTAATGTTGCATAATTTATTCATTATTTCCAATTAATTAAAACAATTACAACTCATTTTCTTAAACACATAAATTAACTTAAATTTTGGTCAAAATCATTCAAAATTAAAATTTAATTTCTTTCACAAAATAATTTTATCCTAATTGAATTAATTAAATATTTATTTAATTGGGAATGTTTCTTACAAAATTTGTTCCTTAATGTTCACCACATGGGACAATAAAAGCGCAATTACAGTATTTGTGACATGCAGTGTATTACCTGTGACATTATTGAGCAACAGTTGTGATAATAAGAGAGTAACTAGAGAACTTGTGACATAGGCTACGCAACTTGGAACATATACACACAAATAAGGGCAGTTGTGAATTCAACCGGAATAACGAGTTACTTTGCAATGCTTGTTGCACACAAGTCAGAATTTAATTGACTTTATGTCATGTTACAACGAACCATGTATAGTAGAGAGGACCCTAATTCTAAATTGGTTACCAACTCATTTGACACTTTGTCTTTTCGATAAATTAATAAGAATTAACCACTTGGGTTTAGCCTGGTTAGAGTCACCCTTCACACTTACGGGAAGAGTTGAACCCCCGCAGATGTATTGCGGGGTTTAATTTATATTTTCTTCTGAGTATCGAGCTGAGAGCCTTTTCTCCCAACACGAGAGTTTCGACGCCTCGAATATTTGAGAGGATTTAAAATCTGAACGGTGCTATATCATGATAAACCACGAAGATCTCAGCATGTCTCCCAGCCAAATCGGAGATACGTGGACTGAGTCTTGGGCAGTAACGTTCAAGTCTTAGTTTCAAGTGAAGTCTAATATCCCACTACCACTTAGTTAACCATTTTCTTGCAAAGTTGTTTTCATGTATTGAGTTTCTGTTTTATGCACTTAAGTTGTAGGCGTGATAATAGGAAAGGGTTGTTATGACTTGTATTTAAACTCCTTCAATGAAAAAAGAAAGGCATGAGAAAAATTTCCCAAACATTGTGGTTGGTTCTCACCCCAAGAGAGCAATTTGCATGTTATTATTCCATAAGCTTTGATTGGGACCTATCAATTGGTATCAGAGCTGCGTTAGCTTGTTCAAAAACTTTATTGTTCTCATGGCAACTAACAAAGAAAGGATTGAAAACTTAGAAGCAAGGCTTGACGGACTTCAAGATGGAATGCAACAAATGGAGATTGGCATTAATGAAAAACTGCATCAGATTGAAGAGACCATCAATCGTATGTCTGAGGCTTTCTTTTCAAACAAAGAAAGGTCCAGCCACAATGTCAATAATCACCCTACCCATTCTTACAAAGAGCATACCAAAGAAGAAGCTGGTGGAAGCCAAATGATTTTCTCATAAAAAATGGCTAAGCTTGAATTTCCAAGGTATGCTGGAGATGATCCTACAGAACGGTTTAGCAAAGTTTCCCAATTCTTTGAATACCAGAGAACAACGGAGGCAAAAAAGTTGCATTGGCATCATTCCATCTTGAAGGTGAGCATTGGCATCATTCCATCTTGAAGGTGAAGCCAACCAATGGTGGCAGTGGCTGCATAAAGCTTATAAAGAGGAAGGAAGAACGGTAACGTGGACAGATTTTGAAGAAGAATTATGGGCACGTTTCGGACCTACCGAGTGCGAAGATTTTGATGAAGCTTTATCCAGGGTGCAGCAAGTGGGCACCTTACGTGATTATCAACGAGAGTTTGAGAGATTGGGCAATCGGGTTTATGGGTGGACGCAAAAAGCTTTAGTTGGAACTTTCATGGGAGGTCTTAAGCCTGAGATATCTGATGGCATCAGGATGTTCAAGCCAAAGACCTTGAAAGACGCTATCAGTTTGGCACGTATGCAAGCAGACCAAGTCCAACGCAAGTTTTCTCAGCCATTCCCAGTTAACGGAATATCGACTTCTAATGTCAAACGCTTGACGTGGGACGAGATGCAAAGACGTCATGCCCAAGGGCTTTGTTTTAATTGCCCTGAGAAGTTTACTGTAGGTCACAAATGCATGGGTCCTCAAATATTATTGCTGGAAGGAAGTGCTGATGTGAGAGATATTACGTACAAAGAAAATGAAATTGCTATGGAGGTTGTCCCAACAGACCGTGCCAAGCCAAAAATTTCATTTCATTCCTTATCCGATAACAGAGAAGCGATTGAATCAATTTAAAAATATGGACCTTGAGGACAAGAGTCCACTTGCAGGGGAAGGTATTGATAAACCACGAAGATCTCAGCATGTCTCCCAGCCAAATCGGAGATACGTGGACTGAGTCTTGGGCAGTAACGTTCAAGTCCTAGTTTCAAGTGAAGTCTAATATCCTACTACCACTTAGTTAACAATTTTCTTGCAAAGTTGTTTTCATGTATTGAGTTTCTGTTTTATGCACTTAAGTTGTAGGCGTGATAATAGGAAAGGGTTGTTATGACTAATGAATAAAGAAAGGCATGAGAAAAATTTCCCAAACATTGTGGTTGGTTCTCACCCCAAGAGAGCAATTTGCATGTTATTATTCCATAAGTTTTGATTGTGACCTATCATATCAGAATTGATATAAATGAATTTCAGTATTTGTATGATTGTAAATATCATAAGTAAAAGTCTCCTTTAAAAAAAATAAAGAATTAGAATTTGTGTAAAGAGGCAAATAAATGGAATATACATACATATATTTATTTAATAAATTAAATAGAGGAAGAGGATGGCAAAAATTATTGAAGAAATTCAATTTAGAAGCTGACATTTGCATCTAGCACCAACAATGCCGGTCACTTGCTTTTTTAGTGTGTCAAAAATTTCACCAAAAAGATAATCGTGCATAGAGATGGTAAAAATCTATATGGGAACGAGACTCTTTGACATTTTTTCTATTTGAGGAGAATATGAGGATAATTTTATATCTAATTTTTTATTTGGAGAAGGGATGAAGATAATTTTTTTATCTAATTTCTTATTGGGGGAGGGGACGGTGATGAGGTGGAATCTCCATCCCCTATCCATTTTTCCATTTTCTTGCATTAATTTTTAATTTTTGATTATATTTTTTTGAAATTATTAATAAAATAATAATAAATTTTAAATTATAAAATATTAAATATTAGTATAAATAATAAATATTAAAATATTTATACAAATTTGTTATTAAAATTTCAAACCTACTTAACAAGTTGTATTCCTAAATTATTATTCGACCAGACCTTATTGTAAACACCTTGGCCCAAAACTATTTTAGATTATGAGTCATATTGCATATATTATTTTTATTATTTTAGATTTGAAATGCAATATTATCTTTCAATTTGTCACATTTTTTGGAGAAGAACAGGTGGAGCATGAAGTGTAACCGTAAATATTTTTATTAAAAATATTAATTTCAGTATATATATCCATTTCATTTATTTCATTATTAATGTAAAAGTAATTTTATTTTTATTATAAGATTATGAAGATTGATGAAAATAATTATCCTGATAATTTATATTTTATAGTGTGACTTTTGTAATGAATTAATGTTAGTGTACGATATATTATCGAACCTTATTTTTTTTAATATTTTTATTTTAATATAATTAAATTAAATTTAAAAATTAAAAATATATCAATTATTCAGATATCCCCTCCTATTATTTGGGAAGGGGACGGGAATCGCCTCAAATAATTTTGATGGAGACAAGAAGGGGATGAGAATATAGGAAGAATATCATAAATAGATACGGGGATGTCGGTCCCCTCCCTCACCTCCCCTCCCCTCCCCTCCCCTCCCATTGCCATCCCTAATCTTGCTTTGCAAATACTGATTCAATAGTAACTGCAGATTTCATCCGTCGCCTGTCGAATTTTCAGTTTCCATAAATTTTACTTGCAACTGGAGAATGGTAGACAATTTTTTCTCTTTCAACTCCAGATTTTTACGGTGATCTTCAACTGCTTCTCGGATAGAATCAAACTTTTTCTCTCCTAATGCAAACTCCCTGACACTTTTCCCAAATGGTCTTTCTTTTGCTTCAAGATCTTGCAAGTAGTCTTCTAAACCTGTTTTAAACGAATAAAAATGCTTCTCCTTCTCATTGAGATCTTTGAGGTATCCAAAGCTCATTCTTCCAATCAGATCACATTGCAGTTTGCTTGACTCATAATCCATACAAAGCTCCCCTGCAAAATTTTGCTTCAAACTAATTTGCGTCTTTTTTAGTTCAACCTCCTCCGAGCATTCCAAAATTGATTTTTTGATTGAAATTAACTCCATTTTTTTTTTTTAACCCGGAACTCCTTACTGCATTCTTAATTGATTCTTGGACAGATTTTAATTGCATATCCTTTAATACGAGTTCCGGAACGCATTCTTCGATGTATTTTTGCTTCTCAGACAACCCTTGACTCTTTTTGAAAGCAACCTCCTCTGAGCATTCCAAAATTGACCTTTGCTTTGAATGAATCCAGCAGCTTCTCTTCATTCTGAAGTTCACTTCTGCGCTGAGCAACCATGTCCTGGTATGATACTAATTCCATCGAGACCTTTTCAAAAGATTTTGGAGTCAGCTTCAAAGTTTCGTCTCACATTCTATGACAAGAACTATTAACATCATCGTATGACTTCTGCTTGTCTTCAAGTTGCATTATGTAAGCGACAACCAGTTATTGAATTGAAGATTAAACTTCCATCTTCAATGCATGCTTTTTCTAACTTTCCCTCAATTGCTTTGCTTTCAACTCAATTTTCTCACAACAATCTTTAATCAAATTGCCCAATGCGACCAGCCAGTTCTGCTCCACATAACATTTCTCCAATTTCTCTTAAACTAAACTCAGTTCCTCATCTTCAAATTGAGCAAAATTTTCACTGAACCCAGTTCGTTCTCTTTCAATTGAAGCTCACAATTACAGTCTCCAATCCTTTTTTGACTAAACCCAATTCTGTTTACTTACATGCTAGCTCACCATTACATTCGTCAATATTTTCTTGCACCAAAATACTCACTCTCTTTACTTTCAATCTCCATGGCACGCTCGGCTAGCAACCTAATCTCCGTATCAGCATCATTACTTTGCTTTTCAAGTGATTTCATAGTTAAATCAGAGTGTTCCTCTAAATCTTTCCATTGAGCGGTGAACACAAGTATCGAATTGGCTTGTGCATGTAAATTATCAAACAACCTACTTGGAGCTTCTTTCTTTGATTCAAACTCCTCACAGATATTAACAGATCTCTCCATTATAGAAACTAAAAAAAAAAACCCACTTAAAACAGAAAATGCAAGTGAAAAGCATGCAAAATGAACTAAAATGAGGCGTTGGAGAAGAACTAACATATCCATACACTACCAAATTAAACAGTGAACGTGATATGACAAGAGTCTTGTTGAAAAATGGCTATACGATATCATCTGTGATTGATCATTTGTTGATCCTTTTCCCCAAAACAGATCAGCGGTCCCAATAATTTATTAGGACATAAATAATAAGGTGACAGATTTTCAACAGACCCCCTTGCTTTATTTGCAATAACTTAGGCGAATAAAAGTAAAATTTTGCAATGATTACTTATCACTGCACTGGATAAACGCCAATATGATTTCTTATTTTGATGAGGGGATATTGTTAATATTATCAAGTGATTGGAAATTTGGATTAAGTTTCAATTTTTTTTAGGAAAGAAAAAAAAAAAAAAAACCTTTACCGCTTTGCCATATTCGATGAGAGAGAAATGAATCCGTGAATGTCCTCAAATTTTTCGCATACCTGTTTGAGCTATCTGATTTTTGGATAATTATATTGTGTGCCCAGTCTTTAGTCTTTACCCTAAGCTAATTGGTTCTAAGTTAACTGATCTGTTATATATTTCATTTGATTTGATTCAAAATTTATAATCAATATCACTTCCACCTTGGCTGCTGAGTTAAAAGAAAGTGCTGATTATTGAGAGTTGATTTTATTACAACACCGAGTTGATCTAACAGATTCTAATAGGGTTCTAATAATAGATGCCAATAGATTTTATTGTAATTAAAAAGACATTTGTTGTTATTCAACCAAAAACTTTTTTAACATGACTGAACTGATCATTAGATGACACATTGAAAAACATTTCATGCGAGGATTTAACTTCATTCAAAAAATTAAGAAAAAAAGTATTGTAAATCTTTGATCAGGAATTCAGGTCCAACTTAGTATTAAACCGATATAACTTTTAAGTTATTGTTGCTGTGAATAAAAATTAATAGTATTTAATAAACATGACTCTTAAAATAATTATTTTGATAAAATTTAAAAATTTAAAAATATTATAAATTTTTCATTATACAAGTTCTTAATTAAATTATAAATTTTTCATTATGCAAGTTCTTAATTAAATTAACTTAATTTTTAATCAGTAATTACTAATGTTTATCAAATATTTTAATATTATAACTTAAAAAATAAAACTCTCCAACCATAATATCAAATAGGACCTCAATTAATTATCAAAACGCACCACTTGATGTTAGAATCAAGTTGAGTTTTAATGAAAGCATAAAAAAGAAAGAAAGATGGATTTTGGTTTGAGATTTTGTTTTGATTAAATACAACTCAGTGCGGCAGGTGTAATCATCAACAATTATTTAAAAAGAAAAAAAAATCTGCAACTAACGAACCTGTAAGATAGAAAATGTACCCCAAACTTCACAATGGATTAATTTAAAAGGAGTTTTAATACTGCGAATGAAAAGAAGACATTCTAGTTTGTTCTGCTTTACGACAAATATCACAAATTAACCATAGGATAAGTCTTTTGAAAGCAATTTTAAACGTACGAGAGAAGGGTGCCCACCACCCTAGTCTGGAACAAGGCCAAAGATCAATCTCATGTTGAGGTTATTTGGAATGAAAAGAGGATGCTGCAGGAACTCGATGCCTACCGTTGCCAACCTTCATTTACAGGTCCTAAAATTAACAAGAATCGGAAGAAAAGATTATTTGATATTTGTTTGATTTGGTTAATTGGCTACCTCACAGTAAATTGAGCTTAAAACTTGGAATGCTAGAAACATTCTTTAGTAGAAAATTTTGCAAGAAAGAGACCGTTTCAAAATGAGTGGCAAGGGATACAGTAGCGTCAGGCCATTGAACACAAAGAGGTACCTAACACAGTTCATAGGAATTAAAGAAATCTAACGAACAACATATATGAGCAGTAAAATCTGTGTAGAAAATAATAATAATAATAAAGGGCTATACCTACAAAACTCGCAGATTGTAAATTACCTCAGTATAATGTGGTGGCTTTTGATACTGCTATTGAGCAAAAATAAAATCCTGTTATTCTTTGCCGGCTACAGAGGCTGGTGCTTTAGGATTGCCTTTACTCCCTCGTCTGCGCTTCCTGCAATTTGTTGGATAGCCATTCAGATCAAAACAGGTGAATTTTGTATGCCCCAATTTCCCACAGTGTTCACACGCTTGTCTTCTTTGATCATTCCCAGAAATACCATTCAGATTTGACACTCTGCTGTCAGCTGAAATATCGTTACCCATTCGATTATCAAGGGAACTGTGTAGCAAGGGCTGACGATTTGGCATAGCAAGAGCTGCTGCTTTCGAAGGCCCCCCTAATGCATGGAGATCTTGTTGTGTTTCTTCTTTTTTAATGAGTGCCAAAATCTCATGTGCCTTAGGAAAAGCATCCATCAACAAAATATGACTTCTGATTGCCGCATATCTGTCATGCAAACCCTGAAGGAATTCCATTCCAAAGTCTTGTTGCTGTAATTCATTGACAACTTTTGCTTTCCCACTAACACATGGCTCTAGATGTTGCAATGAATTCAATTTTCTCCAAAGCTTTTTCATTATACGATAATAACAGTGGACAGATACACCACCTTGTCGTAACGAGGAGATAGCTTGTTTGAGTTTATAGATTTTTGATGCATTAGTCTGCTGAAACTGTTCCTGCCAATGCAGCCACAACTCTCTCGCTGATTGTGCATACAAGACACTACATGCAAGTTTGTTTGAGATGGAATTCAACACCCATGAACGAACCAGATCGTTGCAACGTTGCCATTTACCACCATCATCATTATCTGGTTTCGCAATGGTCCCATCAACAAACCCGAGCTTGTTCCTTGCTCGCAAAGCCATCGTCATCGTTCTTACCCACGTCCCATAATTATTACCAGTGAGTAGAGGAGCAACCAAAACCATCGTTGGACTATCTGATGGATGTACCAGGAAAGGATCATTCTCCTGCTTGTTATCTGATGATTCACCATCAGCCATGTTTGCTAAACGAAATAAGAAAATATAAAACTTTAGTTTTTACTGAGCTCTGAAACCATTTGAAATTGGACTCACATTGATGGAAAGACACGAATCCTAGGCTTTCTATATTTATAAGCCTATGTAGATTAGCATCTACAATGTACAGAGTAACCATCACTTCACCAAGAAGTGCCTATGCTGAAAATGATATGGTTTTGCATTCCTGCAACATTTGGCAACAAAACTGTTGAGTGAATACCTGCTAAAAACCAAACTGTGTTTGCCCTCCAATGCACTCACCAACACCCGGTCCATACGGTGTAGCCAGAGAACTCCTACTCAGGTTACCAGAAGCTGGTGTTTGTGGCGTATAGGCTATCATGGCTGGTGATTCTTCCAAGACGTTTATATTGATTCTCAAGCTGTGGTTGCACCCACTAAACTGTGATACTGGGGAGGAAGTACTATTACTGGGATTCATTCCAGTGTACTGTGGTAGATTCAATGCGCCAGGGACCGGCTGATTCGTGGGGGCAGAGGTGCCAACAAGCATAGACGATGAACTCCTTCCTTCTGCAGTGATGCTGCACTGGAGACCTGCAGACAAAGAATCAAGTACATAGTTGACTAGAAAATTGCTCTGATTGCTCAACCTTTCTAATTCAAAATGTAGAAACGCCTATAGCCTAGTAAAGACTTCAAAAGAATTTACAAACTTCAGAATCAGAATAAACTTTCTAGAGGGCATAGCAGAAAAATGGAATTGCATCCACAAGTTCTTACAAACAATTTATATCTAGATCAACTATAGTAATATATAATACATTCAATAAAATGCGAATAGCACTCTCATAACATATAAAACCAATTTTATTATGTGATTGAGAGCACAGATAGCACTTGATAAATTTAAATCCCAGTAACAAAGAGCCTACCAGGTACTTTATCTCCAAATCCAAGGGTTTGGCGTAATTTAGGAGTCTGTCTGTGCTGAGCAACAATACAAAGAAGACTTTCAAGTTCTTCACCATCAAAAGCAGCTGCCAATCTATAGGCAGCTACAAGATGCAAGAATCCCAGCAACTCCAGAGAATTCTCCACTGCTACTCTCATCTTCTTCTTCCACTCACCTGCCACCTTCATAGCCTCATCTCGTACTTGAGCATTAATCTCTGGTGCTATAGTTGACAACTGTTCCAACAAAAGAATACAACCTCCTAATAATGCTCACATCAAACTCCAAATCTCCTCCTTGAATGAGGAGGGTAAAATCCTGACATGGCATCTAACGCAATCAATGCAGGGTCACGGGCTCTTTTAATAGTGTCGAAAACTTTACAAAAAATCAAATCATGCTTCTGCAAATGCTGATTCAGTAGAAACTGCAGATATCTTCCGCTGCTTGTCAAATTTTCAGGGTCCTCAATTTTTACTTGCAGCACCAGATTTTTACTGTGATCTTCTGCTTTTTGGATAGAATCAAACTCTTTCTCTCTTAACTCAAACTCCTTTACTCGTTTCTCAAATTCCCTCTCTTTCACTTCAAGATTTTGCAAGTGGTCTTCTAAACCTTTTTTGAGTGAATCAAATTGCTTCTCCTTATCCTTGAGCTCTTTCAGGTGCACAATTGTCCTTTTCTGAACCAAATTTGACTCGTGCTGTATCAAATTAAGTTGATTGTTTTTTAATTCAACCTCCTTTGAGCATTCCACAATTGTTTTTTCCATTGAAATTGACTCCTCCTTTTTCCACTGGAACTCCTTGCTGCAATCTTCCATAGATTGTTGGACAAATTTTAACTGCTTATGCTTTGATGCGAGATCTTGATTGAGTTCTTCAATGTATTTTCTTATTTCATTGAACTCCCTCTTTTTAAATTCAACATCATCAAAATATTTCTTTTGTTGCTTTCTCACTGAATCAAGCTTCTGCTCTAAAGATTCAACTTCATTTTCATGCAGTCTGACTTTCCCCTGGAGTAACTCTAATTTCTCCTCTCCAGAATGAAGCTTCACCGAGAGCTCTTTAATAGATGATTGAGTCTGCTCCAACTCTTTCTTTTTCCATTCGAGTTTTGTCTCACAGAGTATGAGAGACTTTTTAACCTCGTCATACGACTTCTCCTTATCTTTAAGTACTTCTTCATATTCTTCAATCAAAGTCTGAATCGAAGAAATTTTGCTCTCCTTAAATGCAAGCTGTTTCTCACGCTCCTCAATCGATCTTTGAACTTCCCCCACTTTCTTTTCTCTCAACTCAATTTCATCACAACGTTCTTTAATCAAATTCTTCAACAATTGCAACTCCTTCTGATACGCCTGACATTTATTAATCCATTGTTGAACCGAGCAGAGTTCTTCCTTCTTTAAATTAAGACTCCCCGACAACGAATTCAGTTCCTTCTCCTTCAATTGAAGCTCACAATTACATTCCCCAATCCTCTTTTGAACCAAACCCAGTTCTTTTTTCTTACACGCCAGCTCACCATTACAATCTTCAATCTTTTTTTCCACCAAAACTAACTCAATCTCTTTACTTTCAATCTCCTTAGCGCGCTGATCTAGCAACCTAATCTTCTCATCAACATCATTACTTTGCTTTTCAAGTGATTTCTTAGTTAAATCAAAATGTTCCTCTAATGCTTTCCATTGAACAGTAAACAAGAGCACCGAATTAGCTTGTGAATGTGCAATATCAAATGATCTTCGTAAGGTTTCCTTTTTGGACTCAGCAACTCTCAACTCCTCAGAAATATTAACGGTACAGTTTTCCATTTTGGAAATTTTAAAAAAAAAAAACCCAGTTGAAAATATAAAGTGCCAGTGAAAAGCGTTTGCAAAATGAACTAAAATAAAGCGGTTGCCGAAGAACTAACCGGAACCGACCATGTTCACTTCCGGTCAGCTGGTATTATAATCTCTCATGTGGGCCCAAAGAAAGGCGGTTGACATAAAGTGACAATCCATATTCCATAACGCGGTACAGCATCAGCGTAACAAGTATTTCATTCATGATACAAAATATTTATATTAAAAAAATAAATTATTCAATTTTATTTTAAACCGTTCCTTAACTGAGGCCTTTTTTATTTTTTGTAAATTAACTGCTACTACTCTTATAGTTTGAAATATTTCACTTAAATAATATATTTTATTTAAAAATTACTTTTTAACTCTCTACTAAATTTGCGATGTTGTTATTTTTTATTTTTTAACATAAATATTTTAAGATTTATTACTATTAAGTACATAAGATATGATATCTAATAGGTTATTCAACACAAATCAAATAAATAAGTTGCAATTGTAAGATTTATATGTAGTGTAACACCAATAAACAACACAATGAAATATATACATTTAAAAAAGATTTTATTTTAATATTTTTGATAACAAGATAATATTTAGGGATGTGAATTTCCCATCTAATATTTACAATTTTTAACATCTGTTATCTTATCTCTTAAAATAGACAAAAAGCATACTATTACTGAAAAAAAAAAAATGTGAAGAAGAAGAAGAAAAGAGAGAGGAAGAGAAAAAGATCTAGTTGAAGGCCATAAAAATTTCACAAAGAGCAATAAATTGCACCAATCAAAATTTGATGTCTGAATTTCAAATTTTCTTGTTGATCTTTTCTCATTCATGGATATGGCAAATGAAAATAATTCTAACATTGCAGTTGCCCACACATATAAGAACAAGACAAATTAACAAGAACTAATAAGGAAGAAACCAATAATAGAAAAAGCAAAGAACAAACACATTATAAATAGGTTCGTTGGATTATTTTTGTTGGTGTAGGAAGAAACAAAGTAATTAATGGAATAACTTTGTTGAAGGACTAATTTTGCAATTTGAAAGAGTTCAAAGTAAAATTTGATTATTTAGATTTTGTTAATGATCATTAAAAGTAAATAAGTGTCTACAATATATTTTAGAAAATAAATAGCGCAACTCTAAAAAAAAAATTACATCCAATAATATATGACATGGGAATGAATGAGGAAAAAAAAAAAAAGATCCTCCGTTCATGTTTATTTTCATTATAAAATATGATTGGGATTAAAAAACTTAAAATTTTCACAAAAATGAACCCCATTAATCTCTCACAATCTACTAGTTAATATTAAAAGTTAAAATAACACTATGATATTAAATTATCCGCTATTAAATTACATGAAATTAATAGTTTAATTTTTGTGTTAAAAATTTAAGTTAAAATAGCTTTAGCCTAAAATTATATATTCAAGCTATCATATAATTATCTACGCATATTTATTTTCCAATCATAGTTACGTTGTTGATTAAAATATTTTTCATTTGTTATCAACTTATATGGTATCATTAAACATATTTAGCAAATAATTTATTACACAATGCCTTCTATGATCATTAATGTTTAATTATTCATAATTTTACAATTAAAGTCATACACTACTTATTATAAGACCTTGACGAATATCTTTATATAAAGTATTATTAAAATAATTAATTTTATTTATTTTAATGTCATTTTTATTAATAATAAAAATAAAAACCTACATTTACCCACAACCTAAATATTACCTGCTATTTTAAATTTATTAACTATTTATTCACCTATTAAATGAATAGTACATATTAAACACTTAAATCCAAAGGTTTACAACAATCCTAATATCAATATTGCAAAATTTCATACAACTTCATAGAGAAACCTTTATTATTATTATTATTATTATTTATTTAATGCAACTTGTTTTCCTATTAATTTATTTTAAAAAATAAAGAAATAAAAATTTGATAAAAAGATAAATATATTTGTCTTTTTGTAATTTTTAAAATTAATTTTATAGTTTTAAAGAAATTCCTCAAAATTAACTCTAAGACAAAAGTTGTTATTATTCATTTTTAAATTAATGATACTTATTGAACAATCAAATATCAATTGTTTACCTAAATTAATTCTATTATAGCACAAATCTTTTTCTTATTAATTCTATTAATATCTACTACTATCTACAAACAAGTCAACAAGAAATATCTATTTTTATAATGTCTACTTCTATCTAATTTTTTAATTAAAAACATAAAAAGCTCTCAAAGAATTCGAACCATAGCTCTCACATCATTATTTGTTATGAGTTTATTCATCCACTGTTACTCTTTTATAAGTGACGAATTTCAATTAGAATTTGTAAAAGGGGCTCTTGGTCGTGATCGATCAAGTCATAATGACAATTAAAAGAAATTAAGAAGTCTGTATATGATACAAAGTATAAAAGGGCTAAATACATATCATTTAAATGAGGATGGCTCTAAAACACTTGGGGTAAGCCCAAGTGGCTAGAGTCCCTTCCTCACAAGTGTGAGGGAAGTAGTTCGAGTCCCTGCAGACGCATTACAGGGGTTTAATTTATATTTTCTTCTTTGGAGTCTCAAAGCTCAAGTGAAGGCAGTCTTTCTCCCAATATGGGAGTTTGACATTTTATATTTTCTTCTTTAGAGTCTCAAAGCTCAAGTGAAGGCAGTCTTTCTCCCAATATGGGAGTTTGACATCCCTCGAATATTTGAGAGGGTTTAAAATATGAGCGGTGCCATATTAGAATTGATGTAAACGGGTCTCAATAGTTATAAATATCTCATATAATATGAGTTGTAATCTGAGCATTAGTCTCATATAATTAAAAAAAAAATGAGGATGGCTCTTGGTTTCACACCATGACACCAATCACATATTGCCGAGCCTTAGGACACATGGCATAATCACAAAGCTCAAATTTGATTTTACTTCCCAAGCTAATTTCAAAATAAATTTAAAAACAAAATGATATGTTTCATTAATTTTTCTCACTCTTTTTATTTTTCATATTATGTAAATAAATTATTCAATTTTATTTTAAACCGTTTCTTGACTGTTTAAGGAGGTGGATACTTTTTGTAAAATAACAACAATAAAATAAATACAACCACTCTTATAGTTTAAAATTATTTCACTTTATTAATCTGTTTTATTTAAAAATTACTTCTCAACCCTCCTTTTAATTTGCAATGTTGTTCATTTTTTTTTTTGGCATAAATGTTTCAAAATCTATTACTTTTAAGTACATAAGATACGATATCTAATACACCATCCAACACAAGTCAAATAAATACACTGCAATCATAAATTTTATATATTGTTTAACACTAAAAAATAACACAATTAGATATGTACATTTAAATAAATGCCATAAATTGCATTAATAAACTTTTAAGAAAAAATTTATTTTAATATTTTATTCAACAAGATAATTTTTTGGTGGGTGACTGATAATGTCTGATATAATATTTATAATTTTTACACCAATTCTCGCATCTCTTAAAACAGAGAGAAATCATATATTACTTGAAAAAAAAAAAAAAGAAGAAGAAGAAAAAAGAGAGGGGAAGAGAAAAAGATTATGCTTGAAGACCATAAGAAATCACAAGAAGCAATAAATTGCAACAATCAAAATTTGGTTTCTGAATTTCAGTTTTTCTTGTTGATCTTCTCTCATTCATGAATATGGCAAACAAAATAATCCTAGTGTTTCAGTTATCCACACATATGAAGATAAGAACATGATAAATTAAGGAAGAATTAATGGGGAAGAAATTGGTAATAGTAAAAGAAAGGAACAAACACATTATATATAGGTTCATTGGATTATATTTGTTGGTGTAAAAAGAAAAAGTACTTAATGGAATGATTTTGTTGAAGGTCTAATTTGGAATTTGAAAGTGTTCAAAGTAAATTTTGATTATTTAAATTTTTTTAATGAGTGTTCTAAATGAGTGTCCAAAATATAATTTAGAATATAAATAGCTCAACCCCAAAAAAAATTACATCCAATAATATACGATATAAGAATGAATGAGAAAAATAATTCTCCAATCATTTTTATTTTTATTATAAAATATGGTTTCTGATGCAACTTAAAATTTTGACACCAAAGAGCCATCAATCTCTCACAATCTAATATTTCATATTGAAAGTTAAAGCAACATGATGATGTTAAATTATCAACCTTTTTTTTTTTTTAATTTTTTTTTTTTTTTTTTTTTGGCATGTCAGACACTTTTATTTTAAGTACATAAGATATCTAATACACCATCCAACACAAGTCAAATAAATACACTGCAATCATAAATTTTATATATTGTTTAACACTAAAAATAACACAATTAGATATGTACATTTAAATAAATGCCATAAATTGCATTAATAAACTTTAAGAAAATTTTATTTTAATATTTTATTCAACAAGATAATTTTTGACTGATAATGTCTGATATAATATTTATAATTTTACACCCATTCTCATATCTTAAAACAGAGAAATCATATATTACTTGAAGAAGAAGAAAGAGAGAAAGAGAAAGATTATTTAAGACCATTAAGAAATCACAAGAAATAAATTCAACAATCAAAATTATGGTATGGATCCCCAATTATGAGCAAACAAAATAATCCTTTTTCAGTTATCCACACATATGAAGATAAGAACATGATAAATTAAGGAAGAATTAACTAAGAAATTGTAATAGTAAAAGAAAGGAACAAACACATTATATATAGGTTCATTGGATTATATTTGTTGGTGTAAAAAGAAAAAGTACTTAATGGAATGATTTTGTTGAAGTCCAATTTGGAATTTGAAATTTCAAAGTAAATTTTGATTATTTAAATCAAATTTCTAAAACCAAAATAATTATTTAGAATATAAATAGCTCAACCCCAAAAAAAATTACATCCAATAATATACGATATAAGAATGAATGAGAAAAATAATTCTCCAATCATTTTTATTTTTATTATAAAATATGGTTTGGGCTGATGCAACTTAAAATTTTGACACCAAAGAGCCATCAATCTCTCACAATCTAATATTTCATATTGAAAGTTAAAGCAACATGATGATGTTAAATTATCAACCATTGAATTATTAAAATCAATAATTTAATTTTTGTATTAAAAATTTGAGGAAAAAAATTTAGTTAACAATAGTTTTAGCCTAAAAATATATATCCAAACTATCATCTAATTATATTCACATCTATATTTTTCAATCATAGTTGTTTATTAAAATATTTCTCATTGGTCATCCAGATATATCGTAACATTAACAATAAATAGCAAATAATTTATTACACAATGCCTTCTATGATCATTAATATTTAAGTACTAATAGTTTTCCAATTAAAGTCATGCATTAATTATTATAAGACCTTATGGAATATCTTTATATAAAGTACTATTAGAATAATTAATTACATTTATTTCAATGCTATTTTTTATTAATTACAAAAAAAAAAAACTACATTTACCCGCAATCTGAAGATTACCTGCTACTCTTTAGTTAGATAATTATTTATCCATTATACTAAATGAATGTTAGAGATTAAAATACTTAATGAGACTTATTTTCCCATTAATTTACAAAAAATATTAAGAAATAAATGCATGACAAAAAGATGATACAAATATTTGTCTTTTTATAAATTTTAAAATCAATTTTATATTTTGAAAAAAGTTCCTCAAAATTGACTATAAGACGAAAAATATTGTTATTCTTTTTTAAATTAATAATACATATTGTACAATCAAATTTCTATTATGTACCTATATTAATTCTATTATAGTACAAATATTTGATGAATATCTACTCTACCTACAAGTAAATCAGTAATATATACTTTCTTATATAAATTTTTTTAATTAAAAAAAAAACAAGATTCTTAAAAAAAAAAAAAGAGAATCTCTCTAAGAACTTGAACCTTGAACCTGACACCATATGTCTCACATCATTATTTCATGATTTTATTCATCTACCATTACTCTCTTATAAGGTGACAGATTTCGGTTAAAATTTGTAAAAAGGGTTCATGGTCGTGAATGATCAATTCAAGAAATTAGGCAGTCTGTATATAGTATAAAAGTAATAAGGGTGGTGATGATGATAACTCTCAATTACGCACCCAATCACATATCGGCAAGCCTTAGGACACATGGCAAATCACAAAGCTCACAGATGATTTTAAATAAATATAAAAACAAAACGTTATGTTTCATTAATTTCTTCACTTTTCATATTATGAGCCGAGTCCACAAGCCCAAGACCTAAAATCACAGGCGAAAATTCCTTTTTATCATTTATTTTATCGTGATCACAATTTTTTATTTTCAAAGAATCAAGGATGTGAATTGTGAATTTGATCTAAGAGGAGCGGTAGCCGCTAACGAAATTAGTGCTTGGGGTCAAAAAGAAAAATTATAAGTCAATAAAGTAATAAAACTAATTTCTTAAAAGAGACCAATAAAATAACTCATACCTTAGACTGTGTTTACGATTGTAGTTGAATAGTTGTATCTTAAAAATTACAGTACTAAAGTGCTTGATAAATACTAATTATTATAGCTCAAAAGTTATGTTTGTATAATTTTTTACTTGTATAATAAAAAATCTATTATATCTTTAATAATTGTGAGCCGTGAGATGATGCAATTGGATTGAACAGTTTTCAAAATAATTTATTGTATTATTTTATTTATTTTATTTTAAGAGATATGAGGTAGGTAAAATCTCAAATTGATTTTTCAACCACTCACATCTAATGCAATTCATTTGAAATTCATTTTATGATTAATGTTTTTGGATTTGTAGTATTACTACTTTAACAGATTATTTATTTGTTTGCTTACAGTATTTAATAACTAATTTGATAACAAATATATTCATGACATGTTGGATAATGTTGTAAAACAGAGCTGTATCATATTACAAAAAATAAACCACTGAAAAATTCTAGCTGAGATCATAGTTAAATAAGTAATTTCATAAGTTAAATATATTTATCGTACATAAAAGAACACAAAACAATACTTCAACCTTAATCTATCACTTGTACCGCATAATGCATTATCTATGGTAAGAAAGGTCATTGAGGTAACACAATTGCATGAATACAAATTAATTTTCATGAATTGCCCTTCAGAGACGAGACACCATTTCCCCTTTTTTTTATGGGAAAATGTGCGTAAATAACCTTAAAAATTTTTAGATTTCCAAAAATAACAGCTTTAAGTTTTTCTATCAAGATTAGCCAATTAAAGACTGTCATTCCTAAAATACCCTAACTGTAAAATATACATTAAGGCCCTTATAAAATTTAATAATATGGAAACAACCTTAATAGAAGTAAAAGAATTACTAATACATTTAAAAGAAGAAATCAAAGAAATAAAACAGGAAATAGAAAAGTTAAAAATAGAATTAACATTAATACATGCTGGTAAAAAGAAAAATAAAAAGTTAGAGAAATATAAAACTTTAAAATCAGAAATAATTAAGAAACCTAATATAAATTTAACCCAAAAACCACAATCAGGTAGCTTTGATGAATGATTTATGATAAATAAATATCCAAAAATTATAAAAGATACTGAAAATTTAGTAAAAGAATTAGAAAATGAAGAAGAAGAAAAAATAAAAGACAAAGGTAAAGAAAAAATAGAAATAAATGAAGAAAAAGAAAGCAGTGAATCAGATTAATGGAAGAAGAAATTGAAAAACTTACTGAAATATTCAGTGAAATAAATCTAAGTGATTTAGAAGATATTGAAAAGGAATACAAAATAAATATGAATACAAGTGGAGGACCAGAAATGAAACCCCACGTTGAAGAACCTAGTAACTTTGGTAGACAAAATAGAAGAAAAAGACACTTCTATGAATATAAACCACCGATTAGAAGTCAACCTTGGAAAAATGAGTATATTCCTCAAGAAAGTGAACTAAAAATAATAAGCAATGCGGGAGTATTTTTAGACTTAGACTGTAGAACAAATCCACATAAAACCCTAGTAGAATGGGCATTACAAATGCGTTTATTTTTTATGTATAATGGATCAAAAGATGATTGGAATGTAGAAACAGAAGATCAAAAAGCAGAAGTATTCACAGAAATATTAATAGCAAGCTTTATAGGTAATGTATTTAGCTGGTGGAGAGGATTAATGATAGTGTAAAAAATTGATAACCAATAATATAAAAGGATTCTAAGAAATAAAGAATTAGGGATAGAAACAATGGTAGAATATATCTCAAATGAATTTCTAGGAGAAGATTGGAGATTAAACCGAGATCAAGAAATAAAAAATGAAAAGTTAAACAATAGGATGAAACTAATTAACTTAAGTATATGTAATATGTGTTATGTTAAAGAATATACTTGTGAATTTAGTAAATATTATTATTCACAATTTTTTAGTAATGAAGATCAAAATATATATCTTAATTTATACTACTCTAAATTACCAATACCATGGAGTACATACTTTGTTAATGAATACGAAAAGTATAAAATAACTAATACAGTACCTGAAACACTAGGATCTAGAATAAGGTTCTTAAATGATAGATTAAGTGAAATATGTATGCAACGTAATTTAATAAAAAGGAGTAGAACAATAGGAGATATATGTTGTCATAAAACAGAAATGCCAACCCAGTGGGGATGTCAATTACCATATAAGAAACACAGAAGTTATAAAAAATTGGGAAAAGGAAAATATAAAAAATATAAGCATTTTAAGAAAAAATATATCAAACCCTATAGAAAATATTATAAGAGAAAACACAAAAAACAAAGAAATTTTGATAAAAATAAATGCAAATGTTGGAATTGTGGAGAAATAGGACATATATAAGAATGTACAAAAAAGAAAGTTAGAATTCTTAAAAGCGAATTTAAAGATATAGAAGAGGAACTAGAATTAGTAAGTAATCCATCTGATTATGAAGGAGAAGAAATATATATATCTGAAGAACTTATAGATAATGAGTCAGAATAAAGAAATAGATTCGGAAGAAATAAATAAAGAAGAAATCTATGAGGTAGAAAAAGAAGAAAATGTCCATGGATATAGTTTAGTAGCAACATTTAATAGAAATAAATATAATAAACTCTTAAAAGCAAAATTAGAAAAACCAGATTATGGAATTTTACATAGATTAAGAGATATCTTTAAAAGAAAAAAGGTAATATTACATGAATATTATGAACAAGAAAAAGCCATAGAAATTACTCAAGCTGAAGGAAATATAAGATTAGGATTAATAAACAGGAGAATCAGATTTAGCCCTTAGAAAATAAAAAGTGAGAAAATAAAAGAAAAGATACAATATGTTTACCTAGCGTAAATACAAATTCTAGTAAAACTTTATTTAAGGAAGGAATAGATAGTCCAATAATACTATCTTTACATGATCAAAGATTTAATGACCCTATGATAGGACATTTAGGAACAATAGAAGGAAATCTATGCTATACAAAATTAATATTTACATGCTATCCTAGATATTGTGTACACATAAAAGATAAAAATATTAATGAAACATTAAGTTTACATTTTAAATTATTGAAAAATAACTTAATGAAAGAAGGAAATAGATTAATGACCTTCCATTATTCAGCCTTATATAGTTTCTGTAATTCAAATTATGGAGAAATATATAATGATAAACCATTAATAGAAATAAACAAAGAATGTGAAGAAATAACTACACTCATAGAGCCCATTAAATCAGAAATTAAAATACCAGTAAATTATAAACTAAGTATTGATGATGAGAAAGAAATAATAAATTCAGAAACTCAAGAAACATCAATTATTCCAATAAGTTTTTCGGGTAAAACCTTACTTAGAGGAAATTCATCAAGAAAAAGTTATTCAGAAAATAATCAATTAATAGCTAAACCAACAGCTAAAGTAATGAAAATAATAGGACAATATTTTAATGGATTAGACTATGTAAAAGGACCTTATATAACTATAGACACAGGTGCAAGTCATAACCATATAAACCCCATAAAAAATAATGGGTTAATAATAAAAGAAAGAGACCCATCGTATGAATATGTAGATTTTAATGGAAATAAACATATATGTAAACAAGAAGTAAAAGTACCAATTATAATTGAGAGTACCAGGATTATAGTAACTTGCTTTATAGACTCTAATATGAATAATGATAATCATATCCTCTTAGGAAATAGTTTTCTAGAAGGATTAGAATATTATAAAATAGAAAAGTATGGAATAACTATGCAAGTAAATGAACATGAAATATTCTGTCAAAGATGTTAAATAAAGCATACCTCAAATATCCTTTATCGGTATATATTCAAGTACACACCATAGAAAAAGATATACATACATGTGCTTTAATAGATACAGGAAGTGAAATTACAATAATGAAAACATTCTTATCTCATAAGTGGAAGCCAGATGGAAATATAAAAATCACTGGTATTACAGGAGATAAACATCAAGTTAATAATCTAGTTACAGATTATGAATTATTATTAGAAGTAAAACATCTTCAGAAATACATATATCAATACAATAACATGGATTGTGATATATGTTAGTAATATACCCTAAAGGCCAATTGAATGGTGTTTGCTTTTAGGATATTATTGTATTTGAATAATATTTTGATATTTATAAAATGGCAAAGTCATTAATATTCATATATTAATTTAATGAATATAGTCCAAGAAGTAAAATAGTTGAAGAACACACTCTCGAGTTTGTCGAGAATATGAAACGTGTATCTTTTGTACTATACTTCTAAAATAGTTCCTAGTGGAGGATTTATAATTGGACATTATAAATTCCTATCAACACTAGTATGTGTTATGACTCCTTATGGTATGTGATACTAAAATGGATGGTGAGTTTCATATCATTGACATGAGATGTCAAGTCAAACACATAGGTACTTGTCATGTAGAACGAGTTTACTGAACTTGACCAAATATAATAAGCCATATGGTTTTGAATGTTAATGGCTTATTATACATTGTGATAGACACTATGTTTAGTTATGGTCTTTAGACCTGAGGCATCACAGATATCTTGTACATAGACATCTTTGATATGTGAAAGCATAAAGATTGATTCCTAATCAAGGAAGAGATCTATAATAAATTGTCATGGTTGGCTATGTATGGAGATGAGTGTATGGCCAACATGGAATTCATCACTTTATAATATACAAAAAGGATGTCCTAGTGAGATAATATGAAATGGCATGAGAAATCCTTGGCCAAGGTGAAATATGTTTGAAGGAGTTCAAATTATATTTTCATGCCAAGTTCATTTAGATTTATTTTGAGATAAAGCATAAATGCTTAACATACTAAACCATAAGCCGTGCTTTTCTCATGACATTGATGATGAAGATACCAATCCATAATCATGCAATGGAATAGGTTCTATAGATCCAGCATTTCTTGTTATTTGGATAGTTGTGAAATACTGCTAGGTGTCACTCATGACTTGTAGAAACCTTAAGATCATTATTAGTAAAGTGTATTACCAATGTATCTTAAGGTCATTAGAAAAGTTCTAATTGATGACTAAAGAGTTTGGCATCATTTAATGAGTAAAGAGTTATCATTAAAATAGTTCTACTACCTTATAACAAAGAACCTAAAAGGTCACACACATAATAGAAATGAAAAAGGAGTTACTAAAAGAAATGAGAGATTAAATTTCCTAATTTTAGGAAAATTGGTATTTATATTATAATTCATTGAGAATGAATGTATATAAATATTTATATATCTTAAATATGATTTAAGATAGAAATTTAGATGTTCCATAAATAGTTTAAGGAACAACATAAATTTCATAAATCCCCAATTAAACATTATGTAGAATATCGAGCATGTAAAATGACCATTTTGGACATGTTCCGATTCATATATGATTATGGACTTCTAGACCAATTTTTGGGTTTAGAATTTTGGGCTTTTATTGGACCTAATATAGATTAGAGAAAGCATAAGAACATGTCACAAAAGAAGCCCACAATTAACCATTTGATTTGATCAAAATTGGTTTAATTAATTAAAGATAAAATTAATTAATTTAGCTATTTATTTATTCATAATGATTTGATTGAATAAATTATTGAAGTGATAAGATCACATTCAATAAATAATGGCTAAGTGGGTTAGGTCTAAAAAATGATAATGTTTAATGCCATTATTGATAAGATAGTGGTGGCTTTATTTTTGGTGGGATGAATCATCATGAACTAGCATTCATGTTTCTTCATTATCTCTCTCATTACCAAACGAAATTGAGTGATTCCAAATCCTATGAACTCCTAGAACATTTCTAAGTGTGGACTGATTAGAGGCATCACAATTGGGGTGCTTTAAGGATCTCAAATCGTGGCAAAACAGAAGCTGTTCGTGCAGTGCTCTATTTTCTGGACAGTGCTCGTAGCTTGCTGTTTTCTGTCAATTTCTCCTACCTCACGAAGTCGTTTTTGAAACTACAAGTGAGGTAATTAAACTTCAATCTTTCCTCTTGATTTTCGTTTTTGAATGAAGTCGATCCGAGGTCTCTAGAGCTTCCGCCATCCGTTTTAATTTTACTGCGCAAAAGTTGCGTTTTTAGAGACCTCATGGACAAATGTTGTCCTTCAAGTGGTATCAGAGCCATCTTCATTCAATCTTGAATTTTTAAAGCATGATTTATGTTATTTCCATTTATAATAGCATGAAGGATGATCATGGAAAGACCTAGATATTTTATGATATATTTATGTCATGTGATGGTTGAATATATGCATGATTATGTGAGCTATTGATTTATTTGTTGATTTGGCCGATTTTTAAAGGCTGAATGGTTGTAATATTTTTAAATAGGGACTTGCATGTCCCTCCCTCTATTAAGATCTGATTGTATCCTATTACCCCTAAATTTGTACCCCGATTCTTCAAAATATGTAATTTATACAAGATGATTGTACAAAGGAGGGACGACGGAATTATGATGCCTTGGAGCGAGAAGACTTTATGGATCATTGCAGCACTTTCAATGATGTTTTGGCCTTTCAAATAGAAATTAATAATTGTAATAATTTGAGGCATAAGATGTCTCATAATCATTATTGCTTGCTTGATACCTAGGTGGACCTTAAAACCAATTTTGGCTCAAATTGGTTTTATTAGAAAAATTCCATGATCATCCTTGATTAGTTTGTCTATAATATGCATGAGATGTATATTAGGGTGCTTAGACATATTTGATTATTAAAATGGAATAACATGGTAAAAAGTGAGACCTTCATAATGACCAAATACTCCCTATTAAAATAATCATAATTATTGTTAAGTTGTAATGATGGATATTAAGAATATCTATCATGCCTACTAATATCAATGGAATGTTTAAAATATTTTATGCTAGTTGTCATGGATACATGGGCTACTCATTCATTAAAATGTTGAAAACAAACCATATATCATATGATGATGCATAATTCATGCATTAAGCTTACCAAGAACTGTGTGAGGTTAGTAAGATGTTTTGAATTATGCAAGGGTATTAGAACTTAACTAAATCATTTATACTAAGAACTAGTGAGGTATTAATGATTTAGAGGTCGAAGAATAATCGGTACATGCATGAGATGCATTTGGTAAGAGTTACCTACTCATTATAATAAGTTAGCCAAGAACTGTAGTGAGGTAAACTTAAGTTAATGAGAATCAAACCTACTAGAAACTTTTACCAATGAGAGTTTCCGCTTTGCATATGGAGTGTAATGAAATGATAAAATAGTGGGAGGTGCTATTTGGTTTAAAGACCTAAATCAAATAGATTATAATAAATAAAATGCTAATAATTTAATTTATATTTTCTGAAATATTTAATAATGAATAATCCGCTGGCACGACTCGATAACTACTGCTTGACGGGACCCAATTACGCTTGATTGGTTCGTAAATTTAAGAATTGTTCTTAATTATGAGAAAATTAGCTATGTTCTCGATACACCGAGCCAAATATAATTCCCGAGGGTGCATGAGGCGTAACGTGTCACTTATAAGAAGTGGCAAGATGATGACCTAAGTGCTAAAAGCTATATACCGCATCAATGTCTAATGAACTACAAAGGCAACATGAAAATATGCCTAATGCAAGTTCCATGATACTTCATCTACAAGAGTTGTATGGTGAACAAAGGTAATGCTTAGATATGAGATATCTAAGAAACTGCTCGTAATGAGAATGATCAAGGGTCGGCCAACGAGCATGTACTCAAATGATTGACTACATCGAGCAACTCAAGCTCTTAATTTCTCAATGGATGGGGAATTAGCTATCGACCTTATCCTACAATCCTTGCTGACTCATTCTCTCAATTTATCATGAATTTTAACATGAATAAAATGGAGTGCGATATTCTTTGAGCTAAAGATGTATCTTTGAAACTTGCATAAAGAAACCAAAAGATGTTATGGCTATAGAAGGGCCCTCAATAAAAGGGTAAAAGAAAAGTTTCAACCCAAGGCTAAAGGTGGGATTAAGAAGGGAAGGCTAATAAGCCCGATGACAAGGAAAATGTTTCCATTGTGGTAAGGATGGGCATTGGAAGAGGCGCAAAGCTTACCTCGGCAGCTTGAAAGTCAAGCCTAAAGAGAATCCTTTTGAAGGTATGCTCATTATTGAAACTAATATTTCAATCATTCATTCTACTTCTTGGATTTTAGATTCTGCTGCAACCACACATATTTGTATGTCAATGCAGGATCTGAAAAGAAGTAAAAAACTTAAACAAGGAGAAGTGTCTCTTAGAGTGGGAAATGGAGCAATGGTTGCTGCCTCAGCTATAGGGACATTTTTCTTAAAAATGCCATCTGGGCATGTAATAAGTTTGAATGATTGTTTATTTGTTCCTTCTGCTGTAAGGAACATAATTTCAATTTCATGTTTATGCAAAGACAACTATGAATTTTATTTCAGAAATAAAATTTGTAAAATTTATCATGAGGATAAATATGTTGCACATGGTACTTTAGATAATGATCTATATGTACAAAACATGAAGGAAAATAATGAGCATGTTGTGAATGTAAATACCATAACACATAAACGTGAAAGAAGAAATAAGCCCCAGTATAAGTGGCATTTAAGGCTAGGTCATATTGGAGAAGATAGAGTCACAAAATTGGCCAAAGATGGTGATAAGTCCATTTGGTTTAGAACTTATCCAACTTGTGAATCCATCTTCAAGGAAAAATGACCGAGGCACCCTTCGTTGGACGAAGTACAAGACCTTGATTTACTTGAACTCATACATACTGATGTATGTGGTCCATTTAATAAAATGGCAATGGGTGGATATTACTACTTCATAACTTTTATCGACGATCACTCAAGGTATAGTTCAGTGTACTTAATGAAGTATAAATCTGAAGCCTTTGAAAAGTTCAAAGAATCTGAAATGAAGTAAAGCAGTGGAAAAAGTTATTAAAACCCTACGATCAGATCGAGGTGGTGAATATCTCAGTGGAGAATTCCAGTCTTACCTTAAAGAAAATGGTATTATTTCAAAATGGACACCTCCAGGTACACCAGAGCTTAATGGAGTATCTGAAGGAGAAATCGCACATTGTTAGACATAGTGCGATCAATGGTGAGTTATCTGAGACTTACCAATTTCTCTTTGAGGATATGCTCTCCTTCTGCGGCATATGTACTAAGCAGTACGCCTTCAGTCATGCGCAAAATACATGAGATATGGCATGGTAAACAACCAAGCCTAAATCATCTTAGGATTTGGGGATGTTACGCTTTATCAAGAGACTCAAAAGTGAGAAGCTTGAAGCTAAAGCGAGATAGTGGGAGGTTTATTGGATACCAAAAGAAACTTTGGGTTATTACTTACATTCAATCGACCCGAAGGGTATTGGTGGGTGAAATGCCATATTTCTTGAAAAGAGTTTATTCGAAGGTGGACAAGGAAGAAAATTAGAATTTATTGAGAATTCTAATGAGAATAAATCGATGAAGAGCACTGTTCAAGTACAAACACAAGGAACACACAATGACTCCGTAGATCTAGTAGGTAATTCACCAGAAGATATGGTTTACTTCATGAGCGATATATTTTATTGGGTGATCTGATCATAAAGATGATCCTACTAGTTACGAAGAGGCAATATCGGATGTTGACTCTAAGAAATGGCTTGAAGCCATGGATTTAGAGATGGACTACATGAGAACCAACCAAGTCTGGACTACAGTGGATCCAGAAGGTATTATACTGTCGGATGCAAGTGGATCTTTAAGAGGAAGATAGGCTTAGATGGAAAGGTAGAGACCTATAAAGCAAGGTTGGTGGCTAAAGGTTATCGTCAAATACAAGGTATAGACTATGAAACCTTTTCACCGGTAGCCATCTTTGAAGTCCATCAGAATCTTATTGGCTATAGCAGCATACTATGATTATGAAATTTGGCAAATGGATGTCAAAACTGCATTTCTTAATGGGTACATTGAGGAAGATATCTATATGATACAACCTCATGGTTTTGAATCAAGGTAGATCCTCATAAAGTATGCAAGCTAAAAGGTCCATTTATGGACTAAAACAAGCCTCAGGAGGCTGGAACATCCGATTCGATGATGCAATCCGTCAAATGGTTTGGTTTCATCGAGAATGAGGATGAGCCATGTGTTTATAAAAGGTCGATTGGGGTGCAATAACTTTCCTTGTGCTATATGTAGATGACATATTACTCATAGGAAATGACATTGGACAAATGTCTTCTGTCAAAATTTGGCTTTCTCAAAATTTCTCCATGAAAGACCTAGGAGATGCAATGTATATCTTGGGAATCAGGATTTATAGGGATAGATCCAGAAGATTGATTGGTCTATGTCAATATAAGTACATAGAAAAGATATTAAAGAAATTTAATATGTGGGATTCCAAAAGGGGTTTTATACCTTTCAGACATGGAATTCATCTCTCTAAGACTATGAGTCCTAAAACTTATGATGAGAGGCGAATGAATAAGATTCCATATACGCAATAGGAAGTCTTATGTATGCTATGCTATGTACTAGACCGGATATAGCTCATGCAGTGAGTGTCACTAGCAGATATCAGAGTAATCCGGGTGAGGAACATTGGACCGCAGTTAAGAATATCTTTAAGTACTTAAGAAGGACTAAAGATTTATTCTTAACATATGGAGAGGGTGAGCTAAAAATAGAAGGTTTCACAGATTCAGATTTCCAGTCAGATGTAGATGATAGAAAATCTACATCAGGATTTATATTCACTATCAATGGTGGAGCAGTAAGCTGGAAAAGTTCTAAGCAAGCAACTACTGCAGATTCCACCACTGAAGCGGAATATATAGCTGCATCAGATGCAGCAAAAGAAGCTGTTTGGATGAGGAAGTTTATTCAACAACTTGGAGTGGTTCCAACCATTGCGTTGTCAATCTCAATATATTGTGACAACAATGGGGCTATAGCACAAGCAAAGGAACCAAGGTCTCACCAGAAGTCCAAACACATTGAAAGAAGATATCACATTATTAGAGAGATCATTGGAAAAGGTGATGTCACCATGCAGAAAGTAGCTTCCGCCGAAAACATTGCGGATCCTTTGACTAAAGCACTGACTCAACAACAGTTAGATCGTCATCTTGAGAAGATGGGTATGAGATACCATAGCGATTGGCTTTAGTGTAAGTGGGAGATTGTTAGTAATATACCCTAAAGGCCAATTGAATGGTGTTTGCTTTTAGGATATTATTGTATTTGAATAATATTTTGATATTTATAAAATGGCAAAGTCATTAATATTCATATATTAATTTAATGAATATAGTCCAAGTAAAATAGTTGAAGAACACACTCTCGAGTTTGTCGAGAATATGAAACGTGTATCTTTTGTACTATACTTCTAAAATAGTTCCTAGTGGAGGATTTATAATTGGACATTATAAATTCCTATCAACACTAGTATGTGTTATGACTCCTTATGGTATGTGATACTAAAATGGATGGTGAGTTTCATATCATTGACATGAGATGTCAAGTCAAACACATAGGTACTTGTTGCGAGCAGGTTCTTGAACTTGACCAAATATAATAAGCCATATGGTTTTGAATGTTAATGGCTTATTATACATTGTGATAGACACTATGTTTAGTTATGGTCTTTAGAACTGAGGCATCACAGATATCTTGTACATAGACATCTTTGATATGTGAAAGCATAAAGATTGATTCCTAATCAAGGAAGAGATCTAGCAATAATCATGGTTGGCTATGTATGGAGATGAGTGTATGGCCAACATGGAATTCATCACTTTATAATATACAAAAGGATGTCCGAGTGAGATAATATGAAATGGCATGAGAAATCCTTGGCCAAGGTGAAATATGTTTGAAGGAGTTCAAATTATATTTTCATGCCAAGTTCATTTAGATTTATTTTGAGATAAAGCATAAATGCTTAACATACTAAACCATAAGCCGTGCTTTTCTCAGGACATGGATGATGAAGAGACCAAGACATAAAATGCAATGGAATAGGTTCTATAGATCCAGCATTTCTTGTTATTTGGATAGTTGTGAAATCGCAGGTGTCTCTCATGACTTGTAGAAACCTTAAGATCATTATTAGTAAAGTGTATTACCAATGTATCTTAAGGTCATTAGAAAAGTTCTAATTGATGACTAAAGAGTTTGGCATCATTTAATGAGTAAAGAGTTATCATTAAAATAGTTCTACTACCTTATAACAAAAGAACCTAAAAGGTCACACACATAATAGAAATGAAAAAGGAGTTACTAAAAGAAATGAGAGATTAAATTTCCTAATTTTAGGAAAATTGGTATTTATATTATAATTCATTGAGAATGAATGTATATAAATATTTATATATCTTAAATATGATTTAAGATAGAAATTTAGATGTTCCATAAATAGTTTAAGGAACAACATAAATTTCATAAATCCTCAATTAAACATTATGTAGAATATCGAGCATGTAAAATGACCATTTTGGACATGTTCCGGTTCATATATGATTATGGACTTCTAGACCAATTTTTGGGTTTAGAATTTTGGGCTTTTATTGGACCTAATATAGATTAGGAGAAAGCATAAGAACATGTCACAAAAAAAAGCCCACAATTAACCATTTGATTTGATCAAAATTGGTTTAATTAATTAAAGATAAAATTAATTAATTTAGCTATTTATTTATTCATAATGATTTGATTGAATAAATTATTGAAGTGATAAGATCACATTCAATAAATAATGGCTAAGTGGGTTAGGTCTAAAAAATGATAATGTTTAATGCCATTATTGATAAGATAGTGGTGGCTTTATTTTTGGTGGGATGAATCATCATGAACTAGCATTCATGTTTCTTCATTATCTCTCTCATTACCAAACGAAATTGAGTGATTCCAAATCCTATGAACTCCTAGAACATTTCTAAGTGTGGACTGATTAGAGGCATCACAATTGGGGTGCTTTAAGGATCTCAAATCGTGGCAAAACAGAAGCTGTTCGTGCAGTGCTCTATTTTCTGGACAGTGCTCGTAGCTTGCTGTTTTCTGTCAATTTCTCCTACCTCACGAAGTCGTTTTTGAAACTACAAGTGAGGTAATTAAACTTCAATCTTTCCTCTTGATTTTCGTTTTTGAATGAAGTCGATCCGAGGTCTCTAGAGCTTCCGCCATCCGTTTTAATTTTACTGCGCAAAAGTTGCGTTTTTAGAGACCTCATGGACAAATGTTGTCCTTCAAGTGGTATCAGAGCCATCTTCATTCAATCTTGAATTTTTAAAGCATGATTTATGTTATTTCCATTTATAATAGCATGAAGGATGATCATGGAAAGACCTAGATATTTTATGATATATTTATGTCATGTGATGGTTGAATATATGCATGATTATGTGAGCTATTGATTTATTTGTTGATTTGGCCGATTTTTAAAGGCTGAATGGTTGTAATATTTTTAAATAGGGACTTGCATGTCCCTCCCTCTATTAAGATCTGATTGTATCCTATTACCCCTAAATTTGTACCCCAATTCTTCAAAATATGTAATTTATACAAGATGATTGTACAAAGGAGGGACGACGGAATTATGATGCCTTGGAGCGAGAAGACTTTATGGATCATTGCAGCACTTTCAATGATGTTTTGGCCTTTCAAATAGAAATTAATAATTGTAATAATTTGAGGCATAAGATGTCTCATAATCATTATTGCTTGATACCTAGGTGGACCTTAAAACCAATTTTGGCTCAAATTGGTTTTATTAGAAAAATTCCATGATCATCCTTGATTAGTTTGTCTATAATATGCATGAGATGTATATTAGGGTGCTTAGACATATTTGATTATTAAAATGGAATAACATGGTAAAAGTGAGACCTTCATGACCAAATACTACCTATTAAAATAATCATAATTATTGTTAAGTTGTAATGATGGATATTAAGAATATCTATCATGGCCTACTAATATCAATGGAATGTTTAAAATATTTTATGCTTGGGCTAGTTGTCATGGATACATGGGCTACTCATTCATTAAAATGTTGAAAACAAACCATATATCATATGATGATGCATAATTCATGCATTAAGCTACCAAGAACTGTCAGGTGAGGTTAGTAAGATGTTTTGAATTATGCAAGGGTATTAGGGTAAACTTAACTAAATCATTTATACTAAGAACTGTTAGGTGAGGTATTAATGATTTAGAGGTCGAAGAATAATCGGTACATGCATGAGATGCATTTGGTAAGAGTTACCTACTCATTATAATAAGTTAGCCAAGAACTGTTAGGTGAGGTAAACTTAAGTTAATGAGAATCCGAAACCTACTAGAAACTTTTACCAATGAGAGTTTCCGTTTCTTGCATATGGGAGTGTAATGAAATGATAAAATAGTGGGAGGTGCTATTTGGTTTAAAGACCTAAATCAAATAGATTATAATAAATAAAATGCTAATAATTTAATTTATATTTTCTGCAGAAATATTTAATAATGAATAATCCGTTGGCACGAATTCTGGATAACTACCGTTTGACGGGACCCAATTACGTTGATTGGTTCAGAAATTTAAGAATTGTTCTTAATTATGAGAAAATTAGCTATGTTCTTGATACACCTGAGCCAAATATAATTCCTGAGGGTGCAAGTGAGGCAGAACGTGTCACTTATAAGAAGTGGCAAGATGATGACCTAAGTGCTAAAAGCTATATACTGGCATCAATGTCTAATGAACTACAAAGGCAACATGAAAATATGCCTAATGCAAGTTCCATGATACTTCATCTACAAGAGTTGTATGGTGAACAAAGCAGAACAGTTAGATATGAGATATCTAAGAAACTATTCAGAATGAGAATGACTGAAGGGTCGGTCAATGAGCATGTACTCAAAATGATTGACTACATTGAGCAACTTGAAGCTCTTAATTTCTCAATGGATGGGGAATTAGCCATTGACCTTATCCTACAATCCTTGCGGACTCATTCTCTCGATTTATCATGAATTTTAACATGAATAAAATGGAGTGCGATATTCTTTGACTAAAGATGCTTAATCTTTCTTTGAAACTTGCATAAAGAAACCAAAAGATGTTATGGCTATAGAAGGGCCCTCGGTAAAAAGGGTAAAAGAAAAGTTTCAACCAAGGCTAAAGGTGGGATTAAGAAGGGTAAGGCTAATAAGCCCAATGACAAGGAAAATGTTTCCATTGTGGTAAGGATGGGCATTGGGCGGAGCGCAAAGCTTACCTCGGCAGCTTGAAAGTCAAGCCTAAAGAGAATCCTTCTGAAGGTATGCTCATTATTGAAACTAATATTTCAATCATTCATTCTACTTCTTGGATTTTAGATTCTGCTGCAACCACACATATTTGTATGTCAATGCAGGATCCGAAAAGTAAAAACTTAATCAAGGAGAAGTGTCTCTTAGAGTGGGAAATGGAGCAATGGTTCTTGCCTCATTATAGGGACATTTTCTTAAAAATGCCATCTGGGCATGTAATAAGTTTGAATGATTGTTTATTTGTTCCTTCTAAGGAACATAATTTCAATTTCATGTTTATGCAAAGACAACTATGAATTTTATTTCGTAAATAAAATTTGTAAAATTTATCATGAGGATAAATATATTTGCACATGGTACTTTGGATAATGATCTATATGTACTAAACATGAAGGAAAATAATGAGCATGTTGTGAATGTAAATACCATAACACATAAACGTGAAAGAGAAGAAATAAGCCCCAAGTATAAGTGGCATTTAAGGCTAGGTCATATTGGAGAAGATAGAGTCACAAAATTGGCCAAAGATGGATGATAAGTCCATTTGGTTTAGAACCTTATCCAACTTGTGAATCCGTCTTCAAGGAAAATGACTGGCACCTTCGTTGACGAAGTACAAGGCCTTGATTTACTTGAACTCATACATCTTGATGTGTGGTCCATTTAATAAAATGGCAATGGGTGGATATTACTACTTCATAACTTTTATCGACGATCACTCGAGGTATAGTTCGTGTACTTAATGAAGTATAAATCAAGCCTTTGAAAAGTTCAAAGAATAAGAAATGAAGTAGAAAGCAGTGGAAAAGTTATTAAAACCTACGATCGGATCGGTGGTGAATATCTCGATGGAGAATTCGGTCTTACCAAAGAAAATGGTATTATTTCACAATGGACACCTCCGGTACACGAGCTTAATGGAGTATCTGAAGGAGAAATCGCACATTGTTAGACATGGTGCGATCAATGGTGAGTTATCTGGACTTACCAATTTCTCTTTGGGGATATCTCCTTCTCGCATATGTACTAGCAGTATTTCCAAGTCACACAAAAAATAAATATGGCATGGTAAACAACCAAGCCTAAATCATCTTAGGATTTGGGGATGTTCTGCTTATATCAAGAGACTCAAAAGTGAGAAGCTTGAAGCTAAAGCAGATAGTGGGAGGTTTATTGGATACCCAAAAGAAACTTTGGGTTATTACTTCTACATTCAATCTGACCAAAGGGTATTGGTCAGTAGAAATGCCATATTTCTTGAAAAAGAGTTTATTCAAGAAGGTGGACAAGGAAGAAAATTAGAATTTATTGAGAATTCTAATGAGAATAAATCCAATGAAGAGCCTGTTCAAGTACAAACACAAGGAACACAGCAACTCCGTAGATCTAGTAGGGTAATTCACCCACCAGAAAGATATGGTTTACTTCATCAGATGAACGATATATTTTTATTGGGTGATACAGATCATAAAGATGATCCTACTAGTTACGAAGAGGCAATATCAGATGTTGACTCTAAGAAATGGCTTGAAGCCATGGATTTAGAGATGGACTCTATGAGAACCAACCAAGTCTGGACTCTAGTGGATCCACCTGAAGGTATTATACCTATCGGATGCAAGTGGATCTTTAAGAGGAAGATAGGCTTAGATGGAAAGGTAGAGACCTATAAAGCAAGGTTGGTGGCTAAAGGTTATCGTCAAATACAAGGTATAGACTATGAGGAAACCTTTTCACCAAGGTTCTTGAAGTCCATCAGAATCTTATTGGCTATAGCAGCATACTATGATTATGAAATTTGGCAAATGGATGTCAAAACTGCATTTCTTAATGGGTACATTGAGGAAGATATCTATATGATACAACCTCATGGTTTTGAATCAAAGGTAGATCCTCATAAAGTATGCAAGCTAAAAAGGTCCATTTATGGACTAAAACAAGCCTCCAGGAGCTGGAACATCCGATTCGATGATGCAATCAAATCGTTTGGTTTCATCAAGAATGAGGATGAGCCATGTGTTTATAAAAGGGTTAGTGGGAGTGCAATAACTTTCCTTGTGCTATATGTAGATGACATATTACTCATAGGAAATGACATTGGACAAATGTCTTCTGTCAAAATTTGGCTTTCTCAAAATTTCTCCATGAAAGACCTAGGAGATGCAATGTATATCTTGGGAATCAGGATTTATAGGGATAGATCCAGAAGATTGATTGGTCTATGTCAATATAAGTACATAGAAAAGATATTAAAGAAATTTAATATGTGGGATTCCAAAAGGGGTTTTATACCTTTCAGACATGGAATTCATCTCTCTAAGACTATGAGTCCTAAAACTTATGATGAGAGAGAGCGAATGAATAAGATTCCATATGCTTCTGCAATAGGAAGTCTTATGTATGCTATGCTATGTACTAGACCGGATATAGCTCATGCAGTGAGTGTCACTAGCAGATATCAGAGTAATCCGGGTGACGAACATTGGACCGCAGTTAAGAATATCTTTAAGTACTTAAGAAGGACTAAAGATTTATTCTTAACATATGGAAGGTGAGCTAAAAATAGAAGGTTTCCAGATTGATTTCCGATCGGATGTAGATGATAGAAAATCTACATCGGGTTATATTCACTTATCAATGGTGGGCGATGGTGGAAAAGTTCTAAGCAAGCAACTACTGCAGATTCCACCATGAGCGGAATATATTGCATCGGATCGTGAAAATTGTTTGGATGAGGAAGTTTATTCAACAACTTGGAGTGGTTCCAACCATTGCGTTGTCAATCTCAATATATTGTGACAACAATGGGGCTATAGCACAAGCAAAGGAACCAAGGTCTCACCAGAAGTCCAAACACATTGAAAGAAGATATCACATTATTAGAGAGATCATTGGAAAAGGTGATGTCACCATGCAGAAAGTAGCTTCCGCCGAAAACATTGCGGATCCTTTGACTAAAGCACTGACTCAACAACAGTTAGATCGTCATCTTGAGAAGATGGGTATGAGATACCATAGCGATTGGCTTTAGTGTAAGTGGGAGATTGTTAGTAATATACCCTAAAGGCCAATTGAATGGTGTTTGCTTTTAGGATATTATTGTATTTGAATAATATTTTGATATTTATAAAATGGCAAAGTCATTAATATTCATATATTAATTTAATGAATATAGTCCAAGAAGTAAAATAGTTGAAGAACACACTCTCGAGTTTGTCGAGAATATGTAACGTGTATCTTTTGTACTAACTTCTAAAATAGTTCTAGTGGAGGATTTATAATTGGACATTATAAATTCTATCAACACTAGTATGTGTTATGACTCCTTATGGTATGTGATACTAAAATGGATGGTGAGTTTCATATCATTGACATGAGATGTCAAGTCAAACAGCAGGTACTTATTCTTAAGACGAGTTCTTGAACTTGACCAAATATAATAAGACATATGGTTTTGAATTTTAATGGCTTATTATACATTGTGATAGACACTATGTTTAGTTATGGTCTTTAGAACTGAGGCATCACAGATATCTTGTACATAGACATCTTTGATATGTGAAAGCATAAAGATTGATTCCTAATCAAGGAAGAGATCTAGCAATAATCATGGTTGGCTATGTATGGAGATGAGTGTATGGCCAACATGGAATTCATCACTTTATAATATACAAAAGGATGTCCTAGTGAGATAATATGAAATGGCATGAGAAATCCTTGGCCAAGGTGAAATATGTTTGAAGGAGTTCAAATTATATTTTCATGCCAAGTTCATTTAGATTTATTTTGAGATAAAGCATAAATGCTAACATACTAAACCATAAGTCGGCTTTTCTCGACATGGATGATGAAGAGACCAAGACATAAAATGCAATGGAATAGGTTCTATAGATCCAGATTTCTTGTTATTTGGATAGTTGTGAAATCTTCAGGTGTCACTCATGACATGAAACCTTAAGATCATTATTAGTAAAGTGTATTACCAATGTATCTTAAGGTCATTAGAAAAGTTCTAATTGATGACTAAAGAGTTTGGCATCATTTAATGAGTAAGAGTTATCATTAAAATAGTTCTACTACCTTATAACAAAGAACCTAAAAGGTCACACACATAATAGAAATGAAAAGGAGTTACTAAAAGAAATGAGAGATTAAATTTCTAATTTTAGGAAAATTGGTATTTATATTATAATTCATTGAGAATGAATGTATATAAATATTTATATATCTTAAATATGATTTAAGATAGAAATTTAGATGTTCCATAAATAGTTTAAGGAACAACATAAATTTCATAAATCCTCAATTAAACATTATGTAGAATATCGAGCATGTAAAATGACCATTTTGGACATGTTCCGTTCATATATGATTATGGACTTCTAGACCAATTTTTGGGTTTAGAATTTTGGGCTTTTATTGGACCTAATATAGATTAGGAGAAAGCATAAGAACATGTCACAAAAGAAGCCCACAATTAACCATTTGATTTGATCAAAATTGGTTTAATTAATTAAATATAAAATTAATTAATTTAGCTATTTATTTATTCATAATGATTTGATTGAAAAAATTATATAAGTGATAAGATCACATTCAATAAATAATGGCTAAGTGGGTTAGGTCTAAAAAATGATAATGTTTAATGCCATTATTGATAAGATAGTGGTGGCTTTATTTTTGGTGGGATGAATCATCATGAACTAGCATTCATGTTTCTTCATTATCTCTCTCATTACCAAACGAAATTGAGTGATTCCAAATCCTATGAACTCCTAGAACATTTCTAAGTGTGGACTGATTAGAGGCATCACAATTGGGGTGCTTCAAGGATCTCAAATCGTGGCAAAACAGAAGCTGTTCGTGCAGTGCTCTATTTTCTGGACAGTGCTCGTAGCTTGCTGTTTTCTGTCAATTTCTCCTACCTCACGAAGTCGTTTTTGAAACTACAAGTGAGGTAATTAAACTTCAATCTTTCCTCTTGATTTTCGTTTTTGAATGAAGTCGATCCGAGGTCTCTAGAGCTTCCGCCATCCATTTTAATTTTACTGCGCAAAAGTTGCGTTTTTAGAGACCTCATGGACAAATGTTGTCCTTCAATATACTCTTAGGAAATGACTTCCTACAACAATTTCAATACTATCAACAAACTATGTTTTTAATTACTTTAAAAACCCCATGCAATAATATCCTTAGAATCCCTAGGGAATTTCGACCTTTCAGAGTACAATGTATGGTGATATTCTATTATATGAAAAACATTATTTAATACAAAAGGGACAAATATACAACATAAAATTAGAAACAATAAAACAACAATTAAAACAAGTGTATAGTGAAAACCCCTTAGCTTTATGGAAACCAGACCACCCTAATGCCAAAATAGAATTATTAGAAAATAAAATAATTAGAGTTAAACCAATGATGTATACAATGGAAGATAAACAAGAATTTAAAATTCAACTAAAAGAATTATTAGATTTAAATCTCATTCAATATAGCAATAGCCCTCATAATAGTCCAGCTTTTATGGTTAGAAAAAGAGCTGAACAAGTAAGAGGTAAAGCTAGAATGGTAATAAATTATAAAGAATTAAACAAATACACAAAATTCGATGGATACTTTCTACCAAATAAAGAAGTATTAATAAATTTGGTAAAAGGAAAAAATTATTACTCTAAATTTGACTGTAAATCAGGATTTTGGCAAATAAAAATGGAAAAAGACAGTATACAATATACAGCCTTTAGTACACCTCAAGGACAATATGAATGGTTAGTAATGCCATTTGGTTTAAAAAATGCACCACAAATATTTCAAAGAAAAATGGATAACATATTCAAAGAAAATAATCATATCATAGTATATGTGGACGATATATTAATAGCTTCTGAAACATTAGAAAAACATAGAATACACTTAAAAGACTTTGTCAACAAATGCATAAAAGAAGGGATAGTTTTATCAGAAAAGAAGGCACTAATAGAACATAAGAAAATAGAATTTTTAGGAATGATTCTAGATAAAAATGGAATAAAATTACAAAGCCATATATCAAGAAAAATAGTAGATTTTCCAGATAAATTAGAAAACAAACAACAAATCCAAAAATTTTTAGGATGTTTAAATTATGCAGAAGGATTTATAGAAAATCTATCTAAGAAAAGAAATATACTCCAAAAATTATTGCGAAAAAACAATACAAAAGGATGGAGTGAAGAACATACACAAGCTGTAATAGAACTTAAAGAACATTGTAAAATTTACTGCAATTAAGATTACCGATGAAACGATAATTTAATTTTACAAACCGATATTCGATTTACATTGGGGAGCAATACTTAAAAGCGATATTAATGAAATATGTAGATACACTGGAACATTTAATAAAGCTCAAATAAATTATCCAGTCCATGAAAAGGAATTATTAGCCATTTACAAAGGATAAAGAAATTTTCTTTATTTTATTACAAAGAAATTTATAATAAAGCAGAATATTCCATAGTTCTTTAATTTGTAAAAATTTACCTAATGAACCACAGTATAGAAGATTGCATAGATGGCAAGCATATTTATCTCATTATAATTTCAAAATTATTCATATAAAAGGAGCTAACAATTTTCTAGCTGACTTTCTCAGTAGAAACGTAGATTTCGCAGTATAAAAACATGGAGAAAAGGATTGCAGATCAAGAAACGGATCTCGTAGACCTCAAAGAAGTTGTCAACATCCTTGGCAATTTTGTCAACAATCTTCGACTCTCTATAAAACATTTGAGAGAGGAATTCGAAGAAAGTAAGAAAGTAAATCCCTTAAATGGGCAAGCAGTAAAACCCTTTAATGGGCAATCAGTAAATCCTGATGTAAATTCCTTAAGTGGAAGCAGTGGTGGACCTAAACCACATGGTAAATCCATCTGTGATGAGGATTATGTAGAAATCCCATCTCATAAAAAAGTGGTCACATAAATCGATGCTTGACAAAAGATCATGTTAACATTGGTGGAGTTGAAATGGTAAACCTTTCCCCAAAAGAAAAAGAATATAGGAGTTTTTCTGAATATATCTATAGTAGAACTGAATATTCGTAAAAGCTTTTAAGCACCTTAAATCAGATACCCAAGAGTCGTATGTATCAAAGGGTCGATCCCGAATTTGTTAAAAATTAGCGGATTATGGGTATCTTGACCTAATATATCTGATGTCGACTCGGTGAATTATTTAACTTTGATCCACTTGTAAGCAAAATAAGTCGGTGGTCAAAAGAAAATGTATGTCTTAAATTTTACACTATCACAGTACGATGATGAAGTCGAATATGAATACACCTCGCCATTATCGATATTGTCACAAACTGACGAAAGTAGGTAAAGTAGACTTAAAGAACCCATCTTGATGAGATTGGGCGGTATAGAAGCGGTGGGGTCATCATCAAGTCGATTGCATCCAACTTATGAGCGAGGATATAAAGTTCTTATACAACAAGACAATTTCATCCTCTGCACAGCACCTTTGGGTGTCGGCGGATCGTGAGTTCTTGCCGACTTTGATGACATAGATGGACATCACATTCCATGTAGACCGGTCTGACGTATAGCATGTGAAAAAATGGAACACTTGGCATGTCTTTCGTAAGCGCTTACGTCAGCGACAGCAATAATGTAAACCTTATGTAAGCACTTACGTCAGCAGCAATAATGATGTAAACTTTAGTCAAAAGTAGTCGGCCATCTGTCGACTATCGAAAGAAAAGTCTAAAATGTAATCAAGTAGGGAGGGACACTTGTAAACCTCAAGGAGGATGTAAATTTTCTATATAAATGAAAGAGAGGGGAGAACCTTGGGAGAACCTTGAATACACAAAAGTTTCTTCTGAGATCCCTATCTTTCAAAAACTCTTCATGTCTCCGTATAACTAAAACACATCTCTCCAATTCAACAAAAATAAAATCAAAAACAACTCACCCGAAAGAATAGAAAGAGAAACCTAAGAATCAACTAGAACTTTAAAAGATCAGGACTCTAGAATCCTACCGACGCACAGTGATCCCAATTGCATCATGGCCGTTAAGCGGGAAGGCGTGGAAGGCGATCGAGGCAGCTGAGGAAAAGGTGATCAGTCAACCGGATAAGGAGGCAGATCTTGAGAAGTTCCAAGATTCGAGGTAATAATTTAATAATCTATATCTTTTGGTGGGAGGCATGATGATTGATGTTTTGTTGAGGAGGAGAATAATTTATATGGAGAAAGCAAATGATATTATTAGATCTATAGAAAATATAAATTTTGGAAATACAAATCAATTAAAAGAAATTGTAAATAGACTTGATGATAAAATATGACTACATGTTGGTTCCTAGATCCAACAAACATAGATCAAAAATTTGTCAACCAAGTACAACTGATAATGGAAAAAAGAATCCTAAGCCAAATAAAACAGATTTTAGAATTTAATATATATATATCAGATGTTGATTGATCAAAGTATATCGATGGAAACCGTGGCGTAAATTGGGTAGGCGATTAGAATGAATGATGGTGCCCTTAAACAATTCACGTCTTGATCGATCGTGGAAAAATATCATGAAAAATTATGTAAACAAATGGGTATGACAAAACTAAAATGGTTAAATAATGAAACAAAAATTATTTATAGTAATAAAAACTTAATGGTAGGATTCAAATGTGGAACCTATTCATATAACAGTATATTATTCAAAAACAAAAACTTAAATAAAGAAGGATTAATAGCAATTTCAAATATAAATTTGCCACGTAAATAAAAGAAATTATACAATTAATAGAATGGGATAATTTAAAAGTTTAATAATTCAAAGCTTTGTAGAAAGAGAAATAGAAGATATTACAAATATATGAAAATTTCATATATTTAGATGATAATAGTCAACATCTAAATGCTAACTTAAACTCATAAAATCTTTAATTCTTAGTATTTGTTTAAATAATATTTAAAATTGTTTAGGTATTGAACTTTCAAATATGTCAAATACGTCAATTAAATTATGTCAAATATGTCAATTATGTCAAAAATGTCAATTAAAGGCTACGCCGCAAACCAAAATGGTATCAGAGCCAAAGAAAAGATTCATGGAACTTCAAACAGTAACACTACAATATATAATAAAATAAAAAATCTTTATAGATAAATGAATCATCAGGAATTTTTAATAGATCAGGCATTTGATAGAATTCAAGAATTAAATTCATGTATAGACCAGATGCTTTTAGGATGGGAAAACAGAATAAATTTATACATAAATTTCTTAAATCAAAAGATTGATCAAATAGATCATGATAGAGCCAATCTAATTAATATGGAAGAACATATATATGAAGGATTTATTGATCTATATGCATTAGATCAACATATATATTTATATAAAGAAATAAAAAAGATATTTGAAAAAATGAAAAACAGATGTAGATATGATGGTAGGAGAAATGATCAACCATAAAGATAATATAAATTAATATAAGGACCACAACGAAATTAAACTTATAATTTTAAAAATAATATTAAAATAATTAAGAATATTTTAGTCCAAACACCCATAAATTGACTAAAGATGATAGAAAAAAGTTGCTATAGTTAAAATTGAAATTCGTAAAAATTATATGGCTACTTATGTAAAGATCCCTTTTTTTATTGGCACAAAAAAGTCAGCTATGTTTAAGGGTAAGCTGTATCATTGTAAAGTAGCCTGTGTTAATTAGCATTTAACACATTTCAACAAAAGAACTTATATGATAGAAAATGGACCCCAAAGTTCACAACGGACTAATTCAAAAGCAGTTTTAATATTGACAATGAGAAATAGACGTTCTAATTTGTTTTGCTTTACAACAAGCATCACAAATTAACCATAGGATAAGTCTCTGAAAACAATTTTAGAAGTCCAAGAAAAGGGTGCCCAAGTCGGCAACAACGCCAAAGATCAATCTCATGTTGAGGTTATTTGGGAATGAAAAGAGGATGCTGCAGGAACACAATGCCTACCGTGGCCAACCTTCATGTACGGGTCCTAAAATTAACAGGAATCAGAAGAAAAGATTATTTGATATTTGTTTGATTTGGTTAAATGGCTAACTGACAGTAAATTGAATTTAAAACTCCGAATGTAAAAAACTTTCTTTAGTAGAAAATCTTGCAAAAAAGAGACCCTACCCATATGAGTGACAATGGATACTGTAGCACAGGCAATTGAACACGAGGAGGTACATGACATAATAGGAATCAAAGAAATCTATCTAACAAAATATATGGTCAGTAACATCTGTGTGGAAAATAAATATAATAATAATAAAGGGCTATACCTGCAAGACTCAGATTGTAAACTACCAAAGTACAATGTGGCTAGGAGATTTTGATACTGCTGTTGAGTGAAAATAAGATCCTGTTGTTCTTTGCAGGCTACGGTGGCTGGTGTTTTAGGATTGCCTTAACTCCCTCATCTGCACTTCCTCCAATTTGTTGGATAGCCATTCAGATCAAAACACTTGAATTTTGTATGCCCCAATTTCCCACAATGTTCACACGTCTGTCTACTTTGATTATTCCCAGAATTACCATTCAGATTTGAACCTCTGCTGTCAGCTGAAATATCGTTACCCTTTCAATTTTCAAGGGAATTTTGTTGCAGGGGCTGCCGATTTTGTATCGCAAGATCTCTTGCTTTCGAAGGTCCCGCTAATGCACGAAGATCTTGTTGTGTTTCTTCTTCTTTTACAAGTGCAAAAATCTCGTGAGCCTTAGGAAAAGTATCCATCAAAAGAATACGACTTCTCACTGGCGCATATCTGTCATGCAGACCCTGAAGGAATTCCATTCCAAAGCCTCGTTGCTGTAATTCATTGACAACTTTTGCATTCCCACTAACACATGGTTCTACATGTTGCAATGAAATTAATTTTTCCCAAAGCCTTTTCATTCTACGGTAATAATGGTGGACAGATATATCACCTTGTCGTAAAGAGGAGATAGCTTGTCTGAGTTCATAAATTTTTGATGCGTCAGTCTGCTGAAAACGTTCCTGCAAATCCAGCCACAACTCTCTCGCTGACCGTGCATACAAGACACTACATGCAAGTTCGCTTGAGATGGAATTCAACACCCAAGAACAAACCAGATCGTTGCAACGTTGCCATTTACCACCATCATCATCATCTGGTTTCGTAATGGTCCCATCAACAAAACCGAGCTTGTTCCTCACTCGCAAAGCCATTATCATTGCTCTTACCCACATACCATACTTTTTAACAGTGAGTGGAGGAGAAACCAAAACAATTGTTGGACTATCTGATGGATGTATCAGGAAAGGATCATTCTCCTGCTTATTATCCGATGATTCACCATCAGCCATGTTTGCTAAACAAAAAAAAAAAAAAAAAGAAAAGAAAAAACATTAATTTTACTGAGCTCTTATACCATGATAAATTGGACTCAAGTTGATGGAAAGACAAGAATCCTAGGCTCACTACATTTACAAGCCTATGTTAATTAGCATCTACTATGTACAGAGAGTAGCCATCACTTCACCAAGAAGTGCCTGTGCTGCAAGGTTTTGCATTCCTGCAACACTTGGTAGTGATATTTGCTGACCCTAGAGTGATTACCTGCAAAAAGACAAAACTGTGATTGCCCTCCAATGTGAGGCACACCCGGTACATACTGTTTAGCCAGAGAACTCCTATTCAGGTTATCAGAAGCTGGTGTTTGTATTGGCTACGATAGTTGGTGATTCTCTCCGAAGACGTTTATATTGATTCTCAGGCTGTGGTTCTGCTCCACTAAACTGTGATACTGGGGAGGAAGTACTATTACCGGAATTCATTCCATTGCTCTGTGATAGATTTACTGGGCTATGGACTGGCTGATAGACAGAGGTGCCAACAAGCATAGACTGTGAACTCCTTCCTTCTGCCGTGACGCTGCGCTGGAGACCTGCAGACAAAGAATCAAGTGCATAGTTGACTGGAAAATTGTTCTAATTGCTCAACCTTTCTAATTCAAAATATAGAAATGCCTGTAGCCTAGTAAAAGATTTTAAAAAATATGCTGAATTTACAAACTTCAGAATCAGATAAACTTACTAGAGGGCATAGCAGCAAAATGGAATTGCATCCACAAGTTCTTACAAACGATTTATATCTAAATCAACTATGGAAATATATAATATATCCAATAAAATGCAAATTGCACTCCCATGACATACAAAATCAGTCTTATTATGTGATTGAGAGCACAGACAGCACCTGATAAATTTAAATCCCGGTAACAAAGAGCCTACCATGTAATTTATCCACAAATCCAAGGGTTTGGCGTAATTTAGGAGTCTGTCGGTGCTGAGCAACAATACGAAGAAAACTTTCAAGTTCTTCACCATCAAAAGCAGGTGCCAATCTATAGGCAGCTACAAGATGCAGGAATCCCAGCACCTGCAAAGAATTCTCCACTGCCACTCTCATCTTCTTCTTCCACTCACCTGCCACCTTCATAGCCTCATCCCGTACTTTAGCATTAATCTCGGGTGCTACAGTTGATAACTGTTCCAACAAAAGAATACAACTCCTCCTAATAATGCTCACATCAAACTCCAAATCTCCCTCCCTTGAATGAGGAGGGTAAAATCCTGACATGGCATGTAACACCAACAATGCAGGGTCACGGGCTCTTTTAATAGTGTCGAAAACTTTACAAAATATCAAATCATGCTTCTGCAAATGCTGATTCAGTAGACACTGTAGATTTCCTCTGCTGCTTGTCAAATTTTCAGAGTCCTCAATTTTTACTTGCAGCAACAGATTTTTACTGCGATCTTCTACTGCTTTTCGGATAGAATCGAACTCTTTCTCTCTTAACTCAAACTCCTTTACTTGTTTTTCAAATTCTCTCTCTTTTACTTCAAGGTCTTGCGAGTGGTCTTCCAAACCTTTTTTGAGTGAATCAAAATGCTTCTCCTTCTCTTTGAGCTCTTTCAGGTACCCAATGGTCCTTGTCTGAAGCAAATTTGACTCCTGCTGTACCAAATTAAGTTGATTCTTTTTTAATTCGACCTCCTTTGAGCATTCCGCAATTGTTTTTTCAATTGAAGTTAACTCCTCCTTTTTCCACTGGAACTCCTTGCTGGAATCTTCAATAGATTGTTGGACAAATTTTAGCTGCTTGTCCTTTGATGTGAGATCTTGAGTGAGTTCTTCCATGTATTTTCTTATTTCATTGAGCTCCCTGTTTTTCAATTCAAAATCATCAAAATATTTCTTCTGTTGCTTTCTCATTGAATCAAGCTTCTGCTCTAAAGATTCAACTTCAGTTTCGTGCAGTCTGACTTTCCTCTGGAGTAACTCTAATTTCTCCTCTTCTGAATGAAACTTCACCGAGAGCTCTTTAATAGATGATTGAGTCAGCTCCAATTCTTTCTTTTCACACTCGAGTTTTGTCTCACACAGTACGAGAGACTTTTTAACCTCGCCATATGACTTCTCCTTATCTCTAAGTACTTCTTCATAATCTTCAATCAATGTCTGAATCGAAGAAATATTGCGCTGCTTATATGCAAGCTGTTTCTCACGTTCCTCAATCGATCTTTGGACTTCCCCCACTTTCTTTTCTCTCAACTCAATTTCATCACAACATTCTTCAATCATTTTCTTCAGCAATTGCAACTCCTTCTGATACGCCTGACACTTATTAATCCACTCTTCAACCGAGCTCAGTTCTTCCTTCTTTAAATTAAGACTCTCCGACAACGAATTCAGTTCATTCTCTTTCAAGTGAAGCTCACAATTACATTCTCCAATCCTCTTTGAACCAAACCCAATTCTTTTCCACACAAGCTCACCATTACAATCTTCTATCTTTTTCTCCACCAAAACTAACTCAATCTCTTGACTTTCAATCTCCTTAGCGCGCTGATCCAGCAATCTAATCTTGACATCAACATCGTTACTTTGCTTTTCAAGTGATTTCTTAGTTAAATCAAAATGTTCCTCTAAATCTTTCCATTGAACAGTAAACAAAAGCACGGAATTAGCTTGTGAATGTGCAATATCAAATGATCTTCGCAGACTTTCTTTTCTGGACTCAGCAACTCTCAACTCCTCAGAAATATTAACAGTCCAGTTCTCCATTTTGGAAACTAAAACAAACCCAGTTGAAAATATAACCGGAACCGGCCGTGTTCACTTCAGATCAGCTGTTTTTTTTTTTTTTTTTCTGTATTTTGATAAGGATAAGATCAGATGGTGTCATTACTTCAGTGCTTGAATTTGTAAATGTTATAACCCGCATGCTACTGTTGTCGTTATTGAAGTCGATCCATAATGGCGGTACGGCATGTCAGCATCAATGTGACAAATATTTAATTATTGATGCAAAAAATTTATATTAAAAAAACAAATTATTCAATTTTATTTTAAACCATCTCTTGACTGTAATTTTTGTAAAATAACTACAACCACTTTTATAGTTTTAAATTATTTCACTTGATTAATATGTTTAATTAGAAAATTACTTCCCAACCCTCGTTTTAATTTGTAATGTTGTTTTTTTTTTTTACGTAAATATTTCAAGATCATTATTAAGTACGTAAGATGTGATATCTATTAAATTATTCAATACAAATTAAATAAATAGGTCGTAATTATAAATTTTATATTTGGTGTAAAAATAATAAATAACATAATTAAATACGTAAATTTAAATTAATATCATAGATTGCATCAATAAACTTTTTGGTAAAATTTTATTTTAGTGTTTTTTAAGTGATTGATAATTTTCCATAAAATATTTACAATTTTTACATGCATTATCTTATCTCTTAAAATAGCCCAAAAAAATAGTATTACTTAAAAAGAAAAAAAGTGAACAAGAAGAAGAAGAAAAGAGAGAGAGAGGAAGAGAAAAAGATTCGGCTTTAAGGCCATAAACAAATCGCAAAGAGCAATAAATTTCACGAATCAAATTTGATATCTAAATTTCAAATTTTCTTGTTGATCTTCTCTCATTCATGGATATGGCAAACAAAAATAATTTTAACGTTGCAATGTGAAGATAAGGATAAGAGAAATTAAACAAGAACTAATAAGGAATAAACTGATAATTAAAAAAAAAAAAAGAAAAAAAAAAAAGAAAAAACAAACCGTTAAGTAATACCAAATGGGTACTTGAATTTTGATTATGTATGACAAAATATGCTTTTCATGTAGTCTTATTTAAATACCGATCAGTTCTGGCAATTTTCAAAATATTAACTTCTTTATTCTTTTAATCATCAAGAATTAATTTAATTAACACAATAAATATAATTATTAATATAGATAATTAAGTAATAATTAATTTTATATCAATTAACAGTAAATAAATAAAATTATTAAATTTACATTTAATTAACTAAATTACTACATTATGAAATTAAACATTATTAAGATAGAAAATGCAATAATAATAATACTCAGTTATTCAATTACTAAATTCAAACGACACGATAAAATGAAAAAAAAAATTGGAGATGGTCACATATCGCAAGAAAATAAAATTTTACTTAAAGATTTAAATTGATCGATGATCCGAAATTACGTCGATATTTTTAAGATGAACAATTAAGATTTTTAGAAGATCTCAAGACGACAAAGATCTCAAAATACTTCCAATAATTTTGGCCAATATTTTGATGATATTGAAGGATCTAATAATGATCTCCAAGATTATTAAATAATTGTTCTATTTATGCTAGTAGTAGTAGCTTTTTTAATTTGTGTTAATTTAATTTTTATTTTTTATTTTGTAATATGTAATCTAGTAATTAATGTTATTGGCATTTAATTTTTTTAATTATTATTATTATTATTAATTTTTGTGTTGAATTTTTTTATTTAAAATATTAGTATAATATTCAAAAATTAAAAATAAAAATAAAATATTATATAAAATAGGACATATATGTAAATAAGAAAAAGTAATAAGGATATTTGAGACTTTTTTCTCCTAACACCAAATGAATAGTGTTGCACCATATCTGTCATATCTGCGTTGGTGCAATTATGGTGTCTCATTTGGAGTTCATTTTGCAAAAATGGTGTAAAAGGTGATTTAGTCTGAAAATATGGTGATTGGAATCTTGCTTGGATATTTTTTTTTTTTGGTGTAACAAAGGACCAAGTAATTCATGGAATGAGTTTGTTGAAGAACAAATTTGACATTTGAAAGAGTGTTCAGAGTAAAATTTAATTGTTTAAATTTTGTTATTGAGTGTTCAAAGTGAATGAGTATGCAAAATATATTTTAGAGTATAAATAGACTAACCCTTTTAAAAAAAATTACATCTAATAATATATGACATGGGAATGAGAAAAAATTCTCCGTTTATTTTATTTTCATTTAAAATATGGTTTGGGCTTTGTAACTTAAAATCTTAACACAAAATAGCCATTAATCTCTCAAGTTAATGGTTAATATTAAAAGTCAAAGCAACATTATAATGTTAAATTATCCACCGTTGAATAACATGAAATGAATACCTTAATTTTGTGTTAAGATTTTGAGTAAAAATGAAGTTAAAATAGTTTTAGCCTAAAAATATATATCCAAGCGATCATTTAATTGTAAGCATGTATATGTATATTTTTCAATCATAGTTGTTGATTAAAATATTTCTCATTTGTTATCAACTTATATAGCATGATTAATGATATCTAACAAATAATTTATTATACAATGCCTTCTATGATTATTAATATTTAAGTATTAATAGTTTTGCACATGAATGTTTAAGTATTATTAGTTTTGCAATTGAAGTCATACATTAATTGTTATAAGACCGTAGGAATCTTTATATCAAGTACTATTACAATAATTAATCACATTTATTTCAATGCTATTTTTATTAATTAATAAAAATAAAAAAAACTACATTTACCAGCAATCTGAAAATTACATGTTACTTTTTAATTAATTATTTATTTATCCAACATATTAAATGAATGGTAGAGATTTCTCTTTCTGTAAATATATTATTTATCCAACATTTAAATCCAAGGGTCTACAATAACCCTATTATCAATGTTGTAAAATTCATATAACTTCATAAAGAAACTTATTATTATTATTTATTTAATGTGACTTATTTTCCCATTCATTTATAGAAAATATAAAGAAATAAAAGCATGACAAAAAGATGATAAAACTATTTCTCTTTCTGTAAATTTTTTAAATTAATTTTATTTTTTAAAATTCCTCAAAATTGACTATAAGACAAAATTTGTTATCATTTTTTAAAATTAATTATATGTATTATTAAATCTCTACTGTTTACTTATATTAATTCTATTATAATACAAATATTCAAGAAATATCTACCTCACTTACAAACAAATCAGCGAGAAATGTCTATCTCTATCTAATTTTTTAATTAAAAAAATTAAGAATCTCTTAAAGGACTCAAACCATAACTCTCACATTATTATTTGTCATGATTTTATTCATCTACCATTACTCATTTATAAGGTGATTGATTTCAATTAGAATTTATAAAAAAAAAAAAAATGGCTTACGGTCATGAATGATCAATTTAAAAATGACAATTAAAAGAAATTAAGAAGTCTTTTTATGGTATAAAGTATAAGGGGGCTAACAGATATTATCTAAGAGGATAGCTCTCAATTTCGCAGCCCAATCACATTTCGCCAAGCCTTAGAACACCTAGCACAATCGCAAAGCTCATATATGATTTTACTTCCCAAGCTAATTTCAAAATAAAATTAAAAATAAAATGATATGCTACTGGCAAAATTCACCGCTCCAAATTAGGTGAATTTTTAATAATTTTTAGAGAATAAAGTAGAGAATAGAAAAAAATAATTCTTAAATTATCAATGAGGTTGGGTTTGGTTTGTATTCCCCACCCTACCCCCACCCTAATCTCCATTATATGTAAATATTTTTTAATTTATATTTAATAATTTAAAAATAATTCTTAAATTATCAATGAGGTTGGGTTTGGTTTGTATTCCCACCCTACCCACCTAATCTCCATTATATGTAAATATTTTTAATTTATATTTAATAATTTTATTTTACTAATTATAATGTTAGCTAATACTTTTTTTATTTTTTCCTAATATAAATAAGCTATAACTAAAAAAACTCCACAATATAATTTTGATTCAATCTTGAAATATTAGTTTATTTATAAAAGAATGATAAACTTTGCAATCATAAGCTATATAAATATGACGAAGAGAAGAAGAAGCCGTTAACAAAAGAAGATTTGAAATATTCTTGCACATTATTACGATTTTAGTTATTATTTGATATTATTTTAAGATATTGTTTCAAATTTTTAGAGATTTTTTTAATAATTAAAATATTATATAATATAGTAATAATTTTATTTAAGTCTATAATTTTTAATTTATTAAAATTATATATCAATGCCTAATATAAATGAGGAATGAGGTTAGGATAAAGAAATCATTCTCTGCATATGAGGATTCTCCATTTCTACCTCACTAACTTTATTGCGAAATAGAATAAGAAATGAAGACAAAATTTTTAATGAAATGGAGAATACAGTGAGTCTTCCCACTATCCTACCCCACCCCACTGCCATCTCTATATATTACATAATTTTTTTTTCTTTTTTATTTTTCATACAACGTAACCGAAGCAGAAAATACACAAAAAAAGCCCAAGTCCCCAAGCCCAACACTTAAAATCACAAACGAAAATTTTTTTCATCATTTATTTTGTTACCATCATAAATTTTCTTTTCAAAGAATCAAGGATGTGAAATTCACAATTTGATCTAAGCGGAGTGGTAGCTGTTGCGAAATTAGTCTTAGGGGTAAAAAAATTTATAAGATAATAAAGTAATAAAAATAATTTCTTGAAAGAGACCAATAAAGTGGCTCATGCCTTAGTCATGAGCAATGACTTTTGTGAACAGGTGATTTGTTTTTTTTTTTCAAAAACAAATGATTAGAAGTACGATGGTTAAATATGTAATTTTATAAACTATCAAAAAAGGGTAGGAGAGAAATTAAATATACACAATGTAAACTAGCCTATATATATTAGTTAGCATTTAACAGCACTATTTATTAAAGGATTATGATAACTTAATTTTGGAATATTGAATTAATAATAATAATTTATTTTGTATTTTTATGTTTTTATGTCTATTGCCTAACCATCATTGTTTTTATGTTTATAAGATATATTACATAACTTCACCTAGAAATGTTTATGCTCAAAATAGTAAAAGTTATGCTTTTCAGCAACATTTGATTGCGCACCCATATTTGCTGTGACCCTTGAGTGATTACTTGCTAAAGGACCAAACTGTGTTTGCCCTCCACTGCGAGCCACAGAAGCTGGTGTTTGTGGCGTACATGCTCTGAAAGTCGGTGATTCCCTCCGAGGACGTTTACAATCATGATTCTGGAGCTTTGGTTGCACTCCGGGGGAAGAAGTACTGGTACTGTGATTCGCACCACCATACTGTGGTTGATTCCTGGGGCTTGGGACTGGCTGATAAGTGTGGGCAGAGATGCCAACAAGCATTGGCAGCGAACTCCTCCCTTCTGTGGCCGTGCTGCGCTGGGGACCTGCAGACAAAGAATTATAGTGCGTAGTTGATGGAAAATAGTTCTGATTGCTCAACCTTTAATAAATTAAAATAGAGAAATGCCTAGGAAAGATTTCAGAATATGCAGAACGTATGAACCTCAAAATCAGATGGATACTTACTGGAGGCATGGCAGCAAAATAGAATTGCATCAACTATAGTATGATATAACATATCCAATAAAATGCGAATAGGGATCTCAAAACATATAGAGATCAATTTTGTTATGCAATGAAGAGCACAAATATCATCTGATAAATTTAAATACCCAATAACAAAGAGCTTGTTACTTTATCCAAATCCAAGGCTTTGGCGTAATTTAGGAGTCTGTCTATGCTGAGCAACAATAAGTAGTAGACTTTCAAGTTCATTACCATCAAAAGCAGGTGCCAATCTATAGGCAGCTAAAAGATGCAAGAATCCCAGCACCTCCAAAGAATTCTCAACTCCCACTGTCATCTTCTTCTTCCACTCACGTGCCACCTTCAAAGCCTCATCTCGAACTTGAGCATTAATCTCTGGTGCTACAGTCGATAACTGTTCCAACAAAAGAATACAACTCCTCCTGATAATGCCCACCTGAAACTCCACATCTCTCTCGCTTGAATGAGAAGGGTAAAACCCTGACATTGCATCTAACACCAAAGATGCAGGGTCACGTGCTCTTTTAATCGTGTTGAAAATTTTACCGAAAATCAGATCATGCTTCTGCAAATGCTGATTCAATAGCAGCTGCAGATTTCTTCGCTTGTCAAATTTTCCTGTTCCTCAATTTTGACTTGCAACTCCAGATTTTTGCCTTGGCCTTCAACTGTTTTTCGGATGGAATCAAACTCTTTCTCTCTTATTTCAAACTCCTTAACACGTTTCTCAAACAGTCCCTCTTTTACTTCAAGATCTTGAAAGCGGTCTTCTAAACCTTTTTTGAGTGAGTCAAAAAGCTTCTCCTTCTCTTTGAGCTCACTGAGGTACCCAATTTCCATTGTCTGAATCAAATCAAATTGCAGCTTGTTTGACGCATGCTGTATCAGATTGAGTTCATTCCTCTTCAATTCAACCTCATTTGAGCATTCCACAATTTCATTTTTTATTGAACTCAACTCCTCCATTTTCACCTGGAATTCCCTGCTGCAATCTTCAATAGATTTTTTGAAAAATTTCAACAGCTGGTCCTTTGATGCAAGTTCTTGACTGAGATCTTCAGCGTCTTTTCTTAGTCCATTGTACTCCCTCTCTTTCATTCCAATATCATCCAAATATTTCTTCTGTTTCTTTTTCATTGAATCAAGCTCCCTCTCTACATACTCAACTTCATTTTTGCTCCGTCTGACCCTCCTCCGGAATGACTCTAATTTCTCCTCTTCTGAAGTAAACTTCACTGAGAGCTCCTTGATAGATGATTGAGTCCGCTCCAATTCTTTCTTCTCGCACTCGAGTATTGTCTCACACAGTCTAAGAGACTTTTTAACCTCGTCATACGACTTCTCCTTAGCTTTAAGTTCTTCTTCATATTCTTCGATCATTGACTGAATCGAAGAAATTTTGCTATCTTTCAATGCAATCTGTTTCTCACATTCCTCAACCAATCTTTGGACTTCCCCCAGCTTCTTCTCCTTCAACTCAATTTCCTCGCAACATTTTTCTAACAAATTCTTCAACAACTCCATCTTTTTCTGATCAACCTGACATTTATTAATCGACTCTTGAACCAAACTCAGTTCTTCCCTCTTCAAATCAAGACTCACCGACAACAAATTGAGCTCACTCTCTTTCAACTGAAGCTCACAATCACATTCTCCCATCATCTTTTGAACCAAACCCAATTCTTTTTCCTTACATGCAAGCTCAAAATTACAATCTATAATCTTTTTTTCAACCAAAACTAAATCACCCTCCTTACTTTCAATCTCCTTAGCACGCTGATCTAACAACCTAATCTTCATATCAACACCATTACTTTGCTTTTCAAGTGATTTCTTACTTAAATCAAAGTGTTCCTCTAAATCTTCCCATTGAAGAGTAAACTTAAGAACTGAGTTAGCTTGTTCATGAGCAATATGAAATGATCTTCGCAAGGCTTGTTTCCTTGACTCAGCAGCTCAGCTAAAGAAACCCAGTTGAAAATTTTTTTTTAAGTATAAAGCATTTGCAAAATGAACTAAAATAAGCAGTTGCAGAAAGAACTTACCGGAACCGGCAATGTTCACCTCAAAGTTCAAAGCAGCTGGCTTGCAGTGGATGCAAAGAAAGAAGTCTCTAGTTGAAAAATGGCGAATGTACTATGTGTCAGAGGAAATGGAAAGGGAGTTCATTTACTGCAAATGTGTTTCTTCCACTGCAAGCATCACCATTCCCCATAAAATGTAATGCCGCATTTATTTATTTATTATTTTTCTTTCAATTGAATTTGCTAAGTTTACCAAATGAAAATGTGCAAAAAAAATGTAAAGAGGACACGAAAATTATTTAATGAAAAGACAAACCCTTTGCATTTTAGGATTCGGCTACCTTGCAACAGTTGTAAGTACCATCAAATTTTGTCTTTTCTTAATTTTAGTTTTTTACAATTGGATTTAGTGAAAAAAGTTTCAATGATAGAAGATTTATCCATTTAAATATTAACATTACACTTCTTATTATTTATTAAAAACACAAAAAAATTAAAAATTTAAAAGTTTTAGCATATAAGTCTGAATTGTTTACGATTTATAGTTTAATTAGTAGTGAATATTAAAAATAAAATTTATTTTTAATATTATATATTTTATTTAAAAGAATAAAATTTTAATACTATTTATTTTATTAAAAATAAATATTATTAATAATATTTATTCTATTTTATTCAATATTATTTAGTCATATGCTTATTATTATATTTATTCTTTCAAAAAATTAAATAACATTAAATAAAATAAAATAATCAATAGGGAGCCTTAAAAATAAATAATATTCTTTTAAAAATAAATAATATAAAATAAAATAAAATAATCAGTAGTGAGCCTTAAAAATAGATATCATTTTTAATATTATTTGTTTTTATTTTGTTTAATATTATTTATTCATAGGCTTATTATTATATTTATTCTTTGATAAAACTAAATAATGTTAAATAAAATAAAATAATCACTAATGAGTGTTAAAAAATTAATATTATTTTCATTTAGTCATAGGCTTATAATTATATTTATTCTTTAAAAAACTGAATAATATTAAAAAATCAATAGTGTCTTAAAAATAATATCATTTTTAATATTATTTATTTAATTTAAAAAACTTTTTAATATTATTTATTTTATTTTATTTAATATTATTTAGTCATAGGCTTATTATTATATTTATTATTTTTAAAAAATATAAATAATGTTAAATAAAATAAATTATATTTTAGAAAGTTACTAACCAAAGCATACAAGCTTATAAATAAATGTAAAAAAAATATATTAAATAAAATAAAATTACATTTTAAAAGTTCTCTAGCTAAAGCACATAAATTTATAAATAAAATGTAAATAAGAAAGTAAATAAGGGGTTGAATAAAACTTCACGTCACATAAAGACAAAAATTAATGGACCTTGAAACTGTTGCAAGTTATCTGGGCCCTGCATTTTAATTAATTTTTTATTCTCTTTTACAAAGTTCAGTAGCCAGTACTCTTCTAAATGACTTTCACATGTGAGCCGTGGGATGACGCAATTGGGTTAACAATTTTCAAAATAATTGATTGTAATGTTTCATTTATTTCATTCAAGAGATATGAAGTGGGTAAAACCCCAAATTCATTTTTCAACGACTCACATCTAATGCAATTCATTTAAAATTCATTTTATAAATAATGTTTTTAGATTTTTAATATTACTAGATTATTTATTTATTTGTTTATCGTATTTAATAACTACTTTGAAAGCAAACATATACCAGACAAGTGGGATTATATTGTAAAACAGACCTGGTTCATATTGCAAACAAATAAATTACTGGAAGAAATTTTGTCGCGATCATGGGTAAATAAGTAATTTCACAAGTTAAATATATTTACAATAAATAAAGAGCACTGAACAATACTTCACCTGAATCTATCACTTGTACTGCAAGATGCATTTTCTATTGCGAGAAAGGTCGTTGAGGTAACACAACTGCATGAACACAAATTAATTTTCATGAATTTCCTACAGAGACCAGACGTCGTTTTTTTCCCCTTTTTCTCCTTCCACAAACAAGTCAGCTATTGTAAGGGTAAGCAGTACCGTTGTAAAGTAGCCTGTGTTAATTAGCATTTAACACTTTTCAACTAGAAGTACTTGTACTGGAAATGGTGAAGGTTTTGGTTTCCTGTCACATTTGATGTTTGCCCGGCACCGATATTTGCTCTGACCCTTGAGTGATTACTTGCTATAGGATCAAATTGCATTTGCCCTCCACTAAAAGCCATACCTGCACCATGCTGCATAGTGGGAGAACTCCTATGCAGATTAACAGAAGCAGGAATCTGCGGCATGTAAGCTCTGGTAGTCAGTGGTTCTATCCGAGGACGTTTGCAGTTATTCTGCAGTTGTGGTTGTTCCTGAGGCAGAAAAACCAATACTATGATTTATTCCACTGTGCTGTGGCTGATTCATGTGGCTAGGGACTGGCTGATTAGAGGCGGTAGAAGTGCCAATATTATAATTATTTCTGCTCGATTGTAATTGAATCATTGCACTAGAGGCTGGCGTAGAATGTCGTCTGCAGTCTGCCTTTGCTGTCTCCAACTGAACAATGCGTTGTTTGATGTTTTCAATCGACAATGAAGATTCAAGTTTGTTTTCTTTGAAGCATTCAATTAAGACAGTTAAAGCATTTACTTCGAAGTCTATAGCTTTGACCTGCAAGACGTTTTGGTGTTAGAAAGTAAAGGCATATTTTTATATCAATAGCAAGCACTCTGTGGTTGAGTAATGGTCAAATCATTCTAGGCAGAGAAAATTGACATGCCTTTGCATCACACGAATTATTTCCTTTTCTGTGGATGTCAGATATGTTATCATCCAAGTATTGTCTAAAGATGGCTTCTGGCTTGGCAATGTCTGTGAGCTTGAATGCACAAATAAATCTGATTGCTGCAATATGCTTCTTCCTCCCAATAAGATTACGAACAAAATCTATCACATGAAAACAAAAGCCAAATTCAAGCTCCATCAAAGTGTTCCAGAATGTAAATACCTAAAATATTGATTACCAGCTACATAGCAATGGTGGTAAAAGAACAAATAAAAGATATGTTGGATCTTATTAGAAACTGATTTTGATCAATAAATAACTCTTGAATAATAAGCTAAGAGCATTTATTTATGTATTTTCTGCTGCGACATTTAGTCCTAGAAGTTGTTAACTGGTGTAGGCTTATAAGCTTGTTAGAAATAAAGAACCTTAGAAAGAAATGGAAGGAATTTAGATAGGATAAGAGAATTCATAGGAAATTTTCAAAATTCAACTCATTGATGGCAGGATTTGCATCCCTTTTTGTAGTGGGGGAAAGAAACATACCCTATCCAGAGAAATGATATAAAAAATATTAAAGTAAAAAGTAATGTTCTTACAGTAAACCTTAAACATGACCATGATGAAAATGTATTATTATAATATTAGACCAAAATAATTTTATTATGATAAGATATCTCATTATATATAATATTACAATAATATCAGCCACAAGATCTCTAATACAACCAAGAAAGAAATCTAAAAAAATTGCTAACTACTATGCCTATGACGTGCTACATTATATACTATTCACTTTCGGCAACCTGACCCTGTTTTAAGCAATGAAACTTTCCGATGCAGTCATATGCTTTCCAGAAAGTAAAACTATAGCCCAGCTACTTTTTGCAGGAACTGAAATATGACTATACTAAAGAAAAGGAATGCACAAAAGGTTGAACAAGATGGTGACAAAAAACTAGAGCCCACCAACATTTTGCAAAAACTGAAATATGATTATATACTTTCCACATTAACTATCAGATGTTGGAGAAATAAAGGATGGCCAAAAAAAAATTCTTAAACTGGATTTCGAAAATTAAGAACGAAAAAAAAAATCCATGTTAAATTCTACAACTTACTGGGGACTATATCCGTGAAACCAAGGGCTTGACATATTTCAGGAGCTTGTTTGTGTTCAGAAATAGTCCAGAGAAGTTCTACAATCTCCACTCTGTTGAAAGAAGCCACCAATTCAAATGTACCCAAAAGCTGCAAGAAAACCAAAACCTCCAAAGAATTCAGAGTGCCAACTCCCATCTTGGTTTTCCACTCAACGGCCAGCTTCATTGCTTCACCTTGACTTCAGGATTCATTATTGGTAAAACTTCCTTCAGCTTCTCCAAGACAAGGATATAACACTTTTCGTTATCTTCTTCAAAGCTTGCACCTTGAGACTTCCAGTGCTGAATAAAATCAAAACAAACATTGCTGGATCCGAGCCAAATGAAGAAGTAAAACTTCATTGTGACCTAAATCATGCTTGTTTAGGAGTGATAGATAACTCCTTGCTTCTCTTGTGGTACTGCATTGGAGACCTACAGACAAAGAATCAAGTACATGGTTGACTGGAAAATATTCAGATTTCTTAATCTTCTAAGATTAAAGATATTGAAATGCTTAAGACAGATTTGAGAAATTTGGAGATAGTATGAAGTTTAAATCAAAATTTTTACTGGAGACCAAGATGGCAAAATGGCCTACAAACTCATGACTTAGGATTGGATCAAGACCCTTGCTTGAGTTGTGATACTAGCTGTTCAGGGTGTTTTATCAGAGTGATCAAGGGAGGGACGTGATTGCGAATAAATATCATATGAAGAACACAGATGTAAGCTAATAGAACAATAAGCCTTATAATTTAAAAGCCATATTATTCCAGTAATAGTTAATGTTACAAACTCTACCTTTCAGACAATAAATGGATCAAATTAAGGTGGGGAAAGATTATGTGTCAAGACCGGTAGTAAAGGCAGTTGGCAACAATGCTACTGCATGAGGCAATTGAAATACAAAATCACTTGAGAACTAAGGACTTTGATGGACAAGAAAATACAGATGTATTCTCTAATAATTAAAAAAAAACCAAAAATCAGCGAGCTCCTATAATCTCTATTGTAAAGTATTTATAATCCTTTTCTTTCACATGAAACATCAGTGGAATAATAACACATCCTAATAAGTTATAAGGTGGAAATAACAAGGCTACAAATAGGTTTCTCACAACATCAACTTTTCGAAATAATGGAGAGCAAAAATTGCACCCAATACATCTAAATTTAAATAACAAAGAGCTTACCAGGTGCTTTTTCCGCAAACCCGAGGCTCTGCCGTAATTTAGATGTCTGTCTGTGCTGAGCAACAATATCAAGAAGACTTTCAAGTTCAATACCGTCAAAAGCAGGTCCCAATCCGTAGGCAGCTAAAAGATGCAAAAACCCCAGCACCTCCAAAGAATTCTCCCCTGTAACTCCCATCCTCTTCTTCCACTCACCCGCCAACTTCATAGCCTCATCCCGTACTTGAGGATTAATCTCCGGTGCGACACTTGATAACTGCTCTAACAAAAGAATACAAGTCCTCCTAATAATGCTCACATCGAACTCCGTATCTCCCTCCCTCGAATGAGGAGGGTAAAATCCTTCCATTGCATCCAACATCAACGACGCAGGGTCACATGCTTTTGTGAGTGTGTGGGAAATTTCACCAAAAACCAAATCATGTTTCTGTAAATGCTGATTCAAAAGCAACTGTAGATTTTTTCCAGTGCTCATAGTGCATGATTGAAGAGACAGTTGTCTTGTACCCTCATTGCCTTTCAAACTTTCAGGTTGCTCAATTTTCACTTGCAAATGGAGGTTGTTAGACAGTTTTTTCTCTTTCAACTCCAGATTTTTACTGCGATCTTCAACCGCTTTACGGATAGACTCAATTTCTTTCTCTCTTAGCTCAAACTCCTTGACACGTTCCTCAAATTTTCTCTCGTTTATTTCAAGATCTTGCAAGCGGTCATCTAAAGCTTCTTTTAATGAATGAAACTGCTTTTCCTTCTCTTTGAGCTGTTTGAGGTATCCAATGGCCATTGTCTGAATCAAATCCAGTTCTAGCTCGTTTGATTCACACTCGTCAGAAAGCTCTGCTGCAGAATTTTCTATCAGACAAAGGTGCTTCTTTTTTAATTCAAGCTCCTCTGAGCATTTATTAATTAATTTTCCAACTGAAATTAACTCATTTTCTTTTTCCTCGAACTCATTCCTACATCCTTCAAGAGATTTTTGGACAAATTTTAACTGCTTCTCCTTCAATGTGAGTTCCTGACTGCGTTCTTCTATGCATTTCCTTATTCCATTGAACTCCCTCTCTTTCAATTCAATATCATTAAAATATTTTTTTATTTCTTCTTTCATTGAATCAAGCTTCTCCTCTTTAGAGTCGAGTTCACTTTCGCGCAGTCTGACAATCCTCTGGAGTGACTCTAATTTCTCCTCTTCCAGACGAAGCTCCAATGAGAGCTCTATAATAGATGTCTTAGTGAGCTCCAACTCTTTCTTTTCACAATCAAGTTTTGTCTCACACTGTATTATAGACTTCTTAATTTCATCATATAGCTTCTCTTTCGCTTCAAGTTCTTCAGCATAATCTTCAATCAATGACTGAAGTGAAGATGCATGTTTCTCCTTCATCACAAGCTCTTTCTCACATTCCTCAATCGAGCTTCGAATTTCCCTAAATTGCTTTTCTTTCAACTCAATCTGCTCACAAAAGTCTTTGATCAAATTCTCCAACCGCCTCCTTCAAATTGCGCTTCTCCAACCACTCCTCAACCGACTCTTTCACCAATTCAATTCACCTCTTTCAACTGAAGCTCACCTTCACATTCTCCAATCCTCTTGGACAACTAACTGTTTTTTCTTTACACTAAGCTCAACATTACAATTTTAATATTTTTTTCCACCAAAACAAGTTCACTCTCCTTACTTTTAATCTCCTTAGCACGCTGATCTAACAACCTAATCTTGCTATCGACATCATTACTTTGTTTTTCAAGTGATTTCATTCTTATATCAAGGTGTTCCTCTAAATCTTTCCATTGAACAGTGAACTTAAGTACTGAATTAGCTTGTGCATGTGCAAGTTCATATGATCCTCTTAAGATTTCTTTCTTTGACTCAGCGAGTCTCAACTCCTCTTTATTATCATCACAGTTCATTTTACAAACTAAGACAAACCCAGTTCATAAGAACACAATGCAAGTGAAAATGAGCATTCAAGATTAAACAATTAGATGAACAGTTGTAGGAGAGAGAACTAACCGGCCGTCTTCAAACTCTGCAGTCAAAGGATTAAAATTAAAAGAAACCCTTGTAGCCGCCCGATAACCTGTCACTGTCACGTAATTAACTTTCAACCAGCTAGCGTGATGGCGAAGTAAAGAACTCTTGTTTTAATGTTGGCGTGTTAGTGGGCTCGTCAGCGCAGCGTTTCAGTCCTTGTGAAAGTGACATATTCTGAAGTTCAGTGCACATGAAATAATGTCATGACACGTATCTGTTTTCTATTTGCAGGGTGTAAATTTAATTTATACAAATTATCAATCACCCACTTTTCTTTTATCTTTATCTTTATCATTCTGAAAATTTTAATATATATTCTTTATATTATTTTTTTAATTTATATCGATTAACAACTTTTATCTGTAACAATTAAATAATTTAAATGAAATGATAATTTTATCCCTAAATAAATTAAAAGATTATTTTATTTTATAAAAATTTTAAAAAATAAAAAAATATAATTATAAAATATAACTAAATTAAACAAAAAAATATATCCAAAACAGAGGTGATTAGTTGACTTTTATTAGATTTAAATTTTGTAAAATTTTAATAAAAATAACTGTATTTATTTATTAAAATTATAATTTTGTAAAATTTTATTAAAATAAATGAATTTATTTATTAAAAATAAATCCCAAAATTTTTATAATTTAGGGGATGTTAATTAAATCCCAAAAATTTTAAAATTATTTTTATAATTATAATTTTTATTAAAATAATTTTTATTAAAATAAAAATTCTAATTTACGATTTATTTCTTTTTTAAATTTAGGGTATTTTTATAATTATAATTTTTATTTTCAAATTTTTATAAAATAAAATAGTCTTTTAATTTATTTAGGGGTAAAATTGTCATCTTATTTAAATTATTTAATGGTGTTAGTGTAAAAGTGGCTAATTGATACAAATTTAAAAAGAAAAGTGGTGCAAAGAACATGTTAAAATTTAGTGGTGGTTAGATGAACATAAGACAAAAAAAAAGTGGGTCAATGATAATTTCTCTTTAATTTATAATATCCGTTGTATGTAGTCAAAAATTCTAAAATGCATTTGCGGTTCTTCTACACTAAATAAATAATATTTTGATATATAAATATTTATTTTAAAAAACTATTGTATAAGTAGTTGTTAAATTCAATTTAACTATACATATCGCAAAGATATTAGTTGGTTATATTAGCTCTAAAGAATTTTAAAATTCCTCGCGAGTACTTACCCTTGTCACTTTATAGTATTTGATAATTTTGGAGTAGTACTCTTATTTTTAAATACTTTTTTATTTATGTTTCTTATATATTTTATAAATCAAATAAATTAAAATTAAAAATTTTCTTTTTTAATTTATTCTAATCTTTTCCTTTTTCTTTTTTTATTCGAATATATTTATAAACTAAAATAGTATTAAATACAAATAAAAAATTTTAAAAAATTGTTCAAACTTGAACGCATATTTGCTGTTCACTTAGATTGTAACAAATACATTTTTTGAATATTTTTCTTATAATAAATGAATATTTTGTATTCCCTAAAGTAAATATCAAGTAAATAATTTATTTATCTTTTTTCTTAAATTTTAGTACCATGAGCTTAAAATAGAAGGGAATAAGTGGTAGATAGTAATTTCAGTAGGAAGATATGATACAATAAGACTATGGAATACAACAGTCAAACCTATGATTTAAATATAAATGTGACTTAACTAAATTATGACACAAATTACGTGATTGAATAAAAGTATTACATGTTGATATGAACTTTCTTGAATTTACAATAAATACGATAGTCGAAGCCATTATTTTAATATAAAAACAAGACCTAACTGAATTGTAGCACAAATAGTTTGATTCAATAAAATAGTACGTTCTTGAACTTTAAAAATTGACAATAGTCAGAACCCATTATTTTATTATAAAAAAAATTAACTAAATTATGGTATAAATGATGTGAATCCAACAAAGTATTATATGTTGATATGGAAACTTTCATGAATTTTTTAAAATTTCAAAATTATTGAGGCTGTGAGATTCCGTAGTCCAACTATTAGTTTAATATAAAATAGGACTTAGCTGAATTATGGCGCAAATAATGTGATTCAACAAATACTATGTGTTAGTTTAATATAAAATAGGACTTAGCTGAATTATGGCGCAAATAATGTGATTCAACAAATACTATGTGTTGATAAGAATTTTCTTGAATTTTTAAAAATTTCAAAGTCATATATAAGGCTTTTTAATTTTATTAGGAGAGAATTCTGCTCAGTATTGACCTATTCAAATAATCAAATTTAAAGCATAAAGATAATGACAATCATGGACCTCATAAGATATTATTTCTTTATGATTATTCCGAGATAATTTCATTTTTGTATAATTATAACTGCATTAAAAATATCTGATTAAATTTTAAAATGTTGCGAAAATCTCCCTTTAAATTATAAAAAAGTTGTCATTAGGATCCATTAACTTAACTCTTAAGCTAACCAATGAGGCTGATAAGGGTCCTATTTGAGATTGAGGTGCTGTAACTTTTGAGCTATGATTACTGTGAAAAAAATATAATTATGAAACAAAAGTTAATAATATATAGTAAATATAAATTTTAAATAATAATTTTGATAAAATTATTCAAGGTATAATAGATTTTCTATCATACAAGTGAAAAATCATATCAATATAGTTTAAATTCTGTTGAATGTTTATCAAATCTTTAGTAGCGTCATTTTAATTCTGATCTTTCGTCTTAATTCCAAATACACCCAAATTTTACCACCGGCCTACTTCCCACACAAAAATCCTTTTCCTTTTTTTTTTCCCAATTGTTGGGATTTTTATTGGCTTCCATTATTCGCAAGGAAATGTATTAAGCAAATAATAAATAAAAGTAAAAACGGAAAAAATAATAAATAGAAAAAAAATTTGTCATATAATCATAAATGGTTGTGAGTACGACCTATTAAAATATTACAATTAAAGTTATTTTTCCTATTTCTAGCATATCTAATCGAAAGTATGATATTGACTTATCGTATTACCATAGAGAGGAGAACTCCAAAGGGGAGAGCAAATTAAGATGAAGAGAACGGGGGAAGCATTTAAGTAGGGTGCCAATGGATTAAATTTGTCCCAACATCCATGTGATTTAAATTCAATCGGTTCATATTCATTCAGTTTAAAATAAATTTGGATGTCGATGCATGGATCTAGTATAGATCTGAAACAGACTAGATCTATCTTAATATTTAGATCTAGATCCATATCCACTTATCTTTTTATTTTATTTAATTTTAAAAATTTATTAATAATTGTGTAATTATAAATGATAATAAATTTTATTAATAGTATATTTGTGGTATTTATTGTAAAGCCTAAATTTTGTTTTATTTTATTTTATGTATGTATGTATATATGTATTTTATAATAGAGTATTTTATACTTGTTATTTGTAAAAGAATGATTAAAGTGTCATTTGGATTTTTATTTTTATTTTTATTTTTTAATGTTAGTAATGATGTTGTATTACTAAAGTCTGGTTAAGTCTGGTTAAGTGGAGAAATTTAGTGGAGTGGAATGATTATGTTGAATGATTAATATTTGGTAAGTGGAGAAATTGGTGGAGTGAAGTAATGATGTTGAATGATTATGTTTGGTAAGTGGAGATAATGGGGTAGAGTAATTATGCTAAATTTTGGTTGTATTTTTATTTTCTTTGTGTGTGGCTGGCGTGTGTGCCTTGACTTGTATCTCATTTGCATTTAAAATTTTTCAAGGAGTGTTTGAGCAAAAGCTTTAAGTTTCAAATGTGTAATCAGGAATGAAATTCTTCTTAGAGAGGTAAGTATTTATAATCTTTTAAATTTCTAATTTTATGTATGATTCTAGGTTATTAGTTGAATGGTATTGTGTATATTAACCTGAAAACTGTGAACAGTGCAAATTCAATGTTATAGTTGTTTTCGTTAAATCTCATGCATAAAACTTCATAACTTATTAAACTAAACATCTTTATCTTTCTATCTATATATTTATTGTCCAAAAAACTCATTGTATATTAATTGTTTTGAATTTTCAAATTTCAAACATTGGTACTAGAAAATTTCAATTTTCATAAGCAATTTTCATTTATGTAATTTATTTCATAATCCAAACGACTTCCAAAAATTTTGGAAAATTTTATTACCATACATCTATATGTCTAGTTTTTGTGTATTTAATTTCATAATTTTTGGATTTATATTAAAATTATTAAAAATCATAGAGCAAGGCTGCCGCTATCTTGGAAAATGTTTTTCAAAATTTCAAAGGGTGATATTGAAGCGAGTTTGAGTTACTTTTTCATTAGTAAATACTTTACAAATTTTAATTCTAATTCCAAATAACTAAAATTATGAATTTTTGAATCAATAGTCCTCTGTTTATTTTGTCACTAGACAGTTTTAATGTTTTTATAGAAAATTAGTTTTTCAGAAATGGTTATGAACTCTAATTAATTTTGTTAACATTTATATTGAATGTCAACATGTTTACAGTAGGTTTTATAATATCTTTATTTTTCCAACAATAGTTATAGTTTGTTAGAAATCAGCTCTTATAAGATAGTCGAGTGTGGGTTGGTGAATTGATTTGTTTAGGTTAGAGTTAATGGTTTAAGGATGATGCATATCTTATGAAGGTCATATATTGAATATGATATTGATAAGAATCTCATCTTAAAAATTATAAGCTAAGAGTGAGCTCGTATATTTAAGGTTATTATTGGTTGCTTCAGATTGAAGTAAGTGGATCCATGCATAAAGTTTATAATATATATATATGTATGAAAAGAACAATGTTCATAAGGATTGGCAAGTTTATAGTTTTGAAGTATTTTATTGTTATAGTTTATAATAATGATTTACATTTTGGTTTAAAGTTTATTTAAAATGTTTTCTTAAATTATTTTTTTAAATGGCTTTAAAATACTTGCATTCCATAAATTGTTTTTCCTTAAAAATAATTTGTAAAGCTTTTCCAATTAAATGTCTTATAAGAGATTATGTTGATCGATTATTGAATGATTGATATTGAAAGATTGATATTGAAAGATTGAAAATTATTTTAGAGGTTTTGGCTCATTGTTCATAGTTACCGTTATTGATATGACCGAACATTTAACTATATTGTGTGCGCCTGTTGACAATTATTGCGGGGTAAAATACAGATTGAACTAAATTTGGGTCACCGAGTACAAGTGACACTATAAGGCACGAGCAAAATTGAACAAATGAAAGATTTTATTGATAAATGATTATTTATTGATAATGGTCATTATGTGATGACATAATTGATTTTAAATTTTACGACACGTATGTATTAAATTATAAAATGGTTATTGATTTCTTATTCATGGCACTTAATAATAATTATTATGTACTTTGTAGCTATTAGTAATCTTATGCATGAGTTTACTTGCTGAGTTGATGGCACATCCCTCGTCTCCAACATTTTCCAGAGTGATGTTAGAGATGTAGATTTTTAGTTTTAGAGAAGAAGATTTGTTAGCTGAAAGCTTTGGGCATTTTCGAGATGGATAAATTGTTGCTATTTTAGTTATTATTTATAGCTAAATTTGGTATTGGAGGATTATTGTTATATTTATTGTTTAAGAGACTAGAGGTGGCAAAAGCCCTGAATAGGACGGACGGACTGTCACATGTAGTGCAGGTAAAACCCGGACCGGATGGAAGGAAAAAGTGGGTTTGGTCATTGAAAATCCATACCCATTTGTTTTCGAACGCAGGTCAGTCCTGCACCAAACAGGAACCGGACCGTGCCCGATTTTATTAAGGTTAAAAAAAAAAAAATGGGAAAATTAATATTTGAGTTATGATATGTATTATGTAATATATTTGGGTGTTAGTATCTGCGTTTATTTAGATTTATTTGGTGATTAATTGATTATTGTCATGTTTAATTTAAATTTTTATAGGGATTGAATGAATTTAGTTTAGAAATTGAATAAATTTAAATACTAGATAATAGATTGAAATAATTTTATTTGTTATTTACTTAAAATTTATAAAGTAAATTGAAATAATTAAGATGTTATAATAATTTATTACATAAATTTTTTCTTTTTATTCAAAATGCGGGTAGAAAACCGGATAAAAACCCGTGCCGGATAGTACGGGCATATGCCCGCATAGAAAAAATCCGGAACGCGGTCTCAGGCATCTATGTGTGGCATGCGGGTAGGTCTCGGGCACCCCCAAACCCGGACCCGACCCGGACTTTTGCCATCTTTATTAGAGACTATGTTTTCGACCTTGGACATTATTGATTTCTCCTTTGGGAATAGTAATAAGAATTAATTGTTTAGAGATTGCATTCCAAATTTCTTTTAGAATTCTTGGGAATTTTTGGGGTGTTACATTTACCATGTAATTAAAAATCTTAAAACTTAGTTTTGTAAATTTAATTGATAATAAGAAAAAATAATTAGGGTGGGGCTATTTGATCCCACCAAACTACTCATTGAACCACTTTTGAAAAATAATTTTTTATGATTAAAATACTCTAAGATCAAATTACAGTTATGGACATTAAAATATAATTAAAAAATTAAAATTTTTACTCTTTCAACCCATCTTTATATTTAACACAATTTTATTAAACCCTAATCAATAAAAAGATGTGATTCTTCTGTCAAGTCATATATTTTTAAAATATCTTTACATTTATTCACTATTTAAATTATTCTTTCTCATGGTTTTGCTCTATCAAATGAAAAGTTTGTGAGCAATCATTTGTCAATTTAAATTTAAATTCAGGAGCAATTATTGTAAATATACAATCCCTAACTAAGAAATCAACCTACTGACATAACTGGATATAGCAAGCCTGAACAATGAAGAAGCATCCATTTCGACTCCTTATGCCTTGTTGGGTGAGCTTTCATCATTTTAGAATTTCCAAATTGGTAAATGGAAATTATATTGTTAAAAACCACCAATAAGGTGCACTATGAAATCATATTCCTTGCGTCTCTTTCTTCAAAAACTTTTCTGAAAATTTTCTTGAAAAAAAAAAGAAAATTCAATGAAACATTTATTATATGGGTTTCATGAGTAAACTCACTATTATTACAAAAATTGGAGTTTTAGTAAGGATATATTAGGCATTTAAGTGGTTTATTGAGTAAAATCTGAAAATTAAAATTTGAGGTAAAATAGATTTAGTGAGTAATTTAGTATGTTTAAATAGCCTCACCCTTATATGTAAAGTAAAATTAGGGTAATCAACCCTAATATTTTTTGAGTCTTCACTTTTCAATTCAACATTTTTCTTTCTCTTTAGTCTATTCTTGCTTTTCTATTCCATTTGAATACTTGGATCAATCTTTTATTTTTGGGCAAATCTCTAAACTTGATTCTTCTTTTCTGTGATTTTCTTATAACCTTATTTATGTTATGTAACCACTAATTAGTTATGACTGTCTACAATAACATAACTATATTATTTATTTGTTTAGTTAAATATGGTCATAATAAAAATAATAAAGCATTGAACCTAAATCATAGTTAACTTATATGTCACTACTTAATATTGTAGAGTGATGATGGGCATGCCATGGATAACAGAATGATGAAGGAGACATTAAAATATTTCATTGATCGTGAACATTGCATTGATCTTCCTCTTAAAGTTACTTTTGATAGATATTTTATCACCTTTCTATGCAAAAGCACAAGTTATAATATTTATTAGATTTTTGAGAAAAATTATGTGATTTAATTGTTATCAATACATTTTAGTTTTTAATTTTCTTTCTAAAACTTATTACTTTTTTATTACTGAGTTTTAGAATTAATGACGTATCTAGAATTTTATATCAAATTTGGACTTTTTTTTTATTTGAAGTAAATATAAATCTTTATTTTTTTAGGTCTAGATATTAAGCAAAAAGTATGAATTTATGATAGATCTAGAGCATATACTGATCTTACTTTTTATTAAGAATTTGAACTTGCAGTAGAGTAAATCCAACTCATATATGCCCTATTGTCATCCCTATAATTAAGGGTTTATTGAAGAAAGCCGGGTTATTTTTTAAATTAATGGGGTTTCGTAAGAAACTTTTAAAATGTTTTATACAAATTTAATAGGGTATAAAGGAAACAAAAGATTTTAAGAGGTATTGAAAGGAATTCCAATAATTCAACTCTAATGAAAGTTAGCGAGCACATTAACAGAAGAGTGGGGCTCACAACACTGCTTAAAATCCTTTTAAATCTACGCTTTTAAGAAAAATATAGGGATGTTCGGTAACTATAATCTAATTCTCAAGGTTAAAATTTACTAGAAATTAGAACCGGGGTTTTATAAGGATTTTAGAGTGTTAATATATCGCACCACTCTTAACAAATTTGGTATCCCAAACCAAATTGAACTGAAATTGTAGGCCCCAGTGAATTAATTCTAGCACAGCTTTAATTTTCTTTTGGTCTCCTTTTCTTGGCGAAACCTACTTTAATTTCCAAAATTATATTAACTGTTTATCTCTGATTAGATTAAGAAAAAAATTCAATTTCACTCATCTCCAATTACAGTTCTTTTATAAAATTTTCAATTGTTAAATCATATTTATTTAACTCAAAAAAAGATAATATATATGAGAATCCAAAATGTTTCTAATGAAACAGAAAAAATAAAATACTTCGATGTAATTATGTGGCTGTAAAGAGTTAGAGATAGAAACTTAAAGAAAGAAAAATATAGGGATTAATTTAGATTGATTCTGTAATTGTAATAGGAGAGAGTTTTATAAAGGATAATAGACGGGTGCAAAATTATAATTCTCAGAGCACATGCAATTATACTATTTAATAAAGAGCACAAACTGCATCCAATACATCTGAATTTCAATAACAGAGAGCTCACCAGGCTCTTTGTCCGCAAATCCAAGGCTTCGGCATAATTTAGTTGTCTGTCTATCCTCAGCAACTATAGCAAGAAGACTTTCAAGTTCATTACCATCGAAAGCAGGTGCCAATCTGGAGGCACCTAAAAGATGTAAAAGCCCCAGCACCTCAAAGAATTCTCCATGGCTGCTCTCATCTTCTCCTTCCTCTCCTGCCACCTTCATAGCCTCATCTCGTATTAATCTGTGATGCCACATTTGATAACTGCTCTAACAAAAGAATACAAGTCCTCCTAACAATGCTCACATCAAACTCCATCTCCTGCTCCCTCGAATGAGGAGGGTAAAATCCTGACATTGCATTTAGCAACTAATACTGCTTGATTGAAGAGACAGTAGCCATGTATCCCCATGTACTGTCAAATTTTCTGGTTGCTCGATCTTCACCTGCAAATGGAGGATATTAGACAATCTTATTTTCTTTCATTCCAGTCTCTTACTGCAATGTTCAACAGGTTTTCTGACAGCATCAAAAGTTTTCTTTCTTAATTTCATACTGTTTAACAAGTACTTCAAATTGTGTCTGTTTCATTTCAAGCTCTTGCAAGTGTTCTTCCAGTTGTTTATGTGTGCAGTAGAATGCTTCTCCTTCTCCTTGAGCTCACAGAGGCATGCAGTGATCATAGTTTGAATGAAATGAAGTTGCAGCTCGTTTGATTCGTGCTTCTTTGACAGTTTTGCTGCAGAAATTTTGCATAAAATAAAGTTCGTTCTTCTTTAATTCAAGATCCTCTGAACATTTCACTATTGATTTTCCAACTGAAATTAGCTCCTTTTCTTGCACTTGGAACTCCTTTCTGAAGTCTTCAACAGATGCTTGGACAGATTTTAAACAATTCTCCTTTAATGCGAGTTCGTGACAGCGTTCTTCAAGGCGTTTTTGAAATCCAGCACACTCCCTTGCTTTCAATTCAGGCTCCTTCTCTTTACATTCAAGTTTCAGTTTCCGCAGTCTGATAGTACTGTGGAGTGATTGTATATGCTTTTGGTTGTAACCCAAATGTGATTATATTTGATTACTTTTGATTAATGGGTTGTGTCAAACATGCAATACAAGTGTTGCTCTGAATTTTTTGAAGAAATGGTTAATGGGAAAGGTATTATTTGAATACATTACTGGAAAAGCAGAGGAGTAAAGGAAAATGTTTCTTCTGCTGTATTCTCACTCGGTTGGCTTTATTTAACTTGTAACTTTAATGTGCAGGAAGTTTTGAAATGAGAGACTAGCGTTTGGTTGCATTTGCTTTTCCATTTACCTGGGTTTGCATTAGTTTCTAAAGTGGATGATGAGTGTGTAGAAAACCCGAGAGCAGTTGAAACTGTACAAAGATGGTTTAATCATGCAAATGAACAAACTAATTAAATAACTATGTTCACTGCCCAATGAAAAGCTTTATAGGAACACTTTGATTTAAATATGAGATCACTTTAATTACAAAATCAAGAAGCTGGAAACCCTATTATAGCATCTGTCACTGGTATCTATGGAGAGCAACAAAGACTTTACATGACACCCATGTTTGCTGTGAACCCCTGATTGATTACGAGGAGATAAATGATAGAACTGTGTTTAGCTGTTCCACATTGCCTACTTGGAGAACTCTCACTCAGGGTATCAGAGGATGGAATTTGAGGGGTCCAGGCGCCTATAGTAGTAGCAGGTAAGTTTCTGTCTGTGGACGTTTATAAGGATTCTGAATTTGCAGTTGCTCCCTGGAGGCTGAAGTAGCAATACCGTGATGCATAACAGGTACTTCATCTGCAAATCCAAGGCTTCGGCGTAATTTAGGTGTCTGTCTATGATTAGCAACAATATCAAGAAGACTTGCAAGTTCATTGCCATCAAAAGCAGAAGCCAATTTATAGGCAGCTAAAAAATGCAAAAAACCCAACACCACCAGAGAATCCTTCACCGTATCTTCCATATTTTTCTTCCACTCAACTGCCACCTTCAAAGCCTCACCTTGTACTTGAGAATTAATCTTTGGTGCTAAACTTGATAACTTCTCTAACAAAAGAATACATATCCCTCCGTCGAATGAGGAGGGTAAAATCCTGACATGGCATCTGACACCAACAATGCAGGGTCAGCTGCTCTTCTAATAGTGTCGAAAACTTTACAAAATATCACATCATGTCTCCGCAAATGCTGATTCAATAGAATCTGCAGATTTCTTCCGCTACTTGTCAAATTTTCAGGTGCTGCAGATTTTTTCCGATGCAACTGGAGGATGTCAGACAATTTTTTGTGTCTCAACTCCAGATTTTTACTGGAATCTTCAACTGCTTTTCGGAGAGAATCAATCTCCCTCTCTCGTAATTCAAACTCCTTTACACGTTTATCAAATTGTCTCTCTTTTATTTCAAGATCTTGCACTCGGTCTTCTAGATCTTTTTTGAGTGAATCCAAATGCTTCTCCTTCTCTTTGTGCCCTATGGTGTATGTAGGGGTCAATGTTTGAATCAAATCAAGTTGCTGCTCATTTGTTTCCTGCTCCTTAGGAAGTTGCTTCTTCTTTAGTTCAAGTTCCTCTGACCATTTCACAATTGATTTTCCAATGGAAATTAACTCCTTTTCTTTCACTTGGTAGTCCTTGCTGCTGTCTTCAATGCAAGCTTGGACAGATTTCAACTGATTCTCCTTCAATAAAAGTTCCTAACAGGATTCTTCAAGGCGTTTTTGTAATCCGCTGAACTCCGTTTCTTTCAGTTCAAGCTCCTATTTGCATTCAAGTTCATTTTCTCGCAGTCTGATAGTGCTCTGAAGTGATTGTAAATTGTCCCCATATAAACGAAGCTTCACCAAGAGGTCTTTCATAAAAGTTTGGGTCAGCTCCAATTCTCTCTTTTCGGATTCAAGTTTTGCCTTAACAGCATCATATGACTCCTCTATAGCTTCAAGCTTTTCTGTACAAGCCTCAATCATTGCCCGAATCGAAGCTTTTTGTTCCTTCGTCAACACAAGCTCTTTCTCACTTTCCCTCACTTGCCTTTCTTTCAACTCAATTTGCTCCGAACGATCTTTAATCAACCCATCCAACGATTCTAACTGCTTCTGTTCTTCCTTCTTCAATTTAAGCCTCTTTGGCCACTTCTCAGCCGAATTTTTCAGCAAATTTAGTTCATCCTCTTTCGATTGAAGCTCACTATTACAAACTCCAATCCTCTTTCGAACCAGACCCAATTCTTTTTCCTTGCATGGAAGCTCAAAATTACAATCTTTAATCTTTTTTTTTATAACCAAAACCAGCTCACTCTCTTTACTTTCAATCTCCTTAGCACGCTCATCTAACAACCTAATCTTCATATCAACATCAATACTACTACTACTTTGCTTTTCAAGTGATTTCGTGGTTAAATCAATGAGTTCCTCTATCCATTAAGCAGTGAACATGCCAAGTTGTTCGTGTGCAAGATCAAACGATCTACGTAGAGTTTCTTTCTTCAACTCAGCTACTTTCAACTCTACCTGATTAGACATATCAACACAGCTCAGAGGTTAGAAACTAAAACAAGCCCTGATGATAAAATTGCAATGTCAGTGACAAGGTAAGCAAAATCAAACACTGCAGAGTGTCTTCTCAAAGCCTGAAAGGTTGATTAATTGCTTGAGGATTAGCCTTCAGGGCATCACAATTTATAATTGCTTATTGAAGTTGTGTTTGAAAAGGAAATCCTAAATAATGTAAGAAATACTTAGAGAAAATAAGAAGACAAGGAATAAAATCCTTCTCTTAACAGGAAAGTTTTTGCCTTTTTGGGAAGTAACAAAAACTCTGTTTCATAACAGTAGCCAACTTTTGGGAATAATTAAGTGGGCATCTTCATTGGCACATATTATTACAAGTACTCATTTGTCTGAAAATATTTAAAAGAGACGTTTTAGAGGCTTTCTCCTTTATTGTTATTAATTTACAAAAATTAATATCATTCTGACTTCTGATATTTAAAATATTTCGAAAATTTCTTTTAAAAAAAGATTAAAATGGAAGTTATTAAGTCAAAGTTTATCGCAGTTAAAGAAAAAAAAAAGTGAAAATGATTGTATCCCCAGTTTAACGTACTTTTTTACAGTACTGGATTCTTAAACTCTAATTTTTTTTTATAAATAAACTAAACACTTTTTCAAATATGGTAAATTTAACATAAAATATTAAAATGTGTATGGCCAGTTTTGCAAAAGTACAGATTTGTTGCCAGGAATTCCCCTACGGAAAGAACTTTATTTTTCTACAATCAAGTCAGGTACCAAAAAGGGGGAGGAGACAAACCAAAGGCACATCACTGTAAGGCAAACTATGTTAGTTAGCATCTAACAGCACTATCTATGGAGAGCAACATCACTTCAACTAGAAGTGCTTGTGCTGGAATCCGAAGGTTTTGCTTTCCTGCAACATTTGACTGTGCGGCAACCAAATTTGCTGTGAACCTTGAGTGACCACGAGGTGAAATGATGGAAGTGTGTTTGCCCTCTACTGCCATGTCCACACAGCTAAAACAAAGATCTCTTACTTAGGATATCAAAGCTCGAACTTGAGGGGAATAGGCTCATTTAGTAGTTGTTTCCATCCGAGGACGTTTGTTGTAATTTTGAAGTTGCAGTTGCTCCCTGAAGCCAGCAGGACCAATACCATGATTCATTCTACTGTTCTCTGCTTGATTCATTCCAATGCTACTCCAAGGGACAACTGAAACACAACACCATTTAATTACTGAGAACATTGTTGGACCAGAAACATAATCTTTTTCCTTCTAATATAACATCAAGGGAATAATACATTATGGTGGCTTTTTAGTTGGATATAACAAATTGTGAACAGGATTCTCACAAAATAATCAACAATGCAATACTATAGCAAGCACGGATAGCACCCGATAAAACTAGATTTTAATAACAAACAGCTTACCAGGTACTTTATCCGCAAATCCAAGACTTTGGCGTAATTTAGCTGTTTGCCTGTAGTGAGCAACAATATCAAGAAGACTTTCAAGTTCATTACCATCAAAAGTAGATGCCAATCCATAGGCAGCTAAAAGATGCAAAAACCCCAGCACCTCTAAAGAATTCTCCCCTGTAACTCCCATCTTCTTCTTCCACTCCCCTGCCATCTTCATAGCCTCATCTCGTACTTGAGGATTGATATCAGGTGCTATATTTGATAACTGCTCTAACAAAAGTCCTCTTAATTATGCTCACATCAAATTCCACATCTCCCTCCCTTGAATGAGGAGGATAAAATCCTTGCATTGCATCTAACACCAGCAATGCAGGGTCACACGCTTTTGTGAGTGTCTGGGAAATTTGACCAAATATCAAATCGTGCTTCTGCAAATGCTGATTCAAGATCAATTGAAGGCTTCTTCCATTGTTCATAGATTGAAGAGATGGCGGCTGAGTCTCTTCTTTGTCTGTCAAACTTTTAGGTCGTTCCAATTCTTTCTTTGCAGATTCAAGTTCTTTCCCGCACTGTAAGATAGACTTCTCAATCTCATCATATAGCTTCTCTTTAGCTTTGAGTTTTTCTTCATAATCAGATATATGTCTCTCCTTCATTGCAAGCTCTTTCTCACATTCCTTAATCGAGCTTTGGATTTGTCTCAATTTCTTTTCTTTCAACTCAATTTGCTGACTAGAATCTTTAATCCTACTCTCCAATTCCAACCGCTTCTGATCTGGATGATATTTCTCAATTGACTTTTGAAGCAAACTCAGTTCTTCCTCATTCAAATTAAGCTTCTGTACCAACTCCCATTGTCTTTCTCCACACCCAAGCTGAACATTACATTCTCCATTTGACTTTTGAAGCAAACTCAGTTCTTCCTTCTTCAAATTAAGCTTCTGCAAACAGTGCTCAACCACAACTTTCACCAAATTTAGTTCATTCTCCTTTGACTGGAGCTCATTATTACATTCTCCAATCCTCTTCTGAACAACTCCTAATTGTCTTTCCTTACTGTCAAGTTCACCCTTACATTCGCTAATTGACTTTTGAAGCAAACTCAGTTCTTCCTTCGTCAAATTAAGCTTCCGCGACCAGTGCTCAACCGAATTTTTCAACGAATTTTTCAGCAAACCCTCTTCTGATTGAGCCAAATCCAATTGTCGTTGCTTACACTCAAGCTCACAGTTGCATTCTTCAACCCTCTTTTGAACCAAACCCAATTCTATTTCCTTAGACTGAAGCTCACTGTTAGATTCTTCAATCTCCTTTTCCACCAAAGCTAACTCACCCTGTTTTGACTGAAGCTCGCCATTACATCCTCGAATCCTCTTTTGAACCAAACCCAATTCTTTTTCTTTACACCAAAGCTCACTGTTACATCCTTCAATCTCTTTTGCACCAAAGCTAACTCACCTTTGCTTTCTCCGATCCTCGTCTCAAGAAAACGCAACTGCCTTTCCTTACATTGAAGCTTCAAATTAAAGCCTCTTGTCTCATTAGCCCGAGTCTTCATATCCCCTTGTTGAGTTCGTAATTAAAATGATTTCATAGTTGAATCAAACTTTTCCTCTAAAATAAATAAGTTGAATCAGCATGTGCATGTGCAACCGTGCAAGCTCAAACCATCTATGTAAAGTTTCAGCTCCTCCAAGTGTTTTTTTTTTTTAATTTTAAACACAAACATCCACTTTGGAAACTGAAGCAAGCCCAGGTGAAAAAAATGCAACGCAAGTATAAATTAAGCAAACTGAAGTAAAATTACAGTTGCAGAAGAGCTAACCGGCCATGGCCAAAACACTGCAGAGGCCAAAAATCTTGTCACCGATGGTCGAGTTTTGGGACTTCTTGACGTTTCACGGACCAGCTTCTGCTATGTCAACGACACTTGTACTTATAAATATATCTAGGATAATTTACCATGCAGCCTCATGGTTTCTCCGAAATCAAAAAGACCTATAAGTTTGAAATCGTATCAAATAAGTCCTGTTTATTTCACACGTACCAATACCATCAGACTGTCAAAGCGTTTAATTGAGTGATAAAAAGCTTGGGATTAGATTACGTTTATAAATTTTTATTCAATATCATGTTTGGGGTAATAAAATGAGTTATGTCCTTGTCCCCCCCGTTAAAATTTATACGTAAAGTTAATTTCGAGAGAAAGATTAATATACAAGACAGCCAATTGCAAAATGAGCAGTGGGGTTGAACCTAAATAATTTCAGGAAAATTTACCCTTAATTTTTATACAAGCTAATTCAGTGATCAAAATTTGTATGTAAAATTAATTTAGAAAGGAAAATGGTGCCTTCAAATCTTCAATACATAATGGTATGCAAGCTCAACTAAGTTTAGAGTTAAGTATTTTAAAAAATTTGAGGTTAAATATATGTATTAGTTTTATTAAAAAGTTATTGATTTAAAATTAATTTTTCTAACTTTCTTAGTTGCAAAATTGTTGATCAAATTTTTACATTTTAATTTTACTAATATATTTTTCTCCATATAGCTAAATCTTGCAACTTAGTTGATCTTAAATGAGTTTTTATCAATTTTAATTATCAAAAATTTTGTCAATTAATAATTCTTCACTCTAATTCACATATTTTTTTTGTACTTTTGACAAACTTACCAAGAGTTCCTTTTTGAGATTGAACTATTTTTTTTTTATTCTTCTCTTTTTTTTTTTGGAGTTTTTTTGCATCTTGATGCACATTTTCTATTAGACAATTTTTTCTTTTTAGTGAAAGAAGAGTAAAACAAGCAAACCATTATGTTAGATAATTAAAAGAAAACAACTATAATATTTAAAAAAGAAACAATAACAATTGAATAGCACAATTAATTAAGAAGAGAATAGGAAGAAAAAACCTAAATATTTGAAGCTTTAACTTTGATGGATTGAATTTTTAAACATTAATGATCAATAGAAGTAATTGATTTTTTTTTTTTTTAAAGTAAAAATTAAAGAAGCTTTTTTTTTTCCTTATGCATTAGAGTATCGAATGTATCGTGCCCTTTTCTTTTAATTGATAAAAATAATAATGGATTACAAGTTAACTAATGTGTGACTTTTATAGAATTTTAAATGAAATAACATTAAATAAAGTATTTTGTAGGAATTTGATAATTTATTTGAACAAAAATTATTATAAAATAATAATAATAATAAATTAATAATTTAGTAGTTATAATGTTAGAGAAAATTACGGGACCTTAGTATATAGTGAGACTCTAGATAATTGTCTAAGTTAGTTAGAGGAAGGCCGACTGATGGTATGCCGACTTCCAACTTCAAATCAGTATCCGATCAAGATCCTGGAGCTGTCAACTCAAGAAAAGCTGCCTCTGGAGGCTTGGGTCACAAAGTATGTCAGCAAAACCTTATCTTCATATCAACTTCTTTAGTTTGTTTTGCAAATGAATTTACCATAGTACTCCATTTTAGAAACTAAAACAAATCCAGGTGAAGAAAATTGAAGGCACGTAAAAAGCATGCAAAATAAACTATTGTGAACGGTTGCAGAAGAGCTAACCCGCCGTACGCAGAAGAGGCCAAAATCCTTGTCACCGCCTGTTGGCCTGTTACTTTCAGGCAATTCCCTTTCAAAGTTGAAAACGCCTGTCATGGTTTTGGGCATAAAGTTAAGAACTTTGCTTCAAAAAGAGTTTGGAACCATTTCATTGAGTTCCAAAATTTCAATAACTTTATTGCATGAGCTTGTTATAGGTGTTCATTTTGCTCACTTGGGATATTTGACTGAAAGGTTTATACTACCAGAAAAAAGAATCCACTCTCATAGCCCATTCTGGGATTTTGATATGGTGCTGATTTTCTGAATTCTTTTCAAATAAATTTATATTTATCTATGGTGATAAATGTTGCCCGGAAAAAAAAAGCGGAGCTCACTAGCAACTGGCTCACTACGTCAACTGGCTGCCAACGTTAAAAATACGTGTAGCAATTACACAAACTGCATTTGTGTACTCTGCGGCCAAGCAGCATCGAATATCAATTATCAAACATTGTTTTGCAAATTCCATGATTCCATATCTAATGTGTTGCGAATCCTCCAGAAAATTTAACCATTGACCATTGTTTAAGCAAAATATAATCGAAAACAAGTAATTTTCAAAGAGGACAGATTTGGTGCACGATTGCGCGTATAGCAACCTCTCATTGGGGGAGCTGAGGACCTCATTGGATTTAATTTTTAAAGTCATCTTGCACTAATGAATTAAGAATTTTGAATAGACATGTGTTGGTTAAATGATTCATCCAGTACAGAATCTCAGCCTATGAACAACGATGAAATAGGAGGGAAAATAATAATCCATTACCGCCATCCAAAAATTTGACAATGCAGAGGTGGGGTGGAGATGAAACTATTGAATAGTCTGCTTTTACAATGGATATTAAGAGAGGACCAAGAAAATGGCTTTTTCAGCAATCACTTATCACAATTTCAAAGTACCTGTATCCATAATCTGAAATCTACAAAGCAACAGGAGTTCATCCAAGCGCTCATATGGTACTTTTGATATTTTCAACAATAGAGCATTAATAGTTTTCGAGTACGGATCTGTCAAAACTAGCTATATGCTTCAACCCCATTCTTAATCCGAGTCTGCCAAAATGCTCATAAGGCCTTTATACGGACCACAAATGAACCTGTTCTTGATGTACACACACACGGATATGTATATTTTCAAATGCATTATTAAGGGTAAGAATTGCAATTGTCAGAGAAATATAGAAAGCAAATTAAACAGAAAAAATAAATGTAGAGCATTCTCTTTTGAACAACCAATGAAAGTTAAGCTAACACGACAAAAAGACTTGACCGGTAGAAGTTATTAAGAGAAATTGCCAAAGACCTAGGGGGACAAAGCATAACAGTTAGGTTGGGCTGAAAAGAGAAAATTAATGGAGAAGTGGCGATGTTGGAGTGACTCGTGAAATTCAAAATTTAATTAATTTAATCAGAGTATACAGTGCAACTGAAAGAAGCTTGCAAAGATGAAAGCACTAAGGCATGGGCATGAGCAAACTAATCCAGAAGAGCTTAAATTACACGCAAGAGTACTTGAGAGATTTTTGTCCAAGTTTATGGAGAAAAATCACGGCATAACATATTTCAATGCTTTTTATTTTAAGAAGGAAAGAGGCGAAAAAAAAAAAAGAGGGAGAAAGCAATGGTAGTGAATAACAAAAGTAGGCATGGCAGGTCCAGATGACTGGATGCCTACATTGTATATTCTAAAGGAGCTTAATTAGCAACTTCAACAAAAATTGATTTACCAACGCTTGAATTCGTAAAAGGGGAAACAAAAAAGCGTGTTTGGCTTCATGCAAGGAAATCAGAAGCTAGCCCGCTTTTGTATATGACATGGTGTATACTTATAACAGACAGCTTGTAAAAATAATTAAATATCAAAAAAAGAAAGCAATGAATAACTCAAGAGCAGTTCCTTACATGCAGGAAGATTGGATATGTCGGCCGAAACTGCACAAGGAATCCCCAAATTTGAGAGAGCTCCCCTTATAATTCCACAAGGGAAGTACACGTGCATGGTTGCTAGGGATGCCTTGCTTTCGGCTGCAGCAGAAGGATCTTGAGATTCAGTACTTTTCGACTGACGGATCAGTCGAGATACGTGAAAGCCATCGAAACCGATTGTCTTGCAATACAAAGGTACCCTACAAGACAAACAAAGGCAATCTCAGCAAATGTAAACTAAGATTTCTGGCACCAAATTGATTGTGGGTTCTTAAACATACTCTATGATTCGTCTTCAAGTTGTCTATCTGCTTCTTGAAGAGCTCAGACCAAAAGTCCTTGCAGATGAACTTTATTGCCTCTAGATGATCACTAAAGCGTGGCCTCTCCATTGTATACCTGGAAAGTACAAAAACAGTAAATAAAGAATGTAAATAGCTATTCGAGTTTGAGTATCAAAGTATTGAATGCTTTCAAAAAGTACCTACTCTTTTGCTTTGAACACATAATCAACCAACAGAACTAAACAAGTAGAAGAACACTGGATCGAGTGACTATAGCCGATTACTTCGTTCAAAATGTTAAAGGGTGTGACTAGTAATCAAAAAGTAAAGCCAATAAAGACTAGTGATTTATATCACCATCTAAGTCTTGTGGGCTATTTCGTATCTAGCTAAAAGCAAAATTCAAGCAATTAATAAGTAAAAATCAACCTAAAGCTTCTACATTTCTAAACAAAATCCCATTTTTATTGCTCTTTGTTTCTTTTCTTTCCCCTAACTTTCCCACCAACCAGACAACATAAATCAGATTCAGTCATCAGATCTAAAAAAACCCAAATCTTCAAATTACTATTAAAACCCTAAAATGTAAAATAAAATAAAATACAAATCCGAAACTGAAATCGGGGTTTTGATCAGGTGGGAGAGAATGTACCGTTCGGAGAGCTGGTGACCGACCTGATAACCAATCGCCTCGATCCGACGGGCTGCAAGCTCTGGCTTGTTGGCGTAAAA